>CAMRHE010000077.1:3955000-4612500 GCA_947044405.1 Leptodactylus fallax | reverse complement strand
ATCTTCTGCTTGGTGGATGGACGAACCCACGTGGCCCATATTTTCTATAATAGGAGTGCTGCAGATAGCTGAGTACTGGACTTCGGCTATCTTTGGCGCTCTCATCAAAGTTGATTGAGAGTCACGCGGGTTCGTCCATCCACCAAGTGACACGCCTATATATGGCTGCGGTCAGGCTGAATTTCCACCCAGTGGTGGGGGGGGGGAAACCCAATTCTCAGGCTCAGTGGGGGTCTCAGCAGACAGACCCCCATCAATCAGGTATTTATCCTCTATCATTTAGATTAATACAGGGCAGTAACATTTTGTGACTTACAGGTGATGTCTCTGACTAATCCTTCACATTTCCCTTCTCTTCCCTTTGGACCGCTATGACCACTTCTTCCAGCTGTGATTTGTCTCTGTAAAGTTTGCAACACAGACATCTTTGGCTCCTCACTTTTCCAGGCACCTGACCCACATTGTCCTCACCTGCACACCCATCCTGCTGCTACCCCAATTATAAAATATATGATATAACCCCCCATAATGAATAATACCCCAAGTGCATCTTTATATTAATAATGTCCGTGTGTACCCTGTATAAATAGTGCCCCTTATTAATAATGCCCAGGTGTTAACTAATTAAAAGGTTTTCCAGGTCATTAATAAACTAATCAGTGGGGCTCAAAAACCCAGGACCCCTACTGAGCAGCTGTTTGAATGAACTGTGGTACCTGTGTAAGCGCCGTGACCACTTCTTTGTTTACATAGTGTCATTCTTTTCATAGCGGCCATGTAATGTAAGTACAGCCTCGTCCTATACACGTCTATGTGACAAGGCTATAATTACATCACACGGTCACTATAAACAGACAGCGTGTAATATAAACAGGCGCCATAGCCCCTTCATACAGCTGATCAGAGACGGGGTTCACTGATCTCTTATTGATGATCTGTCCTAAGGATAGAACATCAATAAAAATGAGCTGGAAAGACCCTTTAATAAAGTCCAAGTGCCACCTTAAAGGGGTTGTCCAGGATAACCACTTTTTTAATATGAGGCTGGGGAAGGTGCTCCGGTGTCTTCCAGCACGTTCCAGTCCTGCTACTCCGGTGTTTTCTTCCCCACAGCACTGTGATGTCCCATGTCAGAGACCTCAGCGGTCATGTGCGGTGGGGACGTCCGCCAGAAGAAAACACCAGAGCAGCAGAACCAGATTGCGGTGGGAGACATCAGAGCACAAGGGACAGGTGAGTAGGTGTTGTTTTTTTTTTTTTTTTAATACATTGTTACATGGTATTATGTCCCGCAGCGGCCCCTACACACGGTATTATGCCCCGTAGCCGCCCCTGCACACTGTATTATGCCCCGCAGTGGCCCCTGCACACGGTATAATGCCCTGCAGCAGCCCCTGCACACAGTATTATGCCCCGCAGCAGCTCCTGCACACAGTATTATGCCTCGCAGCGGCCCCTGCACACGGTATTATGCCTCGCAGCAGCCCCTGCACACGGTATTATGCTCCGCAGCGGCCCCTGCACACTGTATTATGCTCCATAGTGGCCCTGCACTTGGTATTATGCTCAATAGTGGCCCCTGCACTCAGTATTATGACCCATAGTGGCCCCTGCACACAGTATTATGCTCCATAGTGGCCCCTACGCTTGGTATTATAGTCCATAGTGGCCCCTGCACACGTAATTATGCCCCATAGTGGCCCCTGCACACAGTATTCTGCTCCATAGTAACCCACGCCATGAACTATTATTATATTCTGAGGTCTAAAAGACCCCAGAGTATAATGATCGGAGACCCAGGTGCTGACAAACATAAAAACCAGTGTTACTTACCTGGGCTCCGGTGCGCTCCCTGCTTTCGGCCCTCTTCAATGTCACACAGACCGGCATCGCAACATAATGACGTCGGCCTGGCTCACGTGATGCCTGGGACGTCACCAAAGAAGGCTGAAGCTGCTGGAAGTAACATCGGATCGCTGGAGAGGTGAGTAATAATGGGTCTGAAATGACTCCAGAGTATAATAATAGTAGTATATGAGGCCCGGGGCCTCACTTACCGATGCCCGTGGCTGCTCACAGCGGTATCCACTTCCCCTTCTGCATCCGAAAGCAGAAGGGGAAGCGGAGGCGGCCACAGCAGCAGCAGGGATCAATAAGTAAATAGGCCGTTACCTGCTGGGGAAACGCCTCCTCTTCTTCACCCGCGTCTCAGCGTAGGAGGCGCGATGACGTCATTGTATCGCCGCCTGCGCTGAGATGCGGAGATCTCGTAAACCAGCCCAGGACAGGCCCCACTCAGCTTTTTTTTTTTTTTTTTTTTTTAAGCGGCCTGTCCTAGGCTGGTTTATGGTAAATAGAATGTAAAAAATGCCGCCCGCCAGACAGTGACGGACAGTGCCCCTGCGTGCATGACATGGTACACCCACTACACACACAGAGGGAGCACCCTATACTTCCATATTATAAACTAGGTAAAATATTTAACAAAATACCCAGTTTATGACCGCTATCCTCCCTCCTGGGCCCTATCCCCTTACATTCACTGCAGAGCTACCGTCACTATTCATCTTGCTAATAGAATTATGACCCTGAGGCAAGAGCGGATCAGCAGGCTACTGAGGAGGACAGGATAGAAATGGTCCAAGGTGAGAATGGGGTAGCAGACTTAAGGTGTTTCAGTGTAGTTTTAGGAATTTGCGAAAATGAGGCAGGGGCAGGTAATACTTGCATGGAGCCCTATAGTAGCCCCCAGAATTAATTCTGCAGACTTATACTACCATAGTCTTCAAATAGTACTAGCATGCTATTTTCTAATAATAACAGTTCACAGTACACAAATAATATTTCTCAAGATGGCTCATGTAATAGTGATCACATGCAGTAGACAAACAATACCGCCATACAGAAATAAAGTAACCATACCAACTTAAACCTGAACTGAAACTACGTTATATATTAGTGTATAAATACTACCATGCACTGCTAAAATCATATAATCTTATAGTACTAAGATATGCAGTGCTTACAGTTGCCTAGTAAATCCCTGGATAGTACTACTCTAAAAAGAGATAATACGGAAATTTCCATATTTTTAGGGTATTGAATTGTGATAATCACTAGGATATATAGTATGCAGCAAAATCTGTAGTGCTCTCCATCTAGTGCTCTCAGAGTCTAGCACTGCTACGGGGAAATTGTAAAGATAAAAATCTTGGTAGGTCTTCTTAGAATAAAAAATCTACATTCATGTATAAGTAATAGTGTAATACAATAAATACATTACATATGGTAAGAAACTGCATAACGTTGGCCATCATGAGTGACTCTTATCTGAACATGTGTTTCAGTGCTTGCTTTATCAATTACTGGCGGAACCAGCAGACCACAGGAGGCCATGTACTCATGACAGTAATAGCAGATATCTATGGAAATATGTTCCAACATGTCAGGAAATCAATGCACCAGATGGTCATCGGAGATAGATGTTATCAGGACACCCAAACTGTTTTCATTCCAGACAGTGGACATCAATTTCCTCTCCATATAATCAAAAGAAATAAACCCGTTTCCCTAAAAGTAAACACTCAGAGATTTACAAAAATTTACAAAAACTGCAAAGCATATGAAGGTTCTGTATAATTTATATAATAGAGGAAATTCACCCAAAGCCATGTGCACTGAGGGTGGAAAAAGTCATACAGTGGTACAGTAGGGCACCCTGGAAGCTTATATGCAGTGCTATGGCTCTGTGAAATTAAAAGGTTGTACAGAGTCATACTACACTAGTTTCCATGAGCCCCAACAGTTACAGTAAGTTACTTGCTACAATACCCTATTCATAAAGTGGTTTACCCATGTTACACTAGGTTCCCATTAGCACTATTCCCATTAGTCTATGGGGAGACCCGAACAACGGAGAGGCGGACCACCAAAACAGCGGTTACACGTGAAGCCTGGAGGACCCCATTGACTATAATGAGGTCTGTTGGCTGTCTGTATCTTTTCCTCTTCTGCTTAAGTATAAAAACCACAATGTGCAGGACTTTTTCCTCCACTGATTTTCAGCAGACACTGTGTCGGAATCGCAGATGTGAACGTAGCCTTACCAATATATCACCTATCCGATTTTGTCACCTATACAACTTCACTGTTGTCTTGATCGATAGAGGCCCCAATAGTCGGACTCCCACTTACTTACAACTTATCTCCTAATATGTGGATTGCTATAAAGTTGCTAAGATAGAAAAACTCCTTTTTACTCCAGTAAATTTACTTACTGGAGTAAGCATAAGTTATACTCGTCTTACTGATCCCCTGGAAATCTCATTTGAATGCTTAATGGGTCCCTGCTAATTCCTGGGTCACTAATTCCTGGTCCCCTCTAAATACACAGAAAACGACTGGAAATGCCCACTCAGTCAATCATTGGCTGATAACTAAACTTTCAAATAGCTTCTGATTTTCTAGTAGTATTTCTGTCATTACTATATTTTGTTATATAAATTATCAAATTTGGCTCCTTTCTGTGAAATCCTGCATTGCTTTATTCTTCCCCTTGTTTCTCTATAGAGAGCTGCCTGTTGCTTCTCACTATGTACAGTGTATGGGCTTGTGTGTGTAACGCAAGGAAAACTCCATTGACTATAATGGGGTCTGTTGGGCGTCCATCATTTTTAATCTGAAACCCGCAGACCTGTTGAATTTCAGCGGACACTGCGAAGGACTCTCCAACAGATACTCCAGCTTAGATGTGAACATAACCTTACCTTTATTTTCTCTTCATTACACAAGCCTGTACAGTCATGGCCAAAAGTTTTGAGAATGACACAAATATTCTATTTTCACATGATCTGCTGCCCTCTGGTTTTTATGTGTGTTTGTCAGATGTTTTTATCACATACAGAAATAGAATTGCATTCATATTATGAGTAACAGAAGCTTATATTGACAGTTAGAATGAGTTAATGCAGCAAGTCAATATTTGCAGTGTTGACCCTTCTTCTTCAGGACCTCTGCAATTCTCCCTGGCATGCTCTCAATCAACTTCTGGACCAAATCCTGACTGATAGCAGTCCATTCTTGCAGAATCAATGCTTTAATTTTGTCTGAATTTGTTGGTTTTTGTTTGTCCACCCGTCTCTTGATGATTGACCACAAGTTCTCAATGGGATTAAGATCTGGGGAGTTTCCAGGCCATGGACCCAAAATCTCTATGTTTTGTTCCCTGAGCCATTTAGTTATCACCTTTGCTTTATGGCAAGGTGCTCCATCATGCTGGAAAAGGCATTGTTGAGCGCCAAACTGCTCTTGGACGGTTGGGAGAAGTTGCTCTTGGAGGACATTCTGGTACCATTCTTTATTCATGGCTGTGTTTTTAGGCAAGACTGTGAGAGAGCCGATTCCCTTGGCTGAGAAGCAACCCCACACATGAATGGTTTCAGGATGCTTTACAGTTGGCATGAGACAAGACTGGTGGTAGCGCTCACCTCTTCTTCTCCGAATAAGCTGTTTTCCAGATGTTCCAAACAATGGAAAAGGGGATTCATCAGAGAAAATGACTTTCCCCCAGTCCTCAGCAGTCCACTCCCTGTACCTTTTGCAGAATATCAGTCTGTCCCTGATGTTTTTTCTGGAGAGAAGTGGCTTCTTTGCTGCCCTCCTTGAGACCAGGCCTTGCTCCAAGAGTCTCCGCCTCACAGTGCGTGCAGATGCACTCACACCTGCCTGCTGCCATTCCTCAGCAAGCTCTGCACTGCTGGTAGCCCGATCCCGCAGCTGAAACACTTTTAAGAGACGGTCCTGCCGCTTGCTGGTCTTTCTTGGGCGCCCTGGAGCCTTTTTGGCACCAATGGAACCTCTCTCCTTGAAGTTCTTGATGATGCGATAGATTGTTGACTGAGGTGCAATCTTTCTAGCTGCAATACTCTTCCCAGTTAGGCCATTTTTGTGCAGTGCAATGATGACTGCACGTGTTTCTTTAGAGATAACCATGGTTAACAGAAGAGAAACAATGATGGCAAGCACCAGCCTCCTTTTAAAGTGTCCAGTGGTGTCATTCTTACTTAATCATGACAGATTGATCTCCAGCCCTGTCCTCATCAACACCCACACCTGTGTTAATGGAGCAATCACTGAAACGATGTTAGGTGGTCCTTTTAAGGCAGGGCTGCAATGATGTTGAAATGTGTTTTGGGGGATAAAGTTCATTTTCTATGCAAATATTGACTTTGCAAGTAATTGCTGTTAAGCTGATCACTCTTTATAACATTCTGGAGTATATGCAAATTGCCATTAGAAAAACTGAAGCAGTAGACTTTGTAAAAATTTATATTTGTATCATTCTCAAAACTTTTGGCCATGACTGTACACCATACACAGTGAGAAGCAGGAACAGCTCTCAATAGAGAAGCAAGGGAGAGAATTAAGAAATTCAGGATTTCACAGAAAGGAGTCAAAACCTGTTATTAAAGTATATTACAAAATGTAATAATGATAAAAACGCTGCCGGAAAATCAGAAGTTCTTAGAAAGTTTAGTTATCCTTTTTTATTTATTTCTGTCTTCTTTTTTCTTCCTGCAAAAACCTGAGTGTTTACATGCAAGAGGCAAGGAGGCAGTACTAGTTGTGCCAACATATATTTATAGGTAAAAGGATACCCTGCTTCTCCTGACAAGAATATTATACTGACACCTAAGAGAAGAGCTGTAGTTACCTTAGTGTCACATGAGTTGTTGTCATGCACCTGTCTTCAGACATTGTAATAATAATATTGGTGTGAGGACAATGCTATGCAGGTATGTCTGGAACATCACCTAAGTTCTTACTTAAAAGGCTTAATGTAAGACGTTTAGGACTGCTCTCATCTGTGTCAGTGACCACAAAAATCCCTTTGCATAAGAGGCTCTAGAGGATGGATTTTGTGTTATACTGCAGTGTACTTTCCTACCCAGTGGTTGTTGTTTCTGTGCACCTGCCACTTGTCAATACTCTGACTACATGTGCAGATTTTGTGCCGGGTATTTATCCTGTATTTGAAAACAAATTTTGCATTGCAAAGTGAATCTGAGAGGTTAGACGGGTGATTTTCTTCCCTTCGCTTCTGTAGTTATCTAGAATGTGACAAGTAAAGAACGATGGATCAAACAGATTATGTAATTGGAAAAAGTAAAACTTTCCATAAACTTGCTCTTACTGTCATTCAGGGTATATTCACACAAAACAGATTTGTTGTAGAAATCCATTTGCTTGCTGCCAGAACAACCCCATTGAGATGTTTTCCAGCCTCAAAAATTTCATGTACAGTGCATTATTATATTGTTCAATGTTCTTTTTATTGGAAATGCTGCAGCGGTCTGTAAAAAAAATTGGTTGTTGACCATTTTCAATAAAGTAAATATTGCATACCCATAAAAACACAATTATTGACTTACGCATTCTGCATCCAAAGTGAAAACAGATGATGTTGTCTTGTGCCAAATGCTGTGGGACTGACAATGTACGCTCTCC
Source organism: Leptodactylus fallax (assembly GCA_947044405.1). NCBI lineage: Eukaryota > Metazoa > Chordata > Amphibia > Anura > Leptodactylidae > Leptodactylus > Leptodactylus fallax. Next base: position 4,604,994 of record CAMRHE010000077.1, on the reverse strand, counting down.
CTGTGATAGTTGTCAGGGTAATATGACAGCTAGGTATAACTTAAAAGGTTTCTTCATTTTATATGTTCTAGCTAGCTCCAGGGGGTACTGTTTTTATTGAGAAGAACCAGCTGGCGTAAGGAGTCTTACAGGCAATAGGGCCAATTTATTAAGACTGGTGCTTTGTGGGCCTTCCCTATCTCATTCACTTTGTGCATTGATTCAAGATGCACTAGAAATATTAAGAGAGACTAATGGCAGAAATGAAATCTATGTCAGTCTAGGACTACCATAGATTTCTGGCATTAGGCCCAACGTAATGAGCCAAAAAGCACTGCAGAAAAGACCGCAGCAGAAACGCATTGCGTTTTTTGTTCCACAGCATTTTTCACTGCAGACTTTCTGTCCCTATTATACCTATATGGACAACGCCAGCGTTTCCACAGGTATAAATGACATGCTGCGATTTTCAAAAATGTGAGCATTTTTGAAATTGCAGAAAATAAATCTGCAGCAGAAAAGCAATGTGTGGATGGGATTAGCCAGAATAATGCAGGTAATATAAAATGTAGCGTTTTTGCCGAGGCATTTCTGCCGCAGCCAAAATGCTACGCTTTCGCAACGTGGGGACCCGGCATGTTTCAGGGTTTTTTTTAGTAGTATAATGTTGTACCGTGTTAGCCATAGAAAATAGTGGAAGAGTGAAGAAATCAGGCGATACCTTTTAGAGGCTAACTGAGTATATTTGATAGTAAGCTTTCGAGAGTGCTAGCTCGCTTCTTCAGACATGGTGTAATACTAGAAACTGATCCATGTCTTGTATGTGTATAAATAGTGTGAATTTTCAGTCTCTTGTATTTCACTATGTCTGAAGAAGAGAGATAGCACTCTCGAAAGCTTACTATCAAATATACTCAGCCTCTAAAAGGTATCGCCTGATTTCTTCACTCAGTTTTTTTTTTTTTTAGCATCATTTATAGTAAATCCCATGGGCTGAGGTATTCCCACCCTGGCCCGCCTAGTTTCCCACACTCCTCCACCCACTACTTTGATAGGTGCAAGGGGTAACCAGATGTCTTAAAAGCTGCAATTTTGTCCAAGGCATGATAAATTGGCCCCAATGCTCATGGGAAAATTATTTGCAAACTAGCTCTCCTGTAGAAGACAAACACCTGTCTCTCTAATGTCACATATAGGTAGCTACTTTGTAAGTCAATATCCAACCCATTAAAATTTTAAAAGAGCTGTGGAAAGAAAAGAGTTAAAACAGAGTAGATTTACTAATCAATATGCATCAGCATTCAGGTGCACACTTAGGCCTCTGGCACACGACCATATAAAATATACTGTCTGCAATTTGTGGATAAACTCCTCCACATTTGCATTCTGTAGTTGTTCAGTATGGCATCTGCCTCTGTGCTGTAGTGTCCGCAAATATGGTCCGTAGTGCATCCGTGGTATTCTGTGTTTGTGGATCCAAAGAAACACAGAAGGCTAGTACTGATGTCACTTGCTAGTGGCAACCCTCTGAAATAGGTCACATAATAGTCCAGACTCTTTCTCCTGCTTTACTTAACTGATCTACAATTGCAGTGAAGCTTCGAATGTGCATCCTTAGCTTCTCCACAATTTGATCCTGCCCTTAAATTTTAATGGGCTCGTCCTCAGCGTAAATGCAACCAATAATAGCACATGCTTCATAATTTGCAGTCCTTTCATATGACACAGACACACGGCCGCAAAAAAATGTGTCTGTGTGTTAGGGCCCATAGAAATGAATGAGTCCATACTTCTGGATAAAAACTACAGTTGGGTCAAGGCCTTCATGTTGCACAAAAACAGTACCAGCAAAATCAATGAGATAACATTTCATCCCATCAAGACATTGTGGAAAAAAAGCTGACTTTTTTTTTTCGAAAATCGCATCTTGTTCATTTTAGCTGCAGAAGAAAAATGCAGGGGCAGAAAAAAACAGAAAAAAATGTGGAAAAAATGCAGTTTTTGCTTTATTATTTTTTTTTTTTCCTGCAGCATTTTTTAGTTGCATTTTGCTATGGGACCTTAGCCTTAGCCAGTATTCTGGTCCACATGCCATGCTCCACATTTATTTTAGGCTTTAGACTATTTTTGCAATGCACTCAAGAAGATGATGTGGCTATGTCAGAGAGTAACATGGCTTAAGTTACGCTAAATTGGACAACATTTTTTTTTTACAAACTGATTGATTAAAAGCAAGCCAACCAAACGGTAGCATAAAGATGGACAAAAGTGTCTAAAATGTGTGGCCCAGAATGAGACACTTTGACAAACCTGGTGCTTTTATTCTAGTCCTGAGCTGTCTAAGGCTCCTTGCAGATGACTGTGGGCGAGATCTGTGTGCTATTCGTGTTTTTTGCGGATAGCACACTGACCCATTCATTTCTATGGGCACATACATACGACCATGTTTTTCACTGATCAGTGTGCGAGCCATGAGTCCGCGCCGCGAAATATAGAATAGGTCCTATTCTGTTCAGTTTTTGCGGAATGGACTCCCCTATGGATGGCACACTGATGTGCTCAGTGTGCCATCCGTTTTTGCGGGCAAGCTAGGGACATCATTAGATGTCTCCTGTGTGTGTGTGTTTGTTTGTTTTTTTTGTTTTTTTTAGGTGGATCCGCAAACTAGGATCACACACTGATGGCACATTGTAGACACTCTCTTCGCAAAAACTGAAGACTAATTACTAGTTTGCAGCCAGCAAAATACACAGTTGTCTGCAACTAGCCTAAACGTGAGACAGTATTACTAGATCAACCACAATTTACTAATGAGGTCAAGCACAATGTCTGCTATACCTGTCTGCAGGGCTTGGATTGTTTAGCGGTTGCCCAGCAGTATGTTAATGATTACATGTAAACTTTTGTATAAATCGCCAATAGCAAATGGAAGAGGGGGAGGGATCTGATCTCAGCACCACCACAGCTACACAGCTCTATACACTGCATAGTGATCAGGGAAGGTACTGCAGGCACAGTGCCATTCACTTGGTGGGGTGCTGGCTGTCAAACCCTTGCCAATCTAGTATTAATGACTTAGGAGGCTACCACTGGCGACTAGCAGCGGACACTACAGTGCTGACAGTGTCCATTACAAGATTATAAGAACTGTCATAAATCTGTTGATTTCAAAGGGATTTTATCTGTTGTCTGTTAGTGACCGTTAGTGTCCATTTACAGCAAATCTGTCACATGTACGTTATTTTTTGTTGACACAAAAAGTTATTTTTTAACATTAATGTCTGTCTAATGGATCAGTTTAAATAAAATGGGCACATTCACATCAGTTAGTGTCCATTAATGTCTGTTATGATAGGTGTCCTTTTTTACAGACACTATCAGAACGGACATCCAGTGGTAGTGTGAACCACCCTTACAGTATTGTATCCTAAGCGTGGGATGGATAACTCCTGTCCTAAAATTATTTCAGAGTGCTTAGTTTAAAGGGAACAATACTATAGCCTCAGTGTGATCTGCAGCCAGTTTTACAGCAAGTATATTGGAAGTATCAGAAAACAGATAAGACCTGTCTGTGAGGGGGTAGGGATAGCAATATAAGGGGATTCCATGCTGAGAGAAGAAATGGGAAAACGCTAAAGGTTAATAGAGGAATAGAGATAAGTTAAGGGACATGTATTCATTTCTGCACACGCTGGCAGCTTTTTAATGAGAGTGTCATGTTATTTTGAACAATGCTATTTCAGCAGAAGAATGTGAGTAGCGTGCGGCTGTAGACGCTATAGATGCTAGCATTCACTTTGAATTCGCTTTGAAGAATAAGAAATATACATTTTCTTAGTCATTTGATTTTTTTTTTTATTAACATATTTTAAACATATTGCATATATTTAATAGTACATTGCAGTGGACAAGGCAGTCCGAGCTAGAATCTGGACAAGCCATCTGTGGACAAACCTGAAAAGTGTTGTCACAAAAAAAAAAAATTTATTGTGACGCTTAGAATGAATTGTAGGCCGTCATCTACAGGTAAACTCCTTAAGGACCGAGCCAATTTTAGTTTTTGCTTATCTGTTTTTTTTTTTTTTTTTTTTTTATCTCCTCACATTCCAAGAGATCATATTTTGGAATCACATGATGGCTTATTGTTTGTGGGACTAGTTGTATTTTGTAATGGCACCATTCAATATTCTGTTCAATGTACTAGAAAGCTGGAAAAAAAAAATCAGAATGTTGGAGGTGGAATTGGAAAAATATTCAGAGAGCTTTGCTCTTATAGCGTACACTGTTCTTGGATCATTTTTGATTGTCCCCTAAACATGACAGCTGGACCTCTTCTGGGTCTTGTTTGTGTACTCTGTTGTTGTATAGTTGCTAAACGTCCTGAATTTCCCAGGACAATCCCTACTTTTTGGAAACAGTCCTGAGCATGTCCTGGCTGAAAAAGGAACGTGGCTTATTACACCCCAACTCACACTTGGTTTAGAGGTAGGTCTGTCACTGTTCTACTATTTCAAAATTGGTAAGTATGGTTCTGTAATGGAGACCAAATGCATCATCCCAGGCCTAATCCAGTTCGGTCAGCCAATGCAAGGTTTACCAATAGATGATTGTAGACCCCCTGACACCATTTAACATTGGCCTCATGGGAGAACACTAATGTATAGAAAATATACCCAGAGAGTTGAGGTGAAACATTTCGGCACCATACAACCTCTGAGTTTCACTGACCCATAAACGTACAATGATAGGAGTCTATGAAGCCTAGACCTTTGCATGCCTCTGATTTCTTACAAAGGCATAGAGAGGACTTTTGTATCAGATTCCTATGACCTGCAACAGAAAGAAAAGGACATGCTTCATCAGATTTCATATCATGGAGGTATTGCTTCTAGAGAAGAATATCTCCATAATACAGTGCTGCAGGGAAGTACCATATGGCAGCACATGAGATCCCTACAACTTCTGCCATGTGTATAAAGCCTTACCATAAGGTAATGCCTTATATATGGCTTACAGCTTATATATATATATATATATATATATATATATATATATATATATACTGTATATTTATATAGTTCCTGAGTCTAGCAGCTAAGCCCCATTCCTGGACCAAGGCTGTTTACAGAAACACGCATACAGTAGACATTGTTTAATGGGTCTCTACTACTATGGGTTAGTACATACATCTGCATAATTTCTGACACATATTACATGTTGTTCAGACACATACTGTATTCGTACGATATTTGTGAATTCATTTCTGTTCCTTTACCACTTTTTTTTGCTATAAGTGTTTCATGGGACTAATGGATACCTTGTTGTGGTACTATATATAAGGACATGATGTGACGGTAGTACTTATTGAGCACCATAGTGCGTATAGATAGTTGTAAATTGGTTTAAATATACTTATGCAGCACAGGCTGGAAACAAACAGGATACAAAGGGCTCAGAGCCAGAGGTTGATGGTCCGAGCAGGAAGCAGGGGCTAACTTCATTGTGGACGTGGGGGGCAGGGTAGCCAGTGAGCTCCGATTCCTTTTCAGTAATGCTAATTGCAGAAATGTAGTCACTATGTCTTTATCATTTCTGAGTGTTGCTATGGGCAACATATTCAATTCTCTTTTGCAATGTTTTCACCTGGGAGCCCTTTAGTATTTATATCCCTGCAGCTTCACCTCTGCCAAGGTTTTTCAAGAAAAATCATTCTAATATCTTGTTTGTTCTGTATCCAAATGTATCAGCTGAAGTAATGAATGCAAATCCCAATACATAGCCCCTGGTAAAGAATATTCTGGTCTGACTGTAAATGTATGCACTAAATGGCAGACAGCCATTGCATTCTATCAAAAGAAATTCTTCAAAGATACCTCTCTGCTGCTTCTATATGTGGTCTTATCCTTACTCCCTATAGGAATATACAGGCGAGCTACTTTACATAAGACAGAATTGGTTTCATGTTACACACCATGTCACTTGGTGAACAGAATAACATTTGGGTTGGTTATAGGGAATCAGAAAAGAACATGCACATGGAAGATGCGGTACATTTTCTTAACATGAAATTGTATTATCAGAACTTTTTATTGGCACCTACTCAGCAATTCAAGCAGTGTATGCTACTCTTACAAGAAAATTCAGAAAAGTGTCATAAGAATTTGTAGAGTATTATTTTTCGCTAGTGTACTTTCTTCAATCATTTTGTCTCAAGCTGGTTTACAAATTTATCACAATTCTCTAGGTGAATGGCACCAGAGTTCACTAAGGGCTTTTGGTACCTTTTTATTTAAGCCAAGTGAAGTGTGCTTGAACAAAAAAAAGTTGCATATAATAATTTAGGTGTACAGTACTATTTTATAAATTAAAAAATAATATATATATATATTGATAGAGATGTATATCTGATACTTTTACTGTACTGCCAGAAGCTCTCAAGGAGCTCCCTGCATTTGGACTATTAGGCACAGAAGATTACAGCAAAGAATGGAGAAGCAAAAGTGCATCAAATAGTCCAGAAATATGGTATTTGGGTAGTTGTAGACTGTCTGTCTAACAAAAGTTTCCACTTCACCTTTTGTTTAATATTGACAGCACACATTGTATGGCTATGAGTAGATAATTCTATGAATTACAGTAATTTTCAGTGGTAAGAGAGGACCTGTCACCTCTCCTGACATGTCTGTTTCAGTAAATACTTGTGTTCATCATAAAATAACAGTTCTGGAGCATTGTTTCTTAGAACTCTGCGTTTTGTGGTTCCTTGGTTATTCTACCTAGAAATTTATGCTGTACAATACTATACATAGCCCATGGACACTAGAAGTATTTCTGGAAAAGTGTACAATTTTTTTCAACATCTTTAAGAAGAGTCTGTCACCAGAAGCCAGCACATCAACCCATCATAGATAGGCAATTGTCGCCTGAATCAAGTGGTGTTTCCCCATGTGAATCAGGGCCTCCATGTTTATTGTTGTAATGGTAGGAAAGGTCTTGGGGGGCTCCGTCTGGACCTGTCATTTAATGTCCATTAAATAATGGTAGTTTTAACCAACCCTTAGAAAAGATGCTCCGGGAATATAAGTGTTTAACACAGACACACTTGGTCAAGCAAAGTGAGGGGTCATCTTTAAAATGCAAAACAATAGTATAATACATATGTAGGTTCCACAACTGACTTTTACATGAGATTTGCTGGTGACGACGTACCTATTTGCAGTTCTTCTCATCTTTAGCTGCTAGCATAGGTTTACAGAGTAGACATTATCCATCTCACAAAATAAATATCATTGTGTAGATCATCTCACAGCTCTATATCAATCTCCCTGCAGTCTGAATAAGACTTTCTGTTCCTTGTTAGAATTACTTTCTTTGTAGATATTTGATAATCATTTAAATAAACCCATTAAAATGAATAGAAAATGGAATGACACACACAGAACAAGATACATGGAAAACTACTGTATAATTGTGTACCAGAATGCCTGGAATTTGCATACAGCTGAGAAATAAATGATGAACAGAAGAACATCCCGAAAATCACACGATGTCTCATTCTTTAATGTGCATGTAACAATAGTAACAAAACATGCTGAACATTACAGGCTGACCTGTTTAGTCTACACAGTCTCGTTGTTTGGACAGGAAATTGAAAAAGTACATGTAACATATGTATGCAAAAGTCTATCAATATTTTGTCTGTATAGTTTAAGACTGATGCAAATTATGGTTCCTGTTTGGTTTGCCAGCTATGAGTGTCTGGTTTACATTTGGGCAGCTACGTACTTCGGTGTCTAGATATATGGCAGTGTTAGACTTGAATCAAAGGTTAGGCATCACATAGGTAAAAAGACTAGATAGATAGATAGATAGATAGATAGATAGATAGATAGATAGATAGATAACCAACTGAAAACTCTGCTGCAGCACTACTCTTGAGGGTGCAAGTCAGAAAGAAGCCAGATATCAAGGCTCTTATTCAGACAAATTTAAAAAAAAAAATAGGCAGGACTCCAAAAAATATGGTAAAAAATATGGTAAAAATGCATTTATTTAAAGGCTCCTGTAATAGGAGCTGAAATGTTGCTCATGTGAAAGAGAAATCCATTTTTTTTTCACCTTCTCCTTTGGAGTGCTGCCTATTTTTTTTTACATTTGTCTAGATAGGTCGATAGCTAGATGTCCAAACAAAGACAGCATCAACAAGAGAAGGGTGCCAGCCTCAAGGTACAAGCAAATCCCAGTATGCAAAAAAACAAAGAAGGCGGGACACCGTAGAAAGTAGTGAAAATTGTGGGTTTATTGCACCATACAAAAATGCAACTTTTCCACACACATTTGAGCCCTTTTTAAGCTTGAAAAAGGTGTAGGTGTCTTTAGCTGAAACGTTGCATTTTTGAATGGGGCAATAAACCCACAATTTTCACTACTTTCTACAGAGTGCCGCCTATTTTTGCAGGGCTTTTTTTTTAATAGATTGGCTTAGGTTCTCTCTCTCTCTCTCTATAGTAACTTCAGCAAATGTCATACAAAACATTCCAATTTCCGAGGTGTATAGATAAAATAGTAGCTTTGGAAATGAAGCATTACGCATTACTTAAGCTGCACCCAAACTTATATATTTATTTATCTTCAATTTAGTTAAGTCCTCCCCTTCCATGTACAGTGACCTCTGCATTTGTCACAGAGCATGCCCACAACACTATCCCATGTTATGCTGCAAACCATATCTCTGTATCTGCTATTTATAGAAGTAGCTCAGGGTAAGTGACTGCCTCCAGAAGCATGTAAAGAATATATATTCACAATATGAAGGTAGATTAGAACAAAAGAACATGTTTCAGTATAGATTTTTAATATAAAAATGAAAATGTTGATACATTCTGTTAATTTAGATGCATCCTCCCGCAGGTTTTACCTTTTGCAGGTTACAGCGTGATGCTTCATATAACATTGTGCTGCAGATTCAGCCTTGCATGAAGTACACCTGGCAGTAAGCCGAGGTATCATCCTAGCGACATAATTATAACAATATCCTGTTTTATGTGCAGCCAAATGTATGAATAGCCCCTTCCTCACACAATGCTTCCAAGGTTGTATGTCTAGTTTTGCCTTGATGTTCTCATTGAAATTCTGTTCAGTATGGCTTCAGATGGGAGATTATGTATTTATCACAGCAGTGAATACTGCATGCTAGCAATTGAAAAGTCCCCACTATAATCTATATCAATGTGAAATTTCCCATAGGCAGCAGAACACTATCTAAATATCAAGTAGCTCAGGACTACATTTGTATGCATGGCTTAATATGTTATATGTTGCTCACACAGTTTGATCAAGTTACTGAAGATCAGATTTAGTGGAAAGCTATGTGTACAGGAGAGCTATGGGTTACCCATACTTCCTAATGCTCTTCATATTAATATGGAGAATGAAGCCAACTAGAAAGTCATACCTGTACTGTGCTACTTTTGGCCCAGGACATAGGTGAACTGAGGTAGTCAGGGACAAATGCTGTCTATGGAAGTGAGCAGACTTTATGCACATTAGAGTGGACATGAGCAGGACACGGAAACAATATGACATATTGTATGAACACTTCATGTTATCACTTTTGCCTTCTGGAGAACCCCTTGAATAGGCTAAATTGTAACATAGATAAATATGATTAGTAGATGTGTATTGGCTAAGCCTGCTGATTTTGATGGAGCCAGATGGCCATCTATCTAATGTGTATGGGGATATCCCAGCTCTCCCCTAACAGCTGATATCAAGCAAAGTAGTTCTCAGCTAAAGAAGCATTCGGCCGATAACTATCTAAAGTGTATATGGCCTTGCAGGCCACTCTACCGATATCTGTGGAATTGTCCATAAGCCCCAGCAGCTTCTTTCCAAGCTCAATATACATGTATACAGCTGTGTGACACTTACTTTAACATAACATAGGCATAGAATCAGACTTTACAAAAAATCCAGTCTGATTTTTAGAGGCAAAGCAATTGTATAGATTTGGTTTTAATCCACAAATTTGAGACTCCTGCAAATGACATCCACCTAATGTGTCTACTCCTTATTCCTGCCCTAATCTGAAGGGTGCAATGTGACCATTATTAGTCAATTCATTGGTATGCTGACACTTGGCTTCTGCTCATACAGACACATTATTGGTAAGTTAAAATATTTATAAATATTTTTGTGAATCATATTATTTAATGCCATTGATGTGTATTGAATTTGGATTGGATATCCAGTGTAATGTTTGTGGCAAAGTTTGACTGTATAGTTTGGGGGCAATTTACAATGACTGGCTCCCTACGCCAGGCTTAATCCATTCCTCCGCTGGTGTAAAATGCACCAGAAGTATCAAGAGGATCTGGCCTCTTAAAAATTCATACCTATCTCGGGAGGGCACAAAAGCAACAAAGTGTGCTAAAATGTGCACCAAAGCTGCACCACTTCTATGTCAGAAAACTGGCATGGAGGGAATAGTAAATTCCCCCTATTCAGAGATAATAGATGCCTTATAGTCTATGCATGCATCTTGTACACATGTAGTACTGGCATCGGTCAACTCTAGTTCACTTTGCTTTATGTTTTATGTGAGCTCTTTTATATTGTTTTTATTACAGTTCCTCTTTGTATCTACTCAATTGTGTTATTGATTCTCTTGTAATATACCAGAGAAACTGATACGCCTGAGAATTCTCACACACTGTCTGCCACTTTTACTTCTGTTAAAAGGCCTGCTGTGCCCGCTGCCAGTCGGCCTCTACTTGCAGCAAAAAGGTGAAGATTTGCTGTGCCTATTTAACTATTAAAGAAGCCCTCCAGCATTTTTTTTCTACCCATATAGTGCAGCATAGGCTATTATTAAAGAATAATATAGAGGCTCTCGTGTATCCCTTTTGTACACCTGTGTTCCTACACTATATTCTCAACTACCTTATTTTTGGGTTGTCTGCTATCTCGATTCCGTCTTCCTCTATAATATGGTTCCCCTACTGTAGACTAGATTTCACACCATACATATGGCTTGTCACAGATTGAGGAAGCCGTTTGTCAAACTGAGGATCACAGCACCTATCTTCCCATAAAGAAAAAAATTTATAATCATATCTTAATACATTTTTATTTATATAGCACCAACTTGTTCTGGATCACTTTACAAATCATAGGGTTAATGTACAGACAGAATAGGAATGAGAGCCCCATGCAGGAGAACTTACAATCTATGAGGTAGAAGGGGGTCACACAAGAGGTAGAAGGTTAAAATGTATTCATGTCACGCTGAGATGAAACAAATTACATTGCTAAAATATTGCCAGATGTGCTAGCTTGATATGGGGCATCTTTAAAGAGATACACACTAAAGGCCGTGACAGATCTGAAAAAAACATGGACTGACAGTCTATTTCTCCATAGGACCATCACAAGATAACGACCACAGTCCTGGGGTTTATGTATTTTTATTTGCAACTATAATTTAAAAAAAAAAAAAAAAAAAATCTAAAATAAAAGTTAATGGGGTTATCCACTTTCTAATATTGTTAGACTAGGCCTGCAATATTAGGCATGCTGGGGTCCAACCCCTGGGCCCCCGCAGATCAGCAGCTCTAAGGCAGCACAGCTCATGTCTCAACACAAACTGTAACGGAGGCTTTAGGTACTGTAGCTTTGCCCTATAGACTTAAAATGGGGTAGCACTACAGTACCTACAGCCGCAGCTACAGTCTGGAAGCATTTTAAGCAGCACTGTCTGGGAGTGGCTGAACCCTTACAGATCTAATAACCCCTTTAAATTATAAGCACAATGCTGCTTTTCCCAATACTGTATACCTCTCCTTGCATAAGCCATTACTTCTGTATTACTTCATGACCTAAAGCATGCAATACACCAGTGCTTTAAAATTGATACCTGCATTCTCCTAGTCCTGACTAATTTTATTTCACCTTATTACTTATGGGGCACCCTCAAAGCACTGAAAATGGAAACCATTCCACTTATACTTGTACTCTTCTGCAAACTAGAAGGATGACTTTGCTGACTGTTGAATATTGTAATACATTTGCTGGCACTAAGATATTTACCTAAAACTGCTATCGCTTTCACCGTGTAGACTGTTTGGTAATCATATTGTTGATGGACCGTGTGCTCATAAGAGGGAACCTGAGCAGGATTCAGAAAAGAGTTTGCTCTTTTGTACTGCCAGCAAAACAGATCGTGTCTTTTGATGTTTGTATGAGTATGCGTCCCAATGGCCAGTGCCTGCAGGGGCGAAACTGAATGTTTGATGTTCTAGAGATTCTGCTGCGCTCACCTCGGAGTTTATGGGCAGTGTATTCCTAATGCTAAGGCTGAGCTTTTTCTCTCTTATTTTCTGTTTTTTAAATGTCATCAATAGTGTTTTTCTAAGTTCAGATGAATAAGCAATGCTATACTGCTAGAAGTGAGTCTAAGCAAGGACTTGTAATAAAATAGACATCCTGTTCTTATAATTTTTATAGAATCTGGAAGTATTATATATACTGTATAACCTAAAATGACGGTATTTAGGACATTTGTAGCTTGGTATGTGGCTATTTGTATAATATATGTTAAAGGGGTTGGCCAAGTTTGAAACCTATCTTATGGAGAGGTGCGAGTCCAACCACTGGGACCTCCACCAATCATGAGAACAGGAGCCCCCTTCTGAAATGAGCATCTACTTCATTCAGCTCTTTGTAACTCTGTTTGAATGAAGCAGAGGTCACAAAGAACCACCATTCTAGCGATTGATGGGGCCCAACCACTGGGATAGACAATTATTGGATAATGGACTACAGGGGTGTACACAGGATTGGCCAGAGGGGGGTTCCGGGAGTGGGGTGTATCTTGGGGAGGGGCATATCGTGGGGAGATTATATCACGTGGTGTCGTTGGTACATAGCCATGGGCATGTATCACAGGGGGATGAGAATCATACTCGTGTTCCCTTTGCTAGCCTCAACACAGTATAACACGCCTTTTACTGACTCCTACACAGTATACTGCCCCCTTTACTGTCCCCCACAAGTATATTGCCACCTGTATAGGCCCCTGCACAGTATATTGCCTCCTTTATTGGCCTCCACACAGTATAATACCCCTTTATTGGCCCCCCACACAGTATAATGCCCCCTTTTTGGCCCCCCGCAAAATATAATGTTCCCTTTTTTGGCCCCACACAGTGTAATCCTCCTTTTAATGACTTCCACACTGTATAACACCTCTTTTATTGGCTCACACACAGTATATTGCTCCTTTTTATTGGTCCTCACACAGTGGACTGCCCATTTTTTGGACCCCACACAGTATATTTCCACTTTTATTGGCAGAAAGTTTAGCACTTGAAAAGAATGCCATTATTTTAGTCTCTTCTATACACAGGGATAATGCACATAGCGATATTTTTATATATATTTTTTTTTTTTTTTTTTGTAGAGATGCATATAGTGATGTCACTTTATGGGAATAATGTACACAGTGATGTCACAGTACCAGGATATTGCACACGGCGATGTCTTAGTACAAAAATAATGCACACAGTGAAGCAGCACACGTGCACATGCACGGCATGTCAATGACTGCAGGACAAGTCATCTAGAGTGACAGACACTGCTGTAGCCTGAGGGGTTTAACAGGTGAGTAATTTTTAGTATCACATTTCCGACCTTGGTTTAATTTTTTTTTTTTTAATTCTCACATGTATATTGGTATCTATATAGGAAGCATTCTTTACTGTTTCAGTAGTAAGACTATAAAATGCATTACCCCAAGTAGTAGTAAAGGGATAAATTGTTGTCTAATAACAAAATCGAGGGCTTTAATTCATCTAACTATAAATTATAGGAACTAGATATTTGGATAGAAGAGGTTGATCTGGGGATTTATTCTGACTGCCAAATTTCGAGTCAGGAAGGAATTTCCCCCTAATGCTGTAGGGTTATAGGTTGAACTTTTTGGTCCTACATCTTTATTCAACTTTGTTAACCAAAGGTGTAGCTATAGGGGTGCTGTGGTAGCAGTCACTACCGGAGCCTGGAGCCTGGAGCCTGAGGGGGCCCAAAAAATCCCTTTGCCGCATAAAACATATCACTATTCTAATTGACACAAGGTAGGTAGGGGCCAGTTATTAACTATATGTAATAAACCTTTCATGCTTCCTACATATGGCAGTGGAAAGGTTATGAATATGTCTTGGACAGCCCAAGTAAAATGTCCACAGACACTTTAAATAATATAAATCACAGATCCACAATATATTTTTTACTAGTTATTTTTAATTCGATATGGATGAGTTTGTAGACAGAATGTTATGTACTGTGTATGCCGAACAGAATGGTGTGCTTCAGCATTTGCTTATCTTATAGCAGCTGTTTAGTATGTGCAGTGTAATGGTTTATGGGTGCTGATAGTCACCGCATATTAGGACTTTGCGATTGTCATAAAGCTTTTATTTGTCTTCTTTGCTAAATATTTCATCTTCTTTCCAGGATTGTTAGTTGCATACAGCTACTCTATGGCCTGGCCAACAATAGCAAGAGCATTAATTAAGTGTCTATACCTAGCCTGTGGATCAGGAAAGACTCTAGAGATCAATAATCAGTTAATTATCTCTAGTTTTTCTAGAGCTTAAATAGGTTGGTTGCTGAGTTGAAATATTTATGTGTAAAAATGTAATCCTGCATACTATGTTACTCTATGTTAAGTTAAAATCCTATTCCCAGTACAGTTGCACATACAGTATATATATTTTTTTCTGCAGCATAAGGCATAGTGCACACAGCTCTGCAGGAGGCTGTACTGAAGTGCATGGATCCCTGTGGCTCTGTATTACAAAACTGCAGGCACTATCTGTGCTGTCATATGGAGCTCAGCGCTGCACCATATACCGTGTAAAATATCTTTGAAATGCAGTACCTTATAAAACATGCAAGAATTATTTTTCATAGGAATCTGACAGGAAAAACTCAATACAGTGGTGTCTCATGGAAGCCATAATGCGGCACTCATAGGCTATGTACAAATTGTAGCCTTAAAGAGGACCTCTCACAACCTACAACAAGTCCAGCTCTTTGCATCAATTCATAGACACTGATTCTGGCACAGTTGGAATTTTTTCTCTAGCCCCCACCATTCCTGAGCTATCAGTGTTAGATTTGGTTCCTGATATACTATTTAGTCTCTGTACTGTCAGGAGGGCGGTGTCAGACAGGATGTCAGCAGGCATGAGATGTAATTATGAGCTGTGACACTGGCTGCCTCTGATTGGAGCTCTGAATTATACCCCCTGCCTAACACCGCCCACCTGACATTACAGAGACTAAATGGTACATTAGGCACCAGACTAACAGTATTTATTGCTCACTATTGGTGGGGGCTAGAGGAAAAAATTCCAATTGCTGTCTATTGATGCTAAGAACTTGAATTGAAATTGGAACTTGAACTTGAATTGGAAGTGATGAAAGGTCCTCTTTAAAGAGGATCATTTAATATGCACTTCTCCACTGATTCTGACACAGTTGGATTTTTTTTCTATCACCTCCACTATTCTCGAGCAATAGGTGATGTTTTTTTGCCTCATATGCTATTTGCGCTATTTAGCCCCCACCGTTCTCAAGCAATTAATGCAGATAGTTTTGGTGCCTAATCTGCTATCTAGTCTCTATACTGTCAGGTGAGCAATGTCAGGCAGGAGTAGGTAAGGGAACATGATTCAGAGGCAGCTTAGTATCACACCCCTTTCCTGCTCCTGTCTGACACCGCCTTCCTGACAGTATAGAGACTAGATAGCAGATTAGGCACCAAAACTAACTGCATTGATTGCATGAGAATGGTGGGGGCTAGAAAAAAATTCTAACTGCGCTGGAATCAGTGGAGCAGTCACTATTAACATGCTAAGAACTGGAATTGGTGGTGAAAAGTCCTTTTTTAATACATGTGAATACATAAATAGGTTCACAATCAATTAATTATTTTTAATTAGTGCTACTAATACAAAAAATCCTTACAAGATTTCTGGATTTAAGCATCGATTTTGCCAAGGTTTTATTTCAGCTTTTGTAAATGGCTTAAGGAGATTTTTGTTCTAAGGAAGAGTTTAACCCAGTTTATAGAAAAGCATAAAAAATCATATGAGATATAATAATGAAGCAGCAGGGGTCCCCAATATTTTTATCTTAAACTGCTACAGATGTTGCTGAGCCAAAATAGGTATAAAAAGGAAAAAAAAGCAGGTAAAAAGATATTTTTAGCTTAGTTAGATTTTAAAGAGGACCTGTCGCCAGTAGAGATTAGCTAATCGAAGCTGCAGAAGTGGAATTCGATCCGAATTTCAGGAAATCTTCGATTCACATGGAATCCGGATTTCCTGATGCTTCGCGGTAACGAATATTTAGTAAGGACCTTTATGACATCAGACGGTCACAAGATATTCTCTAGTGATGTGATTGCCTAGGCATGTCTTTGCTTGTTAGCAGATCCTTCCACATGAATAAAAGTTGTCCGTGCTGGAGAGAGAGAGACATGACCGCGGCATCCAAGGGCTTCCGCCATTTTGCCGCTCACCCTGGCTCTCTGCATACAGGAAATAGCTGTTTATTTGCTGCAAATTAATTCGGATCGAATAGAATCATATCGGAGAATTCGGCGAAGTTGCTGAATCGAATTTTTGAAAACTTCGCTCATCTCTAGTTACCAGATCTGAAAAACCCAATGACCTATATCATTTGATAGGTGAGGTCACCCTGAGCGTTTTAATATCTTGTTTATCCAAATCCATTCAGCCATTCCAAAGATATAGTGTTGAGTAGGGTATACTATCCAAATGGGTAGTAGCACTGCATGATATTCAGCACACTGAGAAATCACATTGTTACCGCCCACTTGGCTAGTATATCCTAATTTGCATCAACACTAAAAGTGCTTATAACTTTGGAATGGCTAAATGGATTTGGATAAACATTAAATCAAAATGCTCAGGGTGACAGCGCCAATTAAATGATGTATGTCATATGGCTTTTCAGACCTGATGACAGGTCCTCTTTAAATACTGGATATTACCATGTATTACCATGTAAAAATTGCTCTGTTAAACAGTAAGTGGTGAGCCCAAAGTTTATAGCTGTAGAAGAGTCCTGATTGATTATTTTCCTGTCACTATAATAATGCTTGGGCCCAGGAGATTGTACAGGGATTAATAAATCCCACAGTGGCTTGTTTGAGTCACTGGTTAATAAAGACTTCACATCTCCTTACTGTGATGTCTCCTGGAGACCAAGAAAGTTGATATATGATTCCAAGGTGAGTACAGATTGTTGGAAGGTCAAGTGGTTTTTTAATCAGCATGAGAACTGTCTGATTATATACCATGTAAAAAGCATATAAATGCAAAAAATTGTCAGCAAATCTTCTTGTTTTATCTTGGATTTAATTAGGATGTACATTTTTAAGACTCTCTTCATGTGTGTTTGAATTGTTTTTTGTTTTTTCTTCTCATGAAATGATGGACACCATTACAGAATTCCTTTGAACCACATTTTAAGTCAATGGGGTCTGTTAGATGCCACCATTGTTCGTTATTTGATGGAGTGATCTCAGGCTGAATTCTTTTTGCTCCTATGATTAAAAACATAATACAGATGTGAACCCATTCTTAGAAGTCAGTTGCTGTTGGTCTCTGTGTGTGTTTTTTTATTTTTGTAAATGCACAAACAAGAATATTAACCCCAGGTACCTTCTGTTTTTTGCATTTTTTGTTTTTTAATCCCCACCTTTCAAAAGCCATAACTTTTTATTTTTCCATGTGTGGGCTTTGTTTTTAGTTGGCCAAATTATACTTTCTAATAGCACCATTTTAATATTCTATGTGATGTAGTGAGAAGCTGGAAAAAAAATTGTGACTAGAACGGAATTAGGGAAAAAATGTAGTTTTGTCTTTATGGCATTTACCGTGCTGTAAAAATGACAATATACCATATTTTTATATTTCCATTTACAGAAGGTGAGCTGTAGTTCTTATTAATACAATTTTAGGATATGTATAATGTACTTTTATTTAAAAAAAAAAAAACAATCGGGTATTTTAATTTTTTTTTTTCCCATCACAGTATTCACCATATGGGATACGTATTTTTAGATTTATATATTTAAAAATATTTTAAATAATTTTAATTTTATATTTTTCTGTTTATTTTTGAAAAATGTTTTGTTTGTAAAATAGTGAAAGTTGGGTGATTTTGAATGTTAACTTCCTATATATTTTATATATGTTTGTATGTTGCTGATACCATAGACTACTGTAAAATTCCTAAGTTATTATGGACCCATTAATTGTAGAACAAAGTTACTTGAGCTTAGCTGGCACTATGGGCAATGTGTTTCAGCTGTAACTTACAGCAGACACTCGGCTGTGCAACACAAACAGGGAAAATTGCCATTTTCTGTGACATGGCTGTTTTTAAAACGCACTGGGGCAGATTAATGAAGACTGACATTACTAATGCAAGTTTTCATAGCCATGAGCTGGGCTAAGGGGAGGAGGAGGCTGTTAATTAAGTTCTCATTCTGTGCAGTCATAGTCTTATCTTGAAGATACAACAGAGTCAGAAGAGGTTTCCTTGACTCAGAGTATAGCAGAGTTTGGCTGTTGCAGTTATGTGTGTTTGTTTTTTTCCAGCAGCCTCCCCCCCCTTTTCTTAGACTTCTATGTAAAAAGTAACTCAACTTGATAAGTGGAGAAGGAAACCCATTTATTTAAAAAGATATAACACAAAGTTTCCTATATTCACCTGTACTATTTGTTTATTTAAAAAAGCTGTTTTAAAATTGGTAATATTCCTTAAAAACCTGGCTTTTGCCATATATATTTATAGCAGTTATCGGGAAGGGGTTAAGACAGGTGGAATATTAGGGGGTAAAAAATAAACAATACCGATACTTTACAAAATGTTACCAAATTTTTACCAAACTTATCAGGCTGTATGTCATATTATGTCATGGATTGCAAATGATGCCATTTTCTACCAAGCATGCCATTTACTATTGTTTACAGCTGATCACTTTGTATTGTTCAGCCTCAAATGGGTTATCCAGGGACTGCTTAAAAACCTACTTTCCATGGGTTCTATTTGGGCCAAACCTCTGGTTTCTGGGATGGCTCCAACCCTTGGTCATATTATTGGATCCCGCAACCACCATTGTAGTCGATCTGTCTCCTCCCTTGTCTCCCTGTGCTATGGGGGTTGTTAGAAGAAATCATGATAATAGTGAAATAGCTCATTGTAATAGCAAAACAGAACACAGGAGGAGGGAGAAGGAATATTGACTCTGGTGTCTAGTATTGGTTCAAAACGCATGAAGAAGGGTCAGAACCATCCTGGAAATCTGTGATTTAGAGGGAGTAAGTTTTTAAATAGTCCCTGGATAACCCTTTAATCTTAGTGCATATATTACATTTTGGAATCTCCTTTCTGGTTCTCAGTTACTATTTGTTTCCCCTCCCTGCAACTTGGTGTTGACATTACTAAATTTAACCAATCTTTATGCTGCTTGATGGCAGACAATCAAGACAAACACTGAGCTAATTAGCTTCCTTTGGGTAATGAATTCTGACTGTAAATTGGCGCATTGCTCCTACATGACCTTAATTGTTTTTGATAGGCAAGGCTTGAACTGCACACCTGTCATATGCCTCCAAATTCCCTATATTGCACCACCGAAGACTTTGTAATTAGTCACTGTTACAAATATGATGTGTTTTTTGTGAAAGTGTTGGCCTTTCCTAAGTCTCATAGGAAGGATAATAGTAACATTTAGAGAGCAATCTTCAGAATATTTAAGGCTGAAAAATACATCCTTATCTGTAAAACATATGTAACAAAAATATGGACATACTGTATTAGCTTATATAGGTGAACAGTACTGTGCAGCATTTTTCTATACCTCACTAAAACTTTTGCAAAGTAAGAATGCTTTCAAAAATAAGTGTTAATAGTTTATTTTTGTTAATTACATAGTAGATGAGATTGGATGAAGACACCGGTCCATCAAGTCCAACCTATAACCCTACAGTGTTGATCCAGAGGAAGGCAAAAAACCCTATGAGGCTTATGCCAATTGCCCCATGTCTGGTGAAAAATTTTTCCCGACTCCTATCTGGCAGTCAGTATAAAGCCCTGGATCAACTTGTCAACTTAACAAAATCTAGAACCCATAACATGTAATGTTTTTCTGTTCGAGAAAGGCATCCAGGCCCTCTTTGAACTTGCTCAATGAATCCACCATCACCACTTCCTGGGGCAGAGAGTTCCATAGCCTCGCTGTTCTTACAGCAAAGAATCCCCATCTATGTTGCTGGTGAAATTTTCCTCCAGATGTAGAGGATGACCTAAGAGTAACAAGATAATTAAATCATAACAAAGTGAAGTGAATGAACAAAAGAGAAGTCAATATTTGTTGTGACCGCCCTTTGGAGGAGGAGTCCTGGAAGTGATGATATGGCCCCCATATGGTCTCAACATCATCCAGTCTGTATGGGATTACTTATTTTGTAGTAACTCCCGAGCTAACAAAACATACCCTTAAGTGCCACAGCCCATTGAAGGGAACCTGTGGAAGGGAGTAGTAGTAGCAATGATGGGAAGTAAGCACTCAAGTCGAGTCCTCCAGCTCAACTTCTCAGTTGGGACTGTGATGAGGGGCCTGCAGGATACCTAATGGTGTTGGTAGTTCCCACAGGGCACTTCCTGCTAGTAGTAGCCTCCAGCCTCGCTGAGCCAGGTGGTGGTGTTTGCCCAGGCCCATGATGGTAGTTGCAGGAATGACTCAGGAGATAGCAGTTGCAGTAATAGCAGACTTTACTGAAGAAATGCAACAGCAATGGATGCAGCTTCCAGATGGCAGCGGTGCAATAGGAGTTTCACTGTAGGATGAGGATGAGCTAGGTAACAGTTTCTTAGCGAGGGGTACCCAGTAAATAGATGTCTAAATCTAATGTCCGATATCTCCAACTTCTGTAAGTCTGTGTTCTAGCCTCTCCCACTATATAGGGGTTGAATAATAAGTTCCAGGAGGTCTAAACTGTGAGAATGCAGGGTCTAAACTGTGAGGCTCTGGATAACGTCAACGCAGCCCTCAGCTTGCCTCTGGTTCACACTATGCGGTTTTCTGGCTTTTCATACAATGAATGCTTAATGCAATAATCAGATTTGATGATGTGTGATTCCTTCTATTGCTGTCCCTGGTCCAGTCAATTGGGCACAAACATATTAAAACATGCACAATATATAGCAATATGTTTAAGTAGTGTCCACTGAGAAGCTGCATAGGCATACCTGCTTAGTCTCCCAAAATGTTTGGTGGACCCTTGGAAAAAGAGACCTTCTGTACAAAATTGTTATCTTGTGAATATGGTCGACATAACGTTAAAAAAAAAAAAAACACACACCGCCATGGGAGAAACCAAAATAAATCCCAATTACTGTGTATAGATCTATTTTTCACCAGCACAGCATTATACCTGAATGTGATCCCCAGTGGTTGACATTTAGCTTTCTACTCTAGCCAAGTCCCAGGGGATCCATTGTCTGTTTCTTATAATCATCTATTATCTGGTAAGAAAAAGGAAGTAATAAAGTAACGGTTGCATTTTCCGTGTAGTTATTTTGATGAGTTATTGTATGTACTGTAGTACAGTCAGAGAATACCCATATTATATAAAGAGCATAACATTATTGATTTACTTTGCATGTGCTGAAAATGGTGTGTAATACAGAATGGTTATATATCACAAACTCAATATGATGGTGGTCATTATGTATTTCTTAATTGTGATATGTATTGTGATATTTAGTATCAGTATAAATGGGGTTGTTAGTCTGTGGCTTATAATATAGCCTTAATAATCAGTAGATTAACGATAGTAGATTTGTATGTTGACGTATATACATATATGTGGACAAACAGAAGACAGCACTGTGCTTTTGTGTATATATAGTACATGTTTTGGGAGAAAGCGGGTAAATAGGGCAATCCCCTTCCCACATTTAAATCAGCAGAAATCTATAAGTCACAATAACAAGAGGATATTCAGGAAATAGGATCCTACGTTATGAGTCAGCCATCAAGCTTGATAAAGGCTGGTTAAGCCGAAACGTCACATGTCATGGGTGACTAATAAAAGAAAATCCTTTTTTTATTGAATATTCTCTGGTTACGGCTCCTTTACAGTAAGTTACACGGACAAACTGTAGCAGTAAAATATTATATTTTTTTGTGGAAAAATAGCAGTACCAACATATGATAGACCCTTGGTCATTTTAAGGTTTCATGCACAAGACCATATTTCATGTTGTCCTAGTGGATAATATTGGGGTAGCCAGAAGCTATCAATATCACATAGAATACATGAAGTTATGGAGGTATTCTTCCTTACAAGCATTATTTATTGCATGCTAATATAGCGCCAACATATTCCATAGCACTTTATGGATATTGTTATCACTCACTGTTCCAAGTAGGACTCTCAATCTAAATTTCCTATCAGTATGTCTTTGGAGTGTGGGAGGAAACCCACACATACTTGTTCACAGTGGCTGATGCCGGGTGATAAATCTGGTACATCTATAGACTGTTTGTTTATTCCATGTTTATTCCACCTATTAGTTGTCTTACTTTGCACCAGAATTTCGGCAAAATTGTGCTACACATTGTCACTTTTTAAAGCATACCCCTTTCCCACTTAGTCACACCCCATGTCCGATGAGGAGAAAAAAAAAGTCTAAAAAACATAATAAATGCAGTGTATAGTATGTATGCCATTTTTTGTAGTTTGCATGTAGCTTAGTAAATATCCTCCTAGGTGTGCCCCAGTAGACAGTCTATGAATGCCTTAAAATTTTGAACATTAAGATGTAACTGCATTACAGAGAACCTGTAGTATTGAACATGGTTTCTGATCTTTAGATAGCATGTTAAAAAACAGGTGAAGCTAAGCAGATTTCTATATAGCTTTGAGATAGAAGATTTAGTGTAACTTTGTGTTTTATTCTTTATAATCTTAGTTCTTTATATGCTTAGGAGTCCAGTGGGCTGTGCATACTTGAGCCATTTTCTACTAGATGGTACAGGCTCATCACCACTTGCCTCAACCTGTTTTTGGTACCAGGTACTTTGTTTTCCACTGACCTTATAGTACTGCTTTGGCTAGCTTTGTATCTTGACTGAGATGATTCCTAAATAGTAGTCATTACCAGGTACATTCCAGGACACTTCTACTGTGAAAAAATTACAAAAGCAGATAGTAGTGAGTAGACTTCAGCCAGTTCCATGCTGTGTAAAAGTGCCTTTCAATAACTGGGCAAACAGAGAAAGACATCAGTCACTAAATAGGGTTACCCATTGGGCTACTAAGAATAGAAAGCAATGAATGACATACAAATGAATAAAATAAAATAATATACGGTAAATGGTAAAATACAGGTTATACAGAATCTTCCCCTACAAAGCTAGAAATGTCAGTCTGCTTAAAGGGGTTGTCCAGGAATTACAGTTCTGGGACAGGAGACGGGGGACAGTGAAACCTAAAAAAAAACCATACTCCTCATCCCTGGTGGTCTGGTGTCCATCGCCACTGTCCAGTCCAGCAGCGTCTAGGGCTTGTTCCAGTGGAACTCCACGGTGCAAATGGCCACTGAGGCCAATCAGTAGTAGCCTCAATGGTCACAGAAAAGTGAGACTGGTTACGTATGTGAGTGACGTCTCGGGTCCTCTCCTCTGACCACTGTAGTCAGTGGCCTCAGTGGTCTCGTGCAGCGAGGACTTCTGGCAGAAAAAGCCCTTAGCGCAGACGGAGCAGACAGCGTCCACGGACACTGGAGGGCCAGGAACAGGTTAGTATGTGTTTTTTTTTGTTTTTTTTTTAAATTTCACCTTCCCTGGACAACCTCTTTAATGTCTCCTTCTCTATACCGTGGTGTCCGCAGATAGGACTACATATACAATATGACAGTTTCCATTTTAAAACACCAATTTTCTAATTATCTGATAATATGGTTCTGTGCAATAATACATACTTGGCTACATTCTCACACTTTGAGCATGTTTCTATTTTGTTAGGTTACATAAGGGTACTTTGATGCATACCATTTTTGATACATTTTTGCCAAAAGTGGTCAATTATTGTAGCGGTCTCAATTTTGAAAAAAATTATGTTCACCCAATGTGGAAAATCGCTCGGTTTTTAGGATGTGTTGTTTTTCTTCTAAATTGTGCCTTCTTGGTGCTGAATCATTGTGACTTTCCCATTGACTTATAAATGTGAAAAACTACAGCACATATAACAACTACAGACATTTGTTTTTACGTGCAAAGCCACTCTTCAGTTTTTCCATGAGAGCAACTCTTGGAGCCCTTTCTTTATACTACACTATATTTACTTGAAGAAGGAGAAAATAAAAAGCAAAGCCATTAAAAAACATGTATTTACTCCGCTACTTCCTTTTGGTGAAGATATTCTGGTCTGGTTTTAATCCCACATCATGCCAGTAGATTTCTTAGAAGCCAGGCATGGATCTACAGGGAGCAAGCTTTTGAAAGGTGCCACTAGAAGAACAGATTTCTTTTTCCATACAAGAAAACCTATTTGCATATTCTTTCACAGAATTCCTAGCAGAGCATGCACATCCTGCAAAAGATGAGCTACAAAGACTGTCTCCTTAAGGAGACAAGCTACCCCACCAGACTCATGCCTGTGAGCTCTTACCTAGCCAACCATTATCTTTTGTTACATTGATGAGGGGCAATAACCCAAAAACATCTACCTGCATTTTGCTCTTTCTTTTTTTTTGGAGGAGATATTCTGGTTTGGTTTTAATACCAGGTCATGTTACTAGGCTTCTTGAAAGCCAGACAATGATCCATTAGGAGCTGCCTTCAAAAAGTTGGTGCTAGAGGAACAGTTTTTCTTTCTCCATCAAGGAAAACTTATTTTCCTATTCTTCCCCACTACTATTATATGTAGAAGCAATCATGTCAATTTCCCAAAAAAAGCATCTTTAAAATTTAGGCACAAGGAAAATGAGTACAAATGCAGGATAGTGCTCAGTAATAATAAGATAACACTGCATTTTGTAGCGGCCTTTGCATGTTGTTCTGTTGTCAGCCAAGTTTATGTCACATCCAGCACTTTTCATGGGAAGATATCCGTCTCGGTGAATTTAGCAGTTAATGGCATCCTAATTGTAGCTCTAAAAACATGTTACTTATTGAAGATGGTCTTGATGGTGTTATGATGCTCTGCTGTGCATGTAAATGAGAAACTAGATGACTTGACTTTCTCTTCTTTAACACAATTTTCCATATGAAGACAGCACACCAATGGTCACAAAGATTACTTTCTACAAACCCTATGTTTTATATTCAATGCAAGACAGTCAAGGGGCTCCTGCTATGTGTAAGGGGCATCTCATGATCACTGTGGATAACAGACGGCTGGATTAGATGGAGCCTTTAAGATAATAAATGATGAACACCGAAGACTAAAGATGGGACAATATACTAACAAAATTACTCATAAGCTTTATGCTCCCAAGACTCACTTGGGTAGTCATGGGTAAATTTATCTAAAGCTTCTGTGGGTTCTCTTTAGGCACTCTGGTTTACTTCCACATGCCAAAAGCATGCTGAGAGATAATTTTGCTCCCTATGAAATTATATGCAACGCATGTTCCTGAAATGGTGAACTTAGATTGTGAGTCCCAGAGGGGACAGCAGGTGTCACCATTGATTAGGGATGAACAAACCTGTTCATTACGAATTTTTCAAACATTTTGAGTTTGACTAAACCCAAAATTTTTGGGGTTCACACCCAACATGTTCAATCCAAACTGGAACTGCTATTATCTCTTCAGGACCTGAGTATAATAAGTAGAAGCCCAAGGGTGGTGAGTAAACAGAACAGTCATACTCACCTCTCCTGTGCTCAGTTGCAGCATCTGGAAGTCCCTCTGCATCCTTTTTAGGTCTCTTCCAGCCTACTGAATGAGGTCACGGACCCCAGAGGACCATTGAGGCCTGTGATTGGTGATGTGGATGCACTGACACCATGAAGATTGCGTCTAAGTACCATGTACCACATTGGCACTCCTCATGTGACCACTGAGGCTCAATCACAAGCCTTAGCTGTTCCCGGTGGCAACTGACCTCCTTTTGGAGGCCCAGAATAGGACCATAAAGGACACAGAGGAACTGCTGGAGACTTCAAATGAGTCCAGGACAGGTGACTAAGACCATTTGTTATGTTTACTCACCTCCCCTGGGTCTCCGCTTACTATACTCTGGGGTCTGAAGAGACTTCAGAGTATAATAATAGCAGTTCTGGTTCAGACTGAAGTTTAGCCCCAAATTAAATAGTTGGGTGAGCCTACAAATATTTGGTGGAATGAGTTTTGTAAGGTTTTTCCATGTCTAGTGATGATGATCAGTATACAGTGGGCATGATTTGCCAGATTTGACAGTCCCAAGTGCTTCTGCTCGTCTCTCTAATCTGTGCCCAAAGCCACCCCCTTTGCCATGATTGACATTTTTTGCCTGCGTGCACCTCAACTGTATTTAGGCAAATCTGGCAAATGAGCCTTTGTAATTACAGGCTGATTTGCATATCTATAAAAAGAGGACTATCTCTGCATTGCTTCATTGGTTTGTGGCCACAAAGGTATGTTTTGGTTACTTTTAAAGGTCCCTACATGGGACTGTGTTTGGATGGGGAGGATTCTGGATTTTTCAAGCTGGTGAATGCATAGTGTGTTTCATATCTAACTACATAGAAACCCAAGAAGTATACTGCCAACCAATATACTGGAGTATAGAGACACATAAACAATAAAATAGACTATCCACATGAAAGTGATATTGTAGGGAATGTTCACCCAAAATGTTCGAAATATATTAAATCTGTCATTCGAAAAATTTCCAAGCATAGCAATCTGGCATACAAATATTCTTAGCTTGTTCCCTGCTGAATATGTGTTGCTGGCTGAAGTTCCAGGACATGAGATAAGTCAGTCTTTTACCCTGTCTATATTACAAATAAATCTTTTAAAATATAACATAATTATCTTAAATGCAGATTTAGGCGGGGGCCCCACATTGCGGAAACCAAACTGCGGCGGAAACGCCACAGAAAAAAAATACGGTGTTTTACAGTCACTGCAAGGTGGATGGGATTGTAGCTAATTCCATCCACACCTTGTGGAAAAATACGCGCAGCGGACACGATGCGATTTCCAAAACTGTGACTGTTTTGGAAATCGCAGCATGTTAATTATACCTACAGAAACACTGGGGTTTCCCTATAGGTGTAATTTCCATTACACTATAGTAGAAAATCTGCAGAGGAAAATGCGTTGCTGCAGCGATTTTTCCCACAGCGCTTTTTTGCTGCAGCCTGCTTACGTGGGGCCTTAGCCTAAAAGTATTAAACCAGAATATTAAGCATAGTTACCTGATACAAGGTTCTCTCTGCTTTTAAGCTCAGTGCTGCACAGCACTGCCCCAGTCTCAGGTCATCCTCTCGTGGACCACAGAGTTGCGGTTGGAGGGGGTTGGGTACTATCAGTTACGTGGGGTTTGACATCCTGCTGTCCAGAGCTGCAGGTTATATTCTGTTATGTAGCAGAGTGCAGAAGGCATTTTGAGGGGCATGTGTGACTTATAAGACAACTTGTTACCCTATGCCAATCTAGTGTATCTCCCCACTGCATAGGCACACATAGCTGCTCTGACTCAGGAAGGCCTATCCAAGGAAGAAGAAGCTGTCGATGGTGAGGAGCAGAAGCATAGCTAGTGGGAGGCAGTGGGGGCGGCTGCCAGGGCCCACTAACTCTTTGGGGCCTACCCCGGGGCCGCCATTAATACATCCTTTATGTCTAACTACATCAGTTTCTGCAGATACCGATCTAGTTACAATGCTTCCTGGTGCTTAACTGTCTTGTAAACCGCAAGCCACTTCAGGCCTGCGGTTTACAAGACCAGAGACGAATGTCTGCTTCTCAGCACAGGTGGTGCGATGACGTCACAACATCGCGCCACCGCCGAAGGCTCCAGTCATCAGCATCGCAAGTAGGTATGACTTTTTTTTTTTTTTTGCTTTTGTTTTTTTTTTTTTTTTTTTTAGTGCACTTGTGAGTATATTATTAGTATAAGGGGTAGTTAGGAGGGCGAAATATAACTATAAAGGGTGAATTCATTAGGGGGCATTATGACGATGGGGAGGTCATTTATATAAGGGTTATTACAGGGTATTATGAATACAAGGGGGGAGGTTATTCATATAAGGGGCCATTAGGGGGCATCATTTATATTAGGAGGCATTATGAACATAAGGGGGTGGTCATTGATATAAGGGGTCATTAGAGGTGCAGTATTTATGTCAGGGTGAATCAGGGGCATAATATGAGGGTCAATTAATTTAATTAAAGTGGAACTTGGGCTTTATTAAGACAAAGGCCCCACGTAGCGGGCTGCAGCAAAAAAGCACTGCAGGAAAAACCATGGCGGTAACGTTGTGGTTTTTCCTGCAGCGCTTTTCATAGAAGGTCCGCAGAGGTTTCCCCTGTGGACTTTCTGTTTTCAATACACCTATATGGAAACCGCCGTGGTGAGGAGGTATTTAGAGGAGAATTTAGCTGTGCCATTATGCTGGTTAAAAGAATGTGAAGCAGTTACAGATGATGAAGAGAGGAGAGAGTGACTTGTAAAATATAGCAGAAGAGTGAAGAAATCAGGCGATACCTTTTAGAGGCTAACTGAGTATATTTATAAGTAAGCTTTCAGGAGTACTAGCTAGCTCCCTTCATCAGACATGGTGTTATACAAGAACTGAAAATTCACAGATTTTTATACACATGAGCTTCAAAGGATTTTAGAGTCCTTAAAAAAAACCCAAAACAAAATGCAATCTAAGTAGAGAAGTTATTTACAACAGGTCAAAAAAAACAATCTGGAAAGTTGTGGTGCGTGACAGAGGGATCTGTTATCTGTTTGCTATCAGGTGGTGATTTGTGACCCTCACAGTTCAAACATAGTGTGACATGAAGCTGACATGAATATTAAGTCCAAATTGCAGAGTTTTAAATTTTTGCATAAATTTGTACTCCCATTGTTTTCTTTCCTCCTGCGTCTTAAACTGTCCCATTAAAACCACAACCCGCAAATCTTCAATAGAGTGGTTTTCTCCGGAGAAATGTGCGGCCACTGGGAGATCGGTTCTGCTGTTATTAATATTGGACCTGTGTGAGTTCATTCGCTGACTAAGTCTCTGCCCTGTTTCCCCCACATAGAGGCCTGTGGTGGGACATGAGGCGAAGTGAGGCGGCCGTCTCAGGTGGCACTATCTGTGTCAGTTAGGGGGGTGGTATTTTGACTGACCGAAACCAGCCCAAGACAGGCCACTTTAAATAACATGCTGAGCGGGACCTGTCCTGGGTTGGCTTAGAGATGTAGGCTAGGGAGGAGAGAGGTAGCTCAGGGCGGCCGTGTGGAGACAGTGCTGCGTCAGCACTCACCTATTGGCAGTGACGCTACTCCAGTGGTCCACCATCAGAAGTTCACTTAGCCTGTTCCTTGATTGCTCTCCGCCTCCGCCCCCACCCAGGCTGGGCTGTGTGAGTCACGTCGCTCTGATGGTATATTGACCTGACCTGACGTGATAGGATATGCAGTGTGGCTCCTGTGCGATCTCCTTGTCCCTGCTCTTAGTAGCGCTACTGCTGGCCTGCTTCTTCAGGTGAAGTAGCTGAAGTAATTGTTTTACATTAATGAAATATTGCTTTTCAAAGTATTTATTCCCTATACATAGGATAGAGGATAAATACCAGATTGATGATAGGGGGATGTTTTGGGTGTCTGGGCTTGAGAATTATTATTATTTTTTTTTTTTTCTCACATGGAATTCAGCCTGACCACAGCCAGGCTGAATATAGGCCATCTGCGGCACTCCTATTAAAGAGAATGGGAATGTGTGTTCATCCATCGACCAAGCGACACTCCTATATTCAGCCTGGCTGCGGTCAGGCTGAATTCCCAGTGGGGGAAAAAAGACCCAATTCTCAGGCTCAGTTGGAGTTTCAGCAGACGCCCGATCTACAAACTTATAAAAATATTTTTACCATATGGTAAAAAAAAAATCTAAAGTGCCAAACTGCCGTTTTTTTTTCGCTTTTTCGCCTCTGATAAGAATTTGAATAAAAGGGGATCAAAGCAATAGACATTCCCCAAAATGGTATAACTAAGAAGTACACCTGACTCTGCTAAAAAAGATGACCCTACGCATCCCCATATACGGAAATATAAAAAAAGTTACCGGTGTCAGAATATGGCGATTTATAAGAAAAATTTTTTTTAGCAAAGTTTTAGATCTTTGTTAAAGGATTAAAATGTAAATAAAACCATATAAATTTGGTATCCCTGGAATCGTACTGAAACATAGAATACAGGTGACATGTCATTTTGCCTGCAGAGTGAACGCTGTAAAAACAAAGCCTGTAAGAATGTTGCACAAATGCACTTTTTCTTCAATTCCACTCAATTCTGATTTTTTTTTTCCAGCTTCCCAGTACATTGTACAGAATAATAAATGAAGAACACTTTGTCCCACAAACATTAAGCCCTAATATGGCTAGTAGCATGTAATCTCAATATACAGGGTGGGCCATAAGTATGGATACACCCAGATGAAATGGAAGTGGTTGCTGATGTCACCTTACCGTTTGTGGCAGGTGTCATGTGACACATGGAGAATTGCACAAGAAAAACAATGGTATCTGGGTGTATCCATACTTATAGCCCACCCTGTATTTATTTTTTTGGGTGGGGGGGGGGGTGCCTTTCTATAGTCTGCCTCAGGAAGCAAAGAGGCTAGGTTCACCCCTGCTCCTACCGCCTTACATACACTGTGTAGGCTCCTACCACCTTGCATACGCTGTAGGCTCCTACCGCCTTACGTACACTGTGTAGGCTTCTACCGCCTTACGTACACTGTGTAGGCTCCTACCACCTTGCATACGCTGTAGGCTCCTACCACCTTACGTACACTGTGTAGGCTTCTACCGCCTTACGTACACTGTGTAGGCTCCTACCGCCTTACGTACACTCTGTAGGCTCCTACCGCCTTATGTACACTGTGTAGGCTCCTACCACCTTACGTACACTGTGTAGGCTTCTACCGCCTTACGTACACTGTGTAGGCTCCTACCGCCTTACGTACACTCTGTAGGCTCCTACCGCCTTACGTACACTCTGTAGGCTTCTACCGCCTTACGTACACTGTGTAGGCTCCTACCACCTTGCATACGCTGTAGGCTCCTACCACCTTACGTACACTGTGTAGGCTCCTACCACCTTACGTACACTGTGTAGGCTTCTACCGCCTTACGTACACTCTAGGCTCCTACCGCCTTATGTACACTGTGTAGGCTTCTACCGCCTTACATACGCTATAGGCTCCTACTGCCTTACGTACACTGTGTAGGCTCCTACCACCTTACATACACTGTGTAGGCTCCTACCATCTTACATACACTGTAACAGGGCAGTAGTATTATTATCACACGTCAGGGTTAGGGGCCACTTTTACACAAGCCTATTAGAGGGCATTTTTGCTTCAGTTTTACAACCCTATGTCCAAGACAAACCGCTGGCCTGCTGACCTGACAGCATGAGACCTAAAGGGTTCAAAAGTATTTCTTCTTAGTATTCCCTCTTTATTTGGAAGGCCTAAAATATAGATGTAATGTTTATTAATGGGAGCTATTCACAATATTGTACATGACTTCTATACAAAATACACGTCTAAATACAAAACGTGTTGTAGTAAAGCTTGTAACTGTATTTAAAGAGGACCAGTCAGATTTTTTTCTAGCTCCCACCATTCCAGAGCAATCAGAATGTTAGTTTAAGCACCCGATATGCTAATTAGACTTGCTCTGTCAGGTGGGCAGTTTCAGACTGTCTGCTCCAGCCCAGGCTGCCCATCTGACAGCAAACAGCATATGGGGTGCTGAAATTAACAGAAATGATTGCTTGGGAATGGTGGGGACTAGAGAAAAAAATTCAACTGCATTTGGGATCAGTGGAGCTCCACCTATTGAAGGATGCAAACAGTTGGAATTGTTGGAGGTGTTGGAAGGCCCCACGTTGCAGAAAAACTGCTCTTTTTTTTTTTTGTTGCAGATTTTATTGCGGTTTTTCGGGACAAACATAGTAGTTGCCACAAAGGGAATGAGAAATATATAGGAAGTATTTATACTTCTTCCTTCTGCTCAACCCACTCCTGGCATTGGCTGAAAAAAAAATGCAGCAAAAAAAGCTGCTTTTCTGGAAAAGCTGCTGCAAAAAACACTGCGGAAAGGCCGTATGTGAGACAATACAGATGCGAAAATGAAAATAAATATAAATAATATAAAGCTTTTTGTCACCGATAATGTTCCTGTAAATGTAGTAGTTCGGCTAAACTCACTTTGTTTGTTGGTGGCACTTGAAGGTTTTTTTCTATTGGATTAGAAAATATCTATGTTGGCACTGTAAAATGGCACATAGAGGGCCACTAGCTTCACTCTCTGCTTACAGCTTCTTCATGGTTCATGTCCATGATGTCTTAGAAATATAATTGCCCCCTTTAAGTGCTAATTTTAATGGGCCGAGGAGACAAATAAAAAATTAGAAATCGAGACAACAACAACAATGACTGATAAGGTATAGACTTCACCTTGTTCTGATTGGTGGAGTCCCAGTAGAAAAATCCTGATTTAACCCATAAATACTCTTAAAATACTTAGTTTCCAATAGTTCTTTCCTGATTGATCACAATGAAAAATAAAAACTATTTATACAGGAACTTGTATGTATTTCCAGGGCCATTTTAACACATTGGTGGGCTATGTGCAAAGATTTCATAAGTGGGGCCCTCCCATCACCACCACCTAGAAATACCAACCTGCACAAATTATAATGCTCCCTCATAGTATAATGCACCTTAGTGGCTCTCACACAGTATAATGGCTCCCTAGTGGCCCCATATAATATGCCTCTTATATTGTCCCCGTCCAGGTTGCCCCCCACAGATTCATGTCCTCACCCCAGGTTGTCCCCCACAGTATCATGTCCTCACCCCAGGTTGCCCCCACAGTATCATGTCCCCCCACACTGACATGGCCCCTTCAGGTTGCCCCCACAGTAACATGTCCCCCCACTTTGACATGGCCCCCTCAGGTTGCCCCCACAGTATCATGTCCCCCCAGGTTGCCTCCATAGTTTTGTGTCCCCCACTGTATATATCAAGTAAAAAACAAACCTTAATACTCACCTTTCCCCATTCACTCCTTTCTCTGGTCCCGGAGTTTTCAAGGAGTAACAGGAGCGGTGTAAGTGATGTCACTACATCACGCCTCCTACTCCCAGGACACTGGGAGCAAAGAAAGCAGCCGGGTGATGAGGTAGGGTGCCGTCCGTTTCCTGCTTCATCACTGTCTGCAACTCATCGGCGCAGTAGCCCAGACCCACTACCTTGGACAGCGGGACAGCAAATGTAGGACTGTCCTGCTGTCCAAAGGGGGCCCCCGCTACCATAGGGCCCGATGCAAGTTGGCCCTATGGTTAAAGTAGTCCTGCGTATTTCCATTCTTTCAACCATATTCAAAATTTTTTGTCACAGATATTTTGCAGATTTTCAGTGCAGTTATATTTAAACCTAGCCTAACTCTATACATCTAACCCATGAGGTAACTAATTGCTTTTTAAAAGACATTTACACTGAAAAATTTTGTAACCATTTTTACAAAGATCATTTGCAATTTTTTTTTTCTCATACAAGAAGCTATAGATAATGAAATGAATCTGTCCTTTAGCACAATAAGAAGTAGGGGCAGGACAGGGTGAGGACACGAGAGCTGCTTTGACATTTTGTCTAAATCATCCATAAAGAAGGATTCTGCCTTTCGTTTTCTTTTCTTCTGCATGGCACAAAAAAGACTGTTGGATGTCATACTGTATGACAGTGACAATGCCTGAGATAGTGTACTGACTGTCTATGAATTGAAATAATATGGCTTGTCTCATAGTATCTGCCAGTTATAATCACAGCTAGGTATATAATCTATGTATTCCTCTCACTTCCCTGAAGATAGGTCTTCATTTTATAATCCTTTTTAAAGTGCTCTTGCTTCTAATACATACTGAGATCCCCCATATTGAAGTCTAGCATTTACCCTGCATGTATACTTGCCACTTGGTCAAATATTCATCTGGCACTGGCCCCATAAATGCATATATGTACACACTAGGTAACTCCTATGCTTTTGTAAGTAGCAGATGTCTCCCTAGTATTAAAGGGGTCATCAGTAGTCAGGAGATGTGCTCCTGCGAATAACCTGTAAAAATGCAGCTGTCAAAAGATAAGGTCAGCCAGGTTCAATAAATCTATCCGCTCCCCTTGTTACTTTATGAGCAGTTCCTGGAGGGTGTCACTGGACAACTTATTAGGTGAATCGCCTCTCCTGTCATCCTCTAGTAAACATTTGTCTATACCCTTATTCACATAACAGACATCTGATGGCCACTCTAAAAACCATGGTTGTATTCACATGTCCATTTTTCTAATGGACCATGAAAACAGTCTAACTGACATGTCCTGGCTTTGATGGCCACAAAGACTCAAAAGAAGTCAATGGTGAGATTTAAATGATCATCACTTGGATGACAATCCGTTTTGATCACCATAAAAAATGGACCCATTGACTTCTGTTAAATAGGGGTGGCCATCAAAATGGACAAATATAAGACCTGTTTTTGATGCATCATTTTCATAGGAGGATTAAACTGGGAGTAGCTGGAGGCTGATATTAAACTGGGGCAGCAGGAAGAGAATATTAAAATGGGGGCAACTGGAGGGGAACATTTATACTTTTGGGACATACCATGTTACAGTGACTTTAGGAGAGTTATACTGTGTGGGGGGGACAAAGAAATGAATGGGAATGTACACATTCTGTCCCTCTTTCTGTCCTAGTGGTGAGGTATTTGTTTCCATGCAATAGCTAAGCCCTTACCTGCAACAGCTGATTCAGAGATGGAGAAGGGATCTGGCTTAGGTGTTGCATGGAGCCGGTCCGCCATCCCCCTTCAAGCACATCAGTGCTCATATGCTGATAGAGAACGATGGGGGAGAAAATCTGCCACAGTCTGACCTGATCTTGTCCTGACCAAGGGACCTGCACAGTTCATACGTTTCTAGGTTGGTTCATATACTTTACATCCAAATAAACCAATGCTATATTCATTTCTGCATCTGGAAGACTACTGTATATGAAAGATAGCAGCGCCTTAGGAAGATACGCTGTAACCGTCGTTATTGTATTGTGAAACTTCTGTCATTTTGACATAACCTTAGAAATGACAAATACATATTTTATGGTATAACTGTCTAGTCCTACATTAAAATCTATCATGGGATTATCTTTGTT
The DNA here is from genome assembly GCA_947044405.1 of Leptodactylus fallax. Lineage (NCBI taxonomy): Eukaryota > Metazoa > Chordata > Amphibia > Anura > Leptodactylidae > Leptodactylus > Leptodactylus fallax. The sequence continues at coordinate 4,569,483 of CAMRHE010000077.1, read as the reverse complement.
GCCTCCATAGATCACAGACTGGCCCCTAACCCTCAGTTTGCAGTCATTATTAAGTGACACCTTTTATGTTCCTTCTTTAGTCTATAATACGTATTCTCTGAAGTCTTTCTACAGTATTTGCTTTGCTGCTGTTGACAGATGGTGGAGAGGGAGCTTTTCATGAAGACAGGAATCCTATCAGTCCTGTAACTAGAAGACATTCTGTACAGATAGAGTGACTACTAAACTGTTTGATCAAACAGACATATCTCGATGAGGTGACTTCTGAATACATCTCTGTCAAATTTATCCTCAGTCCTGCTCAAGGAAAGAAATCTCTCCTAAGGAAGAACAGTTCAGTAGATAGTAATAGGCACCAAAGATTTCATTTTGATTTACTTTTCTAGTCTACATTGTCATATTTTATGGAGGAATAAGCTTCTGGATTTCAAATGGCAAAATAGTGGACCCCATAATGGAAGTCTGACAGATCCCATCGTGGTCACTAGGGTCCTTCGGGATCTGTTTGTGTCCATCAAAGAGATATCCACCACTGTTTTGATTTCTGTTTCTGTTCCTAGAGCAGAACAGAAAAAATGAAATCTTGATGTAATGTCATTGTGCTTACAGCTGCAATACAGTGACATTTTTACTGTGATGACAACACATACTGTACACACATCTAGTGCCCGATCATGGAAAAATGACCGCAGCAGATAATCCATACCATGCCATTCATGGGACTAGGTTAGCAGAGGGGAATTAGGGGGTAGCTAGTGGGCTGCATTGTAAGTGTTGGCTAGACAGAAATATGGAAGTCTTGGAACATTATGGGATATGTAGTTTTCAGTGTACTGAAATAAAAAAAAAAATTAAGCAAAGCAACAACATGAGCTCAGAATCGGACAAACATTTAAAAAAAAAAAATTATTTACTGCATGTACTAACAGTATGAAGATGTATGACCCCTTTAAGTGGGTATGCTGCACTTCCAATATTTTAATATTTTGCTACTCCCATTTATCCTATACTGTATTATATCATACAATATTACATTTCAAACTATATTACATTCCCTTACTATTTTGTATATAGTCAACTACTAGCTCTGCACCTTTTAAAGCTCATATACAGGAGATGGACAAAATAACTAGAAGACCACCAATTTTTGCATAGTCAAGTTTAATTTTCCTGATGCTCTTGCCGTCACTGGTAATGCCCCTTTTTATCTCAGTCACATCACTTATATTACTATTAATAAACTTTAATACTTGTGCTTGTGATAAACTTTAGGGGCCTGATGTTAAACCTAGGAGGACTGCTTGTTAGTCCACACCTGGTAGCTGTGACCCAAGTTGATGAATTAATGGATGTTTCGAGATCTACTTGTTGCATGATCACATCTCCGTATGCAAATTTCAGTAAACCATCTGCAGACAGAAGCAGCTGTGGTCGGAAGTCAAAACTTGACTTTCTTTAGCTACTGCGGCACCACCATGGATGTCATCTTTGTGCAGCACACACCTGACAGTATACACTGACACTGGTGACCTTAAACTTACATTTAACACTGCAGTAATATAAGGGGCCATCGTTTTGTGTTATATGGCTACAATTCAATGATGTCCTTCAAATAAAAGTTTAACTTTGACCCAGTTGACCTTGACACACCCATCAACTCAGGTCACAGGCAACCGTACCAGACACATGCCAATTATCAGTGCACTTTGGATCTCTGTCAGGTCTGATATATCAGGCCCCTAAAACAAATAGATTTTAGAACAGCACAAATAATGAAGATTATCAACAGCGATACAACTATGTGACCAAGAAAAAAAGGGGGCATTACCAGTGATGGTAGATGTGTCAGGAAGAGTTCAACTTGACTATGTAAAAATAGGAGTTTTCTAGTTATTTTGTCCCACCTCTTTATGCACCCCAATATTTTGTGCTAAACAAGTCCTCAATCCATTTTATACATTTCTCCCAGGCTATTGCCTAAGATGTGTGACAAAACTACTGGAAATAGACTTCTTTACATTTGTTGATGAACCTGCAAGATGGAATTATGATTTTGGGATACTCTGTCACTAGATATCTATTCTATATGTGTTTGTGTGTGGGCACCCTGTGGTTGTGTTGTGAATTGCTGCCTGACAAATATTTTGCTGATATCCTATTGAAATTATTTCATGAATCCTTAGCCAAATTCAAGCTAAAGTAGGGGCGAATACATCTGTATTCTGGAAGCACTAACAGAAGAATTCTTAGTTGTACTGTACACGGGTACGTGTATCTCAGGTAAACATTTAGAGAATGGATAGAGTATTGACCCTGTTTCAGTATTGTTTACCCTGAACATTTTGCACCTACAGTCTAATGCGAAAATCTTATAGCGGCTCTTATCAGTTATGGGAGTTATGGATATCCCTTAGATATGGCATACTGTGCGGTATGTACCCATCAAATATGGTGTTTCTATTAAGCAGCTGAATAAATGAAGTTCATTTGCAGTTACATGGTATATAACTAATACCCAGGGCTTACTGGCTCTGTGGCACAATGTTACAATGAGCCAGCTGATAAATACGACTAAAATCTCTGTTCAGGAAAGATTAATTCAGATCCTTGTGGCTTTTCTCTCTCTGATCAGGCTGTGCACTCAGAAAGGAGGGGGGATTTCAGTCTGTTCAGCTCATCATCTAAGTCACAGTCCCTGATCGAGCAAGTCTTTGGTGAGGGCACAGCATAGGTCACAAAATGTAATGAATTGAAGTCTTACACAGGATGCTGCTACACTTCTTGAACACATTTTCACGCCCTTTACCATCAGCGGTAAATTTTTATACGGCTGATTTTTCAAAGTCCTATGCCTGCCACATCACTTTTGTGGAATTAATAAATTCCTATCCTACTGTATAATACTTGAGTTTGTACCTTATGTGAGATTTTAATCCCTTATTGTGTTCGGAAAATATTAATTGCTTTGTTGCTATTAGTTTAGCTTTTGCCAGTTTTAATGAAGAGGGATTATTTTATAAGATACAAATATCTCATAAGCCTACTCCTACACAGCAGTTCCGCCTGACATGTTAAATATAGTGTTTGTCTTCTAGCCACGATAACAAAAAAAACAAGATCAAATTAATTTTTTCTACTTAAAGAATTGAGCATTTGAAGAGTATTTATCCAAAGTGGCAGATTATATTCAATAGATAGAATGATGCATTCAGACTCTTAATCTCTGCGCAGTTATTTTAGCTATTACAAGACTTTTATACTGTATCTGTTGTTATAGTGGAACCTTAAGCTGGTTATACACTAACTTCCAGATATGTCCACCTTTAACTAAACTCGAATTTGGTTAAAAGGATTTTCCAACTTGGCTAATGTTTCCATTGTTGGGCCTCCACTGAACTCTTATGGATGACTTATCCAAAGGATTGTTCTTTGATTAAAAAAATAAGTTGGAAAAGACTTTTAGTCTAAGGCCGCACATAGCGGATTTTCCCGCATCGCTTTTCACAGAAAGTCCACATAGGAAATCCAGCCTTTCTGCTTCTATTATACCTATAGGGAAACTGCCAGCGTTTCATTAGGTATAATTGACATGCTGCGATTTCCAAAAACTTGACAGTATGCATGTATTTTTCTGCAATGTGTGGATGGGATTCACTTTTCAGTAACTGTAAAACGCAGCGGTTTTTGATGAACTGGCCAAACTGCAGTGTTTACACCACATGAGTCCCCTGGCCTTAATGTCTCCAGTTTCTCATGAAATCAAATCAATAAAATATCACAACATGCAAGAAAAATAAGGTGACTTACACAGGCACAAACAGTATAGGATAGGATGGACAGCTTCTGACTGGATATTGTAAAATCATGTTCTCTTGAAAATTTCATGATCTGTCAGGCCAAGAGCAAAGGGAAAGAAGGCAACTTCTGTATGTGCATGGCTAATAACCTCCTGACTTTCCCCTGGCACATATTTGGAGAATTGGCATTTTGGAATTTCACATATTCCATCCATCCTGCAGGAGATAATCTCCCGCTAGAGTGGTCTGGTGGCAGCTTATTTTACCCTTCTCATTCAATAAGCATTTATGTTAATAGTAAAGTTGGTTGACAAAGCTGTGGACAGACAATTGTCTCATGTATGGTCAGCCATAAATTAATTTTAGATGTCAAGCAGCAGTTATCAATGGCATATTTGGGATTTCCCTTCTCTCTTTTGGTTTTTATAAACACACATTTCCTCTCTTGATGCTTGCTTAGTGAGTGGTCTCTTCCTGGGGTGATGGTAGAACAGTTTGAGTTATCTTCCTGGGGTGATGGTAGATGGTGGTGATTGCTTTGAGACAATCACATGTCCTTACATGTTTACTGAGCCACTGAGTAAGGGCCCTTGCAAATGACCGTCGGCAAGATCCGTGTGCTATCCATGTTTTTCGTAGATAGCAGACTGACCCATTCATTTGTATGGGCACATGCACACGACCATGTTTTTCACTGATCAGTGTACGAGCCGTGATTCCGCGCTGCATCAGATAGTACATGTCCTATTCTGTTCAGTTTTTGCGGAATGGACTCGCCCATAGAAGCCTATGGGAGACTAAAAACCTAGGACAGCTCACTGATGTACTCCGTGTGTCATCAGTGTGATGTCCGTTTTCACGGTCAAGCTAGGGATATCATTAGATGTCTCCTGTGTTTGTTTTTTTTATGGTGGATCCGCAAACTAGGATCACACACTGATGGCACACTGTCCGTTTTTGCGGACCTACTTCACTGATGCTGAAGAAACACTGAAGACACTCTGTCCGCAAAAACTGAAGAGTTTGCTGACCACAAAATACACAGTCGTCTGCATCTAGCCTAAGATGCAAGTCTAGCTACATCCCCCTCATCCCCCTCATCCAATAGTATGCATTGAATAGTGCTTACAAAGACGAAACAACCCTGGTCATACAAATTAAAAAGAAACAAAGAGTAAATCTTTTATTGGCTTCAATTTATAGGGTATCCTTCCACAGAAAATTATTAAAGGAAACTCTTAGGGACAAGGTTTACAGAAGTTTTTCAGATCCTAAGATCATAGCTGTAGAACCAAGGCAGTAGACAATGTGTTTCCATCTGTGAGAAATGCATACAATAGCTCTATGTGCTCATTCCTGCTGTATGCAGCCCCTGAAATCTGCTTTTTGCCAACATATTGCGGAATACATATGTTTAATCAAATTTAGAGAGAATGTCAAAGAAAACCCCTACAGAGTTCTCAGGTTGGAAATTTTTCATTAGTCCGTGTCTAACATGTTTATAGCATGTGTGTGCTAAAATTGTTTTAAGATTTTCCAGTCAACAATAGTTCTCAGATTAAAATATTACACACAGTGGGGGGATTGTATTAAGATATTATTAAGATTCCAATCCTTGCAGGTGTTAGATAGAAGCCTTGTAATAATTGTGACACATCTGGAGGTTTGTCCATATGCCAGAACGGTAATCTACTCTAGTTAGAAGCAGGGGTAGATTTCAGGTAAAATTCAATCCATTTTTCTAATGGAAATTGTACTAATTTTACCAGACTTTGGTGGAAACCCCACCCCACCCTCACCCTGCCATCTTGTGTGTTTTTTTTTGTTTGTTTGTTTTTTAAGAAAAAAAGTGGTGTACGCAGTCAAAAGGAGGAGGAAGAATCACAATTTTTGCACAACAAGGACTGTGTCAAAAGTTGTGACTTTTTTACCCTAGAAATGTGGTGTAAAAACTTTCATACATTCCCCCAGTAAGTATAAAGTGACTGGTATGATGGACAGCCATGCAATTTAAGGGATTCTCCAGGATTCCTTACCCTCCAGAATAAGCCATCACTGTTTAAAGGGGTCGTCTCAGACCCCATGTGTTTTGGATACTGATGACCTATGCACAAGATGGATGTGGAGGTCCTGCCCCACACTGATCAACTGATCCTGTTGTCCCCAGGCACCAGAAGCTGTATACATGGTATAAGATGCTCTGCATGGGAGCAAAGCTGCAGTTCCCCAGCACCACCACAGTGTACAGAGCCTAGTAATGGCACTGTGGAGCTGCAGCTCTGATCCCAATTCACTTGAATAGATGCAGAGCTGCTTCTATCCTTATACCGTGTATACAGCTTCTGGTGCCAAGAGGCAACTGGATCAGCTGATCGGTGCAGGTTACTGGTATTGATCAGTTACTTGAACAGTATCCTATACACATAAGGTCAGAGATAATCCCTTTAAAAGTGTATATAATCTTTTAACAAACTTTGCATAAATAAGTAATACAATGTATGTACACGAGAAACATGATTTCTGAAAATTATATTACTTGCATTTTTCATTTTAGAGCGGTTTTCTCCTCTGCAGGCTCCATTCCTAATTTTAAGATGTCTTAGAGCTTGTGGGTAGAGATTTGCTGCAATGATGCCTGCCATATACAGCCCACAGACAATAGAGGAGAATGCATAACTCTCTCTCTCACTCCGAAGCATCACCAGGATCACATAGGACATTATAAAAAAAAGTATTGACCTGCATGGTAGTTAATGGGATGAGATAGAAACCTTTTTCTATATAGCACCATGCAGTCTCTTCTGTGCCTTTGTCTTATTGTCCTATATATTGTCCTCTATATTGTCCTATACTGTATATTGTCCCTATCCTGGCGATACATTGTAAGAGATACATTGTACTTGTGTAACCAAATAAAGATATGAAAAAAAGGGTCACCGGAAAGCTCATAGAAGGATTATGGAGATAAACTGATTAAAACATGAAGAAAAGATGAACCATAGCCATTTACTGTAATCTCTAAATCACTTGCATTGACTTTCATTTCCCTGTGATTTGTGGGATTTAATAGAGCAGAAGTTTTACAGGACTTTTTAATATTAATATTTTTTGGAATCTGTATCCTTTTACCCCACGACTTCCTTTAGCATCCTTTGCCCACAGCCCATCCCTTTCTACGGATTACATGCAATAACATTTTTGGACAATTTGCAGAGTCTGTTTAGGTGGAGATGAGCATTAAGATAATTAGAGGCGAGGAAATGAATGGCGCGGTGATGGCGATGATATCTGGTGTCACAGATTTGCAGCTGAGGCACACTCTATTGTGCCATTATAAAATGGGGCTTAATGCGTTCTCTAACAGGATCTAAGTACTAGAGACAGGTTGCTGAAAACAATCTTTCATCTAAGCATTGTCTGTGTACAGTAGTAGGATTAACCACTTTCCTGCCGCACAATTGTGAGATGACACTGTTATCTTTGTAGATTTATTTACTTTCACTGATATCGGACTTTCAGAATTACATTACTATTATTCCAGGTTACTTATAATATAAAAGATTCACACAACATTTGGAAACCTCTGAGTTCTGGTGTTTTAGATGAAGACCCCATGTTGCGGAAAAGCTTCTTTTTTTTTTTTTTTTCGCAGATTTTGCTCTTTTTTTAATTTCAATCAGTTTTATTGAGATTTTTTAACAGGTCAAACAACAACATTCAAAAAAAAAAAAAAAAAAAAGGTATTATCATGTAAGCGCTAGAAGTAGCTAGAAGTCAAATAAACATATATTTATCTAAGAGTTCGAGAGTCTCTAGAGTTAAAGAAACAAGTGCGTACAAGTATAAAGCAACAAAAGGTGACAATAATTATTAAGTTTTGATCTTCCAAGTGCGGCACAGCCGGGTTACGGCAGATGTGTATGAGCCTTCAGTGTCCATGGAAACCAGTTCTTTTGGAAGTGGTTATCCCCAAGAACTCCATGAGAGAGAATCTTCTCATATTGGTAGGTCTGCTCCACCATGTTCACTAGCTCTCCTCTAGTCGGAATAGTGGCTGACTTCCAGTTGCGTAGCAGAGCCAATGACGCTGATAACAAGGCGTGGCCAATCAACACTCTATGTGTTGCTGGGAAAGAGTCGATCTGCAGAAATAGTAGTGCTAAAGCTGGTGAGGGAGGTATGAAGAATCCCACTAGTGAAGAAATCCATCGGAAGACGTCTTGCCAGTACAGCACCACTCGGGGGCACGTCCACAGTAAATGCAGTAGTGTTCCTTTCTCGCCACATCCCCTCCAGCAGGAGTTTGAGGTCTGCGGATAAATTCGGTGAAGTCGCTCTGGAGTATAGTACCAGTGGAGGAGAATTTTGACAGTTGTTTCATAGTGGGTCGTGCACCGGAAGGTCTTTTTCGTGAAGGTCATGGCTTTCTGCCATTGTATAACCGAGTATTTCTGCTGAAGATGCATTTCCCAACTAAGTAGTGGGGTAGATTTGACCAGATGATCTTTAGATCCTATAGTATTGTAGATGGAGCTGAGAATTTTTGTAGTCGGATTTGGAATTTTGAGGAGGTCCAACAGAGATTTATTGTATATTACTTGTTTATTGCAGTTGGAGGTGAGAAAGTGCTTGATTCTCAGATATGTAAAGAGGCAAGTGGAGGGTAGGGAGAAGGTGGATTGTAGCGATGGGAATGGTATCAATGAGTCCTCACTCCACATCATTGAAATAGAGGTGATACCTGATGGTTTCCAGATGGATAAGTTGAGATCCAGGATTGTTAGTTCTAAGAATTCAATTGGGGCCTGCTTGATGTGTAGTATCTGCGTCTTGCCTGTAGAGTGATGGATATGTCGCCAGCTGTCTATGAGATGTTGTAGAATTGGAGACGTGAGAGAGGGTACCACATCCGTCCAGAGGGAGTATAAGAGCCAAGATTTGAGACTGTGATGTGGTATCATACGAGACTCAATGGTGATCCAGGATTTATGGGCGTTGTTATGCCACCAGTCCTTTAGAGTAGAAAGATGTGAGGCCATGTAGTAATCATATATGTTTGGTATTCCCAAGCCTCCCACTCCCCGTTTTCTGTGCAGGATAGAAGATGGGAGTCTCGGCTTTTTGGAGTTCCAGATAAGTTTGTTGAGCATAGCGTTAATTTTCTGGAGGAACGTAAGGGGGGGGTGCTACGGGTATAGTTCTAAATAAGTATAATAGTTTTGGGAGCAGCATCATTTGAAAGGCAGATACCCTACCTAGCCATGACAGGGTGAGTCCTGAATAGGATCGACACTCTCTCTCCAGATCCGTCAGCCGAGGCATATAGTTTGCTTTGGCCACCTGTGCGATGTAGGGAGTGATCCTTATTCCCAAGTAGTCCAGATCTGTTGATTTCCAGTCGTAGGGAAACCTCTCTTTGAGATGTTCCAAAAGAGGCATGGGAACGTTCAGGGGGAGAATTTGTGTTTTGGCTTCGTTGAGTTTATAAAAAGAGAGAGCCCCATAATCTCTGAGAGTTTCGACAGCAGCTGGTAGAGATGTTTCTGGGTAGGTTAAGGACAATATGATATCATCAGCGTAGAGGGAGATGAGATGAGAGGAACCCTCTATGTCCACTCCCTGGACTCTGTCGTTTTGTCTCAGGGCTTGTGCTAATGGTTCAATGGTGAGAATAAAGATCAATGGAGAGAGAGGGCACCCCTGCCTCGTTCCATTCTTGATATCAAAGCTGTCCGACAGTGTGCTGTTAGTAAACACTCTGGCCGATGGGGATGAGTATAGGTTTGAGATAGCAGTGAGGATAGGGCCAGAGAATCGCAGTTTCTGTAGGACGGAGAAAGCGAATGCCCAGTTGATCCGGTCAAACGCCTTCTCAGCATCTAAGGCGACCATTAGGGATGGGGTCTTGTTGCGTTCCAGGTGATCTACCAAATGTAGGACACGTCTGGTGTTGTCTGAGGCTTGGCGGCCTTTAACGAAGCCCACTTGGTCTGTGCCAATTAAGTCTGGAAGAATGGGAGCTAGCCGTGCTGCTAGGATCTTCGCATAAAGCTTGAGGTCCGAATTTAGCAGCGAGATTGGCCTGAAATTTTGTGGGACATCTGCTGATTTACCGGGTTTAGGAAGGGTGACAATTAATGCCGTCAACGATTCGCGCGGAAGCGGTGCACCCGACATGGCATGGTTGAAGAAATTCAGGAGAGATGGAGCAAGAATTTGCTGGAAATAGATTAAATATTCGTTGGAGAAACCATCTGGACCTGGTGACTTACCCTTAGGTAAGGACTTTATGGTTTGTAGGACTTCTGGAAGAGTAATAGGGGTGTTTAGGGCCAAGAGATGTTCATCTGTCAGGCCTGATGAACTTTAAGTTGTTTAAGAAGCCGGATACCAAGGTGGAATGGTCAGGTGGAAGAGGGGTGTGTTCCTGTAGATTATACAACTGTGCGTAGTAGTCCTTAAAAGAGTTGGCGATGTCTCTTGGGTCTGTTAAATGTACTTTAGTGACAGGGTGCTTGATGTATGGAATCCGCGATTTAACTACCCTTGCCCGAAGTTGTCTAGCCAGTAGTCTGCCAGCTTTGTTGCTTTGGGAGTAAAATCGCGCTTTAGATCGTTTTAACGCCTTTTCGTAATCTTGTAAAAGAAGGAGACGCAGTTGCTGTCTAGCCTGGGTGAGCTGTTCAGAAGTATTCGGGTTCGGATTGGTTTTGTTCGCGGCTTCTAAAGTGCGAAGTGTTGACATTGCTACCGTAATCGCTTTCTGGCGTTCTTTCTTGTTTCTATGTGCGATTTTTATAAGTGTGCCACGAATGTACGCTTTGTGAGCGTTCCAGAGAGTGTAGGGATCCTCTGTAGATATGGAGTTGGTCTGGAAAAAATCATGGAGGTCTTTTTCTATTATCGGGCGATAAGTAAGGTGACTCATTAGGTATGTATTGTTTCTCCAGAGTCTAGCAGCAGAAGGTGGAATCTTTTCTTCTATGGTGAGAGTGATGGCTGCGTGGTCTGACCATGTGATAGATTCAATCGTGGATGTTTTGGAGCTCATCAGGGTATGAAGGTCTACCATGAACATATCAATGCGAGAGTAAGAACCGTGTACTGCTGAGAAATAGGTATAGTCCCTTTCGCCCGCATATGTGCGCGCCAGATATCATAAAGATTTTCAGTGTTCGGAAATTGGAGCAGGCAGGAAGTGTTGTCTCTGTTGGCGTTGGTAGAATCCAGAGAGGGATCCACTATGTTATTGAAGTCTCCACAAATTATTAACGCACCCTGTTGTATTTCTTGAATGTGTCTTCGGACTTTGTGTAAAAACGCCAGGGTCTTTCGCTGTGGAGCGTATATGTTGACTATTGTATAGGGGATGTTATTGAGGAGGCAAACAATTATGAGGAATCTGCCTTGGGGGTCCGCTTTTTGTGCCGTTAAGGAAAATGCCACTGAGTCTCTAAAAGCGACAAGGACTCCCCGTTTTTTAGATCGGTGGTGTGCGTGGCAGATTATAGGGAAGGATGGGTGTTTTACCCTGAAGGCGTCTTTTTGTAGAAGGTGGGTTTCTTGTGCGCAGAAAACATCCGCGGAGAGTGAGAGAGCCTCCTTCCAAATATACGTTCGCTTCTGTGGACTGTTTAGGCCACGGACGTTGAGAGAGGCCAACTTGATCACCATAGTGTCACTTAAGAGTATGGACGTCGTGGGGATGTTGAATCTGCAGAAGACGAGTAGGCAGTTTCGCAAGTAAGAAGATCAATAGACAAAAACAGATGAACAAACAGTTCAAAGACGAATACAGCTTTACTGTATATGTGGGGGTATTGGTTATAGGCTTGCCGGTTAAGCCACTAGAGCAAAGGGGGTTGTGCACCTGAGTGGATAGGGATAGCCATCCTAGAATATCATTTGCGGTTTGTGGCAGATCTACGCCCTGTAGCTGAGGGAGGAGAGGGACCTGCCGCCTCTTGAGGAAGAGAGATTGGCATTCTCCAAGTCGATAATAACGCTTTGCCTTGATTCAAGTTATGGATGGTGAAGGTGGTCCCGTCTTTAGCGACAATCAATTTCACAGGAAACCCCCATCTATATTGGATCTTGTTTTTGCGGAGCGTTGTTGTGACCGGGAGTAAGTCTCTGCGGAGGCGAAGGGTCATAGCTGAGAGGTCCGTGTATAACTGCACCTCTTTGAATTTGGGAGGCCAAGATTTCTGCTTACAAGCAGCTTCTAGTAATCTTTCTTTTATATGGAAGAAGTGGAATCTCGCCAAGACGTCTCTCGGGATCTCGTCTCCCAGATGTCTGGGGCGAGGAAGCCTATGTGCTCTGTCAATGATGATATCCGTATTAGTAGAGTCAGGTAGTAGAAATCGGACATAATCCTGTAGGTATGGAAGCAGATCAGCTGTTTGGACCTGTTCTGAAATACCTCTGAATTTGATGTTGTTCCTGCGGGACCGGTCCTCCATGTCAGCCACTTTGGCTTTGAGATTCTCAACCTCGTCTTCAAGGTCATTGTGTGCATCGATGATTTTGTTGTGCGATGCAGCGAAATCGCCCATTTTGGTTTCAATATGTGTTACTCGTCCATCTAGTGCATTGACTGAGGACTGAAGAGGCTGAAGCAATTGTGAAAAATCCGCCTGAAGGGAACTGCGGAGGGCCAGAAGCATATCTCTCAGAGTATGTTCAGAGGCGGGACCACTAGTGGTCGGGAAGCCGTCTAGGCCAGTCATTTGAGTGGATGGAAAGGTCTCGGAGGAGGGTTGGTCTTCGGAGTAGGTTAGGTCTCCAGGGAGTTCCAGACGAGGTTTTTGTTTGAGCGGACTGGTACTCGGAGATGGTGAGTGTCGTAAGGGGGAGGTCTGCTCCTTGCTGGATTGAGTGGATGTATAATGGATTTGTGGTGCTGCTGATCGGATATCGTCAGGGGTTGGAGGTAGAAGAGGATCCATTAGAGCTTTGGTGTGGTTAAGGCCTTCCCCCTCTACAAATGTCGCTGTGATTATGGCAGTCGTAGGCGTTGAGAGTGTGCGCTCTGTATGGTCGTCAAGTGTAGGTCCCGGTTCTCCCTCCACGCCACGGTCCCACTCAAAGTAGTTAGTCAGGTTATTATCAGGTTTCTTGACGGATTTCCTACCCTTCACCATGTTGCCAGATATTCGTCTCCCGCAATTCAGCGTTTAAAGGGCAGATATTTTCAGACAGGCTGTTTGTCGCTAAGAGTCGCTTAGGGTGCACTGGATCCCCAGAACTAAGTCGCCATCACCCAAGGGGAGAGGTACTTACGAGAATTCTGTGGGGAAAAATTGAGCTGCAGCTCAGTGGAGTTTCAGCTAGAGCTGTATGTGTGGAGGCCAATTAGGGGTTGCTGAGCTGAGGTGGAGATGCAGGCCTGCACAAGACTAGTAGGGCAGGAGTACAGGTGAGGGTCCGCTCAGGGCCTGATTATTCGTAGGTTGGAGGGATAGACTACGTCTGTACAGGGCCCGGCTCTGGCTGCCCTGGGGCCAAAGCGATAGGTCAGGTAAGGCCTATATTTTGTATGAGTGGAGATACCCAGGATAGGGTCACAGTGCAGGCACTGCTTTGCCGCTAATCGGGCCTCGTTTTGAGTCTCCCTGATGTATGTAAGGGATCCCAGCACTCCCCCTGCCCGCGCTGCCTGCAGTGTACCTTGTGTCCGAGGTCTGCGTCCAGGATCTGGGATGTGCAGCGTTGCTCAGGAATATAGGCCCCCTCTTCTGGTTGGGAGCGCTGTGCTGTCCCCCGCTGTAGGCCTTAGTGCAGTAACCGCTGCCCTCAACAGCCGCTGCTCTGTCGCCCTGCGCGGCAACCAGCACCGCGCAGGGCTGCCGCCTCTGTCACTCCCTGGTCCCGCAGAAAGCAACGTCAGCGGAGGCAGAGGAGGATGCGGAGGTCCGCGGTGCAGGAGATGCTCGTCCCGACGGCCGGGGTGCGGAGAAAATGGCGGGTCTGGAGGAAGGCGCAGGTAGGCCCCGACTCTGAGCCACTGTAGAAAGGCCAGAATAGCAGCTTTAACACCCAAGATCAGCTTACTAGGGCTTAGGGGAAAGCCCTTGGGTGAGTAAATGATCCAGAATGTGCAGGATTAGGGTGATATGTGGTGGATCGCAAATGTGACTAATAGGAGCTGGAAAATGTACGTCCTGTTGCTTCTCCGGCTAGCCACGCCCCAATTTTGCTATCTTTTTTGTTTCTTTTTGTTTGAGCCAAAGTCAGGAGTGGATTGGGCAGAAGGGATAAGAGCTTCCTATATATTTCCCATTCTTTTTGTAGCCACTACTGGGTTTGGCTCAAAAAAGCAAAATCTCAAACCAAAAAAAGCAGCTTTTCTGCAACGTGTGGTCTAAAAAATGTTGTCCAGGCTTAAATTTTATTTTTTAATTAGGTCAGGGGAGGTGAAAAAACAAAAACAAAAAAAAAACTCACCTGTCCCCAGTGCTCTGGTGTCCTCCCAGCGTGGCTGTCGTCTTGCAGTGGAATTCCTTCCCGGCTGTGACATCCCCGGGTCCCTTCCGCTGTAGCTGCTGATTGGCCTCAGCGGTCATGTGACTACTGAGGTCAATCAGCTGCCTAAGGAAGGGACCGAGGGACGTCACAAGTAGTGACAATGGAGCTGCAAGACCAGACCGCACTGGAAGACACCGGAGCACTGGGGACAGGTGAGTAGGTGAATATGCGTATACAGCACATACAGTGGCTTGCAAAAGTATTCATACCCCTTGAACTTTTCCACATTTTGTCACCTTACAACTACAAACTTAAATGTATTTTATAGAGATTTTAAGTGATAGACCAACACAAAGTAGCAGATAATTGTGAAGTGGAAGGAAAATGATACATGGTTTTCAAATTTTAATCAAATAAAAATCTGAAAAGTGTGACGTGCAAAAGTATTCAGCCCCCCTATATCAATACTTTGTAGAGCCACCTTTCCCTGTAATTACGGCTGCAAGTCTTTTGGGGTATGTCTTTACCAGTTTTGCGCATCTAGAGACTGAGATTTTTGCCCATTATTCTTTGCAAAATAGCTCAAGCTCAGCCAGATTGGATGGACAGTGTCTGTGAACAGCAATTTTTATGTCTTGCCACAGATGTTCAATGAGATTTAGGTCTGCACTTTGACTTGGCCATTCTAACACATGAATATTCTTTGATCTAAACCATTCCACTGTAGCTATAGCTGTATGTTTAGGGTCATTTTCTTGCTGGAAGTTGAGTCTTTTGCAGCCTCCAACAGGTTTTCTTCCAGGATTGCCCTGTATTTAGCTCCATCCATCTTCCCATCAACTCTGACCAGCTTCCCTGTCCCTGCTGAAGAAAAGCCTCCCCCCAGCATGATGCTGCCACCACCATGTGTCACAGTGGGAATAGTGTGCTCAGGGTGATGAGCAGTATTACTTTTCCACCGCACATAGCCCTTTGCATACAAGCCAAAAAGTTCAACTTTGGTCTCATCTGACCAGAGCACCTTCTTCCACATGTTTGCTGTGTCCCCTATATGGCTTGTAACAAACTGCACTTCTTATGTCTGTCTTTCAACAAGGGGTTTCTTCTTGTCACTCTTCCATAAAGACCAGATTTGTGGAGTGCACGACTTATAGTTGTCCTGTGGACAGATTCTCCCACCTGAGCAGGGGATTTCTGCAGCTCCTCCAGAGTGACCATGGGCCTCTTGACTGCTTCTCTGACCAGTGCTCTCCTTGCTCGATCTGTTAGTTTAGGTGGACGGCCATGGCTTGGTAGGTTTACAGTTGTAAAATACTTTTTCCATTTTTGTATGATGGATTGAACAGTGTTCCTTTGGGATGCTCAAAGCTTGGGATATGTTTTTATAACCTAATCCTGCTTTAATCTTCTCCACCACTTCATCTCTGACCTGTCTGGTGAGTTCCTTGGTCTTTATGATGCTGTTTGTTCACTAGTGTTCTCTAACAAACCACTGAGGCCTTCACAGAACAGGTGTATTTATACTGAGATTAAATTACACACAGCTGGACTCTATTAACTAATTAAGTGATTTCTGAAGGCAATTGATTACACTGGATTTTATTTAGGGGTATCAGAGTACAGGGGGCTGAATACTTTTGTTACGTAACACTTTTCAGATTTTTATTTGATAAAAATTTTGAAAACCATGTATCATCACTTCACAATTATCTGCTACTTTGTGTTGATCGATCACTTAAAATCTCAGTAAAATACATTTTAAGTTGGTTGTAAGATGGCAAAATGTGAAAAAATTCAAGGGGTATGAATACTTTTGCAAGCCATTGTAGTAGGCTGGGGTCCAGCTATTATTCTTCATGGGGTTCACAAGATTCATGTTGCAGATATATTACTCATTATACTTCACATACTCCACACACTTCTCTACCAGGCTTTTGCAACTGATAACAAGTACTAATGTATTTACAATGAAAATGTGTTAGAGTGACACTTATTAGGGTGTTATCACACAGTTTCTTTAATTTTTCATTAATTGCCGGGCTGCCAATGGACTTGCCACTTGAAACAAAACAGGTCAAGGTGCAACAAGGCAATTAGAAGTAAAATGCAGGCGTTAATGGAGGCCGCTAATGTTCATGTCATAGCATCCTCATACAATATACAGTCATATGAAAAAGTTTGGGCACCCCTATTAATCTTAATCATTTTTAGTTCTAAATATTTGGGTGTTTGCAACAGCCATTTCAATTTGATATATCTAATAACTGATGGACACAGTAATATTTCAGGATTGAAATGGGTTTATTGTACTAACAGAAAATGTGCAATATGCATTAAACCAAAATTTGACCGGTGCAAAAGTATGGGCACCTCAACAGAAAAGTGACATTAA
Organism: Leptodactylus fallax; assembly: GCA_947044405.1. Classification (NCBI taxonomy): domain Eukaryota; kingdom Metazoa; phylum Chordata; class Amphibia; order Anura; family Leptodactylidae; genus Leptodactylus; species Leptodactylus fallax. The sequence goes on along the minus strand of CAMRHE010000077.1, from coordinate 4,552,824 downwards.
TATTTAGTAGATCCTCTTTTTGCAAAAATAACAGCCTCTAGTCGCTTCCTGTAGCTTTTAATCAGTTCCTGGATCCTGGATGAAGGTATTTTTGACCATTCCTCTTTACAAAACAATTCCAGTTCAGTTAAGTTTGATGGTCGCCGAGCATGGACAGCCCGCTTCAAATGATCCCACAGATGTTCAATGATATTCAGGTCTGGGGACTGGGATGGCCATTCCAGAACATTGTAATTGTTCCTCTGCATGAATGCCTGAGTAGATTTGGAGCTGTGTTTTGGATCATTGTCTTGCTGAAATATCCATCCCCGGCGTAACTTCAAATTCGTCACTGATTCTTGTACATTATTCTCAAGAATCTGCTGATACTGAGTTGAATCCATGCGACCCTCAACTTTAACAAGATTCCCGTTGCCGGCATTGGCCACACAGCCCCAAAGCATGATGGAACCTCCACCAAATTTTACAGTGGGTAGCAAGTGTTTTTCTTGGAATGCTGTGTTTTTGGCGCCATGCATAACGCCTTTGTGTATGACCAAACAACTCAATCTTTGTTTCATCAGTCCACAGGACCTTCTTCCAAAATGAAGCTGGCTTGTCCAAATGTGCTTTTGCATACCTCAGGCAACTCTGTTTGTGGCGTGCTTTCAGAAACGGCTTCTTTCGCATCACTCTCCCATACAGCTTCTCCTTGTGCAAAGTGTGCTGTATTGTTGACCGATGCACAGTGACACCATCTGCAGCAAGATGATGCTACAGCTCTTTGGAGGTGGTCTGTGGATTGTCCTTGACTGTTCTCACCATTCTTCTTCTCTGCCTTTCTGATATTTTCTTGGCCTGCCACTTCTGGGCTTAACAAGAACTGTCCCTGTGGTCTTCCATTTCCTTACTATGTTCCTCACAGTGGAAACTGACAGGTTAAATCTCTGAGACAACTTTTTGTATCCTTCCCCTGAACAACTATGTTGAACAATCTTTGTTTTCAGATCATTTGAGAGTTGTTTTGAGGAGCCCATGATGCCACTCTTCAGAGGAGATTCAAATAGGAGAACAACTTGCAATTGGCCACCTTAAATACCTTTTCTCATGATTGGATACACCTGGCTATGAAGTTCCAAGCTCAGTGAGGTTACAAAACCAATTTTGTGCTTCAGTAAGTCAGTAAAAAGTAGTTAGGAGTATTCAAATCAATAAAATGATAAGGGTACCCAAATTTTTGCACCGGTCAAATTTTGGTTTAATGCATATTGCACATTTTCTGTTAGTACAATAAACCTCATTTCAATCCTGAAATATTACTGTGTCCATCAGTTATTAGATATATCAAATTGAAATGGCTGTTGCAAACACCCAAATATTTAGAACTAAAAATGATTAAGATTAATAGGGGTGCCCAAACTTTTTCATATGACTGTATATGGCCTAGAAAAATATTTCACACAATTCAAGACTTTTCTTCAAAAACAGAGATCAGCTTGATACAGAATACAGTATTTAGTAAAGAAGAAGGACAGTAAAAGTAATGATGACTTTGAACTTTAGTATTGTCAAAGCCTTGGAATAATTCTGTGGATTGTGAAGTTCTATGTTATGTACAAAAGAAATCTGAAAAGAAAAGATTTCTGCTGAGAGAGGGAAATAAAAAGTAAATCTTAGACCAAGTGAAGCCCATTTTTATTCTTGACTGGAACTGGAGTTTTTTTTTAAACCTTATCATTGGAAAAGTCAGATACGGTAAGAAATGTTTATAGGGATTGTGTTAGATATTTAAAAAGTGTTGTGTTTTTACAGAAATGGCACTGTGTTTGTTGTTCGTCATTTTTGTACATAGGCTGTGATTGGTGTTGTAGTTCAGCCACATTTAGATTCAGAATGGGTTAAAAAAAAGAAGTACTTATCTCCCACCACTCCTGCCCTAATAATGAATGGATCCCTGCTGGTCTCTATTTCCTGGCCTTGTTAAACCAATCACTTTAGGTGGGTCACCGGTTAGTGTTCAGTATTTCTATATTTTCTTTCAGTGAAGAGGAATGGTGACGTAAGTACTGTGTCTTTTTTTAACCCATTCTGAGCCTGTGTGAAAATTTAGTTGGAGTCAGAAACTGTCTAGTCTAAGTTTACACCTCCTATTAGTTGTCTTAAAAGTTCTTGACACATTTGTGGCGCATTTTTGTTGCACAGAGGTGCAAGTTAGACCACGCCCCTTTCTTGTTGAGCCACAACTATTCCCCACAAGGTCACGCCCCCTTTGGTTAAAATCAGAAAATTGTCTAAGAAGGGTCTAAAACACCTGATAAATGTGGCACACAGCATATTCTGGCATAATTTTCTTAATAAATAAATCATAATAAATCACCCCCATTGTGTTTCCTTTTTTATGTTTTTTGCTGTTAAAAATATCTCATTCCCTTTGCTTGTATTGTAAAACACAGTGTTTTTTTCCAGCTGCATTTCCAGAGCAGCCTCAGCGTTTCCACAGCAGGGAGCCTTAGCCTAAGGGCATGTTCACATGGAGGAACTTGGAGCTGATTTTGAGGCAGATTCTGCCTCAAAATCTGTTTTCAAAAAATGCCTGAAATCTGCTTCCCATTCATGTCAATAGGAAGCAGAGGCAATTTTTTTTCAGCTAGCAGAAAAAGAAAAGGGAGGAAGATTTTGGAGCTGTTTTTTAAGCATTAAATTAAAAAAATGTAGAAAAAAGCATTAAAATATGCTTTCAAAATCTTCTTCGAATTCCTGAGACCAAGACCCCATGTATCAAAATGCAGCAAAAACTCTGCTTTGCCACAGTTTTTCAATGCATGGGTTTATGAAAAAGCAGCTTTTCCACAACTTTTTTTTTTTTTTTTTTTTATGCAATGTGTAGATGAGATTAACCAAAATCTCTTTCACTTTGCTGGTACTGTAAAATATAGCATCTTTTTTTTCTCTGAGTTTTTGCAGCAGCCAAAAATACTGCTTTTCTTCAATGTGGGGCTTTAGGATTAGACTGCAGCAGATTTTTTTTCTGCCTAATTAAATTCCTTTGTGTGAATATACCCTAATTGAATAGGGCTGCACTGTAATAGCATGGTACTGGTTTTGGAAAATAAGCCATTTTTTCCTAATTTTACATGACTGCTTTAAGGGAAAAAAGGAAGGGGATGAATATACGTATAATTATGTATGTATGTACTTATATATGAATATTATCACATAAGTCCTGAGAATTCAATTGTATGGGATATTCCAGAGAAACACTTTTAGGCTAAGACCCCTTGTAGTGGGCTGAAGCAAAAATCGGTGTGGGAAAAACCTCAGTGGCAACGCATAGTGTTTTTTCCGCTGTACTTTTCATAGATAGTCTGCAGCCTCTTCCTCTGCGGACTTTCTGCTTCCATTATACCTATAGGGAAACCGCCGGCATTTCCGTAGGTATAATCGACATGCTGTGATTTCCACAATAGACGGTTTTGGAAATCGCAGCATTTCCTCTGTGCATATTTTTTTTGCAATGAGTGGTTGGGATTCGCTACTACACTTTGCAGTGACTGTCAAACATTGCTTTTTTTTTCTGCAGCATTTACGCCACATGGGGCCCCGGCTAAGGCCCCACATAGCATAATGTAGCAAAAAAACAGAGGTTTTCATTGCATTTTCACTGAGCTTTCCTATGTGGACTTTCTACCCTTATTATACCTATGGGGAAAACGCCAGCATTTCAACAGGTATAACTGACGTACTGCAATTTACAAAAATGTGTGTATTTTTGAAATCGCCCCTTTTTCGCAGCGTTTTTTTTCTGCAATGTGTGGATGGGATTAACCAGAATCTCATTCACTTTGCTGGTACTGTAAAACGCAGCATTTTTTTTCCTCAGTGTTTCCGCAATGTGGGGCTTTAGCCATAATACTAATTACAGGACTCAAAAATACTGAGAAATTTCCTTTAGAAAATGCACATACGGTTACATTTGCCAAGTGCCAGCCAACATGTATATACACAAACATATTTCCCATCTTCCTCAGTGTTTCACAGTTGCTGCTGCACACCCGGATTAACATATATGTGAATACTGAATGAATCTGTTGTTCTTCTATTTTTTCTGTCACAATATGCAAATTGATCTCAAAGAGACAAATTGAAACAAATGGTTGTAATCAATGGCAGAGCTCCACGGAGACCCTTCCCCGGCACGCATGAAGCTAAAATTCAAGCACATTATTTTCTAGCTGTTAAATATTTGTTCTCTCTCCAGCAAGAACTTGGGGTGTTGCCTATTTCATTACAGAGTGTTATGATCTGCAGCTTGATCCTCCATCTGTTTAAAGTCCCAAGAGTTCTAATATTGTTCATGTTGCAAATCTATGTATGTGTTTAAAACTCAGAAAGAATATTAGGATGGTGTCAATGATGTATGCTGTGAGCTCAGTACTGCCAATGCATGTATAATGGATTCAGAGGGCCAGATTATAACGTTGTAGCTGTCCCTGTACACAAAACAACTTTTAACATTTATTTTAATATCAATTTAATAACTTTATATATAGATTGTCTTTAAATAGCCTACTTTTTTATGTATACAGCTCTTATGCAGACCTATATGTCCACATGGACAGACTACAAACAATGGAGTGGATATATTAAGACTAACGTTTCATAAGCCAGTCTAAATAAAGGACCTGACAGGCGCAGGCCACGCTTGACTTATGAAGAAGCTCCTGGTGTAGATTTCCATTATAAATCATGCCAGAAAAGTTATAATGAATATGTCAGGCTGAGGCATCCTGACTCTGCTCTCCACCATGTCCACCCACATTTGAGCAAGGCACAGAACAGGGGTTGTTGCATATGTTTTGCACAAGAAAGGGCCATGCACCAAATATGCTCCACAATATCATTCCTCTACACCAGAATACTGTTGTAGAGGGATTGATATATTTCTTCAGATTCTGCAGTGATGTTTTACTACCAGGGGTGTAGATAGGGAGACCACTTGATCTGGCTCACGAGATGGTCTCTGGGCTTCTCACTAGCAAGGCCCAAAGAAATCCTGCCTCTCTAATTCCTCCCCTATTTGTACACCAATAAATTAGAACTTTTGTAGGTTCTTTCCAGCTGTTGTAACTTGATACAGTCACTGAGATGGGTTGAAAAGGAATGAAGGGGGGTATCCAAAAAGCATCACAGGAAAAGCACAATAGACTTTCTTCTGTGCACATCTGGTTGTGGTTCTCTTTCCACTATTGGGACAACAATCTGTAGAAAAAGTGTAATATGATGCTATGTTCACATCTGTGTCTTGCGTCCGCCCATTGTGAATCCGTTTATAAAAAAACAAAAACAGAGTTGATTAAAAAAAAAAACTGTTACAAAGCACATACCATAATCCATCTTTTTTGACGGGTCCGTCCATGGGTATCCTTCAAAATTTTGTAAAATTGTATATATAATATATAACATCCCTCTAACTGGAGTGATGGACACTTTACTGTATTGGGGAATGTTAACATTGTCACTTTAAAGGCTAAATGAGTTTAGAAGGTAAATGGGTGAATAAACAACGGCCTGGTTTTTCTGTTCATTTTATACACCCAAGGGCATAGCATTAACTTTCATTAACCTTAGGAGCTGGATCTGAAAGTCGGGAGCATTGCCTTGAATTAGCGAAACAAAAAGAATAATAGTAAGGCTTGGGATTTCAGATCAGGTTGACCCTCACACTAATAGACACCATAAAGAGATACTCTTTTCTTTTACTTAAAAATTGCAAGATGGAAAAAATATCAGGGTTGCATCTACTCTGCCTTAAGTGTAAGAGACAAGATGACTTCCCAGAGCTGTACTAAAAATGGTACTTTAATCTCAAATGAAATTTCAATAAAGGTACATTGTTTCCAGAGTACAGTCATTTCCAGTGCCAAATTTTACATCTTGTATCTTGATTATACATTTACGCGATCATATTAGCTGACATTCAGTAGTTGTATTATAGTTACGTCTACTGTGGCTTCTTGGTAGTTAGTATTCTTAGGGCTCATGTACACTGGCATATTACAGCTCAAATCAAGCCATCCATTACACAGAGCCATAATACAGCACTTATATTGATTTATGGGGCCTGTACTCTACCTCTGTATGCCTCCAATTTCATACAGACACATGCAGAGATTTTTTACTGTTGGATTGAATATGAATACAGCAGAAAAAAACAACATTCTATTAGATGCCTTATAACGGATATATTCTGTCCTAAAAGCATTGATTTTGGGGGAGGATATATCTGGGATATTGTAGTATTGATAACATGTCTACAAATGTAATGTGACATGCCATGAAAAGCTAAGCCATTGAATATGGTTGTCTTAGACCAGGGGTAGGCAACCTTCAGCACTCCAGCTGTTGTAAAACTTCAATTCCCAGCATGCATACTTGCTCTGCTGTTAATGGAATTCCCAAGGAAGTGAATGGAGCATGTTGAGAGTCGTAGTGCCAAAGGTTGCTGACCCCTGTCTTAGACCTTAGTTGCTGTAGGGTGAGTCTTGCCTTAAGGGGATCCTCTACTTTGTACATTCCCTACTTGTTCAAAGCCTCAATTGATAATAAGATAATCAGAGTGTTCCCCTGGAGGAACCCCCAATGATTAGCTGTAATCTGTGGGGTACCCTGGTAGTAAGTGCACAATTTCCCTGCAGTATCACCACAAAGTATTATACATGCCCATTCACATAAATGGGTTGTATGTGCAAAGCAGGACAGGAAAGGTCCTCCAGGGGGAGAGACTTTCTTTGTAATTGCTCCACACTCCAAATTGCAAGACATACCCTAAGGGAACGTTCACGCAGCAAAAAGTGAAGAAGATTGAAGTAGACAACCATCTCAAATACCTCTCTAATTTCTGGCCCTCCAATTTCCGCCACGGCTTTCACTTGCTGATTAGCCTCAGATGAACAGGTTTAATCATCACAGTTAGAGATGAGCGAATCGATTCTGCAGAAGAGGAATTCGATCCGAATTTCAGGAAATCTTCGATTCACCACAATTCCAGATTTCCTGATGCTTCGCAGTAACGAATATTTAGTAATACCTTTGTATCATCAGACGGTCACAAGATATTCTCTAGTGATGTGATTGGGTAGGCGTGTCTTTGCTTGTTAGCAGATCCTTCCACATGAATAAAACTTGTCCGTGCTGGGGAGAGAGAGAGAGACATGACTGCGGCATCCAAGGACTTCTGCCATTTTGCCACCCACCCCGGCTCTCTGAAGACCGGAAATAGCTAGCTGTTTGCCGTGAAGTAATTCGGATCGAAGCAAATTTTTTGAAAACTTTGAATAGAACTGCCGAATCGAACTTTGGAGAAATTCGCTCATCTCTAATCACAGTGTCTCACACCGCAGGCTCGAGCAAGACGCAATATCAAGAAGAACACTTGTGTCTCTGCCTCCCATTGAATAAAGTGGGCAGCAGATTCAGAATAAAATTTGGCGCTGATTTTGAGGCAAAATCTGCTTCAAAATCAGCACCAAATTCCTCCATCTGAACATAATAGAGAGGATCCTCTGTTTGGGACCCTTAGAGTAACTTTCAATTAGAAAACCCATCTATTGTGAATTTTGGCAGTCCTTTCAACTAGAGATCAGTGAATTGATTTGGTACAAATTCATTATGAATTTTCCAAAAGTCTCGAATTCTGGTGAATCAGAAATTTTCAAGATTCATAAATCACTCATAATGGAAGCTCTCCCTCCAGCATATCCAATCATGAGGGACTATAGGAGTCATTATTGGCTCAGTGGATGGGTCTGTGATTTTAATCAGACTGTTGGTTACCACTGGCTACCATTGGTTAACCCATAGCCATATATGTTGCTGTCACTTTGACATTACTCATGCTTTCTTGGCATTAAAAAACCAAAAGTATACCTCTCCCCAGTTCTTTTTTACTTTCCATTGTAGACTTGAGCCAGCATGGACACACAAGAGGAGATCATCACAATAAAGATGTATGATAAACTACACACATACCCATACACATACCCAGCATGCCATCTCAACAATTACAACTATACAATGAAATACCTAACACCATGATTCGGCCACCAGATGTGACCAGAATTCAGTTCTGCTGCGCTCATCTGTAGGTCCAGACTCTTTTGCTGCAGGTGTATAATAGTCTTAACTGTGTGTGCTATGGGTTTGTGCAGTTGTGTCTGTGAATGCTGTATGAAAACCAAGCAGCTGGAAAAAACTAAGTTGAAGGCAGAAAATTAAAGAAATACAAAAGCTATTTTGCTCGCTTGCAGTTGTAATAATAGCTCCCATATTCCTTACTCTGCAGTACTCAGAACATCATAGTCCATCTACCTGAATACATGTCCATGTTCAGTTTGATTTGATTTATTATTACGCTGCAACAAAGGAGCAAATGCCTTTAGAATGTTACTTGGTAGTGAAGGGGTTAAGAGGATCCATAGAGGCTAATATAACCAGCAGGAAAGGAAGACGATGGTGGATTTACTGAGTATACTGAATTTAATTATTTTCCATTTCCACAATTACATTATTATATTACCCTACTCAGTGACATGCTGGGAGTCATGTTACTGCCAGTTTGAGATCATATGTTATCTAACACTTGAATGGGAGTTTGATAAGCATAGAAGCAAGATACAATAGTCTCCTGCCTGACACCTAGACCAGCAAACAGATACACTATGCTTGTAAAACATGAGCAGCGGAGTCTAATTCAATTTGACTCAAGCAACTGAATTCATCTTTCTTTCTGCAGCCTACAGTAAAATAGATCACATTGTTATAGCTGTTATATAAAAATATGCTTGGAACATACAGACTGCCTTATGTAACAAGTGAAGCTGATATTATTAAATGAACCATTATGAAGAGCCTTTCCATCCCCCTGCTGCTTCGTACAGCAGAATTATTTTTAGTAGACAGCTTTCTGTCCATTGGCACAACAGTCACCCCATAATAACTGGTTGATATATCACATGGCCTAATGATCTGAATAATACTTATAATAATAATAATAATAATAATAATAATAATAATAATAATAATATTATTATTATTATTATTATTATTATTAAATATCGTATGATCTGTATGTACAGATTGATCACTCGTAACAATTAAACCACTGGCAAGTGAAGCGAATGACATGACATTGATTATCTCATGCAATGGAACCTTTCAAGGGGTGAGATATACCGTACTAGGTAGACAGTCCGTTTTCTGGTAGATAATTCCATAGTAGACAGTCAGTTCATGGACAAGCATAAGAATCCAAGTAACTTCAACAAGGGACAAATTGTAATGACAAGAAAACTGGACCAAAGAAATCTCCAAAACAGCAGATCTTGTGGGGTATTCCTGGTATGCAATGGTTAGTACCTACCTGGAGGGGAAAAAAAGGTTGTCACAATAGTACAATAGATGTGATAACTAACTTCTTGTACAAGTTCAAGAGGGGCCTGGATGCCTTTCTTAAAAGCAGAAATATCAAGTTATGAGAATTAATATTTTTGGATAGGGTATTGATCTAGGGATTTATTCTGTTTGCCATATTTGGAGTTTGGAAGAAATTTCCCCCCCCCTAATATTTGGCACTTGGTGTCCGGCTCTTGGTTTTCTTTTTACTTTAGACCTTATATGTGTGAACCGAGAGCAAGGCAGGTGGTTTGGACTCCGCAACCAGAAATGAACGCACACGCGGTAGTTCAAGAAAAGAATATATATTTACTATAAGTTAATAAAGGCTATTTGAAGGTAAAATGACAGGGATAAAGACAAGCAAAATATACAATATAGCATGAACAATTTCAAGGCAAATTCTGCAATGGTTTCTACTTTTACTCTGTCCACTTCTGCAGTATGGACACTGAATGAACAATATACTCAAAACTATCCCTAACTGACCCTGACATCACATTTGGGTGACCCCCTTTTCCCCAGTGGTCCAGGTGGACCGCTTACAGTCTGTAGAAGGCGCGTGGGGCCCAAAGTCGGTCCTTTCTTTTATAGTGAAGCGTCCTCTCCTCACGGTTATCAGGATCTTGGGAGAAATGAAGTCCTCTTTAACAGGGAAACCCAATGAATGCAATGTAATCCAACAGCAGATTCCACTCAGCACACTGACAGTCCTGCCGAATGCATACACTGAGCTGGGTTGTAAGCCGGGGTTTAGCAGGTGCTGTCCAGTACATCAACAGCACTGCGAGTCTCTATCTGTGGTATCCATATACACAGTCACAATGTCAGTCTCACTGATCAGCCACTGAGCACAGTTCCTTTCACGTGGACTCACTAGTCCTGTTGTCTCTTTACACTCTGTTTGTCTCTGGACCAAGATACAGCTTAGCTGTACAGAAAAATCTCCACACCAGTTCAATACAACACTTGCCAAGATGGCTGCTGCTCTCTGTCTCGTCACTTCCTGCTTCTCTGCTCACACTCTGTCTGCAGAACAGGAAGTGACATAAAGGGGGGGTCTCACTCCAGCATCATGTCACAATTACAATGGCTGCTGTCTTAAAGGAACAGAATCACAGAAATACATTCAACATTAACAGTTTATACAGACAAATGAAGCTTAGGAGAACATTGGCTGTCTCTTACATATTCCCCCCCACTTTAAGATTGGCAGTCCCTGCCTATGACTGTATATCCAGAGGGTTGTACTTTTATGCACAGGGTGGTAGTATACCGATGTATGGCAGGCCAAACAAACTCATCCTGCGCATACCAAACAGGGGGAATACCAGCATTTGGCCTAGTGGTCCGTCTGAGGACCGGTGGTATATTATGGGGTGCTGCAGCTATGGGCTGAGAAGGACCAGCGGATTCCGCACCAGAGGGGGCACAGGCCGGAGATACAGTAGTCACAGGTGGAACATCCCCAGGAGCAGGGATCGGCCAACAATCATCCTCCTCGTCGGAGGCCCATTCCGCACCTCCATTCTCTGACTGTGGGAGCTCATTCACATTGGCAGGCCCATCGTGATTTGTCCCTTCAGAATGACACAGGCGCAACATATTTCGGTGAAGTACTCGAACACAATCAGTTCCTTCTTTCTGGACCTGGTACACTGGCCCATTCGCATACTTGCGGCCAACAACACGATACGGCAAAGCCTCCCATCTGCTTTCCAATTTCCCTTGGGGTTTCTTGACACGAACTAGCACCAGGTCGCCTGGTTGCAATGGTGCTTCTTGCACTGGGTCTTATCAGGATGGGGATGTTCTTGCAGGCGCTGCCGCACCAATCGATGGATCGTCTCAAGTCTCTGCCGATGCGCCGACCCAAGAGGTTGGATCCCTCGGAGGAACCCATCCACATCATTCAACTGTAATTCTCCTATACTTCGCCCAGACCGCCCAAAGAAGTGTATAAGGAGAGTACCCCGTTGTAGAATGGACCTGATTGTTATAGGCCCACACCATTTCAGACAAGAACTGAGGCCACTGTAACTTCTTGTCTTCCTCCAGAGTCCGCAGCATCTGTAGCAGAGTTCTGTTGAATCTTTCACAGGCCCCATTTCCCTGAGGGTGGTATGGAGTCGTGTGCGACTTCTTTATCCCGTAGATACGTTGAACTTCTTTCATTACGTGTCCCTCAAAGCAGGCGCCCTGGTCGGAGTGGATGCGTTGGGGGCACCCATATACTCGAATGAAATCTTGGCACAGAGCACGAGCTGCTGACTCAGCTGTCTGGTCCTTGGTGGCGGTTACCACCGCAAATTTGGTGAAGTGATCCACCATTACGAGGCAATACTGGTGTCCGCTATTGGTGGGCCCACCATTAGATAGTCTATCATGACGATTTCTAAAGGTTCCTGGGTCACGATGGTTTGCAGGGGAGCTCTCTGTTCTATTGCCTTATGGATCTCACAAGTTCGACAGCTGCGGCATACTTCTTCGACCATTTGACGAAGACCAGGGCAGTAAATCAGTCGCTGTAACCAACGAAAGGTCTTCTCATGACCAAAATGTCCATTCTTATTATGAGCCTCAACTGCCAAGGAGCGAGCCAGTTCACTAGGCACCACAATTTGGTATCGAATGTCGATCTCAGAAGGTAAATAGACCTTTCGGCATAGCACTCCATTTTTCATCTCCAACTTTTCCCACTGACTCAAAACAGATAATATCTCACGTGTCAGTCGTTCTCTTTCCTCTCTACAGGGCTTCTGGCCTTTCTCAACACACTTGATCATCTGCGCCAGCCCCTCATGGGTCTGTTGTATCTGTGCCCATTCCTGTCGTGAGGGACCAAAGAAAGGAGCCATTTCAGTCCCCTCCATCTCAAACTGATTAGTGGCGGTCAAGGCCTGTGAAAATCTGCTGAAATCGGGCACCTCCACATGCTCCAACTCATGATCCACGTCTTCTGTGGGGGTCTGGGCAGTTACCCTAGAAAGTCCGTCAGCATTCTGGTTCTCTGTCTTGGACCGATACTTAATGCGGTAATTGAATGTAGACATTCGGGCTATCCACCTCTGCTCTAACGCCCCGAGCTTGGCATTTTCCAGGTGAGCTAGTGGGTTGTTGTCAGTCAGTACTAAAACTTCAGCACCGGTCAAATATTCAGAGAATTTCTCGGTCATGGCCCATACCAGTGCCAACAGCTCCAATTTAAATGAACTATAATTCTCGGGGTTTCTTTCAGAATCTCTCAAAGACCGGCTGCCGTACGCTATGACCCTCTCCTGGCCATCCTGAAGCTGGGAAAGCACTGCTCCAAGACCATACAGGCTTGCATCTGTATATAGCTGGAACGGCAAGTGGTAATCAGCATATGCCAAGATTGGGGCTGTTGTCAGTGCATCCTTCAATGCCTGGAAGGCTTGTTCCTGTTCGGTCCCCACTTCACGGACCGGTTCTTTGGACCACCGGATGTGCCTCGTAGGAGAGCATTAAGTGGTGCTGCTACCTTGGCGAAATCCTTAATAAACCGTCGATAGTAACCGGCTACTCCAAGGACGCCCTCACTTCTCGCAGGGTGTCGGTATCGGCCAATCTTGAACAGCCGCTATCTTGTCTCTTGATGGTCTCACCCTTCTCCTGATACGCGGTGACCCAAATAATCAATTTCAGATTGGAACAACCGACATTTACTGGGTTTCAATTTGAGCCCATGTTCCCGCAATCTTCGAATACTTCCCCAACTGGTGGAGATGGTCTTCAAAGGTCGCAGAATACACTATAATGTCATCCAAGTAGATGAGAGTGAACTCAAAGTTGAAGTCACCGAGACATTTCTCCATCAACCGCTGAAACGTTCCGGGTGCATTTGTCAACCCGAAGGGCATCCGGTTAAATTCGTTGTCCCATGGGCAGATGAATGCCGTCTTCTCCTTGTCTTTTGTGGCCATCGGCACCTGCCAATACCCACTAGCCAGATCTAGTGAGGAGAAGTACCGGGCTCTCCCTAGCGCTGAGGGGACTCCTCAATCCGTGGCATGGGGTGGAATCTCGTACGGTGCAAGCGTTTAACTTCCGATAGTCTACGCAAAATCGGATGGACCCATCTTTTTTCTTACTAACACCACAGGAGCCGCCCAGGGACTCTGGCTTTCTTGGATGATCCCACCCTGTAGCATCTTAGCTAACAGTTCTTTCACTTCCTGATACAACTGTGGAGGAATTTGTCGGTAGCGCTCTCTAATTGGAGGGGTGTCTCCTGTGGGAATCTCATGGTAGATCCCTGTGGTACATCCAAAATCTTCAGCATACCGTGCAAAGGTGGCTTGGTTCTCCCACAACAGCTCATCTACCTTCTGCACCCATTCCGGAGAACATGAACTTACATCCATCTTCATCTGTTCTCGAATTGCACAGCCATTCCATTCAGAGGTGGGTTCCTCATCTTCTCCCATGGACACAGTTACGGTCCCTCACCCTTTCAGTCGCTTCAGCTGCATTGGAGTTACTTTCCTTACTTCCTCCGGAGTCACATAGATGTTAGCCAGCGCCTCCCTGGGGTCAGGTCCACACTCTGGTCCTGGTGTTTACACATCGAGTGGTACTCTTCCATTGCGAACTATTGCCAAGGACGGGCCACTAGCGGATCAACACCTCCTTCGGCTGCCTGCGTGGTTCTACCAACACAGCTATGCCCTCTAGTTTCCGACGGTGCCTCGGGCATGGACACTTTGTCTCCCGCTGGGTGGCGTGTAACTTTTGTATGCAAAGGAACTGAAATTCGGCCAGAGGCGCTGTGCATCCGAACTTTTCTGTAAGCCACATGTCCGGATCGCCGCTGGAAGCTGTTTGGTGGCCGTGGGTGGTGGTTTCTTTCCAATAACCGTGACCTTTCTTTTCAAAGGGTCTGTCTAATTCTTTTAACACATTCATCCCCAAAATGACGGGACCTTTACTTCTGTGACTCCTGTACCACCACAACCCCCCCCCCCCCCCCGGGGGGTCCCGGCCGGCCCCCCCCCCCCCCCCCCCCGGGCCGCGGGGGGCCCCCCCCCCCCTCCCCCCCCCCCCCCCCCGGGGGGGGTGGGTGTTGCCCCCCCCCGCCCCCCCCCCCCCCGGCCCCCCCTCCTGCCCCTCTTTCTCCTGAGCACTGCTTACTGATTTGGACCCCTTCGGTGGTCCTATCCTCATCCCTCCAGCGGGGTGGTGGGTGATTCTGATTTTCTGGGTATGGACGGCTCACCCTTTCACCTCCCAGTTTTCTGGAAGTCTGCAATTTTCATAGAATGTTCATCACAACGGGTGTGCAAGTGTTCCATTTGCTCTTGCAGTTTCTGCATTACTGTGAGAATTTCTTTAACCGTCCCCTTTTCTACTGTCTCTGAGCCAGAACTAGCCCCCTGTGACAAAGTAACTCCAACTGCGGTCTGGGGCTTCGGGACATACTATTGGCACGGGAGATGGCCTCTACCTGTACATCATGGAATTTAGCATCAGTCTCTCGTCGTATAAAATCCTGCATAGTCACAGTTAAACTGCCGTCACGTATCCCCAGGACAAACTGGTCACGGAGAGTCCGATCAGGGTTACAGAAGGCTGGCGAGCCCCTCTTTCCTCCCCCCCACCCGCAAACCGCCAACCCCACCACAACAAAAAAAAAAACAAAAAAAAGGGAAGGGGGTTGGAAACCAAAAACAAACAAAAAAAAAAAAAAACAAGAAAAAAAAAATATTTAATTTTTATTTTTTTTAAATAATTTAAAAAAGAAAAAAAGAAAGAAAAAAAAAAAAGAAAAATAAAATATATTAAAGAAACAGCAACATTTAAAAAACGGCTATGCTTTTATTTTTTTTTTTTCTCCTCTCCCTTTTTAAAAACAAAAAAAAAAAAAAATAAACAAAACAAACACCCCCCCCCCCCCACACCACCTTCGGGTGCCCCCCCCCCCCCCCGCCCCCCCGGGGGGGGGCCACCACCCATAAAAAGCGGGGGGGGGGGGGGAAAAACGGCCCTTTTTTTTTTATTGAGGGGCCCCCTCCCCCCCTTAACACGGTTATGGGGGAAAAAAAAACCCCTTTTAACGGGAAACCCAAAGAAAGGAATGTAATCCCACCCCAAATTCCCCCCCCCCCCCCCACCAGCCCCCCCGAAAGCAACCCCCGGGCTGGGTTAAAAGCCGGGGTTTAGCAGGTGCTGTCCAGTACATCAACAGCACTGCGAGTCTCTATCTGTGGTATCCATATACACAGTCACAATGTCAGTCTCACTGATCAGCCACTGAGCACAGTTCCTTTCACGTGGACTCACTAGTCCTGTTGTCTCTTTACACTCTGTTTGTCTCTGGACCAAGATACAGCTTAGCTGTACAGAAAAATCTCCACACCAGTTCAATACAACACTTGCCAAGATGGCTGCTGCTCTCTGTCTCGTCACTTCCTGCTTCTCTGCTCACACTCTGTCTGCAGAACAGGCAAGCTGACATAAAGGGGGGGTCTCACTCCAGCATCATGTCACAATTACAATGGCTGCTGTCTTAAAGGAACAGAATCACAGAAATACATTCAACATTAACAGTTTATACAGACAAATGAAGCTTAGGAGAACATTGGCTGTCTCTTACATATGCAAGACTGAGTGTGCAGGCCAAGACTCTTCCTTGGGGGGGGGTCCAATGCTCTATTGTGGGGCTCTGTTCCAATGCCCTGGAGCAGGATAGAACCTGCTCTATAATCATCAGAATGGAAGAGAACAGAATCCCCATCGATGACAGAAGTGACTTGGATATCAACTGAGTGTCATCTGAGTGAATACTGCTATGAAATTGGTCCCCCTTCAGTGTGCACATTCTGTCTTGTGCATATAGCCTAATTCTGGATCAACATGGTAGGTTTATAGGTTAAACTTGATGAATTTGGTAACCTAGTTGGTGAGGTTTGAAAAAGAAAGTGATGCAAGTAATGACAGCTGGTGAACTAGCAGCAAGGTCATGGAAGACCAAGGTTCCCTGTGTATGGGGAGCAAACACTAGACTGTCTGACTATGATACAAAGGTGTCACACTATACAATGATTTGTATTTTGTAGCTGCAGACTGGTTAGAGGGCATATGTTGAACACTGTCCACCTCCAAAATTACCTACAATTGGCACTTAAGCACCAGAATTGGCCATGGGGCAATGGAAAAAAGGTGGCATGGTTTGGTGAATCACAGTTTTTTATACATCATGTAAATAGTTGGTTGCATGTGTGTCACCAACTTGCACCTTATAGGATGTACAAGATCTGCTGCTACCATTGATAATATAAGTTGCCGCAATAATCACGACATAATGTTACATACTGTTTTCCCTGCCATAGTGCAAATACTTTTCAATGAGTTTAGTTGCTGAGAATTAAAAAAGTCTGATGCATACAGTATAGTGTAATAAATCTGGGGATGTGATGTGATATATGCAAGTTTACTTAATACTGTGAATTAATTTTACAATTGACTGTAAGAAGCCTTAGATCCTGTGAAGCAAGATTCTTACATCTATAATAAGTGTTAATGGATACAATCTGGAGAAAAAGAGGGATGACTAAGGTTTAATATACTGCACTTAATATGTAAATCTCAAGATATGTCATATTGAAGAGAATGTGCAAATTAGACTTTCATCAATGAATGAATTATGTTTTGCCTGTGGTCAACTCAAGACACATTTTGCACTCATTTAACATTTTAATTCGGTTCCTGGGGGGAAGGTAAACTGTACATTTTAACGCTTCTGCACACATCACAATGCAGTCAGGCTATCTTAGTGTGTCTTAAAACCCAGTCTAAGGATAAGGACGCATGGTAAGGTTTTTCTTTGCTGTTTTTGACCCTAAAACCAGATGTGGATCATAAGTAGCAAGAGCCTATGAAGGACAAACAGTACTTTTTTTTTCTCAATCCACTCCTGGTTTTGGCTCCAAAAACTCATCAAAAACATGTACTTGTGTCCGTACCCTCACAGAGGTATAGTAAAGTTTTATAGACCTCAACCAAGATGATAAAAGAAAATTACATAGTGGTATACTAAGAAGAGAGCTGGCCCCATAGCTAAGCACAAACTGGACTTTCCATTATGGTGTCATGCTTTGCTACCCAAGAAGGACTAGTTGTCTCTTTCCCTTTTACCCTTTCAATAACCCTTGGGGCAATTCTCTATCTCCTCTGTATCTATCAATGCAGTTCCATTTATGAGATGAGTCCTGCACTTGTTTTTGCCAATAGCAAAAAGTTTGGGACTAACAAAGGCTGGATTCCCTCTCCGAGGGCTCCATAGTAGCCAAATGGGCTGTCTGTACCAATGTACATTGTGTTCCAATCAGAGGAATTGCTGTATCCTATATCTTGCCTTCCCACTCTTTTTTTTTTTTCTTTTTCTGTCTAGTGTTAAATTGAGTCCAGTTTCCATGACTGAAAAATTGATAGTCCTTCTTTAGGATAGGCCCCAGTATTTGATCAATGGGGGTATGGCTCCTGTCACCCCAACTTATCAGCTAAATTAACAGGCTGTGGCACTCCAAGTGTTGCTTTCCCTTAAAGTGGTTATCCAGCTTTTCTATATTAATGTCCTATACATAGGATAGGGTATCAGTTTTAGATGGGGAAGGAGTCCAACAGCCAGGACCCCCACAGATCCATGAACTGCAGTTGTCACTCACTGTACTTTTAATAGTGGTGGTTGTGAGTCCTGCTGTGGTTTTCCTATACACTTGAATACAACAACTACTGCAGTACTCACAACCACCACTACCAGGCACATCCACAATGAAATATATACTTCTATGGTTACTAAACAATGAAGGGGATGCATTCACAATTTGCAGGACAACTAATAGATTATTGCATCGCCAACTATATACAAAATATCAGAATGGAAAGTGATGCAACGTCTCATCAATATAACTAATATGTCAGCTGCCTCAAAATACACAGTGCAAAACCTGAAGCATCACATTTACATTATGAGGACATGCAGATACTCAGTAGGTGCTTTACTAATATGACGCATAGAACAAAATGCATAGAAAACACATGCTCAGAACTGTACATTGTCGAATCCAGAGTGGAATCCGATATCAATCACTTACGTCTTAGAGCCGGTTCACATCTGAGTTCGGGTTTCCTTTCGGGGAGTCCGCTTGGGGAGTCCCCGAACGGAAACCTATACACATAGAAAAGCGGTTACCTAAGGAAACCCGTGGACCCCAGAGACTATAATGGGGTCCGTGTGGTTTCCGCATGAAGCAAGCAGCACTTTTCTCTCCACATGTTTCCGCATGTTTCGTACGGAAACCTCACGGACCCCATTATAGTCTATGGGGTCCACGGGTTTCCCAGGTGAAAACCGCTTTTTATGCAGGCGTGACTTAAAATACGCCCAAAGAGTGTCAAAAAATTCTGCTTGAAAGTGTGCCATCTAAAAGGCAGTATAAACTTAGACTGGCCAGTGTAAAGATATGTCATATTTATCATCCAGCAATAGTCACTGTGATAAATCTGGCATGTGTTTAGACTGCCTGTGTTTTGTACTGTCTAACTATTAGTAAATCTGGGCCTATCAGTTTTTGGGGAAAACAGCCATATTTTTCCAAACCCAGTTTAAACAATAGTGGAAGAATAGCAATTAGACATGAGTGAATCAAAGCTGACGAAGTGGAATTCAATCCGAATTTCAGGAAATATTCGATTCACATTGAATCCGGATTTCCTCATGCTTCGTGGTAACGAATCGCATTTTTTCCTAAAATAAATGCTGCACATGTTAGGACATGGGGCAAGGTACTCTGGGAACGCAGGATCACCCACAATGCCATGCGTGCAGCCAATCAGCAGCCAGCCAGCCCTCTGATGTCACAGCCTTATAAATACCCTCCGCCATCTTGGATTCAGGCATTTTCCAGTGTACTTAGTGCAGGGAGAGACGTCAGCAGGCGTTAGGGAAAGTGGTAGAAAAGACTTGAAAACTGACATTTTGCTCAATCGAAGTTCAGGGAACGGGCATTAGAAGTGTAGGGAAAGGATAGGGAGGAATTTATACATAGTATAGTATTAGTGAAGTGTGCAGTGGTTCTAAGAGCGACGCCTGTCATGTGCGTGTCATTTGGATACACAGTATTGTTTCACTACCACAGTAGGCTCCCTATGCGTGTTACTGCAAGGCACAGTGTTCTACACCACTATACAGGCTTTCTGCAGCCAGGAAATAGCTGTTTTTAACGCGATTTGCCGCAAATTAATTCGGATCGAATTGTTTAGGAAAATTCGGCGAACTAGCCCAATCGAATTTTTGAAAAAATTCGCTCATCTCTAATAGCAATGGTTGATACAGTATATTTTTTTATTACTCTTTTGTCCTTGTAATTATAGTATACCATAATACATTCTTCTGGAGAACTCCTTTAATAGATTTATGCAAAAAAAAAAAAAAAATACATTAGCATTTACAAGGTGAACATTTCATCCTCATTACTGTTATTTTATTGCTTTTCATAACTTTCTCACTTAAAAGGTTATATCTAAAATTTACTTTGACAATGTCACCGCTCACCCACCACCTACTGTGTCTAGCTATAGAACATAGCACATATAAAATACTCAATTTTTCCGTTAATTTACTAAAGTAATTAGACTAATAAGTTAAAGGGAGTTTGTCGCCAGGAAACTTGATATCAAACCAGCCCCAGTACATTGTAGGGACAATCATAACTTTTAGATAGTTCAACAGAAGCACTATTTCCTTGACAAAGCAATGTTTAGAAATATGCAAATGCACTTGGGCCTCATTTGCATACTGGACTATTTAGAGGTATGATGCTGCTCAGCATAATGCCTTCAATGCACTGCAGCTGGTTTGATATTGAGTTTCCTGGTGACAAATTAGTATAAAAGATTAGGAGAAAGTGTAAGGGTTAATTTGAGCATATACATCCTATGTTGCACTTAATATTAAAACATACTAAAACTTTTATAGTTCATAAAAGAATGCAGGTGATATATACATTTTGTAATATATTTTATTAAAGAAGAATGCTTCTTTCTCCTGTTCTATCCTTCCTCTACAATGATCACTGTGTCTTCTGCACTGTTCACCTCCATACTTCAGCAATCCAAGACATTGATCTCTGTAGAAGGAAGGGGGATGGAAGAGGAGGGTTTCCTGCCAGTCAAGAGTCTTGGCTGCAGAGTGTGCTTGTTTCCCAGGAGCTGCTGAGTTTAGGATGCATGTTTCTAAAGGTATACTAGATTATGACTACAGTTGTAGCTAGGTTTAACTTGCATCTGATTTCCATTTTGATCAAAGTGTGTCATGTTCCCCAAAATCACACAATAAAAAACGTCAGTTTTTTCCACAAAAAAAATAACACAATTTATTGACAAAAAAATAATTAAGATATATTGTAGGTCTTGGAATGTGGTCTTCACAGGCGTTAATATTTATTCATAAGGCTGGGTTCACACTACCGTTGTTAATGTCCGTTGCTGTCTTTCGTCATAGGATGACAGTAATGGACATTAAACTTTTGAAGAAAACGGTCACAGACTGATTCTGTGTCCGTTCCCATTGACACTAATGTAAACAACATGACAGAAGCCATCGGAAGAAAAAGCCCTGCGCGCACAACTTTATCTTCTGTTACAAAAGTAAACAAATATGATGGAAGAAAGCTTAGTCAGTCTATTACCGTTCTCTGCAACAGTTTAATGCCGGTTACTGTCATCCTATGATGAAAGACAGCAACGGACATTAACAACGGTAGTGTGAATCCAGCCTAAGATTGCAATGGACATTCAGTGTACAAGTACATTAGGGGTTTGGACCTTATTGACAGGTTCTGTCAGTTCTTCTGTATGGACTTGCTTCTTATAATGTCCTCCTTTGTGGGCAATAATAAATTGCTGTATAGACATCAGCATTAATGTCTTCTTGTCACTATATAGAAGTAAATTGATTGTACATGGAGTATAAACAATGGCATATTAGCTATATTATGATTCATGTAGGGCACTTCTATTAACATATTTGTCATCCATATAACTTTTGCTTTTTGTTATTGTTGTGAATCTATTACTTTTTACTGAAATATTTTCTGTCGAGCAGGATCAAAGCGGAGATGCTGGCATTAATGGCGATGCTGTCAGCGATAAACTCTGAGTGCAAATGTTATTTTAATGTCACTCACTTTTAGCACTTGCAGTTTACTTTCCATTATGTTCATTCTTATGGAATTTTTATTTTTACATTATTTTCTACTACTATTTTTACAACATTCATTATTAAAGCAGAAACTTTTGGAACAATTGTGCTGCTCTGACCGTAGGGATTAGCCACTCACTAATGTTTTTATTGGAAATATGACAGCCGACAGTCTTTGAAAATATTCCTGACTGTAAGTTATAGGTAGAAACGATAATGATGAAGGCAACACAAGCAAAGGGAATTGGAAATTCTCTAAGCTGCTTTGCTGTATTAGTGGAACATATCTGCTAATAAAGGCATGAGAAATAACCCAAGGAAATGTTATTTCTGCAATTACCTAATGTACTGTAAATAGGTATTTTATTCCCTCATGTATCTGCAACCAAGTGAATATTTTTAACTATCCAATCAATATTTAGGATGTTGCTAAAACATTGCAAGAAAGATTTAGTGCATTATCTCTTTTCTGTACAGATAAGATTTTATCACTTGGTCCTCTGGTGTATCAGAATGTTTCATAAGCAAAGTCTGACTTCAAGCAAATATTAACATAAGCATTGAGGATATGCCTAAAGTTTTAACTGCAGTACAGTATCTCTTTAGGCTACTGCATAGCACTAAGAATTACCAACCTATGTAGAATACCATGGACAGTTCTACATAATACATGCCTTGCAATTATGACAATTTTCAGATTCATTAGAAAGTTAACATGACAGCATAATTTATATGTCTGCAAGACTTTGCAGTGTAGTATACTTAATATTACAGTACAAGGTTGGTTAACCATTAATCTCTCATTAATCACTTGACCCCTTAAATAAGCAATCCAGCTCCAGTCCTCGGTACTTATGCAGCAGTGCAAGAATGTATAATGAATAACCAGGCAAGAAACAATTATCAAGCAGGCGACGAGGAACTTACTTTGATTTGGTATTGCAAAAGTATCCTTAGCTCCTGGTTCCAAAATTTCCCAGGTCAATCCTTACTACACCAGGTACAAAAATGTCTCCTTAGTGTCCCTGTTAGGATTTAACCTCTGTAGTGTACAAGTTTAGGATGAGTTAGGGTGGTTGTTGGGCCATTACCCTATACTAGATAACACCTTCAGCAATACCTAACAAAGGAACATATTGGGAAATAAGTCTACTTGAACTAAACCTGTTTGTCTATTAATTATTAATCCATGAGGATACAATAATAATTTTAAGGTGTGCTTAAAGAGGTTGTACCAAGTTTTGAAGTTATCATCGATCCCGAGAATAGTGATCCAGTTCTCCTGCACTGAGAACAGAGCTCTGCCATCCCCAGCACTCTCATAGAGAATGGATGGAGTGGCACAGTACATGCTCGACTTGTTGCTGCATCAGGACAGAAGAACCAGACCCTTGATATTGGTATTGGTGGGGGTCCTAACAGTTAGACCATCAACAATCATGAAGTTATCCTCTATCCTACCAATGGTGGATTACTTCCAAACTTGGTATAACCGCTTTAATAAAAGTTTTGTTACACGCTTAAATGAGATGAAATATAAATAGAGATTATTTTTATTATTATTATTCAAGCTTTTCATTTACCAAAGGGTCCCCTATTTACAGTGATTAGAGTTTTGCTGATGCTTTGGTGTTCCAGCTGTCATTGAAGAGGCTCATGGGAAATATGGACCCATGACAGCTCTTCCCAGAGGTGTGAGGGCTTTTCCATTACTACAGTAAAACTCATCCCACAAGAGCTCAATAAGGTTGAGACCAAGGAGATTGTGCTGACAGTCCATCAAAGATAAGTCTCCGAATCCCTCTTCACATTGAATTATTAATTTTATTTATATACCAACATATTCTGTAGCACTTTACAAGTCAGAGGGTTCATGAACTGACAATATCAGGCATTACAGAGCAACAAATTCATCAGTATATCAAAGAATAGGAGGGAGAGCCCTGATAACAACAGCTTCTATGAGGAAATAGGGGTGACACATGAGGTACAGTAATGGTACACTGGACTGGTACACCATCTATTCTAAAACAAGGTTGTATAAATTAAGCCGCATAAGACATTTATCAGTGCACAGATACAAAGTGCATGGAGTTTAGGGGTTAGTGTTGAATAAAGGAATTGGGTTCTGGGGGTAATGTACCGTAAAAGCAAAGGAGTAAACAGAGAAGAGTTAGGGCGCTTTTATATATACATGTTGCCTCTGTTGTAGTTTGCCTCTGGCAAGGTGCAGAAATGATGGAGGGAAACTAATACCAACAGAAAAGCATCCGGCATTCATCCAGTGTTCTATTCCCTGGTCCGGACCTGCAAGGAATTGCACAGAAAACCACTGCAAATAACATTTTTTTTTTAAATTAAATTTTGGACAGGTCCAGTGTCACCAGGAACAAATGAGAAGAGTAAGAAGTTAAATTGTATTCTGTCATGGACAGGCAGCCATTGTAGTGACTGGAACAGGCAGTGGTGTAGTGGTTTGGTCAGAACCATCATAAAATGATCATGTTTTTGGAGTGTGGAAGGAAACTAGAGTGCACAAAGAAGATCAATGCAAAAAAAGAATGCAGATTATGTCCATTGAAGATTTATGCCCCAAGATCTCACTGCTGCAAGGCAACAGTGATAATAACTGAGCTATGCTGCTGCCCTCATCTTCATTCTGAAAAACATCAATAGTAGGGCAGATTTACTATTACTGTCTAAGGTTTAGATGTGCAAATAAATCTGGTATATCATTAGACTGTCTAGTCTAACTTTACACCGCTTAAAGGAGTTGTTCGGGCAAAAATGGACAACCCTTTTAACTTTGAAATCAGCCGGGGGCATTAAAAAAAAGTAAAAAAAAAAAATGCATACTCACCTGTCCCCCGAGGCTCCGGTGTCCTCCTGACACATCCCGGTGGCGGCTTCTCCTGGGTCTCTTCCGGAATTCCGCTGATTGGCCTCAGCGGTCACGTGACTAAACTGTCTTGGAGAAGCCTAGTTGTGGACAACTGTCACAGGACTTTGGATTTCACTTTTTTAAAGTTTTTGTAGATTTCTTTTTCTTTGACCTTTTTTTTTTTGTTCCAAACTATTTAAACCCTGACATTTGTAGACAATCAACACTTCGTGAACTGTTGCTCTCATCTCTACTTACAATCGGCAGTGATGAATAGATAGCTAGACTAGCTAGACTTGTACCCTTTCATCTGCAAGCTTTAATCAACAGTCTAGTCATAGCAAAGCCACCATTTCCAGCTTTATATTGATAATTATAGTAGAAAAACGCTGTTATTTCATTGTGGCTTCTGGGTAAAATCAAAAGCTCCTTGGAAATGTAGCTTTTAGGCTGATTTTACGCACTCCATTTATGTGTAAAACACAGGTTTTTGTATTTTTTCATAGCATTTTTCACAGCTTTTTTTTTTTTTGCAGCCAGATGTTATTTAAAAGTGTACCTCTAATTATTAAAAAAAATATGCATAATTCAATAGTTCAAGTGACAATAAGAAACTCATTTATCTTATTCCTTCCTCCTCTCCTACATCTTTTTACACATGTACTCTCTTTGATTTCACTAATAGAAACTGTTTTATGAAAGGCAATAGCTCTCTACTTTTATTGAAACATTACGGTGAATGCTGCCCATAGGTGTTGTACTATTACATTGTGCTGAACATATAGCTAATGCTCAGCGCTGTAGTAGTACTGAGCTTTACTGTAGCAGCTATGACACAGGACTAGCTTCTGGAGTTATAAATTGTAGCTCTGACTCCGGCAGTTTAACCCCTCAGATGCTGTGATCACCACTTTAGTCCCCCATGATGAGATTGTAGGGTCTGAGGGATTGCCAAGGCAGCCAAGAAGCCATTCAACAGCCTCCTGGCTTCCTTTCCCTATTATACATAGGAAGGCTATGTACCTTGTACTGTTATATATAGTACAGGGAATAAAGAGAACTCAGGTTCAAGTCCTCTTGTGGGACTGTAAAACAAATAATAAATAAAAAGTTTAAAAAATTAAATTAAAAACTAAGTTTAAAAATAATGTAAACAAATATATGTGTCTTGTTCACCTTACTTCCTGCAAAAAAAAAAAAAGAAATAACAAGTGATCAAAAAGTTGAACACACAAAAAACACTACCTAGAAAAACTACATTTTGCCCCGCAAAAAAACGAGCCTCTACATAGCTCCGTCAGCAAAAAAGTAAAAAGGTCATGGATATAAGAATATGGTGTGGTGACCCCTAGAAAATCTTTCTTTTCTGCAAAATAATGTTTTATTTAGTAATAGTGGTGAAACATAATAAAACCAGTATAAATACAATATAACCTTAATCGTATTGGCTCTCCAGAAAAAAGTTGCCATGTCATTTTTGAAAGAGTGAACATCATATTAACAAAATGCAAAAAATGACAGAATTGTAGATTTTTTTTTTTCACACAGACTCCCCAAAACGTTAATAATAATATTCTATGTGTCCCAAAATGGTGCAAACAAAAGTAAACTTTTACATCTTGCAAAAAATAAGCCTTCTTATGGCTACGTTAACAGAAAAAGAAATATAAACAGAATAAATAAGTTTATGAATTTTGGAAGGTGTAGATAGAAAATATGAAAAAAGACCCCGAGCCTTAACTAACCTGTGGCCTTAAAGGGTTAAGAAGAGGGGATAGTGGAGGACCAGGAGGGAGCAGAGACAGAAATACACAAAGGTGCTGGTGGTGACTCTAGTGCGTTATTTACCTCACTCCATTCCTGTATTCACAGTAAGACTGCTCAGTACTGCTGTGCTACAGATGCAGCAAAGTTTAACTGACAACATTAAAAGTGGCACAGAATGTTAATCCAGCTCTTTCAATGGCTTTCATTGTGTCCTGCAGCAAGTTATAAGTGCCATTTAGTGTCAGTTAAAGTTTTCTACATCTGTATGTCCTCCACGTAGCTGCTTCTTCTGTGGGTAATATAGAGTGTTAGGCTTCAGCAGTGTCTGTGTATGTCTCAATGCCTCTCTCTTAAGCCGGTTGCAAATGACCGTGTGCTAACCGGCTGCCGTGAATGAATGGCACAGGCGGCACACAGGGGACACATGGATGTCACCTGTGTGCCGCCCGTGCATCGGCCGTTCTTCCGCGGCCCCTTTCATTCAATGAATAGGAGCAGCGGAAGCAGGGCCGCAAAATCAGACAGGAACAGGACCTGTTCAATAATTTGCGCTATCTGGGAAAAACCCGGATAGCACACTGACCAGTCATATGGTCATGTGCAAGGGGGCTAAGCCTAGATTCGTACGACTGAGTTTCACCCGTATAACTTGGTTGGTGTGTTCGCCTGATTTACCGGCCTGAACAATAACAGGAGAGGGACTATATTCACTACAGGACGGTGAATCGCTAGGAGGCAGGGACTTCCAGTATCATAGATAACTGTCTGCAGTGCATGCTGAAAAAGGGACTCCTAGCATAATAAAGTGTTGGTTTGTGGCCTTTTTGGGTAAGTGGCTTTTTTTTTAAGCGCAGCATTCTCTAGGTATGTTGCTTTTTCTACGTTTCTCTATAGGACATAAAAACCCCATGTACAAAATTATACTAAATTAAGAAATGCAGCCAAAAACTATACTAAAAATGCATTAACAAGCTCCTATTACATTTTTAAGAGTTGATTTCTTTGAAATGCAAGAAAAGAACACATAGTAAAGGAATCCTTAAAATAGCATGAATGGAGTAGAAAGCTATCTAGCTATTGTTCCCTTTGTTACGGGCTCATAATGATTTTCCATATGCGACTAATGAAGGTGTAGATCACAGCAGACAGGACATAAGAATCACTCGCTGCTGCCTTCTCTCCAGTATAACTTGTTTATTTCTCTGTATTTGTAAGCCGAGCTGTGAAACTTCTGGTAATAACTGATGTAAACCATTTCACCACACAAGGGATTTATTTCAGAGGAAATTCTGCACCATATGTGTCCTATAAAATATATTATCCATCTGTCCTGGTTTTTTAGGGACAGGCCGTTATGGTTTTAGGCAAACTTTAACCAGGACACTAAAACGCTTCAATTACACTTTTACAGACAGTGTGTACATTACAAGAGATACTGGAGGAGAAACTTTCTTTGTTTATATCTATTATGGAGGGAAATATTGGCGAGATGTTCCTTTGAGATGTCATTTTGTAAGTTTATTTTGATTCTGATCCTTTAATATGTTTTCATTTCTGATTTTGGAGACATACACACAAATATTAAGACATTCCAAGGGGCTCGCTTGTTTCAACACCTTATTGCATTGCTGAGTGCCTTTGTGCCAATGTATTATCCATTCATTTTAATGGGCTCTGGTGGACATTCAAGAGCCAAGAGGTTAAATCCATTCAGCTCTTTATACCAGCTAATAAAGTACCTAGCACACATTCCCTAAAAGAGTATATAGTAAATGTTTTCGGTAACTAAACGGGCATCTCAATAGATTTGGAGAAAAACAACTTTGAAGTCTTATGCAAATTAGGTACTTGGGGCACTGGGGACGGACCTTCAGCTCCTGGAGCACTGCTCTTACTACTCAAGTAGAATGGGTGATGTCATATCAGTGGGAAGATCAAGTCTCACTGCATGGGGTGGTGCAGGCAGGAGATGGTAGGGGTCTGAATGGCAAGTGCAGTGCTCCAAAGAGCTGAAGACCAAACCCTAATGCTCCAACTGCCTCATCTGCATAAGACTTGTTTTTCTTCAAATCTACAAAAGTGACATACATAACAAATGTATTTTATTTGTTGTTTATCACTGTAATGTGTCCTGTAACATGGTGATGACAGTTAAATATGTTTTGGGGAGGTGGTAGGCTCCCTTAATAGGGGATTAAATTTAGCCAAATTTCCCTGAAAACATGTTGGAATAGACTTTAGAAAGGCTATTCTAGCCCTACTGTTTTTGAAATAAAGACTTTATTCTTATGCAAATTTTGTGCACGGAACTCAGAGGATGTTCCCCCTGTGCTCCAAGCACAGCACTGTCATCCCCAGTATTCCACCTCCTGCTTCTGTTACACGCCCCTTCATGTGAAGGCATCCTCCTCTTCTTATTCTTCACTTCGGGTACTAGAGTACAGCTAATGAGTGGGATTTGCATGCGCTGTACTGAGGAGTGCTGCTGCTGACACAGCAAAGAATAAGAGGAGGATGCCATCACATGAAGGGGCATGTAACAGCAGGATGAGGCGGAATACTGGGGATGACAGTGCTGTGCTCGGAGCACAGGGGGAACACCCCCTATTCTCCGTGCACAGAATTTGCATATAAGAATAAAATCTTTATTTAAAAAACGGGGTTGAAGAAAAGATAAAGAAAGGTAGGGCTAGAATATTCCAACATGTTGTTAGTGAAATTTTGGCTAAATCTAATAATAGACTCCATTTAATACCTTTCAGGGGCCCCATGGAGCAGAGGTTGTGCATGCTATGTGCCAGTATGTGGGACTGATGGAGATAACCAAGTAGAGCGCTTTCCTATCTCAGCTGAGTGGTACAGCATTTGTACGACTGCTCCTCTATTCAAATGTTTACCCCCGTTCTCTTGATCAATGGGGGCCCCAGACTTATGACCACCAACATTCAGACTCTTATCACCTATTCTATTGGATAGATGTGAATTGTCTTTCTGACAATGCCATTTTAAGGTTCCCTACTTGACCACTGAAAGTCTAATATACCATTCAGGTTCCTGAGATGTAAATCTGATATATATCACATTGAAAGTTCAGGCTATTAGACACACCAACACTTTAGCACATTTGTTCAGCTACAAATTCGGCCTCAAAGCAATATACAGTGAATAGTATGGGACCTGTTTGGTTCGTCCGCCTTTCATCCCTGATCAAAAGCCGTGTTTGCTTTATTAAAGTTTTTTTAGGTCCACCTTCTTAAAACTCATTTTCTTTTTACACATATGAGCAGCAATACAATATGGCTCCAAGGGAGATAATGACACTAATTATCATTCACAAAGTATTATTATAATCACAAGATTTCTTAGTCTTTTATGGAAACAATCCTTTTACTAACAGTAATTAATGGCAGACTAGACCAAGAAAATTACTTGACTTAATTGCATTTAAATAATCCATTGTTATTTCATTCCCAAATTCTGCGAGTCCAGTTATAGCTTCAGTGAAGTAAGGCATTACTAAAACAATGGAATTAAATATGAAATAAGTTCTTTAGATTTCTAGTAGAATGCATGCAATTCAAGGATGGGGGATGTGGATTTATGAATAATTAGCATCATTTACAATTTCTGTATGGATAAGAGACATGTAGAGGAAAACTTTGCTCAAGATTAAAGACTAAATGAGTCATTGACCTGGTTTATTTTTGGCTAAGGCCCCACATAGCGAAACGCAGCTAAAAAAAAAAAAATGCAGCAAAAATGCTTTGAGGTTTTTTTTCCAACAGCGTTTTTAATTGAGTTTTTACTGCTTTTTTTTTCTCTGCATAAATTCTTCTCCTATTAAGTCTATAGGGAAAATGCATGCAATTCTGCAGCTAAAATGAGCATGTTGCTCTTTTTTTCGCGCAATGTATAGATGATTCTGCAGCTGCCAAAATCGCTGTATTTCCACAATGTGGGGCCTTAGCTTTTGGCTAAGGCCCCATGTTGCGGAAACGCAGCTTTTTTTGTTGCAGATTTTGTTGCGGTTTTTTGAATCAAAGCCAAAAATGTCTACAAAAGGAATGGGAAATATATAGGAAGTTCTTATACATCTCCCTTCTGCTCAATCCACTCCTGACTTTGGCTCAAAAAAACACAACAAAATCTGCAACAAAAAAAGCTGCGTTTCCACAACGTGGGGCTTTAGCCTCAAGTGGTTTTCGCACTAATAATATTTATCCCCTATTCACAGGTTAAGGGATAATTTTCTGAATGCTAGGGGTTTGACTGCTGGGAACCCCAGTGATCACAAAAACTGGAGTCCCTAGGTGCCCCATATGAGAAGAGCAGTGGCTTGCATTCGGGGCTACCACTCTTGATTTCTAAGAGACTTCCAGAATGGTTATTTCCATCGGTTCCATAGAAGGGAAAGGTGTACAGGCCAACCATAGGAAACACTGTTCTCTTTACATGGAGCACTCATTCTTATGTTTGCTGGATGGCCCAACAGTCAGACACTCAGCAATCAGACAGCTGGATAGGGGATGATAAATGTTAATAGTGGAAACCCCCTCTGAGGATTGGTTCACACTTGCGCCCGGAGTCCGTCCGCCGTGAATCCGACCTAAATATCAGAAAAAAAGGATAGGGAAAGGTATGCAAGCAGTTTGTTTAAAAACCCATTCACTTCAATGGGTTTTTAAAGCAACCCGCAGGTGTCCAATTGCAGCCTCTGCGCCGCGAAGCCGCTTTTTTTTGGTCGGAAACAAAGTCGGACATGCAGGACCAACCCTAAGCATGTTCCATGCACTTGTGGTCTCTTGGCAGATATGTGAATTAAAATATATATTTCTATATCAGTTGAAGTCCATTGATTGTCATTACATAAGATGTACATATGTGTGCACAGGAAAACTATTTTTAAAAGTATAAATTAATAAAAGAAAAAAAAAATCTTGTGAGATGTAACAGATGACATAATGGATTTATGTCTATGGGTCTGTGGTAAGCAGAACAGGGCCCCTTTAAAGGGCTGATTAGTGGGGGGTGTTAAGAATCAGATCCCCAACAACATAATCCCAAGGATAGGATTTCCATTTTAAGGCCCCACGTTGCGGAAATGTAGCTTTTTTTTTTTGTTGCAGATTTTGTTGCTTTTTTTTGAGCCAAAGCCAGGAATGGATTCAGCATAAGGTAGACGTATAAGAGCTTCCTATATATTTCTCATTCCTTTTGTAGCTATGTTGGCATTGCCACAAAAAAACGGAGAAAAATCTTCAACAAAAAAGCTGCGTTTCCACAGTGTGGGGCCTCAGCCTTAAAGTCCAGATAACCTCTTCACCTACTACTGCACAATACAACTCTGCTCATATCTGCATATATTTCTAAGTAATTATAGTAGAGTGTGATACATATGACAAATATACAGTACACTATATTGTGCTGTCCAGTACCACAGGAAATATATGATGCCCTTATATAATGACACAATGCCTACAAAGTCCCCAATGCCACTTCGTTCAGACTCACGACTACCAAATTCTACATCTGTAACTTGCCTTTTTTTCTGTAGTTCTTTTCTAAAATTGGAATTTTGTATTTTAAACTGAACAAAATGTACATCAGTTACCGGGATGATACTCAGCCTACTGAAACACTGATGTCTATGACAATCCATGCACAGAACCCACGCTAGCAGCAAATATATCCAGTATATGGCAACTGAAATGCAAAAGAGACATGTATATAGCAAATGAATAACTGATCACTGGATGCCTATTGTATGCTATTTCCCAGGAAATCACATTTATATTCAGTCTGAAAAGACACAAAAGCATAAAGGCAGAAGAGTCCCATACGCACTGCAGAGATCCTAGTGTTATTGAGCTAGACCTGCCAGATTGAAATCCTTGTACTGGAAAATAAGAATGTGCTGAACAGAAGAAATAGTGAAAGGAATAGGAATATATAAGGTATTTGTGTTATGACTTGAGCAGTAACCTACTGTATATAGGGAAGTGCTGTATATAGATCATATGTGACATGGCTTTGAGCACCAAATAAAGTATAAGACTGTACCAACCAGTCTGGTCAACTAGTTCTTACAGGCTTATGCTCATATGCTTGAAGAGAATTCCTGTGTATAGCCATGTCTGTGATAAATCATTTTCATATTATATGTTTAGGGCTTATTTTTATTCTACAGCTATAGATACCTTATATTGATGGATGGATTTGAACCCCTTATATGGCAGTGTTAGCACTTTAAAGATGGCACCTGTTCAAGAGCTCGGTGGATGACATCTCTGCTGTTGAAGCTAGGGTGAATGTAGATGACTGGTGAACATCCAGCTCCATACACTATGCAGAAAACTCCTGATCGGTGGGGGTGCCGAGTGTCCATAGCTGGACAAAGTTGGATAGGTCATCAGTATCAGATCAGTCAGGGTCTGACTTCAAGATCCTGCACTGATCAGTTGTTTCGGCTGCTGAAAGCGACATACAAGGTATACAGCCAGAGGCAACTCCGCTCCTATTCAAGTGAATGGAAGCAGAGCTGCAGTTCTCGGTGCCAGATACAGTATACACTGTATACAGCTTCCTGTCCATGCACCCACTTTCATAAAAAGAATAGCATGTCTCCATTGTGTATTTTGTGTTTTATATTTTAGACATGGAAACAATACTGTATATATATTTTATTGATATTTCACATATAAAACTAAATTCAGAGACTTTAATGACTATGATTTACTGTCAGTTGAGAAACTTTAGGCTAAGGCCCCATGTAGCGGGCCGCAGCGAAAAAGCGCTGTGGGATAAAACACGGTGGAAATGCATTGCGGTTTTTCTCACAGCAATTTTCACAGAAAGTCCACAGAGGTTTCCTCTGTGGGTTCTCTGCTTCAATTATATCAATAGGGAAACCACCAGCATTTCCATACGTGTAAGTGACTTGTTGCGATTTCCATAACCGCAACTGTTTTGGAAATCGCAGCATTTCCGCTTCGTTTATTTTTCTGCAATGTGTGGAAGGGAATTGCTAGTTTTTCCCAGACTAAGGTATTGATAACCTATCCTCAGGATAGGTCATTAATGTCACATCGGTGGGGGTCAAACACTAACAATCCCCATAGATCAACAGTTTGAAGAGTCTACAGCATTCAGATGAGTGCTGCCATTTCTTCAAGGAATACCAAGCCCAGCGCTGTATATTGTGTATTGGCGGTGCTTAATATTACAGCCCAGCCCCATTCATTTGAATGGCCACATGACAAAGAAACGTGACATCACTGTCCTTACTATAGTGCTTCTGACACTTCAGTCAGCTGGTCTGTGGAGATCCCGAGTCTCAGATCCCCACAGATAAGATATTGCGGACCTATCCTAAGGATAGACTATCAATATTTAAATTCTGGAAAACCCTTTTAATATAGCAACATTTTCTCAAAAGTCAAGATTATATTAAAATAGAATTTTAGCTAAATAGTAGCTGTCACTGAAATATTTGTTGTGTTAGTGGCATAGTCACACAAAGTAACCTATTTTGATATTAGACATGGTAATGCATGCCAAGTTCTACATTTTTGTTAGCTTGGTTGCATATTATGGAATGAGCTTCCTTAGGTCATGGTGACATCTGGAAATTGTTGCCAACCATATCATCTCATTAGTGCTCGGATATTAGAGATTCTATGCTAAATGTCTGTTCTAGAGCAGGTCACTGTGTCCCATCCAAGCAAGGACATCAGTAAACTGGACAACACTCAGGGAATGTCTTGTAGAAGCTAGTTTACTTTCCAAACATTTTTCATCTGCTGCGAAATAAAATATCATTTTGCAGACTGGATATATATCATGCACAGAGTCTATAAACCTCCTCCAGAATTACAGACTATAAAGTACTAAAAAATATAACAATAACTGGAACTGCAGAATGATGAAAAATTACTAAATGTAGCAAAAAGTAACTACACTTATATGTGAAAACTCAGATCCATCCATAGGGTATGTTGTTTTTTTTTTTTTTTTTTTTTGTTTTGCTTTAAGAAGTTCTGGTACAATAAAGATATTCATCTTACTGACCTGTTTGCATGTCAAGAATATATTATCTTAAAGGATTTTTCCAGAAAAGTAATTTAACAACTGTCTCTTCCATCAGTCCCATAGATAATAATTCTGTATGTATACTGTGTATAGATATTTGATTCACCATAATTTGCAGGACAAATGGCATTCCTGCAGATGGTCAGTGGGGTTACTTCTTGTGGACCTGAAACTGTGGTATCAATTATATCCTAAATTTTAGAACTGAAGTTTAACTTGTCTATTTATAGCTGCTTAAGGCTAAGGCCCAACGTAGTGAAAAACAGCAAAAAAAAAAAAAGCTGCAGAAAAGTGTTTTTTATTTCCATATCGTTTTTTATTGCATTTTCGCAGAATTTTCCTCTGTAGATTTTCTGCCCTTATTATGCCTATGCAGAAAACGCCAGCATTTCCGGAGGTGTAATTGAAATGCCACGATTTTCAAAAACGTGGGTGTTTTTGAAAATGCAGCTTTTCTGCTTCAGATTTTTTTTTCTGCAATGTGTGGATGGGATTAGCCAGAATTCCAAAAACTTTGCAGGTACTGTAAAACGCAGAGTTTTTTGCTGCATTTTCACAACGTGGGGCCCTGTCTTAAAGGTGTATTTTTTTTTTTCAGGTCATTAATATTAGATTAGTGGGAGTCCAACATTTAGTACCTTCACTGATCAGATATTCTCTACATCTACAGGAAAGATGTCTTAATCATCATAGGCAGTCGTTCTTCACAGTAAGAGCACTATGGAACTCTCTGCCACAAGACGTTTTAATGGTTGACACATTGTTCATGAGGGGTCTGGATTTCTTTCGCTGGGTATGGTCCCACAGAGGAATTGAAGCTGATGTTGAGGCAGATTCTGTCCCAAAATCAGCTCCAAATCCCACCTGAAATCAGAATGTCATTCACTTTAAAGGGAAGCAGAGGCAGAGAAAGGAGTGTTCTGCTCATTCTTCAGCCGGATTCTCCTTTTAATTCCCATTTAAATGAATGGGAGGAAGATTTTGGAACTTTTTTAAAGCAAATTTTGGAGTAGATTTTCAGAACCTGCTTCAAATTCCTAAAGTAGAGTTTTTCAGCTCGATCGAATTCCTTAGAGTGAACATACCCTTAAAGTAATGATTATACAAGTTAGACTAGGTTCACATCTGTGCTAGAGTCTCCACTGGAGAATCCGCTGCAGAAACCGCAAAGAATTGGCGGAGAAAAAAGTCCTGCATGGAGGACAGAAACAGCAGAAACCTGATGGACACCCGGCAGACCCCATTATAGTCTATGGGGTCTGCAGGTGTCCGTGACTAACCGCTGTTTTAGGAAACCAGGAAAGTGGTTTCTTTCCCCACTGATATGTGGCAAGCAACTTTAATTAATTGCCTTCCCCTGGATCAACATGGTAGGATTCTATGTTACACTGGACTGACCTGTAGATTTTTTTTTCTTATCAACTATGTTACTCACCCATATATTGTATACTTAGAACTAGCTACATGAAGAATTAAAAAAAATCACGGGAGTTCTCCTTTAAAGCTTTATAACAGATGAAAGATTTTATAACTTTTTCATGCACCAACATGAGTTTTAAGAAGAGAGAATTAATTTTCTGACAGTAAACTAAGAACAGACAAGATCAGTTGCTTGTAGAGCCCTCAATTCTTTTTGTATTTTATCCATATATTTACAGCATTCTCATATGCAATGTTCTTCCCTGAATACCAAATAATAGGGTATGCAATAATACATTCACACACTCTTATCCATGAACAGAAAGGATTATACACCGCCAAAGCAATTTGCAGATAGAGAATTCAATCTAAGAGCTTTATTCTAATATTGTGCCTCTTTAAAATATGCTGCACTTCACATTGCATTAACATTGAGCTACTTGTGATGTTCCACAGCAACTACAACAGGAAAAAGCTTTTAATTTTGCTCTATGAACTGCATTTGCTTCTGAACTTTGTAATGTCTTAGTATTTGCCTAAACCATGAACACAAAAATGAGAGAAATTTGAGAAGTTTGTAAAATTTTTATTTGGTCTTGCATATTTTTTCCGTCATAAACACAAGTATATGTTCTATAAAGTAAACTTTTGCTTCTTCTTCCTCTAAAGTCATTGGCTTGTTGCTATGATTCATCTTTTATATCTGCATTTTAAAGGCAGTATACTGTGTGATGTACTGTAGTAGATCAGGCGGTCAGGGTTGGGGTCACGTTTTGAAGTCAACAAGCAAAGCAGATGTTGCATAATATGTAATGTATGATATTCTATAAAATACTTTTTACATTATCTACATCCGGAGTGTTCATTCTTCTTTTTGGATCCTATGCTAGATATCCAAGGCATCTAAACACCCTGTGGGCAAAGATTGTCTGATACATAGACTCCACCCATCAAGACTCCATCCACATCTTAAGTCATGTATCTCTTTAACCCCTTTTATAGGGAGTCTGTGAGCAGTAAATTCAGAATAAAACTAATCAAAGTACATTGTAGAAGTGATCCCACAGTTTCCAAATATGCTACTACTTTTGTTTATACGTTTTTTTCAATATTGAAATAAATGGGGGTAACAAAGCTCTGGGCACATTTTACACGGAAAATGGAGCTGTCTGCTTCCTGCTCCATTCACTGTATATCAGCTGCTGAGAACAGCTGTGGGTGTCATGTGTCAGACCGCCACTGATCTATATTAGGATAGGTCAATATTTTTAGCCCAGAAACTCCCTTTAATTTGCCCTTGTGAAGGGAAATAAAACTAGGGAAGATCCACATAGAATCCATTCTTTTATTGTGTCAATAGTTATGAAGTTTAACAAAAATTTAAACTTTGAAGATATTAAAAATATTGTACTGTTTAAAAATGTATAAAAAATACTGTACCATTATGTGTCTACACACCTGTGTGTGCCCATGGTTACAGACTACATAATAAATCGTGCGTAGTCTGGTCATGTAGTCATATTCTTTTCTGTCTGTGTCCTGCTTTTTCCTAGCATACAACAGAAATTTGCAATGAGCTTTTCTCACCATGGACAATGGATTTAGTATCTGAATAAAAAAAGCAGAGGGTAGATATGAGCGAGTATGACTGCAGGATCATAATATACCGATAGAGACACATAAGTATGTAGATGAGCTGTAAACACAAAATGTGTAAAATAAAGTTGGATGGAAAAGCAAGAAAAACTAGGTTGTTTATGTGTACATGTGTTCATAGAAAATGGAAAAAGTAAAGAATAAGAAGAGAGGGGAAAAAATGGGAGAAGAGGGATGAGAAGGGTCTTGTTGCAATAAAATGGCAATTGCTCGTAGGGTCAACAATACAATCTAGTGGCAGTTTCATGGTCCAGCAGTTACAATATATAGTGGGGAGATGTTTATAAAACATGTAGTAACACTTCTAGGGGATTTTAGAAGATTTAGTTTTACATGGTTGTCATTTGTCTTCTGTTGCCTGTTACAAATATTGTACATTATAATGGCAAGAAAATTGGATTAACATGCTCAAATGATAAAGTTTCAGTTGAAAAGTTAGTTTATAAATATAGATAGTTGATAAATATAGAAAAATCTTCTAGAAAATTTCACTGACACAGATTTTCTTGTGTTTTTTTCAGACAGCAATTTTGTCTTGGGAAACGCTCAGGTGCTGAACTTGTTCCCCATAGTCTATTGCTCAGATGGGTTCTGTGACTTGACTGGGTTTGCTCGCGCTGAAGTGATGCAGAAGAGCTGTGCCTGTAAGTTTCTCTATGGCCAGGAAACCAGTGAGCAACTCAAGGTGCAGATTCAGAAAGCTTTGGATGAAAAAAGAGAGTTTAAGACTGAAATCATTCTCTATAGGAAGACTGGTAAGTAATAAAATGCTTATTTTAGCAATTTCAGATAATCCAATACTGTTTTGCCTGTAGGCATTCTTCCTTTGAGCAATGGATTTTGAATGTCCATTCACACATTGTATGTTTTACTTTACTACATTATTTTAAGATGGAATTATTAATTATTGATTGATCAGTAAGACTATACGAGACGGCTAATGTTATCAATGTGCCTACTTCAGCATACAGTAGGAAAAAGCTATATTTGTTCTTCTCTAGGATGTGCTAGGTGTAAGAAAATATTCCAATATATCATCATATATATATATTCCAGTATGTCCATGGAACACTACTAAAAATAAAGAATGAATTAATAAATAATAAACCAAATCAAATAGGCAGTGCTAACTTCTTCTTTATGTGTTTCCATCTCAGGCGTTCAGTACCTAGCATAGTATCTGTATCATTATAGTTGGCTATCGACATTCCTGGCCATGACTTTGTCATTCAGGAATTAGATACCTTCATGTACCCACTGCTTAAAGGAACACTAAATATAAAAATGAATGATAAAAGTAGCCTAAAATAGGTGTCCTCACTGTTTCAGTCTGCAGAATTTTTTGCATGACCCTGACACCAACCGTCTTTTATAAATCCTGAATGAACATTGGGGTTACTCTGCTGCTGATCTATTCCACCGTCTAGATGGAGAGGGTTTAGCAAAAGGGGTGGAATTATTAAGCATTTGTCCTACAACTGACGGGGCAGAATTGTCCTAGTCTAGCCAGTTGTCTTGCAGCCTCTCACAAGATAGTGAAAAGGCAGAGAGGCATGACCAAGCTCCTGGGTCACACAAAGAAGGATTCTTTATATGTTTTAAAATAGGATCATAGGAAAGGAGGTGGTAAATGGAGGAAGGTTTGGGATATTTTTTATACTCTTTGGTGTTTAGTGTTCTTTTAAGTCACCTTTGAACTAGTTATTTCAAGCCTGGTAAACAGAAGTTCTATACCAGCAAAAGCTGTAGTCCTATATTAATTTGTTTGTCTCTTCAAGTAAAAACTGCACTGTTAACATAAATGTAAACCATGAAAAATATCAAATTATAATTTATTTATAAAGTTATGTGTAAATTTGTGTATTTTTTGCTCCAAATGAAAATGTAGAACTGTGGTTCTGGTGTCATATGAATGATGTGAATCTACCATAATTCTAGATTTTATAATGCCTGAGATATAAGTGATTCTCCCCACCCCCCCTCCAGCCTCAGTTCCTGTGTATTACACACATACTCCTCCATATTCACAGTCCGAAGCAGTGAGCATTTCTGCTGACAATAACAGGGGAAAAAATACAGAGGGGGCAGAATGTGGATTTCAACACAGGATTTAATGCAGAGAAGCCTAAAATCTGGTAATAAAGTATATTACTAAATGAATTAATGACACAAAATTTGCCAGAAAATTAAAGGCTGAAAGTTTAAGAATGTTGTAATACATCACCAAAATCTGCAATGGGGCCATACTGTATCTCCATAGGCCGCAGATTTCATAGCTGTCTGCAGTCTCTGAGCTCTGTGGGGCCATGATACAATGCACATTTTATTTTACTATATAGAATCCAACAGAAAAGGTTACTGTGTCATGTTCCATTGGCTGCTGTATTACCAGGGTATTCTCCCATATTAAAAAGCATGTATCCCTGTAATACATGTCAGAGACAGCATAGGATGACAATCGGAGAATCTGCCACTACAGGTAATACAGACCCATAGGGATTCTGTGTCAGGTTACATGCATATACACTCCTCAATACTGCAATTGTAACAACAAGTAGGACAAGCCATAAGGTTATGGAAATCGAAGAAGTAGCAGATGTTGCTAAGATCTTCAAATTATCAAATTTTCAATCTTCAATCTGTGGCAGGAGGGAGGGACATAAAAACCAGATTGAAAGTTTTTAGCCAAAAGAAACCTCAAAAATCGGCTCAAATGGTGTGAGATGATTGTGCGATGCCTCCTGTTAGTGCTAGCCATTGGCACTTGTTGCATTGCCTTTTGTTGGTGTATCATTCTTAACACTGTTAAACAATGTCTGTCCCAGTGTCAACACAAACAGACGTTTGCGCAGAATTGGGCTACAAACCAGATATCCAACTACAGGTGTTCTCTTGACCTCACATCATCAATATCATGATGCACATCAAGATGGTAATGGAGGCTGGAATGGAGGTCTATCCTCTTCAGCAATGAGTCCTGCAAAATGCAATGATAGCCGGAGGTTGGTCTGGAGAACAAATGAGCAATGCCATGAATAAGTCTTCACAAGAGAACAACACACCGGTCCTACTCCCAAGACTATAGTGTAGGGTGGAATAATGTGGAGTAGTCTTCATGTCAGGTACACTAATAGCTCAGCATTACATTGATTTGGTCATAGAACCAATAGTAGCAATTTCTTCAAAGTGTCCCGGGAGCTGTTGCTTGTGCTACTGTTAAGAGCCTGCATGGCTTAAGTGTGCTACCATGACCTGCAGCATCTTCGGACTTGTCCCCCATTGAGTAGATCTGGAACGTCATTGGTCGCCCAATTGCAAAGGAAGTTGCCAGCAGTCAATATTGAGGATTTGTGTGCTCAAGTGCATTTAGCGTGGCATAACATTCCTCAGACAGACACTAATAACCTCATTGACAGCATGCCAAGGTGTGTAAGTTCACATATTTTTATACATGGCTCTGATACCTAATAGTGAATAAATCTATATATTTTGAATATTTAGTTTTATCATTTGCAAATTATTAACATATCTACCGATCCTGTGATTTCCATAATTCCAAGACTACTTGGTGGTGTTATTTCACTGTTGAGGAGTGTAGCTCACTAAGCTTGAGGACTAACTCAAATGTAAAGTTGGATAGTACTCAAAGCATGGGGCACAATGTAGAATGACAAGCCAATTGATTCCTTCTTTCTAGAACAGCTATTTCATAACTCACATGGTACTTGTTATTTGTACAATAAAGAAAAGTGACAAGCCAACAAGACCGGGCAAGCAACCGTAGCTCCATAATAACTACAGTGTTCCTTCAGGTCTAGCAGATATAATAGTGATGCAGCAATACATGTTAGTTACTGACTGGGCTGTTTCTAGCTGGATTTAGTTCATGCTGTGCTTTGATGCTCTATATCACACAAACTGGCAGTGAGCATTAGCAAAGCTTCCAATTCCTCTTCCAATGTCTGCAGTTCAGTGAATCCTTCCCTTAGTGGCTTCAGGCTTGGATGTTTGTATAAATTAGTCATTATACACAGATGGGTTGCCCTTTTGGGGTTAAACATTTATTTTTTTTTTTTTTAGTTTCCCAATAATCAATATAGTTTATCTGGGTCCTGTAAGATACAGAAGCTTTGTGTTTGCAGTAGATTGTCTATTACCCATGCCGTTGTCATTATATGCAGCAATGAGAGTGTGTACACATGAAGCTCTCAGTGTATTCTATTATGCTCCATTGCAAAGTTACGGCTATTCATTTTGTTCTTTAGTGAGTACCAATAACAGTTTTCACAGTAGTCACTAGTGGGCATTTTTACAGCACAGGTGCCCAATG
This sequence comes from Leptodactylus fallax, assembly GCA_947044405.1. Taxonomy (NCBI): domain Eukaryota; kingdom Metazoa; phylum Chordata; class Amphibia; order Anura; family Leptodactylidae; genus Leptodactylus; species Leptodactylus fallax. The sequence goes on along the minus strand of CAMRHE010000077.1, from coordinate 4,511,034 downwards.
CTAGTTGTAGCACAAACTCAGCTGTCTAACTTTTTAATACTAAAATGATATGCATGATGTGCATCCATAATAAAATATGAGCTTTGCAAATAATCTAAATTAAAAAAAAAAAAAAAATCTTATTGTTTTGTGTATACAGCTCTAGCGCAGACCTATGTGTTTCCATGGTTACAGACTGCAAAGAAAGCTTGCGCTGTTTTGTATCGCAGTCATACTCGCCTACATCTGACCCATGCTTCTTTTATTGGATGGATTTTAAAGTAGGAAACAGATGGGAGAATAACTGCAGGACGGGACTACACAAGGTTTGCTTACAGTCTGTAGCCATGTAAAGCAGAGGCTCCACATTGCGGAAACGCAGCTTTTTTTTGTTGCAGATTTTGCTGCATTTTTTTGAGCCAAAGCCAAGAATAGCAACAAAAGGAATGGGAAATATATTAGGAAGCTCTTATACTTGTCTCTTCTGCTCAACCCACTCCTGGCTCAAAAAAACGCAACAAAATCTGCAACAAAAAAAAAAAGCTGCGTTTCCGCAACGTGGTGCCTCAGCCTTAACTCTATTAATTCTATTTTACTCACGATTTCCCTTTTTAATCATTTTGACTCTATTCTCTATGCTCTATTCTCAGTCTATTGAAGATTGTAATTTACCTTAACAATATTTTAGTCTTTTCTGGTTGCCTGCATTCATGAGAGAGAGAGAATAACCACACACTGTGCTGTCAATATCTGCAATATTTGTTTCACGGAACAGTCGAATCTACTTAGAGTTATATGAGGACACAAGGTGTAATAATGATTTACTTGATATGGATGTGAACTACTTCTGATTTTAAGTGTTCACATGCGGTTATTGGACCTTTGAAATTTAATAGCCTACCCAGAGAATAGGCTATCATATTCTGAATCAAGAAAACCCTTTTAATATTACAGATTGGTGGAAGATCCAATACCTATCACTCCTGGCAAACCGTTTTTGAGGTGACTGCAGCACTTTTTCAAGCATTAAACCCTCATCATTGTGTATGTGGTTTTAAAAGATATTGCACTTTTGGCTTGTTCAAGTGAACAAGACAGTAGAAGCATAGCCACCTCTACTGTTTGAGTAGCGTATGTGCACTGTAACCAATGGCCCAGATTTATTATTGTGGTCACAAGTAGACACTGGCTGAAATATGTCACATCTTTGCCATAATGTGGCACCTCTTTGGCACACTTTGGGGTACATCTTGGAGCATCTAGCTTGGGTTAAAACTTTTCAACTTGCTAGATGTGGGTGTGTTTTCTTAGAAAAAAAGGGACAAGGCTTAAGTGCACCACAATGCATCAAAATTGCATTGTAAATTCTGGATCAAACAAATCCAATTTTCAGACTGCTTGTCTAAGTTTACACTGTTAAAGACAGGCCTCACTAGTCCGCTTTGGAAAGTGTCCAGAGAAGAACCCTTGGCATAGAGGAGTCTTAAAATAAGCTAAAATTGTACCAAAATTTTAAGATGGTATAAAGAAAAGAAAAGTGTCTAACATATACCAAGATGCACCAAATATTTCACTATGATCACATCTTCTGCCTAACTAGTATAGTTTTAAGTTGTCTAAATTTAAGACCATATTAGTAAATCTTTCCCACTGAAGTTTGGATGAAAATATTTCTTTAGAATAGAACTTTATCATGAGCTGATACAGGTGTTATTTTGTCACTTTGATTATGTACCACCTAAGGTCATCCTCGCATGTTGCTGTACTTGCAGCACATTCTTTCTTTGATAAATTGTCTTGGTTCCTTGCCCTGGTTTAACAGAAGAGATAATTTGCAACTTTGGTGGTCTTCTCCTTGGACAATGAGTTATTGACAAGCTAAAGTGAAATTATCAATTCTGACTCAGCATTCCTTCCTTTTCCTAAGACTCCATCTGTCAGCAGTGGCAGCTACCAAGGAGACACCTCCTCACTGTCTTTGAAACCTCTAGAGAATATTTGGCAAGCCCCTTAAAGCAGCTTGAGATATCTTGCAAGGAGAAGTGGATAATTAATAAAACCGCTTCTTATAATTGAAAATGAACAGTGAATAACTAAAAATTCTAAACACCTTTTGCAAAACTTAAAGATGGTCTTTCACCACCTCCACCAAGTCCAACCCTTGCCATCCTTCAATAGGTGCTGTTCCACGGATTCTGGCAGTCCTGGACTGCAGTAAATTATTAATCTAGAATGATAGGGACTAGAGAAAAATTCCAACTGTGCCAGAGTTGGTGGAGGTGGTGAAAGGTCCTCCTTAAATGGGTTATAACACAATCATTATGTATCCCTTATCCAAAGAATTGGGAATAAATTGCTGTTTGGTAGGGGTCCAACCACTGAGACCCCCACCGACCCTGAGAATGGGGGTCTTTTACCCCTGTTGCGAATGATGTAGCATCAGATGCAAAATGAGCCCTCTTGTTCCCTACATTTCAATAGAAGAGCTGGAGATCGCCAAACACTGTACTTTGACTATCTCCAGTGGTCCCATTGAAGTGAATGGAGCGGTGGCACACATTCTGTGTCCATCACTACATTTACAGCATGGGTAAGAGACCCCTGCTCTCTGCATTGGTAGGGGTCTCAGCAGTTGGACTCCCACCACTTCACTACTTTTTTGGCACCTTTTAGGTAAACTTTGTACTCAACTTATTTATATACTGTTTGTAATAGGCATGTTTACTGCTATTGCATGTCTTAGAGGGTTTAGGCCCAGCCTTATTCTACTTTCACATATTTTAGCTATATATATATATATATATATATATATATATATATATATATATGGTGTGTGTGTGTGTGTGTGTGTGTGTGTGTGTGTGTGTGTGTGTGTGTTCATGATTTATGTATAGCTTTTATTGAAGTGTGAAGTGAATTAATAAAAGTCAAATATCCAGGGTTCACAACCAATATCAAGCACTGGAGTTTACCAAGCTGACCTGTGGTGTCCATGTCTACAAGAATTACAATTTATAAACACAGTGGGACATGTAAAGTTGGCTGGTCCTGCCAAAATAATTGGGTTCAACGGACTTGTTCTTGTATGAACACCATAAGGGTTGTACTAACCACAGACAGATTTGTCCACCTGGTCCAAACTAGCCCAATATTCTTGCTCACCAGTCTTTGTTTAGATATAGAACTATTCTTCTGGCATATTGGCAGTGACTGTTAGACAATGTGTAATAGAACTATTTCTACAGTTCATGCCAGGTCCTGTATGTCACCTCCAATGAGAAAACAAGCCCCTATGAAGATAATGGCAACACAATATTAGTGAAAAATTTAAATTGACAGTTATTTATTCACTCATGAGCTTTTCTCAAGCAGTGTGAACAGCAAACCAACTAATTGGTGGATGATACTGTACCTTGAAACTACATAGTCCCCACAGTACAGTAAATGGATTGTCCTATGAACCTGTCTTGTCTTGTCTTGTCTTGTCTTGTAGACAGGGCTACATGAAGGTGGGTAGATTGCCCTATAAAGAACATTGTTTTATTTCTGTGAAAAGGTGAAGGTCCCTTCCAGGGCATAGATCACAAAAAAGAAACTAAACCCAGAATACATATCATAGAAACATGTAATGCAATGGCATGACTAAGGACAGGAGTTCCATCTGAAACACCCTTGCTATCATAGAAACATAAGACATTTTCATTGGTAGGAGTTCATGCATTGTCGTCCCTCTCAGCAGCTAAAGGGCTAGCTTAGTTGAGCTCCATGTTCTTTGCTCGGTTTCCTTCAGAATGAAAATCTAATAGACACCAAAGTGGCACCATGAGCTCATATTTCCATGTAATAATAATACACATAGAAACATAAATCCAGATTTCTCATATATTGCTGTATTGATTTTTATTATGTATTGAGATAATATAAATATATATATATATATATATATATATATATATATATATATATATATAGTAAGATTTAGCACTTTATGATCTTTTCCATCAGTTTCTTAGAACATTTAACCATTATTCGTGATAAAAATATTATTGTAGCTTCATTTCCTCATTGTGCATTTTAATCATTTGGTAATGCTCCTCAATAATTGGTGTAGCTCAAGGGGATTAACATAATGGGAGAATCGAGAAAACATGGAAGGCTTGAAGTACATCTGGCATGGCACCCATTAGGGTTCCTGCTCTGCTTTATTTTGAGGCGTTGATGTTAGTACAATACGTGCTATTCATTTATCTCCTTGAATACCTCTTACTGTGTCTCTGTGGAGATTTTTCAGCGTGCAATGCTTATCATATTACAATGTTTGCAACATCTGTTGGGACACTCGTGTATTTTGAGCACTCATTTGCATGTCATTATATTACCTAGAATTCCTAGCTGGATTCACTGAAATTTTCTGTTGTGTAATTATACTGCAGTGCATGGAAAGGACAGCATTGGACTTCTGATCTTTTATCTACAGTATTAGTTGTATTGATGACAGGGCAAGATACCCGCATAGCCCATTTAATCATTCTTCTATGAGCTCTTTGCAAAATGAGAAAATGAACAAAGGTTAAAAAATGATCTAAATCACAGAGATACAAGAAAGAGCAACTAGTTATTAGGTTCATCTGCATAACGTAATCTTGCTTCTTTCGCTCCTCTTCTGCAGCTTGTTAAGGAAATCTAAGAGTGCTCATTAAGAGATCATTGCCGTGTCTCACCGTGAATCATTTCTCTGCTGTTTTCTCATTTTAATTGTTTTCCTTCTACCATTAAGTGATCAGATAAATATGATATGTAGGGCTCCTTGGGATTCCTTTTGTTTATGTATTTCTACAGAAATTAATATGATAGTATGAAACTGTAATAATTTTATTTTTATTTAACATCACAAGAAGGAAAACTAATTACAGAAAGAGAAATCCGATTGCAGGTGACAATTTTCAAGCTCGTAAGTCACAGAAGATTCTCTGTATTATATTCTATTTCTATAGACCGTCAGCACAAAAACATTTGGTTCACAGGTTGGGATAGATTAAAGGAGGATCTCCAGGCAAGCATGAAAGGATGACTGTGCTCAAAATCCTTATGTGTAGTATCTGTGTGCAGAAAGCTTGGATGCTTCAGACTTCTTCTCCTATCGTTTTCTGGTAAGGAATTATTAGTACTTCAGCTGACCATAGACATAAAATCAACCAAATATTTGTTCAGTTCACATTTATTTCCTCTGACTCACCATGAAACATGCACGCTCAGTTCAGCCAAGTGTGAATATTTCTGAGTCTGTAAGCTCTAATGCTCCATCTGGCTTAATTGATGTTCTTGAGGACCAGGAGAAAATTTAGTGCATGGGGAATTGTTCATTTCCTCCCAGCTTGTGATAATGTTTTCTGTCCTCAGGAATCTCAATCAAAGAAGAAAGGTCAAGATTTAGGAGTGGAAACCATAACTTCTTTCAGCTACATCCTGGGGCATAACTTGCAAAGACCGGGCCCCCCCAGCAAACTTTTGACTTGGGGGCCCCCTCCCATGGGGAAGCACCCCCTTTCCTGGCCTCCACACCCATTTACACACACTATATTTATACAGTGTATTATGCTCCATCGCGGCTCCTGCACACAGTATTATGTCTTTTCAGACCCCAGAGTATAATGATCGGAGTCCCAGGGGAGGTCGCAAACATAAAAACCAATATTCCTTACCTCTCCTGGGCTCCAGCACACTCCCTGCTGCTTTCAGCCCTCTTCAATGTCGGTACAGACGTCACATGGGCCAGGCTGGTGTAGTGACGCATAATGACGCCGACATGGCCCACGTGACATCTGGGACGTTACCAAAGAGGCCCGAAGACTGCCTGGAGAATGCTGGATTGCAGGAGAGGTGAGTAACACTGTTTTTTATGTTCTTCACTTCCCCTGGGCCTCCGCTAATTATACTCCGGGGTCTGAAAAGATCCCAGAGCATAATGATAGCAGTATTTGTTGGAGTTCGTCCAATAAATACTCATGCCGTGGACCCGCAGCCACACTTACCGATCCTCGCTCCTGCTCACAACCGCCTCCGCTTCCCCTTCTTCCCTCCAGGGGGCCCCAGTGACATGATATGGGACACAGAAGGGGACGCGAAGGCAGCCGTGAGCAGCAGCGTAAGTAAGTAGGGCTACTAATAGGGTTACTCCAGCAAGTAACGGCCTATTAAAAAAAAAAAAAAAAAAAAAGGTCCCAGGCCCTGTGGCGGCCACTACCACTGCTACCCTGGTATTTACGCCACTGGCTATATCTCCACCTCATAGGCGTCAGGTTAAGTAAGCTGGATGCCCTAAAATAAAGGATCAGTTTCACTTTCTCCACATTCAGCATCAGTCCAGACCTGGCTGGTATACAGGTAGTTCTAAAATTCTTAACTATTTGGTTGATATAATAGCCTAATATTAACTCAGTTATATAAAATGCAGTCCCATATGCAGGAGCATGTTATAGAACAGGAGGAGCAGAGTAGATTGATACGTACAGTAGCTTTATAGGAAAAGATTCATTATAACTTGTGAGTTATTCATTTAAGTCTCTCTGCTCATTCTGGGATTAGCAGTCAAGTAGGCGGTCTTACTGAGGGATTGACAGCTTTCTCTAAATGCACACTCATAGAAAGATAGGTGTCAGACACTGAGAAGGGCCACCCACTCGACTCTTAAGCCTAGCCTGAGCAGCCACTAAAATATATTACAAATTATACTGAATCTTTTCTCAGAAAACTGTTTACTGTCAGCTATGGACCCAGCAGTTAGACCAGTATTGGGCCAGATCAGCACACTGCAAAATTTAATTGCCTTCACTGAGCCTATTATCCACCACCTATACAACCTTGTCACCCCCACCAGGAATCAGCATATGCAAACTCCACTGTCTATCCTCAACCCATCAGCCACCATTGATTCTCCGCTAACTTGTCCCTGAAGATCTATAGATGGATTCTCTGCTCAGCCTCCTTACCTGAGCGCATACACTTCTGTCTCACTCTGTCTCAAAGTGGCACCAGCTCCATCATTCTCCAACACTCAGACAGCACCTTTATAAACTACGCTGTGTAGTATAGGAAGGAATATGATAGAGGAATTTACACAAAGAAATAATAGTGTGATCGAAGTAAGGACTGTGGCACCCCTGGCTTAGCCACCCACTTCCAATTGCGACCCCTATATAGCTACTCCACTGGTGACTGAGGAAGTTAAACTGCTGGTTGATATTAGGGATGAGCAAATCAGTTTGTAGCTGGGTTCATAACAAATTTTCCAAAAATTATGAATTCGACTGGACCTGAAATCTTCAAGGTTTGCTGCTCATGAAACACTAATATACGCTGGGGTCTCTTTAGACCCCAACGAATAATAAGCAGGGTTGCAGTGGAGGCGCATAAACATAATATACAGACATATTCACCTCTCCTGAGCTCCACTGAGGTAGCCGGTGCGGGTCTCCATCATCCTTGGGCCTCTTCTTGACTCCTGAATGATGTCAGTGGCCTTGGGGGATCGCTGAGGCCTGTGATTGGTGCAAGCAACATAATGTCAGCAACCCCATGTGACCACTGAGGCCTGTGAGGGGTGAATATGACTGCTGCTATGTTTTCATATAATATAAAGACCTACTTTACACAATATGGAAAGCATAGCAGAAAAGAACAGATAAGGTCACAATGATTTATGTAACAGATTTCCACTTCTATCCTCTGTGTTCTCTTTGAGATTAGGTGTAACAGGGTAGTTCACTTTTTAACATTTCTCATGATCAGTCCCCACTGTTCTCTTTTGTGTGAAGACTTACATCAATGCTCACAAAGCTAATAGAGATAGCTGAGACTGGAATAACTTCACCCAACAAAGAGACAACTTGGTAACAGATGAAAGTGCAGGCCACCGGGAACAAAGCCGGAGACTGAGCACAACCACAGTGAGTGTGGGGAGCCCTACATGGTCTTTTAAATGCCAATCCAGAAGACATACATCTCTTCAGCAACAGCTCACACTTCTAAATATTTCAGCCAGCGATGAGGTGAAGCTGAGACGTGTGACTCAGTCCGCCAACAAAGCCTACATCTGTTAATAATTCACTGGATGTCAATCATAAGGATAGATTTGTCAGGCTCACTTTACCTGATGTGGGACCAGCTGCTGAATGTGAATGCTTGGAAAGTAGTGCCCTCTCCGTGTACTGAATTGGAAGGGTGTTTTTGGTTTAATGTTCGTTCATTCATTCGGATTAGCCAGTGAAGTAAGTACACGTATTATAACACTGTAGGTATGAAAGCCCTTTTAATAATGCACAATGTTGTAAGTACAGCAACAAAAAAACAGATTTGTAAAGGAACTTGTAGAAGTTCTATAATTACATATTGTATAATGTGCAAATTCCCACAAGGAGACTTGAATATACAATTGGTTAATCACTTGTGCAATATACTTCAATATGCAACCATATATGACAGACCGGAGCCTGTTGTTAGGCCTCTTGGCTGCCATAGCAACTCCTAGCAACCCTGCAATCTCAGCACAAGGCAGCCCAAGAGGGAAAGAGAAGGGACTTCTACTACTCTGTAACCAAATAAAGGGAGACTGTCACCAGAACCCAGCATATCAACCCAGCTCCGCAGATAGATTGGGTTCAGCTGAATCGTACATTGTGTTTTTTTCCCTGGTGTATCACTGCCTCCATTGCCAAAATATCACAGTTTCTGTATATATGCAAATTAGCTTTTGAATAACAAGGGTGTTGCTCTCATTGCTTCAAAGAGCTAATCTGGATATTAAGAAAAACATATATCAGACAACAAAAATCTTTGCAAAGGGGGCACCGGTACACAAGGGGGAAACACTGTTTGATTCAGGTGATCTTTCTGCGGTTGGGTTGATGTGCTTGGTTGTGGTGACAGACCCCCTTTAAATACCATGATCACTATTAGGGTTGATCTGCCAGAATGAGTTGAGCACTACACACACATTTTATATACACATATCACACTCAAAAACATACAGGTGTGTTCTTTCTTGCCTGGGCACATACACACATGGACAAATTGTTGGTACCCCTCGTTTAATGAAAGAAAAACCCACAATGGTCACAGAAATAACTTGAATCTGACAAAAGTAATAATATATAAAAATTCTATGAAAATGAACAAATGAAAGTCAGACATTGCTTTTCAACCATGCTTCAACAGAATTTTTAAAAAAGAAAAAAAAACTCATGAAACAGGCCTGGACAGAAATGATGGTTCCCTTAACTTAATATTTTGTTGCACAACCTTTTGAGGCAATCACTGCAATCAAACGATTCCTGTAACTGTCAATGAGACTTTTGTACCTCTCAACAGGTATTTTGGCCACTCCTCATGAGCAAACTGCTCCAGTTGTCTCGGGTGTGAAGGGTGCCTTTTCCAGACGGCATGTTTCAGCTCCTTCCAAAGATGCTCAATAGGATTTAGGTCAGGGCTTATAGAAGGCCACTTCACAATAGTCCAATGTTTTCCTCTTAGCCATTCTTGGGTGTTCTTAGCTGTGTGTTTTGGGTCATTATCCTGTTGCAAGTCCCATGACCTGCGACTGAGACCAAGTTTTCTGACACTGGGCAGCACATTTCTCTCTAGAATCCCTTGATAGTCTTGAGATTTCATTGTACCCTGCACAGATTCAAGACACCCTGTGCCAGATGCAGAAAAGCAGCCCCAGAACATAACAGAGCCTCCTCTATGTTTCACAGTAGGGACAGCGTTCTTTTCAAGATATGCTTCATTTTTCCATCTGTGAACATAGAGCTGATGTGCCTTGCCAAAAATTTCGATTTTTGTCTCATCTGCCCATAGGGCATTCTCCCAGAAGCTTTGTGGCTTGTCAACATGTAGTTTGGCAAATTCCAGTTTTGTCAGATTCAAGTTATTTCTGTGACCATTGTGGGTTTTTTTTTTCATTAAACGAGGGGTACCAACAATTTTGTCCACGTGTGTGTATATGTGTGTTAATAGCAGCTTTTTGCAATATGATATACTGTCTTTGCTTCAGTATGTGCAGCCACCCACTGGCTGGGTTGTGTTTTGCAGCATTCTAAGGGTTTCAAAATAGTATTGAATTGGTTTAATAATTAATTGGAGTCCTTAACCAAATTTAAGCTAAGATAAGGGTCAACACATATGTACACATTACACTCACATATATACACATAATACCCACACATTGCACTCACATATATATACAATGTCTACACATACAGTATAGTACACACAAACATAATATTACATACACATATACAGTACATGCACTTTACACACATATGCACATTGCATACACACAGAGTTACACACATTAGACATATCTACTTCTCCTTCAGAATTGTTACTTCCCAGCAATGAAGAGAAGTAGAGTAATCCATTTATTAATCCATGGGTTATTTCCCATACTTTGTCTAATGCCTGGTCATGTTTTACATTAAATATATAATATTATAATATATATAATATAGATATATTGGTAGATAACACCATTCATTTTATTTGTTTTCTAGATGTGCCCCAAGTGTTGTTTGTACCACCATTACTGCCACTATTATTACTACTACTGCTATTGATTCTACTGTCACTACTAATATCACTACTACTATCACTACTACAACTATTACTACTACTATCACTACTACAACTAATACTACAACTATTACTACTACCACTATTATTACTACTACTGCTATTGATTCTACTATCACTACTAATATCACTATTACTACTACTACTACTACTTCTACTACTACAACTATTACTACTACCACTACTTCTATTAGTATTACTATTACTGCTACTACTACTTCTACTACTATTACTATTGATTGTATCACTACTACTATTATCACTATTACTAATATTACTACTACTACTACTACTACTACTACTATCACTACTACTTCAACTATTAATACTACCACTACTACTATTAGTATTACTACTACTTACTACTACTACTACTACTACTACTACTACTACTACTACTATTATTACTACTACTATTACTATTACCTATTACTACTGCTGCTATGTTGCAAAATTATAATGTAAAGTAAAGGGTTTTACAAATGATGTGCATGCACCAAGGGTGTTTGGCCATGAATATAGCTTATCTCCTATCCACAGAATAGGAAATATGTTGTAGACCATTGGGAAACCAAATGCTGGGATCCCCCATGAATCACACCATGGGGTTCCATATACTCCTTCCTGAATAGAGTGACAATCACTCCATTCCATGAATATGTTCATGGGACTTCTGGAGATAACTGAGTACCGATCCTAAAAAACCTGTTTCTTCTTGTCATTGGTGCAGACCACCTGGCTGTGCAGCATACAACAGCTGCGTCCATTAACTTGCACAGCAGGTGGCCAGGGTACCACTGTTCAGGGAAAGACTGTGAAGGTGACACAGCTGTGAATCTGCCCTGCACTCCTTTTATTCTCAGGATTGATGAAGGTCTCAGAGGTTAGACCCCCACATATCATAAAGTAATAGTATGTTATAGCTCAATAAATACCATTTTCTGAAGTTGTCTTCAATATTTAAAGCAAAGACTCCCAATAACCCTCTCATAACACTTTACTCCCATTTTACACACATGACTAGCAAACCCTTAACTACAATAAGTTGAATAACAACAATAACAAACCATGACCCCATGTGATATTGGATTCTTGGATACTGGATTTGGAAATGATTAATGTGGTCATTTGCCCATTGTGAGGACCTTTAATGAAATCTTCAATGAAGTTAAAGAGCTGTCCATACCATGCATTTTAGACAAGATTGTTATTTTTACCTCCTAATAATAGCTGCTGTTCTGTATATTTTCTGCATAAAAAGAAAATTAATTCCCACTTGCAAAAGGAGATCATACATAAGAAAAACTTTTTCTGCTAATGTTTTCATTGTTGTTCTTCCTTTCTAAACCTTTCCCTTCAATATCCTATTAAATATGCATACCAAATGGAGAAAGATGCATGTACACATGCATATTATATTAATACTAATACACAAATTTATCATATGCAGCTTAGAAATGTTTTTGTTTTCATGAGTAGTCTGCAGTAGAGTCTGTGGTATCTAGGAGATGGAAATGGACCATGGTCAAAAATGTCTTTACTCCTACCTTTTTGTTTTATACAATTTTATATTATTTATCTGTCTATCTGTCTAAGCGGAGATCATTACATACAGAGAACTGAAATATCTCTCTGCCTGTTAAATCCCCCCCCCCCCCGCTACGTCCTATCTGTCTGTCTGCTATTAATGTAATGCCTCTCACCTTGGAACATTCCTGTACATGTTGTATTTGTATTAGTATCTGCTTATCTTATCTTTGCTGCTGTAACACACTGAATTTCCCCATTGTGGGACTATTAAAGGACTATTATTATTATTATTATTATTATTATTATATTATTATTTATTCTTATCCTCCATATCATGGGACACATCACAAATCAACATATAGATGTGACCTTCCTTTCCTTTCCTCTTGGCTTAATATATCCCATGATGTATGGTGTGAGATGACCAGCTTTTTTACAAAACTTGATTTTGCAATACTCTGCCACAAGATGTCTATCCTATAGATATCTATGTGCATCCATCCTGTGGTTGCGCTATGAACTGCAGCCTATCATGTCTCAATATTGTATTGAATTTGTTCCGTGAGAAATTGGTAACGTTGACCAAATTCAAGCTAAGGCTAGGGTGGCCACAGCTGTCGGATAATGTGCTACCTGAAATAATAGTATACTGTAGGTGTAGATTCATATAGGGTTTAGTTCCTATCCCTTTCAAATCCAACATAATGGCTGTTCTACTGTAGGAAATGCCTCCAAGTTGTCATTGTAAATTCTGTTTGAAGTAAGGCTTCTTCCATCAGAGTACTACAAAAAGATCTATAACACAAAACTATTAAAAATGAATCATACACATCTTACTTTTACCTACTTATTTCACTGTGAAACAAAGATGCACCAATCTAGATGAGAGAAAATTATCAGCTCCTGAAGTAACCTCTTTCCCTCCCTATGCACAGTTGTTCATAGTATTTATAAACTTTGATACGTATGAGCATACACAGCCCATACCATGTTGGAATTCCCTTCATGTACTTTGCCATTGCCACATGGGTTACATTAGCCTGCTGCAAGAAGAGCATCAAAGAGCTCAGAAACTGAGCCAGGGGCAATGTAATCTGGTCCTAGCTTCTAACTTCCCACTTAAAGGGGTTCTCTAGCCTGAATGTGGAGGATGTGAAATGCTCTATGGCAATGCTACATCAATTAAAATTAATAGTTCTGATGCTTTGATGGACAGAAAAATAAATTGTCATCAAAATGCCATATAAATAATTGTATAGTCCATAACTAAAGTTACAAACAGTTGCCGGAACATGTAGATGCTTAACCCTTTGTGGAAAAGTAAGCAATGAAAAATCTTTAAAAACCAATTGTACATTATTTATGTACGGCAACATATAGCTAATATAGGTAACCTGGAAACCCAAATACTACAAATTTAGGGTTTAATGTGAAAGAAATCACTGTTGAAGATGTATAGTGTGTAAGTGGTAGGAAAGTTCCCTTTTTTTTTTTTTTTTTTTTTTTTTTACATATTTTCATACAGTATTTGCTATCTTAGATAATAATGTTCATTACCCAAAATAAATATTTCATCTTTACTTCCTTATTTCTTCATCAGTCCCACCAGGAGACTGAACTTGTGACTCACCTGAAATACTTCTGTTGAGTGCTGAAAATTATTGTCAGGATAAAAAATTTGATCTCACAATGGGGGGAAAGTTTTACACATTTTTACAGATGTGAAAAATTTATCAAAAAAGTGCACATTGCATGATAAATTTTTCATAAATTAAGTGTCTGTCGGTCTTCCACAGCGCTCCAATAATTTTTGACATTTTTTATGATGCTAAGGGAGTGGGGTGGGGTTATAAATACACATTGAAAAACTCAACTCTACTTAAAGAGGTTGTACCATTTTAGGCACTTATCCTCTATCCACAGGATTGGGGATAAGTGTCCGATGAATGGGGGCCCAATTGCCGAGTCCCCATGGGGTCACGAGGTCAGGGGACCAAAAGTTCCCCTGAGGCCTCCTTGTGAATGGAGCGCCAATGCGCTTGCACTGCGGGTGCCTCCAGATGTTACAGTCCTGGAAGCCCCATAGATGTGAATGGAGCACTGGTCACACAAGGAGGCTTTTATGGTGTTTTTCGGTCCCCCATCCTTCTGATCACTGGGGGACCTGGCAACCAGGCTCCCAGCGATCGGGCAATTATCCCCTGTCCTGTGACACAACCCCTTTAAGCCATGCCCACTTTCACCAACAGGAATGCAAAATGACAAGCATTGCACATAGCCTTGATTTTTGGTGCAGATAGAAAAGAATTTTAGTGAGTGCTTGGAAATAGTTCAAAAGGTGAAGAATAGATTACACTAATAAAATTGCACAAGTGGCTTGATCCATATGGATATAAGAGAATGCATTTAGCCTCAGACTACTGAAGGCACCTGTATGAGGTAAAACACATTAAGGGGACATTAGTTTTACAGATCTAATTGGCAACCTGTAAGGCAATATAGCAGACGTGACCATAATTATGTTGGTGGCTGCCCACTGCAGCTAATGAATACTGTTCACAGTGATATTTGCATGTTATTTCACTATATATAAAGTTACCTTGTTTAAGAATAATTAGTAAAAGCTTTATTTTAGGGGAAAATCAAATAAAACAGTGTGGTACTGCTACTGCTCCGTCTATTATTCTTTCATTCTGGTGCAGAAAACCTATATATATATATATATATATATATATATATATATATGTACTGATATATGTAATATATATATATATATATATATATTATAATATATATATATATATATATATATATTATAAATTCTGGACACAAGGATAATGGCCTGCTATCCTGGAGGACCTGGCGTAGCAGTATTTAAAGGGAACCTGTCACATGACAGATACTGTTCATTCTTCAGGCAATATGTTATGGAGCTGGAAGAGCTGAGCAGATTGATATATAATTTTCTGTGAAGAAATTCAGTATAACTTGTCATTTTATCTTTTGATTTCTACATTGAGAAATACAGGAGGCGGCCCTATCAGTGACTGACATTTCTTCCTCTATGACTGTGCATACAGGGATAGCTGTCAATCACTAATAGGACTGCCTCCTGGACGACTTCAATGGATAAATAACAAGTTATACTGATTTTTTTCATATAAACTATATATCAATCGGCCCAGGTTCACACTAACGGTCAGTTTCCTTCCGGAAATCCTTTCCGCCTTAAAAAAAAAAAAAAAAAGTGGTTACCTGCGGACCCAATAGACTATAATGGATTCCTCCTGGTTTCTACCTATTTTATACTGAAATCTGTGGTGAGAAAAGTCGTGCTTGCAGGACTCTTCTCTCTGCCGATTTAAGCGGAATCTCAGGAGGATTCGCCCAAAAGCTAGTATGTACCTAGCGTCATTCTGCTCTAGAACATGCTGCCTACAGATTAGACACCATTTTTTAATGAGAGAAGATTCCTTTGATTGACAAACTTTTGAGGAAGATATACTGTATCATGTAGACAACATTTTAAGTTCTGGAGTATATACAGTCATATGAAAAAGTTTGGGCACCCCTATTAATCTTAATCATTTTTAGTTCTAAATATTTGGGTGTTTGCAACAGCCCTTTCAATTTGATATATCTAATAACTGATGGACACAGTAATATTTCAGGATTGAAATGAGGTTTATTGTACTAACAGAAAATGTGCAATATGCATTAAACCAAAATTTGACCGGTGCAAAAATTTGGGTACCCTTATCATTTTATTGATTTGAATACTCCTAACTACTTTTTACTGACTTACTGAAGCACAAAATTGGTTTTGTAACCTCACTGAGCTTTGAACTTCATAGCCAGGTGTATCCAATCATGAGAAAAGGTATTTAAGGTGGCCAATTGCAAGTTGTTCTCCTATTTGAATCTCCTCTGAAGAGTGGCATCATGGGCTCCTCAAAACAACTCTCAAATGATCTGAAAAGAAAGATTGTTCAACATAGTTGTTCAGGGGAAGGATACAAAAAGTTGTCTCAGAGATTTAACCTGTCAGTTTCCACTGTGAGGAACATAGTAAGGAAATGGAAGACCACAGGGACATTTCTTGTTAAGCCCAGAAGTGGCAGGCCAAGAAAAATATCAGAAAGGCAGAGAAGAAGAATGGTGAGAACAGTCAAGGACAATCCACAGACCACCTCCAAAGAGCTGCAGCATCATCTTGCTGCAGATGGTGTCACTGTGCATCGGTCAACAATACAGCACACTTTGCACTAGGAGAAGCTGTATGGGAGAGTAATGCGAAAGAAGCAGTTTCTGAAAGCACGCCACAAACAGAGTCGCCTGAGGTATGCAAAAGCACATTTGAACAAGCCAGCTTCATTTTGGAAGAAGGTCCTGTGGACTGATGAAACAAAGATTGAGTTGTTTGGTCATACAAAAAGGCGTTATGCATGGCGTCCAAAAAACACAGCATTCCAAGAAAAACACTTGCTACCCACTGTAAAATTTGGTGGAGGTTCCATCATGCTTTGGGGCTGTGTGGCCAATGCCGGCACCGGGAATCTTGTTAAAGTTGAGGGTCGCATGGATTCAACTCAGTATCAGCAGATTCTTGAGAATAATGTACAAGAATCAGTGACGAATTTGAAGTTACGCCGGGGATGGATATTTCAGCAAGACAATGATCCAAAACACAGCTCCAAATCTACTCAGGCATTCATGCAGAGGAACAATTACAATGTTCTGGAATGGCCATCCCAGTCCCCAGACCTGAATATCATTGAACATCTGTGGGATAATTTGAAGCGGGCTGTCCATGCTCGGCGACCATCAAACTTAACTGAACTGGAATTGTTTTGTAAAGAGGAATGGTCAAAAATACCTTCATCCAGGATCCAGGAACTGATTAAAAGCTACAGGAAGCGACTAGAGGCTGTTATTTTTGCAAAAGGAGGATCTACTAAATATTAATGTCACTTTTCTGTTGAGGTGCCCATACTTTTGCACCGGTCAAATTTTGGTTTAATGCATATTGCACATTTTCTGTTAGTACAATAAACCTCATTTCAATCCTGAAATATTACTGTGTCCATCAGTTATTAGATATATCAAATTGAAATGGCTGTTGCAAACACCCAAATATTTAGAACTAAAAATGATTAAGATTAATAGGGGTGCCCAAACTTTTTCATATGACTGTATATTGCCATAATTTGCACCAAATCAAACACCCCACAATGTTTGATAAATATGAAGCCTCTTTAGGTCTAACACTTGTGCCCGGAGATGTTACTCTACGTTCTACTTCAGCCCATATTGGAGTGAGAATACCACAATCTTTAGGACTTTAAAAAAAAAAAGTCACCTTTTATATGGCTGATGTACAACAACTGGACAGTGTAACCACACTCACTTTTTCTACCCACTATTATTGCAGAAATAAACCCTATTTGAGACTTTTTGATGCCAGAATTGCAGGACTTCATAAGCCCCCCCCCCCCCCCCCATGTATTGCTTAATTTCTCCTGTTCTCTTCCTACCAGCTGAGGTGCATTTTTATAGTCAGTGGCCCAGATTTACGATTCTGGTTATGACTAGACACTGGCATAAATGTGGCGCTTCTTTGTAGCATTACTGGTTTATCTTGAAGCATCTAATTTGAAGTAAAAACTTTAAAACTTGTTAGACATGTGGGTGTGGCTTCTCAGAAAAGGGGCATGGCTTAAATGCACCAAAATGCACCAAGATGAGCCAAATCGTGCCCCACCCCCAGTACACTTTCAGGCTGATCTGCAATCTCTGCATTCCTACATCAGTTTATAGCCACAGAGGTATGTTCCTGCTCGTGAAGACCCCCCCCCCCCCCACACACACACACTGCACTATTATTGGCTTGGGAGATATTTTGGATCTGACAGACTCTCTTTGTATAAAATCTCATTCACTTTGCATGGTGTGACCTCAGTCTTAGGCTACACCCCTACATTTCATAAAAAAAATTCAGCATTTTCAAACAGTGTTTTTGAAAAATGCAGCATGTTAAAGGGGTTGTCCAGGAATATTGATTTTATGGCCTATCCTTAGGATAGACCAAAATTCCTTTAATTTTACCTGGGAAGATGCTTTGTTTTTCCCATAAACTTATATGGAGGGAGGCAAAAAAAGTTGTTTTAGAAAAAAAAGTATTATAGATTATATTTTATTCCAGTTGACATATTGACATATTTCGTCAATAGTAGTAATAGTAGCAGCTACATTGTAGCCAATTATCCAGGAACATCTTATTTGTCAAAAATAAGGCCACAATGTTCTGTCTTGATTTAAGAGAATGGACAGAAAGTTTGGACAGTTTGGTCAGAAAAGCCAGCACAATACTGTAAGCCACCCATGACCCATGAGAAACCATTTATCATTTCATCAAGAGAAATGACTGACAAAGGAAAAACCATCTTATCTTATCTTAACAATGTGCTACTGTATGTTATGTATACTCTAATATGCATTGTTAGTTTTCAAAAGGTTTGTCTTAACATAAAAAAATCCTTTTTTATGTTAAGGGCTCTGTTCACATCACATTTAGCCCTATGTTTGGCTTACACACTGGAAAAAGCATACATGCTCAGAAACATATGCACAAGCTAAGTCCATCCAACTAAGGTCAAAAGAGTGACCTTTTGGTCTCTGACAGGCCAGTATATAATGGTTTACCTTTTCTCAGTTTGGAATAATATAGTAGTGTATGCTATTCCATATAAATGTCTACATTAAAAAAAAAAAAAAAAAGTATACTTGTATTTACAATGGGAGCTTATTCGTGATAACTGTGACTATGCCAATTGAGTGGGACACACCACAATCCTTCTAATGGTATAAATCAGAAAAACCTCCTGACATATACAGTACTGCCAACTCTTAGCATGATGTGAACCAAGCCTTAGCCATAGACAATTAACCGATAAAAGGCAATCTATATACTACATGGACAGGCCAAGCCCACCAGTGAGATCAATGCAGTGTACATTATGTCGGTGCTCTCCCTACATACACACGTGGACAAAATTGTTGGTACCCCTCGTTTAATGAAAGAAAAACCACAATGGTCACAGAAATAACTTGAATCTGACAAAAGTAATTTGCCAAACTACATGGTGACAAGCCACAAAGCTTCTGGGAGAATGTCCTATGGGCAGATGAGACAAAAATCGAAATTTTTGGCAAGGCACATCAACTCTATGTTCACAGACGGAAAAATATCTTGAAAAGAACACTGTTCCTACTGTGAAACATGGAGGAGGCTCTGTTATGTTCTGGGGCTGCTTTGATGCATCTGGCACAGGGTGTCTTGAATCTGTGCAGGGTACAATGAAATCTCAAGACTATCGAGGGATTCTAGAGAGAAATGTGCTGCCCAGTGTCAGAAAGCTTAGTCTCAGTTGCAGGTGATGGGTCTTGCAACAGGATAATGACCCAAAACACACAGCTAAAAACACCCAAGAATGGCTAAGAGGAAAACATTGGACTATTCTGAAGTAGCCTTCTATGAGCCCTGACCTAAATCCTATTGAGCATCTTTGGAAGGAGCTGAAACATGCCGTCTGGAAAAGGCACCCTTCAAACCCGAGACAACTGGAGCAGTTTGCTCATGAGGAGTGGCCAAAATACCTGTTGAGAGGTGCAGAAGTCTCATTGACAGTTACAGGAATCGTTTGATTGCAGTGATTGCCTCAAAAGGTTGTGCAACAAAATATTAAGTTAAGGCAACCATCATTTCTGTCCAGGCCTGTTTCATGAGTTTTTTTTTCTTTTTTAAAAATTCTGTTGAAGCCTGGTTGGAAAGCAATGTCTGACTTTCATTTGTTCATTTTCATAGAATTTTTATATATTATTACTTTTGTCAGATTCAAGCTATTTCTGTGACCATTGTGGGTTTTTCTTTCCTTAAACGAGGGGTACCAACAATTTTGTCCACATATGTATTTTGCATAGTCAGAATTTTAGACGATAAAACTTGTGAGATTCATTTTGCAAATATTTATGAGGTTCGCCAGCTAGTTTCATTTCGGTCCAAACCTAAAGTGCTTATGTTATACTTGAGGTGCAATAAAAGTCGAGATGCAATAAAATAATAAAACCAAGATTTTTGGAAAAATTATTACAAACCAGTTGGCTCAAGTTTATGTTGATCTCCCGGGCCTTATTTGCCAGTATTATTCACCCAGTTCCTACTGGCCAAGTAAGATATGTTTGAAATACAGTGTTCATTTTCAGAAAAGCAAATTTATGTTGAATGTGAATACATCACAAAGCTACAAAGTGCACAGCACTGCTATTCCAGATAGCATATGCAAAAGAGCATTAATATTCAGTTTTTGTATCCAGTCATGTGTTTCATTCAATAAGTATAGCACATTCATCCATATTCTAAAAGTACGTGATTAACTTTTATTTGTATAAATCTCACCATGTGAAACATTTTTATATGTATGGATGCTGCTGTAACTTTAGCTTATTAGAACCACCGAGGGTGCTGGAATAACATCCAAAATACAGTTAAAGGGGTTTTTCAGGGAATTAAAAAATAGATGGCTAAACATGGACATGCTAACATACAGTAACAAAATGTTGCTTACCTCTCTCCGACTCCACATCACTCTGGTTCAGATGCAACCCAGGTGTCCGCTGCATTTAACTTCTTGGTATCCGATACAGAAATGCCTAGAAATGACAGTTAGTCAGTCGCAGGCTGTTATTGGGGAAATTTTCAAGCATTTTTTGTGTCAGGAGTCACCAGTAAGTAGAGCACATTAGGGAATCGGGTAACATCTGAACCAAAGTGTCAGGGAATCGGAAAGAGGTGAACAACACTTTATGTTAGCATGCCCATGTCTTGTCACCTTAGGCTATATTTCATTCCCTAAAAAACACCTTCAACCTTGAACACTATACCCATGTCTGGTTGGAGTATATAAGAGTTATATTTTATATCTCCATCAGAAGCTCATTGTGAATTTCACATACTCATTTTCTATTAGGAAATGTGTACATAATTTAGTAAGTTATAAAATCTTTATTTGTTTCAAAATATAGATACATAAATTGATTTAAAAAAATCCCTATACAACAAACAGGTCTTTGATCAAGGTATGTATGTATTATTGGAATTCATTAATACATTGTTTGTATTTATTTTTTAATTATATTGCATAATTTTATATGTTTGTCATATTGAGGGAGATTTACCTATCAAAATGCACCAAAATTATGGTGCAATTTTCACCAAAAATCTGTGGTACATTATTAACACCAATTTTTGTCAACAATTTAGATACTTTTAGTGCCTTGCTTGACATAGGGGTGATGCCTAGTGGAAAAGGGTGTTTATAGTTTAAAAAGGGACATGACTTAAGGTGTGCCAGTGAGCATCAATAATTGTGTCAAAATTTATTGCAATATTTTGGTACAAAGTAAGGCAGTATAAAGCTAGACAAAAGTGTTTAAAGATGTCCTAGATTTTACAGGAATCTGATGTTATGACCTATCCTTAGGATGGGCTATAAATATGTGATTGATGGGCAACCCCTGCACCAATCGGCTGTACGGTGCCCATACTATACCTAACAAAGGGCCAAAAGCAGTTGGCTCCATAGCCTGTGTAGTGGCCAGGGCATTGACTTCAGTGCCTTCAGCGTCCAGCCCTGTACTGTGTGTAGTATGTGTGCCAGTGACTTTGTATAGCTGATTGGTGCAGGCACCGCTGGGCAGCTCCGCACTGATCAGATATTTGTGGCTTATCCTAAGAGCCGACAATTTCCGGTTGTGCTTGTGCTATATGTCCTTTATAACTGGAAACATAAAAGCAACGGGCCCTGTTCTTCCAAACATGAGATACCACCTTCTTATCATGACATAAAAATCCTGATCTTTGTACTATATTTATTATATAGCTGTATATAATATATATATATATGATATATATATATATATATATATATATATATATACAACACTATATGATAAAATAATATTTTATGTGTCTGATTTCTTTTTGCATATGAAAACTTTGGATTGTGGTTTAGATAATTGATTTAGGGATTGAGTTTTATTAATGCTGGTAACACTCCACATTTCCTTACATCTAGTATGTACTTGAGTTCAAGTGGATGGGAATAGAACAAACTGTAACCAGGTTTTCAGCACTAAGACAAAGCATTCTTGTGAATGAACAGAATGTACAGCAGAGCGCGGTAAAATTCATTGTTGAAAAGGAAATGAGGTCCATAAAGCAGTGGTAATGCCTCTAATCCTATTGGATGAGAGGATTACGAGAAGTTGTGCGCGAGCCATAAGACTGTGATCAGTCTCAAGACCTCAAGAAGGGATCTGAACTGAATATAAACATTAGAAAGGGATTATTAAATATGAAATGTTCTTAATTTAGATTTTTTTTTTTTCCATTAATCCTATGACACATAGACATGAGCACATTACAGTTTACTTGGGCGATTGTTTTGTGTGGATATATGTCATAAAATTACTGACTTGGCCCAATATCACAAAAGACCAAATCATGCATTTCTAATTGGGTGATTCAGTGTATCAATGTTTCAGAAAGTGATCGGGTGGCAGGTGGTGACAGACATCCTTCCAGGCCAACACCTTTTGTCTGCCTCCCAGATGCCGTTTCCTTTGCTTTCCTGAAACACTTTCTGTAAGTGTTGACTTTGCTATCACTGGATATATGTTCTCAAATCTCTGGGAGCAGCAGGAATGCCACTCTGATCTTTAGAGAACACCAATGTATTATGCATGTGAAGGGCTCACAGAATAAGGATCCTTCAAATGCACTGCCATCTGGAAACCAGAAGCCAAGTGAACGAGTAATACAGTATTTTTTGTTGTGCAGTACCATATGTCTTTTATGGATTTATTTCTGTGTGTACTTTATAACCTAATCTCATGAACCATGCAATGCCCAAGGTTCATTGCCCAATTTACGGTATATAGTTCCTGACAGTTCACCTGGCATCAGTCATTCTGCTTACGGTATATTCTTTAGTAGTAAGAAAGGGCAATAACATTGTCTTTTTGGACTTTTATCGTAGATGTTACATAGTGAAATTGTAGTACTGAACCAGACTCCACCAAAATATTTGTTTGTACATCTGTGACCAATTCTGTTATAATGTTATTTCTTTGTTTAATTGTTCATTATGTGCAATGTGCAAAGCAAATAAAAGCCCTGGCAATGGTCCTAGATGTCTGCTACACGTGATTCTTTCTAAGCTGTTTCATCTACATGAAGGTGCAGCATGTGTGGGAAGCTTGCCCACAGACAGTGCAAAGCCCAGATGTGTCCTTACCGTTGATGGAATTTGATTAAAGGGGTTGTCTGATTTATCTATTCTTTTTTTTAAAATGTATTTTATTTTATTTCTAGCTTAGGGAATCATACACATTTCTAATACATATATTACATATTCTGCTCAAAAGTAGGTATCCTCCACAGACATGCAAAGGTGCATGATGATCCAGTCTCTGGAAACTGGGTACTATGTCCAGTTGATGTTTATTTGGATTCAAAGCAACCCATTTCATGTGCATTGCCACACACTTCTTCAGGCTTTCACATTCAACAAACACTTGATGATATCCTGTCCCGGTAAGGAAAGGTCATATAAAAATTACATCATGGATTAATAGTTTATACGAGGATGCAATGCAGTCTGATACCAGGATATTATCAGTGTTTGTTGAATATGAAAGCCTGATGTAATGTGCGGCTGTGCCCACGAAACACATTGCCCTGAAACTGAATAAACATTGGTTTGATTAATATATCTTTGGTGGACTCTGTTTGTTGAGCACTCAATGTAATACTAAGTTTTCCAGGGATCCGATCATTCTGCAGCTCTGCACGGCTGTGGAGGGACAGTTTCTGGAATCTAGTTACCAATACTTAAAGAGGACCTTTCACCACCTCCAACAAGTCCAGCTCAAACATTAATTAATAGCTGCTGCTCCACTGATTCTGGCACAGTTGGAATTTTTTCTTTAGCCCCCGCTGTTCCTGAGCAATTGGTGCTGTTATTTTTGGTCTGTGATATACTATTTAGGCTCTATACTGTCAGGAGGGCGGTGTCAGGCAGGAGCAGACAAAAGGTGTGATTCTGAGCTCTGACACTGGCTGTCTCTGATTGGAGCTCTGAATCACGCCCCCTGCCTGACACCGCCATTCTGACATTACAGAGCTTAAATAACACATCAAGCACCAAAACTATCTTGTTCTTTTTGCTCAGGAATGGTGGAGGCTAGAGAAAAAAATTCCAACTGTGCTGGAATCAGTGGAGCAGTGACTATTAACAGCTGCTAAGAACTAGAATTGATGGAGGTGGTGGTAGGTTCTTCACAGGGGGCCACCCAGTTCTCTGCAGGGGGCAGCCATATTTGTCTGTTTTTCTCTGCTCTGCTGCCTACTGAATTCTGCTTCTATACCTATCTTTTTCTTGTTGATAACCTCTGTCTCTACATAGAATGGTATAGCCTGTAAGGGATTAGCTAGCTAGACAGTTTACTTCTTGGGTAGATGGGCACACTGTAGTAGGCAGTCCACACATAAAACTTCAGGTATAACTGGCCGCAACCAGTTTTATTTGCAGGTTGGTATAAAAGAAATTAACAAAACAGGCAAGACAAAATCCTAAGCCTCTCCAGCTTTAACTACACAAAAAAAAAAAAAAAAAAAAAAAAAGACATGGTCTATCCAGGAACAGGCCTAATGCCTGATACCACAAACCAAGCAAATACAGTCCATATAACCTGATATGCAGCCGATCGGTGCTCTCACAGGGTCATGGCACCTGCACTGGTGCCCAGGCTGAGAGAAAGCCCAGTCTACTTGATTGGACTCAGTGGTCACATGGGGCAATGGCCCTATGGGGATTGTGGAATGTTGTGAGACCAATTGGACTGCCACGGCAGACAAAGGAGTGTTGGGGACAGGTGTGTATTTTTTTTTTTTTTATGTTGCACTTACCCCGGGCTCCTCCAGAGTTTGTCCAATTCCTGAACAACCCCTTTAATCAATGAGCCCCAAAAGTGAATCATTTAAGTTTTGGGTGGACATTTGTATCCTCTGCCAGTCGCAGTACACTTTAAATGGACAGAGATTGATCTTTGATCATAGTACATGATTTTGCATTGTGAGTAACCGCAATTACAGTTTTAAGGGTTTAAGTATTGAAAATGGGATCCCAAGGTTTAAAAACATAAAAAAAATCCCCTGTTGCTCCCATTGTGATGATTACCGAGCACCCACTGGTCTCTACTTCCTAGTTCTGTTTAAATACACAGGAAATGTCTCAGCCTTGGCCAATGATTTCTTTTGTGCTGAGATGAAACCAGGACGTAGAGACTAGTGAGCCCTTGGTAATCTTTGGAACATGAGCTGCCCAGGATTGATGCAGCGAGTACTGCACATTTTAAACTATTCAGAGCCTGTTCCAAAAAATTGTTCCTCACTGGAAAGCCCTTTTAAATACTGATGCTAGGTTCATACCTGTATTCGGGATTTCGTTCATGGAGTCCGCTTGGGGACCCCACAAACAGAAACCTAATCTGCTTTAAAAAGTGATTACCTGCGGAAACCCACGGACCCCATAGACTATATTGGGGTCTGCTAGTTTTCCACCTGAAAAATGCATTCTTTAAGCGGAATGATGGACGGAATGACAATGAGCTCAGGTGTGAATCCAGCCTGATGTTTGTTCAGTTTACGTATTTCAGATAAATGAGGTAAAAATCGGCAGAAACTTTTGTTTCTGAATTGATATTATACTTCTGGATATACAGTATATTTATACTTTGTATGCAACCCCTCAGTGGGTCAAAATGTCAGAATGTTTTCATGTTGGAGGATAAAGTTTTTGGTTTACTCCACACCTGCCTAGATGATGTCACTCCTTCCTTTTAGCAGGACCTAGGATTGTTAATGGTATTTAGCATGGAAAAATGATAATGGAATGCTCTGTCTAGTTATGATGACCAGCAAATGTTCATCACATAAAAAGGTCTTGAGATGAGATGATGTCATTGCATTCATAGTCCTGAGATATAAATTTATTCACATGAGATATTTTAAGGTGATAACCATGGCTCATTATGGAAGTCTTACTGTGTAATTAGATACTAATGGACTGTAATATCCTGAAGTGTCTGAAGCAATAGAAAAAGATGAAAAATAGGCATTCGCTTTATCTGCAGGCAAGTTTTGTGGTTTGTAAACTGCATCACTTACTCCCCAGCAGAAACCATCAATGTTATACATAGAGGAGAAGGGACCCCTATAATACTTCAGACTGGACCCACATTATGATCCTCAAAACCTTGTTTGCTAACAATGTACAGATCAGAGATGAGTGAATGAGTTAATTTTGGATGATTTGATGAAATTGGTGGCTGGATATGAAATAGTTAAATAGCCAACCACCATTTATTGACCTACTTTCAGTGACTGAGAGTAACCTTGTAGACTCTCTGGGTTACTTGTAGTTATTGACCCCATTAAATCAGCCAATGACAGCTCCAAGCTCTGCTGGTTGATGTGGAATAACCTAAACCACATGATCTAAACTTTATATTATGTGGTTTAGGTTAATCTTGGTCATTGCAAGTAAATAAGCAACTTTTAAAGGTAAGTGGAGTACTTTCGAAATTTCGGTCCAAAACAAGTCCTTCACCCAAATTGAGGGAATCTGCTAAGGAAAATATAATCACGGGATGCATTGAGAGAGGAACAGTTGCCAGGCCACATGTAGAAAAATGTGCACAATTTTGGGCACCTGTATAAAAAAAAAAAGACATAACTGAACTAAATTGCGTGCACAGGTGGGCAACCAAGGTAAGTAAAGGGAATCCGTCACCAGGAAAATCCTAATCAAAGTAATGATAGTACCTTGTGATGCTCTTGGAAACTTTTCACCTATCTTTGCTATTCAGCATTGCAGCTCCATTATCCAGAAAATTGCTGTTTTTTTGTATATGCAAATTAGTCGAAGAGGGCTTTTGCAGCATTTCTTATCTTCCCTGGGCTTTGATCTGTACTGTGGATTATCTTCCCTAACTTGCAACCAAGTAATCCACAGCACAGAGCAAAGCTTGGGAACATAAGAAACACCTTAAAAGCCCTAAGACCTAATTTGCATAGGAATACAACAGCGATTTCTCTTAATAGTGGATCTGCAATGCTGAAAAACAAAGGCATATTTGGAAAGTATATAAGAAGCCCTACAAGGTACTGTCATTAGTTTGATTATGATATTCCTGCTGACAGGTGTTAATCATTGATAACTTGTACAAGTTCAAGAGGGGACCGGATGACTTTCTTAAAAGTATGGGGACTTTTGTTCTTGAGATGGGATGTTGATCCAAGGATTATTCTTACATATTTGGAGTTGAGAAGGAATTTTTTTCCCTGTTGGAACATTTGGCGCCCTGATCATTTGAGTTGTTTTGCCTTCCTCTGGATCAACAAAGTAGGTCTATAGATTCAACTTGATGGAATGTCCCATTATCCAGCCTTATCAATTATGTTACTACATTACAGATTGGGTTGCATTAGCTCAGATCTGCTCAAAACACTGTATATGACTACTATGTTGAACGGTTGAGCCAAACTATGTATAATTTTATATAACTGGCTTCTCAGGAGAACAAGTCGAGCAGCAATGCATATTTATACATGTATGATCAGTTCTTCTAAGGAGTTAATATAGATATATATTTTAAAGACTCGGCTCTTCAAAGCAACATTGATCTAGCAGGCTAATGGAGGATCTGTTCTTCCATGCCTCAGTTCAAAGCTGCCTAGTGTCCTGCTGGGCTGAGATTGATCAGGGTAAGCTGTGGCTTGCAGTTAATGCCTTGTGAGAACTATTTCTTTTGGAATGACCATGTTAATTCGATTATCGACAGCTTTCCAGCCTAGTGATTGCCAATTTGCAATGAATGTTTAACCCTTTCTTTCCATTAAAAGTCTTCATCACCATGCAACTGATTGATTTGGTTACCATTTTTATCAAATATATAGTTAATGTTTTGGTCTTTGTGTAGCTATAAGATGGTGAAACCCCCTAACCCACCCTATATCCGACTGGTCAAGTAAAGGAGAAACCAACACAACCAACCTTGTGAAAAGGTTGCATACCAAGACTGAGGCCACACTTTGCAGAAACACAGCTTTGTTTGTTGCAGATTTTGCTGCATTTTTTTGAGCCAAAGCCAAGAGTGGATTGAACCAAAGGAAGTAGTAGAATGACTTCCTATAATTTTGAATCTTGAGGTATCTGTGCCTTTCTGCAGGATGGCCTTCTAGTAAAGTTGTCATGCTCAAGTACTCATATCTTGTCTCTTTTTCCCTGAGACCTAATTCCTTAGTTACCTGGAAGTTAGATATCTCTCTGGTCTCATGAGAAATATTATGTATTGTATGCTAAGTATTAATTGTCAGTGAAGAAATAAGAATCATACTTACTCATGCACATTGACATTACCTTGCATATGTAATTGAAAGTGTTCAATAATTGCTCAATATATAAAGTGTTTGACAAATTTTCTGTTCTATGCATTATGTACAGTATACTGGCCTTCTTCTTCGAGAAGAGAACCCTCCACCCCTCAGAAGACCATGTTTTAGACCCTTCTGTATGCTGGCTTCAAAGCAGATTCATTGTATATGAAAAAAAAAACTTAGGCCACAAACACAGCTGCATAAAAAATTCATATATGTGTGACTGACAAGCCTTTGACCAGGCCCTGTGAACATCACGCCATGTCCTTTGAAGCAGACCTCTACTAGAATGCTCATGAGTTGGAATTCATGTACACTTGCTGCAGATTTGCTGTATATTTAACCCTATGCATTAGAAAATCTGTGGTGGAAATTTATAGAATTGACATGCTACAGATTTAAAATTTCCACTGTGGATTTTTACATTATTATGAGTTAGTATGATAATACACAAAAACATTTCCCTAAGTTTTCCCGAGTACACTTCTTCTTCCTGTAGATTTCCAGCTGTTGATAAAGTCCAACTCTCAGCGAGCTTCACAGTCTTCATTTATTATTTTGCTTCATCACAAACCATGCTGGGAGATGCAGTTTAACAACAGCCAGAGAGCTGTGGGTACCTACCCCTCATCTACTTGATAAGAAATGTACCCTGGCAATAACAATCGTCAATAACCCATAAAGCAACAGAAGTCACTATATCCTGGTGAGATACTGGTGCTGGTATCTGCTGTGTTTTACAGAATCTGCACTAATTTACATACTTCCTGCATTAGGCATATCCAATCAGGATCATAACACTAATCCTGCCATCCTTATATGCTGAAGCAGAGAGAAAGAGGCCATTATACTATATAGGGCATAAGGGGGCACTTATATTGTATGGGTAAATTGGGGGGGGTCATTATACTGTGTAGTGGCATAATATGGGGTCATTATTTAGTGTCAGGACATAGTAAGGGGGGGCATTATACTGTATGAGGGCATATGGGGGTTATTTTACTGTATGGGAGCATAAGAAGGCGGCCATTATATTGTGCTGGGGCACAATAATGGCGATTATGCTGTATGGGGAGATAAGGGATCATTACACTGTGTGGAGGCATGTCAATTATTGCTGCAGGTCTTACCCATAGTTTTCAGCCTTTGCTAAACAAAGGATGAAAATTATAGATGACCAAGAACAATTCCAGCAGATGACCACAGCAAAAATCACTCAATTTGAGTTGTTTGGGCTGTGAAGGCTTTTGGAAGACCAAACTGTCACCATAGGAGTCATGACGCAACTCAGGCTGAGGCTCTGTTGCCTTAAGCCTGGAGCCAGCCCTGACACACGGTGCTGACTTCGTATACTGAACATCAGGCTTGGCACTTGCTGCGGTCTTCAAGAAAGCAGTTAAAAAAATATCATGTTCTATTCACTGCTTGAGCTCCCGCACCAAAACAACTTCAACAAAACAAACCTCCCACCAGAGAACTGTGTGATATTCGCCACTTGTCTGCTTCAAAGCTCCGCCAGCATTTATACACAGTAATAGAACAAAGAACACACATATCATCACGACTTGTCTGGCTTTTTCCCTCCTCTTTTTCTCTTGACTTATTTCCTTTTTTCATTTCTCTCAAGATCAGGGAGTTCTTTGCAGCTCTTCCTCCTCCATATCATCCCTCTCCTTTTCCTTTCTTTCTAGTCTTTTATTGATCTAATGCAGTGTGAAGAGGTGAGGAAAACTCAAGAGGAAGCCATAGGTCTAGCACATATTCACACTACCTGTGTGTTCATATGATCGCCAACTATTTTCCATTGTTTCTAAACATCATATATATGCTAGCCCTAAAATATACCAAACAGATCTACTTTGCATTACTTGTAATACATGCAGAATCAGACTCTCCTACCATTCTACCAAAGGATCCTGCAATGAAGCCAGCTCTGACACAATAATAAGCTCCAAAGGTCCTTGCTACTATGATCTTTTTCTTTTGGGTTAATCCATGTATAATCTTCTAGACCTTATTGATGATAATAAGAGCAAAAAGTAGAATACAGTTAAGATGAATGTGCACATATTGTATTTAGGGGGAGGGTGGGAGATTAGAGTCATATGACCTGTCAGTCTCGAGGAATTGACACTAAATACTAGAGATGGGTGAACCACTTTGTAACAAGCTGGGTTCGCCCAAATATTCCAAACCATTCTGTTTTTAACGAAACCGAACAATTGTCAATTCGTATCGGACAAACAAAAAGGACCTCCGCCATGTGTGATCAGGAAATGCAGAGGAAACGTGTGTATGACTCAGATACTGTCTGTGATCTTGTAGCACCGCCTTACAGCCTGTCAGACAATAGACACATATTCTTCACTGACACAGATTCCTGGTGAAGATGTGGCATCTGCTGTGGCATCCTATGACTGTGATATGTTAGGAAAAAGCAAGGTAGATGATGATGACATTGCCAATGATGATTCTTTTGCAGATAGGACCTGGAAACCGGATCATGGAAACAAGTTGACATCAGATGAAGAGAGTGGTGGCAGTGATAATAGTAACAATTCCAGCCACTGCAGACCTAGGGGAAGCTTGCGGGGTGGGTTTGGTGGCAATGGTGATGATAGCGGCAGACTTGTTTTGGTCATTCCTGGTGAGGGAATTTCTTTGTTCCTTGCCAAAGGATAAATCCATGGTAATATGGAAGATCTGCAAGCAGGAACAATATCTCTATGTTCTCACATGAAAAGGCATCACTATCTTATTTGGAAAAATAGTGAAAGTGAGCAGTGTTCTACTTCTTATCCCCGTGGTCTTCCTTGTAGACAGGCCACATCCACATCTTGGTTGTCATTATAATCATCATAATTTCTCCTTCTGCTATTCCATGTTAACTCCAGTCATACATAAGGGAATGTGTGTCCAGGAAACAGCAACATGTGCCTAGTCATTCAGAGGTTCTGCAACTTAGCTCATACCTGGCCAAGCTGCTGGTGGTGCAGTCACTGGCATACCACTTAGTGGATTCCACAGTTTTTTGCCAACTGATGGCAGGTGCTCAACCTTGAAGGAGGATCCCTAGCCTCCATTATTTCTCTAGGAAAGCTATCCTTGCTTTAGATCGCTATGTGTCGAAGAACTTGGGACTTTCCTTGGATACAGTGGTCTGGGGAAAGGAGAATGCCACTGTCAACAAGTGGAGCAACAATTATGGCCAAGGACAATAAATGGCTTCCACGGGCCACTGGGTCAATGTTTTGAGTCGCAGCGGCCACAATCCAGAAACACAGCAAGGCGAGGTGCTATTTCCACCACAACCGTGCAGTTCCAGTTCCAACACCAAGTAGAGCCCATCCATGTCCTCTGGATTCTCCTCTATGGACCGTTTCACATCGCCATCTTCACCAGAGCAAAGCGCTACTTCCTCTTTTTCCTCCTCCATCAGGCGTTTCATGAGTGTAAGGCAAAGTGCTGCCAAGTGGTCTTGCAATTAATGGAGGAGCCACATAGCAGAGGAGCTGCTTTGCTGTATACTGCAGCAAGTATCCCGCCAGATGGTTCTCGCCAACTCCAACTGAACAGCGTTGCCAGTGACAATGGCACTATTATTGTTGCTGTGCTGCAGTTAGGACGAATAACACATTGTACCTGTATGGCGCATGTCCTTAATCTGGTGGTTTGCAGGTTCATTAACCTGTATAGTGGTTTAGCCCAGAACATGATGTATACAAAACATGCTAAGAGATCTCCCTACCAGCTGAGACATGAGCTCTGTTGCCTTCAAGGAGAGTTTTATTTCTCTTACCTCTTCACTTTTCTCTTTCATAGGGTATTTCTTTCCCTGTATATTGTATTGGTATGTAGAGAGATATTTCTATATAAATATATATATAAATAAATAAATATATAAATATATATATATATATATATATATATATATATATATATAACTATATTCATACGTATAGAGAGATTTCTCTACATACCAACCCAACACAATATACAGGGAAAGAAATACCCTATTAAGAGAGAAAAGTGAAAGCGGTAAAAGAAATAAAACCCCCATTGAAGCTAATGGATCTTAGACTTTACTAAAGCTTTAACTGTAAATTCCAATAAACCCATTTTAGTGATATATTTATTAAATGGCCTTCACAAAACATAGTAAGTAATATAGACATATATGTTATCACTGTAACCATTATGAGTCACACAATAAAATTAATACAATATTTAACATATTGATCACTAAATGGCATAAATAAAAATGGCACAATTATTTTATTTGGGGTCTACTATTATTATATGGGGTCTATGTAGCTATCCACTTCACTTTGTCATAACTTTGTTTGTGTTTGCCTTAGAGTGCTAGAAATTTTATAGATAACTTCCTAGGAGCCCTAAGGCTGGATTCACAATAGCGTTGGAGCCTCCAGAGTCCTGCAAGGATGACTTTTCTCTCTGCCGGTTTCAGTATAAAATCGAGAGAAGCCTGGAGGACCCCATTATAGTCTTTGGATTTACTGGTGTAACTGATTTTTAAGCTGACAGGGTTTCTGTCTTTCGGGTCCCTATGCAGACCCGAAGGATGGAAACCTGAATGCTAGTGTGAACCTAGGGTACAAGTGTTCTACACTATATTTTAAGCCAACTTGAGGTGTGGCTTACAACGAACTTGTTCAACCTGAAACGAATTTTGGCCCCGAGCCACACAAACCCAAAACAAATCTTCAGAGGTTCACCCATCTCTACTAAATACATGTCAAGGCAAATTTTTCCTAGGATTTTCACCATTAAACTCTCAGCACAGTCAGTGTATGAAATATCATTTTAGCTTTCCCACCTTTATACTAAAATTCAGCTGTTTTAACTATAAAAATAACCTCAGAAGTCTGTGTACATATTACCTGAGAAGAGTCACATTGGCTTGTTTTCTGTGAGTCCCGCTGAGAGGCTGGAGGAGCCAATTAATTCAGATGCTGATATTGTGCACTCTGTAGCATGTTGAACTATGGTTTTGTGTAGGCTACATGCACATGCTAAGTGTGATATCCATTTGTTTTAACAGAGATCACATTGATGCGTTCCTTTCTATGATCATGTTCTTTCATGGGTATGGAGGGCTGTCAGCCCAAGCACAAAACTCAGGACAAGTTCTATTTCTGTAGCTCAATACTCAGGGTTTTTTTTTTTCATCTGCAGCTCCCATTCTCAACTTTTTTTTTCTCAACTGGCGGTAGCTCCATTTAAGTAGCACATAGAACAATTAGCCTACTGCAGTTTTAAAGCTAAGATTTTCATCTTTAACATGACACCAGAACCATGGTTCTAGATGCTACAGAGTCCAATATGTCTGCTTAAATTATCACCCCAATCTCTAAATGTGACTCCTCTCTTCAGAAAACAGACTCTTCTCAGGACATTTATTTATAGACTTCTGAGTGATTTTTACATCTAAATAGGAGATAACATAACAAAGGGAAAGCTAAATATAATATTTCATACCCTACCTGACAATGCTGTGGGTTTAAATGATGTTGCATTATGGTGTCAGAATGCTGCAGTTATACAGATGTTGAAGGACGTTTCATATGTGCCAGGTTTTGCAGCAGTAACAGTAAGTGAAAAATAATTTCCCCTTTGATATAACTGCAGCTTTGAACATTTCTTTTTAGATCCAGTATTTTATAACATGTATACACTAGGGTAGGCCTTGCAATTGGTTTTATCATCAGTTTAATGGGTTATCTGCTTATCTGTATGCAGTGTGAAGTGAGGCTCAGAACCTCAATAATGATATTATATATTATGAAAGTAATTTAACACAGTCTGCTCCGCTAACTTTCACTCTGTCTTTAACTTCCCCTCGTCTTTTGTATACTTTTGTATCTCACAGCTAATTCTCTAAAGGATCTCCAGTAATCTGCTTTGGGCCATGCACTCGGTACCTGTATTTAATGTAATTGCAGAGTATTTCCTAACTGCTCACAATTCTTTTTTATAATCCTTCTAGGACCGCTACTTTTTGTACTGAAGATAATCCCTTTCTAACTTGCATGCTTAGTTGTTATGGTTAGGACATAAACCACATTAACCGCTCAGGGACTGCCAGAGTAGGAGTTAAAAAAAAAAAAAAAAAGACGCATTCTCCTATCCCCAACGCTCCATTCTCCAGTCTTGGTCCCATTTCTCTCCTGTGCCAGGACTGGCCGTGCCAGAAGCAGAAATGCTCACATGACCACTGAGACCAATCACTGACCTCAGTGGTTGCAGGTAAGGAAATGGTGACTTATATCAGTGATGTCACCAGTTCATTTCCTCCTGAGGTTAGTGATTGGTCTCAGTGGACATGTGAGCCTCTACGCTTTCAGTACAGGTGGCAAAGGCAGTGGGGATATGTGAGTTTTTTTTTTGTTTTGTTTTGTGTGGGTTCTACACACAAGTCAGCCTTCCCTGAGCTTGCCCTAAATCTTGGACAATTCCTTTAACTTAACTGCTCAGCTGTCTATTCAATACAACATAAGGTTCTCACTTCTTGCACTTCTATACCCTCCTATCACTGTATAACGTTCCACCCACATCCTCCATTTTGCTAATTTCAGAACAGTCATGTTTCCTTAGCAAAACTTTCCTAATCTCAAAGATTTCTCCTGCGTTAGGATGCATTTACATGTCTAGTTTTTGAATTGTATTTTTTGAGACCAAACCCACTTGTGGTTCATAATGGGAGAGAAAGTATAAATTCATATACAGTGAGCATGTCAATGCCCCCTTACACTCTGAAATTCATTGTGCTATAGCAACATCTGCTGTAATATTGACTCTATTATACCCCCTATAGTATATATATTATATTTTATTCGGTGTCCTGCAATTACAGCATTTTAGTGTTCCTTACATAAACAAATGCAACTCCTGTTTTTTGTTTTTTTTTGTTTTTTTACAGTTTTCTACTGCTTCTCTACCAAATCCTTCCTATATTTCCTAGTGCACATTATACCTATGCTTGACAGATCACATCTGGTCTACTAACTCATTCTGAATTTCTTAGAACTTCCTTTCTATTTATATGTTGTGGCTCAGCCACAAAAACAAGGAATTAATTTATTAGAGGCATGGAAAATCTCAGTTATGAAACAATATTGTCAAAGCTATATTTAGCATAGACAAACAGAGGCTGAGGGTTGATACAGATGCGTCCTTTCTTGGCTTTTATCTTCCGAAATGGACTGCTTTGTTAAAAAACATAAAACATGAATTTAAGAATCTTTGTATCAGGAGTTGTTTATGTAATATATGTCTATTGTGACATAAATTGTAGTCTATTAAAGGGTTATTCCCATCTTGGCAAATTGCTGCCAAGATGGGAACAATTACTCTTAATTCTCGACCCCCAGAGCAGAATTTGTGGAAACAGGTGAACATTGCTGTTCTACGCTGTTTCCATAACTAAAGGTGAATTGTAGCTAGGCATACAGCGTAGCACATTTAGCTATGCTGTTTTCATAATGGTGGAAGTACAGAAACAGTGTAGCCTAGCTGTGATACGTTGATTCCGTAGCTCTCATTAACCTCTATGGGAGATTCAGAAACAATGTAGAGCAGCACTGCTCACCTGCTTCTGTATGTCCACACCTGGTGGTTGGGACTTACAAGCAGTTAAGCTCAGATGAGACTAACCCTTTAAGGCTAAGGCCCCATGGTTCAGAAAAGCAGCTTTTTTTGTTGCGGATTTTGCTGCATTTTTTTGAGCCAAAATCAAGAATGGCTAGAAGGGAGCGGGAAATATATAGGAAGTTTCTTATACTTCTGCTCAATTCACTCCTGACTTTGGCTCAAAAAACTGCTGCAAAATTTGCAACAAAAAAACAGCTTTTCCACAACGTGGGGCCTCAGCCTAAGTGTTTTGTCAGTATGTCACAATTTTGTATTGAATTACTTTCATGCTACCCCTATCTGCACTAGTTGCAGTGCTATAATTTGTAGATACACACCCAATTGACATGGGAAATGGTAACGCCTAGTTGTCAATTTATTACATTTATAAGCGGAATAACAGCACAATGCAGAATTCATAGAAAAGATGTTAGTCAGTGTTGATATTACATGGGGAATGCAAGTATTTACTAAAACAGGCATATCAGGGTTCAGTTGACAGGTCAATTTGTCACTCACTTTTCTGCAAACTTTACATAAATCAATAGTGCAATAAGAAACTTTGTAAAATATTTTATTAGATAAAAACTGCTCTTTTTCCACTTATCAGGCTCTCCCCCTTCATCCTAAACCGATATTCACTATGAAATCTCTCTTGAGACCATTTTTCATGTGCCAATATAAGTCTTTGGAGAAGGTAAGGGGGAGATGGGATGAGAAACCAAGTGAGAGAGAAGAAGAGACACAGGAATGGACAGAGACAAACGGGATGCTGTAGCTAATAGTAGGTTTTGTAGCTCACATCAGTAATGTTCCATATTTATTTACAACGTACTCCATTTTGTTTTTGAGTGAATGAAAGAGAATCAAGAAACAGAATCAACTGTTTTCTCTATGTATAGTCTAAGGCAGAGGTCCCCAACCACTGGTCCGCAGATCAGGACCGGGCCGTTGGCGGTCTTTTGCCGGTACGCGGGTCGGCAATCTGGCCACAGTGTTGTGGTTCCTAGTTCTATACTAAACATGATCCCCCCTCTACGCTCTCTATAGTACACCAAATAGTGCTGTACACCGGGGTGTGCTAACGTAGCTAATGGCAAGGACCTGGTCTACAGCGCTGTACACTGAGGTCCCGCCAGCATTCCCCGGTGTACAGTGCTGTTTTCTGTATAACCCTCTCCCCATATGACCAAAGCCCCACCCCTAAACTGCCCGCCCACGCTGCCTGCCCCCCCCCCCCCCCCCCCCCCACCGGGCCGTGGCGAAAAAAAGGTTGGGGACAAAAATGTTCAGCAATCCTCTCCCTATACAATAACAAAAAAAAAAAAAAAAAAAAATAAATGAAAGCTACATTTTAAAGGTTCCCAAGGCAAATAACAAGATTTTTTTTTAAAATTTACAAGAAAGGCTATTTTTGTCTATCCTTACAGCCAGAATTTCAGGTTCAAGTGTGAAGCAAAGTGAAAAAGCAATTATCATTGGTTTTATTTGTTAGGCTGAGGGAACCAAATTAGCAGTTCTCCTTCATTAAAACCCATGGCCTAGATCATTACTACGACTTGTGAGTAGATTCCCACAGTTTTACATTCCCAAAAACACATTGTACTGATATTAAAGGTTAATTACAGAAGTTTAGACTATGGAGGTGTTTTGTGCTTTCGATTCTCTTTTGCAGATTAATAACATTAAAGAATTCTTCTCATGTACAAGGTTATAGCCAATATGCCTACACATACAACTTATCACAACAGCAAGTGTACGTTCAATGCGAAATTCTCACTGTGCCAGTAAACACACATAGAAGTGACTTAATCTTAACTGTTTTGCAGACTCCCTGTAGTGAGGCACAAACACAGAAAAGTTTATGCTTTCAAGCGAATAGTATTAAACAGTCATATAAATTAAATCTACTATGTACTTATAGCTTAGTGGGCAACAGTCCTAGGAAACGGGCAAGGAGGAGGAGTGGCTAAGTGCAAAGAGGCAGGGTTTGGGTTAAAAGGTCTCGGACTTTTGCTGGCACAGTAAGGATATGTTTCCATGTTCATGTTTTTTTATGTAGTTTTTGAAGCCAAAAGCAGATGTGGATCATAAAGGAATAGGACATATAAGATGATACTTCCCCCATTTTTTCAATCTAGTCCTGGTTTTGGCTTCAGTAAATGTATTAAAAAATCTGAATATGTAAACCCGACTCAAAATATATAAACCCAGTGGTTACGTCTATATACACAGATCAATCCAAACTACAGACTGAGGAAGTGAATAATATCCCTTGTTATAATGACATCTCCCCAGTTCTGAAAAGCTCAATGTCACACTGAGCATTTTGGTGTTTTTGTTTATCCCTTTTAGTGTTTATACAAATTAGGGTCTACTAGACAAGTGGGTGGTAACACTGCATGACCTAGTGACAGGTCCTCTTTAAGGGGTGGGATACATTAGGTAGCAAGTGAACAGTCAGTTTTTGAAGTTGATGTGTTGGAAGCAGAAAAAATGGGCAATTGTTAGGATCTCAACAACTTTAACAATGGCCAAACGGTGGTAGCTACTAGCTGGTTCATAGCACCTCTAAAATGGTGTTCCCAGCATGCAGTGGTTAATACTTACCAAAAGTGGTCTATGAAAAGACAACTTGTGACCTGATGACAGGGCCATGGGTGCCAAAAGATTATATGTGCAGGAAGTGAAGGCTATTCTGTCTGGTATGGTCCCACAGAAGATTTATAGCTTAAATTGCTGAAACAGTTTAAGTTAAGGTTTCACCATCTCCAACTCCAGCTCTTTACATCAATTAATAGGTGCCGCTTCTCTGAACTTCTGTAACAGTTAGAATTTTTTTTTTCTCTAGCCCCCACCATTCCTGTGCAATCAGTGCAGATAGTTTTGGTGACTCATATGCTATTTAGGCTGTGTACTGTCAGGAGGGCGGTGTCAGGCAGGAGCAGACCAGGGAAGTGTGATTCTCTGAGCTCTGACACTGGCTGCCTCTGACTGGAGTTCTGAATCACATCCCCATGCCTTACACCACCATTCTGAAAATAAAGAGCTTAAACAGCACATCAAGCACCAAAACTACCTGTGCTTGTTGCTCAGGAATGATGGGGGCTAAAGAGAAAATTCCAACTGTGCTGCCTATTCACAGATGCTAAGAACTACCTGTAGAATTGGTGGAGGTGGTGAATTGTCCTCTTTAAGCAAAATACGTACAATTGAAGCAGTGAGTCAGATACAACAAAATAATGGAAGTTAAACTGAGCCCCACAGCTCCACCACTATGGTACCTTGGTGGGATAGAATTATGGGAGGCCCAGGTATATGAATGGATTGAGTTTATCATTTCTAGTTAGAATATACTGCTATATGATAACCAGGTCTCTCATTTTGTGCTGCCGAGTAGTATCAATGTCCCATTGTTTTACATTCAAATTCACATGACTTGCTTTGTAACATATGGTTTGAGACTTTGAGACATAATAGAAAACAATTATGCAGCTGTTAGGAGAATACAGTCTATACTATAAAACTTAGGTCATGTTTATTCTAGTAAACCTTTTTCAGACTGAAGTTTATGGAGAGACTTAGCTAAAGACTCCTGGGCCCATGTACACTGGCTCATCTTGGACCACCAACTGTCCACATAGCAAAACTATGTAAACACATTTGTGAAAAATCTCATGCACATAGATAGATACTTAGGTTCTACTTCTGCACAACCTGAATTTGTACAAAGTTGTAATATGGCTCCTATATAGCACTTTTTGCAGCCTTTCTGTGCCTCAGTGTGACTTTGATTCCATATGGCCACATACAAGGTTTTTTTGGATTAGATTCTATGTGAATCTGTCAATGATAAAATGTCATTCCTCCATCACAAGGTGCATTGTGGATCTATTATAGAGGAAAATAAAAACATGAGACTAGAAGGCTGCTGTGGCGGTTCTGCTATTCTAATGTGCCATTTTTAGACTGTGATATTTCCTAAATTTCAGACCACAAAATTAATTCAGAACCCAGACCTGACCCCAAAATATGGTAGATTCAAACCGCAGATTTAATTTAGATCACAGACCCCAAAGATCAGAACCCTAATTAATTCATACCCCAAACTAGGCCCCAAAATAAATTCAGACCATATCAGACCCTAAAATATATTCAGAACCCAGACCAGATCACATAATTAATTTCTGATAGACCTATCATTAATTCAGGCCCAAGAACAGACTT
This sequence comes from Leptodactylus fallax, assembly GCA_947044405.1. Lineage (NCBI taxonomy): Eukaryota > Metazoa > Chordata > Amphibia > Anura > Leptodactylidae > Leptodactylus > Leptodactylus fallax. Next base: position 4,470,461 of record CAMRHE010000077.1, on the reverse strand, counting down.
CTTATTAAATCTAGACCAGGCTCCAAAATCTATTGAAACCAGATCCCTACCTGCAACTTCTTGCTTTCGGGTCCTTTTCAGCTTTGGCGTTGTCACACTTAGTTCCAACACCATTTTGTGTCAGGCCACTTTATGTTCAATATACACAAAGTCTGGGACAATTGAGTACAAAAACTTCCATGAGAAAAAAATAACTCAATAAACATATTAGCACCATTTATTTAAGGAACGCTACATAGCCCATGAGGAAAATTCTTACTGAGCAAACCAGCTATAGCCTGGTATGAATACATTAGGATACCCCAGAGGTTTCTTCCCACGCTACAGGTCAGAATTTTATTCACTGTTTATTCCAGGTCTCATTGCCCTGCCTAATAGACTTTTACTCCCTAATGTTATAAGTCGACTACTTTAACTTTGCTATAAAATAAATCTAGATAGATATTCTTGTCTCTAGTACTGTCATTCCTGGTTTTGATCTGAATCTCTTATCTCTCCCTTGTTCCCATTTCCATGCCACATGTTCACACATCTATCTAAAGCTGGAACTTCCTCTGTGATCTCAGGATGCATGATCTCATTTATAAAGGATTTAAAGCTGGCATCTTGCACAGTATGACCAATGCCAGTAATCCTTGACATGTATATTAAGACAATGCTCAGCATGCAGATTACTGAACTCAACACGATGGAATCAGAGAAAGACACATTCATAGAGCTGAAAACTAAAGTAGAGGTACCGAGATGATATACATGTCATTATATGCTTTTTAAAGCCGGAGGAATTTAAAGGCGTTGTCCAGATTTGTGAAAATACCTTTTTTTTCAAAAACATGGACACATTTGTCCATGTGCTGTGTCTATTGCCATTCAGCCCCATTCACATGAGCTGCAATATCAGGCACAATCCATGAACATGTGGTTCTGTCTTTTGTGAAAAAAATTAGATCCATTTTTCTAATCCTATACAACTATACAATAAGTTTATAACAAATATCCATGAGACACTATGCATCCAAAGTCACTGTAAGTAATTCTATAATCCCAGCTTTTTACCATGATGTATATTCTTAGCCAGCTGCATCACTTTTTTTTTTATAATCACCCAACCTTTTAAAGGGGGTTTCCACTTTCTAATATTGATGACTTATCCATAGGCTAAGTCATCAATAATACATGCATGGGGGTCTGACACTCTGGATCCGCACAGATCAGCAGCTGTGGGACAGCATGGCTCTCGGTAATGTGTAAATGACTGGAGCCTCTCTGCTCACTTGTGGTACAATGTGGCAGTGGCTTAATGTACTGCAGCACTGTCCCATTATTATTGTTTATTTATATAGCACCATTAATTCCATGGTGCTTTACATTTTAGGATTTACATACGGTACACAAGATATACAAAACAGATAATACAAACAGTGACCAACTGGCACAGTGGGATAGAGGGCCCTGCCCGCAAGGGCTTACAGTCTACAGTCTATGTCCCATAGACTTCAGTGGGACCTAAAGCCACCACTACACTTTGTACACCAAGTGAGCAGTACAGCTTACCAGGAACCACACTGTCCTGTAGAAGCTGATCTGTGGGGGTCTAGGTTGTTGGACCCTCGCAGATCTAATATTGATGACATATCCTAAGGAAAGTTCATCAATATTAGAAAGTGGATGACAGAACCATGTGGGTATTAGTGGTGTTAGCCTTATACTACCTAGATTTCTCACCAGTACTAATAATGCTCTTGTCTCCATAGCTTAACACAATGGATCAGTTTAATAGTGTACAGTTATACTATAGCAAGGTACAATAATATTGTAACTGTACAGTGATCCCGAACATTGTAAGTTGAAAACATTGTAATGTGAGGCCATAACTGTACCGAAAACAAGTTATTGCTTCTAAAACCCCAAAATGTCAGCCTACAATAATAGAAAAATAACATTAAAATTTAACATAGATGAAGCAAGTCCTTACAAATACAGTATAAATCAGAAACAGCTGCTGGAAGCTATAAATCACTTTCTATGTTAAGGGCTGGAACGTCTTTTGGGTGCTGTGGAGCGCACACACAGCATGTCAGAAGAAAATATATGGAGTTATTCTCACCTGGTGTGTAAAGTGGCAGCTCATCCTTGTAGAGGTAGAGGGCAGTACAGGAGATCTCAGTAATATAATGCTGTAGTGTCTTCTAGAGAGTCAGTGTGTGCATACATTTCAGTAACACAGGTGTTTTACCAGTGCAATCTCCATGTGCATGACTTTTGGATATGGGATGGACCCTCACTCCTTCCTAAAACCATCCAAACTACAGTAAACATTGACTTTGGAATAAGCACACAAAACACTTTATTTTGGGTGTCAAAATGGCCACAGCTTTATTTAAATCACAGAACTAAAATAATCACAGAAGGAGTCAGGTGAAGTGCTAGACCATTGGGATTCACGAATACTGTGAGATCCCCAGCTGTCTGACAAACAGCAGCCGGCCAGACAGCAATAAAGGGGGCGACACGCTCCGGCTAGCAATTCTAGCAGAGCCAGTACACTTTAAGGGCACCAACAGCCCTGTGCTTAACCCCTGTGCCCGCCCCTGGATGACGTTACTATTACGACATCCTTCAGGCTGGCCATTTCCAAAGCTCAGACTGTTCACCACCATGAGGTTTAACCTCCTCTATTAGTTAAAATAAGTCCACAATAACTTGCCTGCAACTTCCACCTGACTCCTCAACCGCAAAAGTAAAGCTGTGACAGTTTACTAATGGACCATGTGACATGTAACACTATTACATACAACTGACTCCCTTTATAATTTTTTTATTTTTTTTTTTTGCTTAATATTATTTCAATTCATTTCCACACTTATTGCCAATGCCATGAACAAATAACTTAAAACTAAATGTTCAGGCAAATACCATGAAATATGGACTAAACATGGCAAACCCCCGACTCATGAAGAGTCATCCTACACCACTCAGGAGAGGAAAAACCCCCTGTGGAGGAAACCTCTAGGGAACCATGGCTGGAGGACTGCCCTTCCCTTGGGCTTAGAAGGATAACGCCAACTTTAACTCATAAAAGTCATCTTAGAATTGTATATATGGCCAGAAACACAATTGAGGTATCAAACAAAGAAATGATACAATAACACATACATTATACAGATAAACGTGAAAAAAGCAATTGTAAAATAGCGATTAAAAGAGGGCGGATGGGAGGGAAATGTTTCCTCCAGTCCTTGTGGTGAGAGAAAGAGAAAGAGATGAATGAGACAGGAAGTGACATCTATTCCTAAACTCCTCCCTCCCTACAGTAACACACTAGCCACTATATACTCCTAAAGCTCAATATACACATATATATACTCCTAAAGCTGAATATACACACATATACTCTTAAATCTTAACCAGCCTGTATAAATCCACAAAATTACTGCACAAACATGAAACTGCAGGAGTTATTGGTTCCCCATCCCAAAGTCATGTCCCCCTTTGCTGATGGCTCCGGGGGTGTCTTTATTAGTTGGATCTTCCAATCATTCATGTTTCACACATCGGCAGTGTCTCTGTAACTATTCTATGTAACCTCAGGCCACTGTATATTGCTACAAATAATTTTAACCTATCCTTAATGCCAAACTCTAAAATAATTAGAGTTACCAAGGCAAGTAAATATAACATGGTTTCAGACGGCTTAGCAGGTGGTGGAAGAACATTATTGGTTGGGTAAAATCAAATACATTTTGAAGACAAATATTACAAAACTCCCCGAGACAGAACATTTATGCTGCATGTGATTTAGCACTGACCTTCCAGGGTGCAAAAACTTTTCTGTTCCTTACCATTAAACCCTTCACAGTGGTAAATACTTTGCTAGTTGTATGCCCAGGTCATGGCCACTGGAGTAGTTACAATTTGGTGTCAAGTCATAGGATGTCAGAACTGGTGTAGACTGCAAATTCATAAGTCATGATTGTAATATGTCAGGCCAAAGCAGGAGCAAAGTTCTAAGTAGCAAAGTCAACTAGTAACCAAGACTGTGGCATATAGTAGCAATAGAAGATGCCGAGGTCCCAGTCACTCTTGGATCTTGTTGCTTGGAGTTGCACATAACTATTCCCTTAATATTTTACTTCCGTTTATCTAATTGATAAAATGACAAGTTATATTATGTCATATACATCAAAGTTATTTTTTATACACTGATATACAAAAACTAAGTAATAAAATGATTATAAATGACCTAGATAAAAAAAAATTGCAGAATTAAATGAATACATCTGCCATTTTGGAAACTCTCTGCTCCTGTAAGGGTCTGCATTTGTGTAAGGAGCAGTGAACAAGGAGTCAGAAAATAGTCCCAGTAATAACCATGGCAGTAGAAAAATTGGAAAAGCTATTTGGTCTAATATTACAATCCTTTGCTGGTTTAGCTCTGTTGTTGCTCTAGTCTTGTAATCATCAAATACAAGGTTCCATCTATATCTGGAAAAAAGGCAATTTTGGTAAATGATTCACAGTCTGAAATGAGGTGGTTTTAGACCATGACAAAGACCACCCACCTGAGACTATTGAGTGGCTCCACACGATGGGGGAACTATATTCAGACCAGTGCATTGTGCATTGGTCTTAGTATTGAGAGTGCTAACGGCAGATTCACCAGAGTTATTAAATAACCCTGGTCTCTTAATAATTCTGTCACACAATGGAAGGTCCCATGCACCAGAAATTAATTCTGTGTCAGGGGCTGGCGTTGATTTTCTGTATAAATCATGGTAGTTTTCTGGCGTTGTTACAGTAAATCTGTCAGGCCGAGGTGTCCTTACCTTGGCCTGCCTTGATCTCTGCCCTTATCTGCCCACTTTTCTCAAAAATTGACAAAGTGGCCATTTTTACGCCAGAAACTGGTTTTACTACTTTATAAAATTCCCCACGCATATACAATAAAAAAGTGAAAATAAAACTTTTTGGTGTTTTTTTTTTTTTTTTGTTGTGTTATGTCCATGTCTGGAGCAAAGTTTTAGTTACTCTTTGGCCTCATGCTATGTGCCAAAGTGGGGTGTAATTCTGTATTACAAAACCAGCATAATATGACATCTGATTTAGCATGCCTCTCAGAATTTGATAGAAAAAAGCATTGTGCAGATGTGTCGACCTTTATCTTTGTTAAAATTTGGTTAAGGACTCCAACTTCTCATAAAACCACTTCTATACAATCTCATAACATGTTAGCAAAACTCTTGACAGGCTGCAGCTCACATCATAACCACTGGGCGGCTACACAAAGACACATATTGAATAGATATCTTGTGATCACAAAAGCATGTTGTTTTGAAAAGCTAGTCATCTAGTGACACATATATCTTACATGTCCAGCTAAGGAAAAAGGTGAGTTCTACACATGTATCTACATATGTCTTTGTATGAAAACAGAGGTACATTAGAGCCCTATAGAGGTGTGTATGTTCTGTATTATGGAGTCATAATACATTTATGTGCTTGAGCCCCTCAAGTCGTATTTCATCTGATGACTTCTAATTCCCTTTTGTTTGGCCAATTACAAATCAGGATAAATCGGAAAATCACTTATTAATTCTGCCTTGTGCCTGTGATCAATATAAGTGCACAAGGAAAGCAGACAGTTCACATTAAACAAAATTAACTTTTTTTACAACTTACTTAGTACAAACTTGTAGAGTATATTTGTTAGCAGCATGACTCCAATAATATGGCTAGATCATCTGCTCTTACTAATATATATTACATGACAAACTAGTACTAAGAATGACTACAAATGAAAAATAAAACTGTAAAATTCTCTAAGAGACCCTAAAACTTTGATTTCTTCTGGCTACTGTCTGACAAGGAAATTAATAAATAATGCTGCGCTGTATAAAGAGAAACTTAAGGGAATTTCTTCTTTTCAAAGGAGTACAATGAATGAGCTAGTTATCTTTTCTAAACATTGGGGCTATAACAAGGGTGGAGAAGCACATGGTTGGAAAAGCTTCAATAATAGCAATAGTACAAATTGTCATGGATCAATCAAATTTTCCCAAGAGGGATCTCTTTGTAATGTAACATCTGAGACTTGAAGAGTACTTCTGTGCAAGCATAAAAGTATTAATGTTACCTAAAGTTAAGGGGAAAGTAGAAAGCTCAGAGCTGGGGGGGGAGAACATGAATTGTTAGTTAGACTTTAGGGGGAATATGGCACTATCTAGTGTATTCATTGAGTTTTAGTCGCTGACTAACCCTGTATCTAAATCGGGATCCTGCCATTATGTCAACTGGAGCCTCCTCCACAGTAACACCACATATTAAACTTACCATTATTACTGTCAAATTATATACTCTGGAATCCAAAGTAGAGTAATTATGTACTATATTAGTAAATATCCACAAAAATCTCACATATGTAGTACAGGTTTTGGACTAAGGTGGTGGGCCATTATGACTTGAAACCACATGGAACATATCTACAATGCCACAGACAGGTCAGATCTGCTGGAAAACCCAGCCAATCGGTATGGGCATTTTGCTTGTAAAAACTATACTAGTGAAGGACATATACTAATTGGCTGACCAGTAGCGCCTCTCTACAGTATAGTGCAGTACTACATGTTCTGTACTTCCCTTTACCTGTGCCAGGATGAGTTGCTCCTTTGGACATCCAGTGGGGCCAGCTCCATTTTTTCCCTGGAACACGGTGAATACTGAGAAGAAGGATAGGATTTCACTATAATAAGTTATTAAAAGCCTCTATTAGTTATTTGCTTATTTCTATTTAAAGGGGTTATCCAGCTGTTTAAAATTCAAGTCCTATCTGTAGGAGCACAACAGCAAATGTCACATTCAAGTCTATAGGATGACCATTGCAGTGCTCACTATGATCGCTATTAAAAGTACAGAGTAAGCACTGCAGCTTGCATCGGCATGGGGAAACAGGTGAGACCCTGCCCATCTAAAACTGATGTCCATCCTTTGAACAGGATATACATTTTTAAAAGTTGGATAACCCTTGTAAGTGACACACCAATGATTTTTTTTTTTTTACTCTTTTATATTGTCTGAGAGACCATCCTTTCAAGTAATAGTTGTCTTTCCTTTATCCTGCTTTTCACCTTCTTCAATAAGTCACATGACCTCTTTTCTTTATCATGTTTTGCTGGCTCTCTCAATTGAGAACTACCATGTGACCGCCGCTCTGTTCTTCAGCACTACCGCTTCTATGCCTGGCAGGTGTATGTTGGCATTTACTCTGCTTTGCAGCAACAAGAAATAGATATTTCTTCTCCAGCAAGAAATTGCAGTTCTACCCATGGGTCCCCTAGAATGTTATGGGAGATATGTTAATTTCCCAAAATAACATTTTGGGTCTCATTCGTTAGATTCGTCACATTTAATTTGATCCAAATAAAATTAGTCTGAATCAAAAGTACCCAATTGCCTTAAAAATTTGTGTAGGACACTGTGAGGTCTCCTTGTACTATATTCAACCCCTTTTAAGCACTTTAATGCCAAGACAGCAAAGCTGCAGTATTTCCGTGTTGGACTCCTTTACTATGAATGATCTATCCATCTATCAATAACTTATAGTTGCTTATGATTGGCAGTATTAGAGGGCGGCTGCCTGCAAGGCTTTATGAGGTCATGCAATGTCTTCTTCTGATCTGGAAAATGGTGATCACCATTTTAGAGATTTTCAGTGAAATCTGAAACCTTTGTCAAAATCATAACAATTTCAGTATATGCCAGATTGATTCTCTGATCTCTAAATAATTTTTATTGACTGCATGATAGGATCCAAGTTGAAACTAGTGATATCACTGCCTCTGCAATGAATCTTAAGGCTAAGACCCACGTTGTGGAACTCTGAGGAAAAAAACGCAGCAGAAGCGTATCACTTTTTTCCGTAGCTTTTTCATCACATTTTTGCTGTGTTTTTCTCTGCAAATTTTCTTCCGTTCTTAACTCTACAGTACAGGGAAAACGTGAGCACTTCCACAGGTAAAAATTGACATGCTGCGTGTCTGAAAACACAGCTTTTCCGCAGCAGTTTTTTTTCAGCAATGTGTGGATGGGATTAGCTAGAATCTCATTCAATTTGTTGTCGCTCTAAAATACAGCGTTTTTTTTCTACTGCGTTTCCGCAGCAGGAAAATCACTGCTTTTCTGCAGTATGGGGCCCTTACCCTAAGGCTAAAGCCCCACGTAGCAAAATGCAGCAAAAAAACTGCTGAAAAAAACACAGCGGAAACTCATCACATTTTTTTCATTGCATTTTCGCAGAGAGTTTCTCGGCGGACTTTTTGCCCTTATTATACCTATAGGGAAAATGCCAGTGTTTTCTTGGATAATTGACATGCTGCGATTTACATTGCCTACAAAGTGGATAGGATTAGTCAGAATCCAAACATTACAGAAAAAAATCAACAGCGGAAAAGCTGTGATTTCAAAAATGCTTGCGTTTTTGAAAATCGCAGCATGTTAATTATACTTGCAGAAACGCTGGCGTTTTCCATATAGATATAATAAAGGCAGAAAGTCTGCAGAGGAAAATTCTACGGACTTTTTGCGAAAAACGCTGTGGAAATTAAATTTTTTTTTTTTTTTTTTTTTTGGCTGTGGCTCACTAAGTGGGGTTTTCTTATCTGAGCTATCGCAATGAGGTCCCTTTGGCGATCAGCTTATCAGTGGCTACAACAGCTGATACAATGCTTCTAGGGGAGAATACTTCCATCTATCCATATAGGGGGTTAATTATCATCTGCCCCTTTTTTGGCTATACTTTTCACCGGTGCGCCTTTTTTTAGACTAGTTTTACTGCGGTGCTTATTTATGATGTCGGGGCACCTCCTTGTTAAATGTTGTGCACATGTTAGTTAGTTTAGATTCGCCTTTTTTGGCCATGTGCACTTTGCCCATTGTTAAAAATTGCACAGTTGCATCTTTTTAATGCTTTCTAATCTGATGGGCTCTTTTACGCTGTATTGCCAAATGAAACAGATTCTTTGGATTCCGTGTAATAGAATAAAGTTATAGAATAAAACACTAGACTATCCCCAAATGGCTTAACATTTTATTAAGAAGAGTATAAGAAGATAGTAAAAGGTAAGAAGATATCAAAAGGTAACATTTCACTAAGAAGAGTATAAGAAGAAGGTCTTATAACAAGGAAAAGTATAACAGATATTAGAAGGTATAATCAAACTTAGTCAAACTGTGACTTAATCAAAACTTGTACTAAAGCAAGGTATATTCAACACTAGCAATAAAGCAAGGTATATCAAATATCAAAAGTCAATCAAACTATGATATATTCAACACTTACAATACAACAGGTATAGCAAGGTGATCAAATCAAATACTTACAACACTGTCAAGCTTCATAGAGGAGTTCTGATAAGGGTATCAGTAGGAAGCATCACTCAAGCCATGTGACAGGTATCATCAAGCAGAACCAGGCGTCCCCAAGGATCTGCTATCAAGAATGCAACTCCATGCTGAGGGATGTCTTCCAATCTTATACCCTTTGTGTGTGTCATAAAGTGGGCGTCTCCAGAAGTGATACACCTCTGTAAAGCTTCACTTATCTTCAAGATAATATTCATGTGGAAGGGGCCAGTTTTCACTAGAATATGTCTTGTGACATATATGTTTCAAACAGAGTTGCTCCTTTCATGCAAATATAACCTGTTGATCTGGTTGGTGTAGATATGTAGATATCACCCTAGACAGCGTTGATCTAATCTGTATAGGTATTTAAATATCACTTCAAACAGCGTCATTGATCTAATCTGTATAGGTATGTAAATATCACTTCAAACAGCGTCATTGATCTAATCTGTATAGGTATGTAAATATCACTTCAAACAGCGTCTTTTAATCTAATCTGTATAGACATGTAGATATCACCTTAAACAGAGTCTTTTAATCTAATCTGTATAGACATGTAGATATCACCTTAGACAGAGTCTTTTAATTAATCTGTATGGATATGTAAATCTCAGTACAGCTACTGGTTTCAAATTAAGGTTACTTATGGCCTGGCTATCATAAACATTTTGTCATAAGCAGCCATTTTGTCAAGGGCTGCTATTTTGCAATACATACGCTTCCCATGGACTGGAGGGCATTTGCACCGTTTTTTGCCCCTTTTTAAAAAGGTACAAGTCATAAATACATCGTGAAAAGAATCTCCATTTACGCCCCTTTTCTCGCCAAAAAGCAAAGCGGTGAGAGCAGAGTAACTTCTGGGAAAAAAAGGCGCAAATGCTTCATAAATGAAGCGTAGGGCAGGGGAAGACCACTAAAATACACAATTTAGGCCAAAAAAAGGAGAAAGTAGCTTAATAAATGTGCCCCATTGAGTCTGAATTAATTTATGCTTAAATTGTACTAAATTTGACAACAAAAACTATGCAAGTCTAGTGTGAAATTGAAGGCATACAAAGGTACGGCAGAAGCATCATATACTTATTTGGAAGCTCTATTGTGATTTTGTACAGAACAGAGCCATAATGTGACTGTGTGCATGGGCCTCAACACAGGGGATGTAACCTTTGGATTGTTTCATTTGCCTTCAGAATAATGTACTCACAAAGGCCAATAATGCCCAGTTATTACAGACTATCACCATAAGCTGAAATGAATTAGTTCTAATATAAAACATAACTTTTACTTGTACATATTCTAACTAAAAGGGGTCAAAGCACCAAATGATCATCTGTTTAATTACTGACTAATTACACAAATAATGGTTTTTATAATATGTCAGAGAGTTGTTTTATCTCAGAACGAATTAATTACAGCTTATGATGATGGTCTGTAATAACTGGGCATTATTGGCCTTTGTGAATCCTATAGATGTTGCCTGCCGATACCAGGGTGTAAGAGATAATACATGCAGAATAATGTCACATTAGTACTTTGTATTGCAGCCTAAAACTAGGATAGCATAAATGACACAGAACACCTTGGTAGTAATATACAGTATTGCTCTTTTTTTCTAAAGAAATTACAAAATGTCACATACTTGTAATGGAAAATTATATTGTCACACTGATATTCAAGGCAATATGTAGGTTCTCCACTATATTCAAAATGCATATATTACTGTAGTACAAGAGAATATATGCAAGAGAAAAACATCACAAACAAATAGTAAATCAAGCTTTGCATCTTTCCTCACGGTAGAATTTCCCTAGGCAATTGTCTTTAATGCCATAATTTATTTCAACTACATAACAATTTGGGCTAAGTATTAGCGGGACTAAATATTCCATAGCATTTTCTTAAAAATACTTAATTTACGTTGGTATTAGTAAATACAGTATGCACAGATCCCTTGAGTCAGCACTCAGCCGGCAGTGTATATAACAGTCTAACAGGAATGAGGGGGTTTTCTGGTTTTCTACATCCTATTACTCATCTATGACCTCCAGCACTGGAACAATTTATAAGTGTGAAACTATACAGTGAATATTGAAAGAAGAATCCCAGTAGACTGTATAAAAGCCACCACAAATTAACCTACACCAGGTGAGTTCAAGTCACTGAACTGTTCATTCCACAAGCCGTTTCATGGTTGGCTGGGTGATGATAAACCCATGAAGGCAATCTTCAGCCGGCGTAATACATTGCTACTGTTGTCATCCTAAAACAGCTAGATGTGATTAGTGCATATTATCTACATTATAAGCTTATATCCCATTTACAAGTAAATCATTCATGTAAAAACATTTTATTATTAAGCTTGTAAATACATGATGTCTTTGCGTTGCTAGAGCCTGAAGTGTTTCTAATTAAATGTGTTTTGTTGGGAAGAAGTTTTCATTTCATGCCTCATTTGTCATTTTTGTAATTTTTCTTGATTTGTTCTTAGTGGTCCAATATTACTCCAAGTTTGTTGCTTTATGTGTGATATCAAGAAGTACTCAATATGTATGAGTCATAAAACATGTACAAGGTATAGGTGTTGGGTGACATCATATACTTTTAGGCTAAGACCCCACGTTGTGAGCTGCATCAAAAAAAGTGACATTTTTCACAGAAAAAAATTATAATTTCAATGTTGAAGAGTGGAGTGTGTGTGTGTATATGTAGATTAATAATATATGTAATATATATATATATTAGAGATGAGCAAATCGATTCTGAGGAAGTGGAATTCGATCCGAATTTCAGGAAATCTGCAATTTGCCACGATTCCGGATTTCCTGATGCTTCGCGGTAACGAATATTTAGTAAGGACCTTTGTGACATCAGACAGTCACATGATGTTCTCTAGTGATGTGATTGGGTAGGCGTGTCTTTGCTTGTTAGCAGATCCTTCCACATGAATAAAACTTGGCCGTGCTGGAGAGAGAGAAAGAGAGAGAGAGAGGCATCCAAGGGTTTCCGGCATTTTGCCGCCCACCCCGACTCTCTGCAGCCCGGAAATAGCTGTTTATTCCCACGAAGTAATTCGGATCGAAGCAAATTTTTTTGGAGCTTCAAATCGAACTGCCGAATCGAACTTTTTTGAGAAATTCACTCATCTCTAATATATATATTTATATAGTACCAGTCAAAAGTTTTGGCATACCTTTTCATCCCATGTTTTTTTATCTTCTACATTGTGATTCATATTGAGGACAGGAAAACAGACAGTTGTTTCTCTTTACTTAGTTAAAACAGTAGTTGAATAGGGCTAAACACCATATGGAACTGTACCAATCCTACCTCTGCACTACACAACTGATGGTCTCAAATGGAATATGAAGGCAACAAAATTCTACAAATTACATCTTGATAAGGCACATCATTTAATTGAAAACCATTCCAGGTGACTACCTCATAAAGCTGTTTGAGAGAATGCCAAGAGTGTACAAAGAAGAAAAATTAGAAAAACTGGGATAAATAATTGAGCGCTGCTTGTCAAGGTAATAACAAAAAGTTAGATATTAAGAGTGTACAAAGCTCTCATCAAAGCCAAAGGGGGCTACTTCGAGGAATCTAAAATAAATAATATATTCCATATTCTTTAACTATTTAATTCCATATATCTTTTATAGTTTTCATGTCTTCAGTATTATTTTGCATTGTAGAAAATAAAAAAGCAAGAAAATCATGGAATGAAAAGGTGTGTTCCAACTGTTTACTGGTAATATATAAACATATATATATATATATATGTTTGTTTATACTAGACATGCTTAATTAGTTAGAGGATTATATTAAGCTTTGCTCAAAGAGTTACTAGCTTTTCAAAGATCAAAAGAAATGAAGGCCTTAAATATAACATCATAGGGGTAGATGACATGTCTACAAAGCCAAATTCAATGAGAATATTTTACTGCCGAGCAGAGAATTTCTGTAATGCAGATAAGGGAGAGACTGTCAAATGCACAGCAAACCTATTAGTCACACAGCACACACATACACATTTGTTTATTTCCACTGCATACTTAAATACTTTTTTAGTAACCACTTCTTTATATGCTATTAAGAGCACGAAATGAGCGTGTACATTCATCACATGACCAATGTGCTAAAAATAGCCTGTTTCTACCTCTGAAATATTGACTCATGGGGAAGAAATGATTTTATATGGATCAGTATGCATTAATATTAAACACACAAACAAGATGTTTATTGCACAATTTATTGGCTTTATTTTTACCACAGTAAAAAATGCACATGATCATTCACACCATAAATACATTGTACATTAGAAAGATTTGCTGCAATGTTAAAGTGAGGTTTATTAAAAGTATATACAGTACAGTATATCATCAGGCATTGCACATGAAATATTTAATTTCATTAAAAAATTATCAAGCTTGTCCAAAATGGACTTCTAACAATTATGCTTTCCCAGTATTTGGCCAACAGACACAGTTTCCAGCTTTTGCAACCTTTAATGATCTGCTGATATTGCTGGGCTAAGCTACGGATAACCACTCATTTTTCCTATAGTGGCCTATGCCAGAGAAATATAATGGAGTATAGTATTACAGAGAACAGCTTCAGATTAATGGGGTGCCATGTATTATACATGTTCCTGTTAAGTTCATCAGAGTAGTAGATGCTTTTGGCAATAGCTGTTTTCTAAAGGGGGGTGAAAATTGGGCATTTGTGTATCCATATTTCTAAAAATAAATCCGTAGAGGAGGATGAGACGGCACACCAGTTATTTATCTGCAAATAGTATCTTTATTTCCAATCAATTTACACCACGTGGGCTTAAGTTGTAGTTATATAAGATTACAGCAACAACATTTCGGGAAAAATCCTTCATCAGGCATTGTATATAAAGCAAATGTATTTGATGGGTGTGAAGATTTCCTAATCTGCTTCAGCCCACTGGAGGGACCAGGTAGTGGGAGGTCTGAGAAATAATGCCAAGTATGGTGAAAAAAGAGGGGGGATACCAGAGGCTCTGGTGCAAGGTAAAAAAGGGAGAAAGAGCAACAGATAAGTGTGCTATTGGGTCGAATTGTCAGATTAAAGGATATTAATATAAAAATATTATTAGCATCTCACTCTTGTCTATTAGATCATGTATCCATTCATTATTGTAATAGTGTAATATCCAACTAAATTACACTATTTAGCGCTTGGCGCTGCTCTTTCTCTTCTTTTCTGGAATAAACATGAAGAAAGACAGGGATTTGTTCACACTGAACCATCTTCAAACATTTAAAATACAGTACCAACCAGGAAAGGTCCAAATGCATGTATATGTCAAATAACCATACCGTTCGCTACCAATTCGAATGAATGTTATAAAAAGTGTACCTGTAAAAAAATATATATATATATTCTATATGTTTTTACTTGATGCCTCAGTGTGGAATAGTCTGTTGCACTGTCCCACATAGTTATAAAAGTGGAAGCGCAGAACATACTGAAGGGAGAGTTCATTTGGGATCTGTCATAATAGTAGGGATATGTGGAAGATGAAAAGACTAAAACTAGAAGCAGGATGCAAATTGTATATCAGAAGGCCTGAAAATAAATGATGGAATGGAGATTGCAGTCTGAATATATTTCTATACTTGCATCTGTAAAAATATTTTTCCATGTCAGAGGTATATATAACTTCAGGGGCACTGCCTTGTTCTAGTACACGCTCAGATCTTTATTAACATGTATAGTAAATGACTTCATATCTGGATGTATAATATTACAGGAAAGTTCTAAACTGTCCAGAGCACAATTAAAGAGCTGTCTTGTCCCATATGTGTATGTAATGAGGTGTACTGGAATATTCCTGAGAATACGAGATATCAGCTCGCCACTAGGAAACTTAGTTATACTGAAGTCTGCAAGGGCTGGCAGCCTAATGATGTCATCAGAATCTCAAAATATCAGTCCATAGAAATTCTCTGTTGTAGTACTACATTGTGAGCCACAGTAAGCTATGGCCTATGAAGTGGAAGCCATCCTAAGGATAGATCATCAAATAATAAGTCCCAGAAAACCCCTTTAATTGATTTCACCAATTTAATGGTGTAGAAAAGTCACAAATGTTGGCACATGCCATATTTACTCTAAAGCTTCTGACTTTTGACAAATATGGCCATTGTAAAAGAGAACCTGTCAGGTCAGTTTGGGCCCTAAATCACCAGTCAGTTCTTATAGACCAATGGCTTAGTGACCAATATATCCCTATACTAATACTGTCTGTGCCTGGCTTGTGGTACTCCCAGTGCTTGTGCAGTGGTTCACTAAGGCCAGAATAATACATCTTTGCTTCACTGTGCATGGGCTAAACTTTGGGTGTACTGCCCCAGCTTCAGTGACAGGGCCGTTTTAACACATTGGTGGGCCCAGTGCAAAGGTTTAATAAGTGTCCCCACATCACTACCACTTAGACATACCTCCCAACTTTCATAGGAAAGATGGATAAGCGTGGTAGAGTGCTCACCACGTCACAGCAAATTTTTTTGGTCAAGCCATGCCACTAACCTCTTCCATGTCCTTTTTTATCCCACGTATTTCTGCTACCTGGAATTCTGGGACAGCACCTGAAATTTGAGACTGTTTTGCTGAATCCAGGAGAGCTGAGAGGGGGTCCCCACTGCGATAGGACATAGTGTATTGTTTGCCCTATGGCTAAAGAATCCCTGTTTATTGCATTGCTGCACCTGCATCCGGAGCACCCGGAGAGATGGGTTTGATAGGACATATAGGACTCATCTCTAGGTAAGTATAAGACTTTTTTGAACCTGGCTACAGATAGTCTTTATGTAGGGATATTTGGGACACTAAACCACTGGTCCATATTTAAATGACAGGTGCCCTTTAACAAGGAGGTTGTATGGCCAGCATTTTTCCAATACATTTACCATCCCTAAAATTAGAAAGTAGCACAAATTTTAACTCAAATGTATATACTTTATTTTCTGTCTTTAGGGCTATACAAGATGCACCAAATGTTCCTCTGTATCATGAGCACCACATGATTATATACATGTGCTATCCATGACCTCCATGGACCCATAGATTTCATTACTGAGTTTGAGTTGCAAAATAGTCCGGAATAGGAACTGTCTTGAGTTTGCTCTTGGGCTCATGGCCCCATATTTGAACCTATGATAATACACGGCCATGTGTATGGGGCCATAAGAATATAATAGGTCAGTGTGCTAGCCTTTGAAATTACGTCTAGCATACTGACAAAGCAAAGGTTCATGTGCATGTGCATGTAGCCTAAGACTGGCATGTGAAGCATCATTCTTAAATCTACACCAGAGTTAGCATACGACACTTTAATGAATATTCTGCCAGATATCCACATTATTCATTTAATTTGCAGTTAATATTACTATATAACCAGTTCCCTTTCACTAAAATAGACTGATCCTAATATTTCATTATTGGGATGGCGTTGTAGTTGAGCCCAAAATCTAAGTCCAGGATAGATTTGTTTAGAGTGGAATAGTGTTCTATCACATATATAATGTAATGTCGCATAAAAATGTTTTCATTTTTTTCATATTTCTGTGCTTTTGAAGTCACTTGAGTATTGAAAAAAGACTTAGCCTGCAACTGCATATATTAAATAATACTGACAGGGGAAAATATGAAGAGTCTGTTAAATATGTAATTCTGTCACCCAGGAGATCCAAACCTCACATTTACATGAGACTGATTCTCCAGCGGATTATATTAGCATTCCATTTGCTGAACATTTGTAGCAACATGCAGAATTGCTAGCGATAATCCATCCCCTGGTGCTGATTGAAGTGGGACCATTTTTTTAATTAAAGACGGGGAAAAGTAAAAGAACAAACTGCTGGTTTTTGTGAAGTTATATTAACACCAAATGACTAATCTATATTGTTAGAGATAAGACTGTTAGCATAGAACTACACTAACTTGGGCAACTTTTAGAATGTTGCATTATGGGAAAGTAAGTGCACGGCCATTGGTTTCATAGGAGAAAAAAAGAACATGTTCGGGAATTATAATGTTTTTGAGACCATAGCAATTTAGTTCAGAGCCAAACCATCTGATCATTATTGTCTCCTGGGCCAAAAAAGAAAAATTCTTCCTGACTCTACAAGAGCATTTAGATTATTTCCCTGGATCCAAATACGATTTGACTCATGACAAATGTAAGGCTGTGTTCACATCTGTGTGGAAGGCATAGTTTGGACTCTCTGCTCCAGATTTTGTTATATTTGATGGAAAGTATAACACTGCATGCATATCTATCATTGATAGGCACCACCAGTAGCAAATTATAATATGACATTTTGGGGGATCTGGTGGGGATCCCAGAATCTTCACACAGTCCAGGGCCAATGGTAGACTTAATCAATTCTGGGGCACCATACTGGAATCTGAAGGAACCTACTATATGCTAATGGGGGTTGTTGGGTGCCAGTAGTATTCAATATAAAAAAGCCATAATAAACATGTAAGCATAGCCTAACTCTCCATATAATTAGATATAACATCTAGATACAGTTATGTGAGATCTCCTAACTGTCCATACACATTAGATCAGGGATCATTAACCTTCGGAACTCCAGCTTCTGTAAAACTACAACTCCCAACATGCTCCATTCACTTCCATGGGAGTTCCAAGAACAGCAGAGCAAGTATGCATGCTGGGAGTTGTGGTTTTACAACAACTGGAGTGCCAAAGGTTGCCTTCCCCTGCATTAGATCAATGTTGGTTTTTGTGGGACTAATGTGTATGGAGTTGTCCTAATTTTCCCTGGTGGCAGATGACAGAATTATCAGGCTGTTAGATGTCAACATGCCCAATCATTAGGAACATATGCACACTCAATTGAGCCAGGTGTAGATATGTATGATGGAAGTTGTAAGAAGCTAGCTATGTAAACGTGTTTGGTTAGCGTGGTTTTTTGCTAGTTGCATGCTTTGAACCATCTCGAGCTATCTATCTTAGCAACTTTGTAACACTGTGGTCTCATGTACACAAGGGCACTTAAAAGGCATAATAATGTATAGTTGGGTAGTATTACAGAATATTTTCTTTAGAATTTTAAGCTCTTTGTTAATGTATACTAAAATTGTCATTACTTGCACAAGTGCTGCTTGGCATTGAGTGCTACTCTTTAGCTTTAACCAGTATACCCTAGTTTGTCTCTTGATGTATGCATTGCATTCTCAGTTAACTATATAGGAAACCATACCAACCATGAATAACTAGCTAGTAATATAGTTACTTTTATAAACACTAAATGTATTCTAATTTTGTTGAGATTTTCAATGATAATAATTTAAGAATTCTACAGAATTTTGTGACATCCAAAACAACAATGACTTCATCTTCTATTCCCTTCAAGGTTATTAATAAACTCTACCTGGGCTCAATTAAATAAATGGGTTGCATACATTATGATTTTATTTCTCTATTCAATCATATAGAACCAATACATTGTAAATCATGACTTTTATGCTTCTCTAGCCAGCGAGTCACAGAAGTACATAATTGTGTTCTAGATTTTGATACACAGTTACAAAACCTGTCTGTAAAAAAATAATGGAATGTGACAATGTTGTATAAATCTTACTAATATTTCCAACAGCAATAGCCGTCAAGAGAGGGCATGAAATGTAATGATTTTCTACAAACCTCCCTAATTTCATAGCTTAAAGAACACTGAATTATAGAAATTGGTCTTGCCCAGGCCAAAATACATTAGTGAGATTGATTGGAGTGATATGAAATAGCCAGAGTTATAGAAGTTTGATTAAATGGAAAACGCTTCTGACTAATGATCGTATCCATATACACTGTGTTCCTAGTCATGATTTTCTGCCTCTTAGTCGTGCAGTGCTAAAGTTAAAAAAAAAATGTACTATAAGACTGTCTGGTGCTTTAATAGTTAGAAAGCTTGAAATGATCAGCCTAGAAATATGAATTGATGTTACATCTTAGAGTATATCAATACAGCTTAGCTTGGCTATGTTCACATTGTCTTTGGGGTCTCTGTTAGCAGTTCCATCAGTTTTGACAACACAGATAGTGTAGCATGCAACTCTGTTTTAGCTTTTGAAGTGAAAAAAAATCATAACTGAATCCCGACGGACTCTATTACAAGTCAACTTGTGGGAACTGCCATACAACAGATCCAGCAGAATATTGTGGCTTCCATTATGAATGAAAGTCATGACACAGAACCTTAGCATTAAAGAGAATCTGTCGCTTGGTTTATGCTACCCTATGCCCCATTGGCCCATTACAATGCAGGGTCACATACTTTGTTTGATAGAGTAGTTTTCTTAAAACCATTGTGGAGCAGACGCCATGGGACCCAAGTGTCCGTGATTTTTTATATTCTCTCCACCAGCCTAATGAGGTAGCCATCTTGGATGCATTTCCAATTCATGAAGGAATTTACTTATATATCTGATGTTTTGGATTCATTCATCAAAGTTTCTTCTTACCAGTTCTTAAATTTTACAAGAAATGCCTGATTTTGTTACTCTTCCCTAAGCAGTTGGTGTTGTAATATATCTTTTGCTTTAAAGGGAGTCTGTCAGCAGGAAAATCGGTATCAAACTAATGATCATACCTTGTAGGGCGGTTTCTGCACTTTGCTCGGAGTAAGCAAATTACTCTGAAAAAAATGTTTTAGCATTTTAGTAATGTCTAGCATCAGACGGAACCTAGGTTTGTTCCATTATATCCTGTTTTCCTGCTCACTCCTCCCCCTTCCATCTCCATAGACTTGTAAAGAGATAAGTCATCTGAGTCATGTGACCTATGGTTGGTCTGGAGACAGACAGAGCACTGATTTTCACAGTGAAAGTTCCTAGGGCTCCTAGAGGTTCCCGTTTGACATGGATCTAGTAGTGGGGCTGCACTGGCTTCAGGTGTGTTAGCTGTGCCATCTGGCAGTCTGTGCCTGTCAGCTCATCACAACTGACACACACTTTGACTCAGGATTTCTTGTTACAGGGTGGTCTAAGTCATAGTAAATATGCCTTTCATATATGCAACCCCACAGACTGCACCAGGTTAGACTAGTTTGTCCATTTCAATGGGTTTTCTGGGACCTTGGAATAGGTCATCATATTAGATTTGTAAGGGTCTGATCCCTGAGATTCCCACAAATCAGTTGTCTGAAGCAGCAGTAGTGAGCACTTTATTCTGATGCGCCTGTTTTAATTTGGGCACAATGGGTAGTGCCTAATACTAACAGTCACAGGAGGTTTCAAAAACACAAGGGATGGAGTCTAAACCTGTTATAATACCATACATTCTAGACAGCACCACGTCTCGCACTCAGCTCCTGCTCACTACTACCCCTTCCCTCTCCATAGACTTCTACAGACATGAGTCATCTGAGTCATGTGACCTGCAGTTCATCTTGAGATGAACTTTCAAAGTTATTTTAGGAGAAGAAGTGAGGAGCAGAAAAACTGCCTGACAAGAGTAGACCAAGGCTTTTCTCTCTGATATTCCGTATTACAAAGTTTCTTATAACCACCTGTATTATTCATTCATGCAGATTTTGTTGAAATGACAGCATCTATTTAAAGTGAAGCTCCAGTCTAGTATTTTAAAGATTATAATAGGGAATTGTATAATATAATACTAATATTAGAACTGCTACCTTTTTATGCAGGAAAGATCCAATAATAACTTGCAAGAAATTTAGATTGTCAGCAAGCATCTTCTGCAGAATATAAATGCCATTTACAGAAGCCTATGTTCAATCTACCAAAGTTCTGTAAGGTTATTCTTGGATTGCTCCTGCATGTAAAAAGAAATCAATAATATTATAATAGGAAATTTCTCCTTAAACCATTCATTCACCGTATCATGAAGCATCACTTTGAACTATCCTAGACAATTTAAGAGAATGGGGTTTTAAAGAAGTTGTCTGGAAGTCTGGAACAGAACATTGTCTGGGAGCAGGCAATGGTATGACATTAAAATATATCCATTACTGAACCATTAAAGGGGTTGTCCAGTTTCAGACAAATATTGAGAGACAAATGCTGTATAATGAAAAGTTGTACAATATATACCAATATATTTTTTGCATCAATTTCTTTTTTCTAATCTCTACTTGCTGTCATTTATTTTGCTTACTCCCAGTGGATAAAAATCATGTGATATACAGTCTATGGTCATGTGATAAACAGTCTATGGTCATGTGATATACAATCTATGGTCATGTGATGAACACACAGGTGCACAGCTCGTTACAGTCACAGTATAATAATCACATATCTGCCTGATAACGAGCTGTGCACCTGTGTGTCCAGCACATGACCATGGACTGCATATCACATGACCATGGACTGATTTTTATCCACCAGAAGTAAACTATGGATGAAAGCAAGCAAAGATGTAGAAAACCATGAGGAATGGATACAGGAAGTATAATGGAAAATTGTATAATATTAATTATACAAAGAGTAACATTTATTTGCCAAAACTGGGCAATCCCTTTAAATATCAATGAATTTACTGCTGCAGAGAAAATCTATGGCTGGCTGCAATTTCAAGTAATTACCTGACCAGCTTTGTGAGACAATCCCATTAAGTCAATAGAAAATAGCAGAAACTTTTTACAATATACACTGTGCATTGTGCAACATTAAAACCTGCAATAAAACCAAGAAAACCAAGAGCAAGAATTTCTGTGAACTGTTTGTGTACAGAGCTACTCTCTAAAGGGAACAGATTTCTCACCTCTTTCATTTCATTTGCAGGTGGATCATTCTGGTGTCTTCTTGATATTGTACCAATAAAGAATGAGAAAGGTGAAGTGGTTCTTTTCCTGGCTTCTCATAAAGACATCTCAGACACCAAGAGCGCGCTCTCCCCAGATGACAGCAAACCCGCAGGTGAGGAACAGAGATAAAATAGATGTACATATGTGTTTATATTGTGTCTTTGTGAAGTGTTCTCTCTTATACAAGAATCTTAAACTCAGAAGTCTTTGTACACTAGGCTGCAGTCAATTCTATCAACTTGAGAACCATTGGAAAAATGGAACTGATCCCTAGAGAATTTATTTTCCTTGCAAGGATCACAATAAAAGGAAAATAATGTAATGTAATGAGTTACTTTGATTGATAAAGCATTACTTAAGACATTGCAAGTGTAGTCCAAAGCAAACACAATACAGTCAGTGTGATAGATAGTTACAACAGATGATGACTAGGTGGATATACTACTTTTACAAGATATGAGAACCTTAAAGAGGTTGTCCGGGCTTAACAATTATTTTTAAAACACGCCGGGGGGAGGTAAAAAAAAAAAACCAAAAACATACTCAACTGTCCCCGCTCCGGTCCTCCTACCCCGATGTCTTCACAAAGTGAAACTGCTCGCCGGCTGTGACTTTCCGGATCCCTTCCGCTATAGCTGCTTATTGGCCTCAGTGAACTGAAGGAGTCGCAGGGTGACACAGCAGTCTTTGGTTGCACAGTTTTTTTGAACCAAACCCGAGAAAGAAAACGAATGCAAAATATATAGGAAGCGCTTATACTTCTCTCTTCTGGCCAATGCACTCCTGGCTTCAGCTCAAAAAATGTAGCAAAATCTGCAACAAAAAAAACTACTTTTCCACAATGTGGAGCCTTAGCCCAATGGTTATTTCAGGTAAACCGCATCCACTTTCACAGACAAAAAAGTGACAAGTGTTGTATAAAAGACTTCAAAACGTGCACAAACAAATGGTAAATCTTATGCACACAGTGTAAAATTAAAAAAAAAAGTTGTTAGAAAATAGCTAAAGAGGCTGGATAAAGACCCCTCTATCTTGCTTATCTGTCTGCACATTGCATTCATAGCAGTTCTTCCATAAAAGGGAGTAATAGCTTTGCTTACTCTGAGATTCCTGGTCAGTGAATAGAATTCTAGAACTACAGTCTAGAGCAGAAATTTTATTAAGGTCTTTGAAAATCTTGGTTGTAACTTTGTAGTAGCTTGCATTGGTAGATTTAGTATTTGCTTCATTTTCGGGGTTGTTACTCTTCAATATATTAGTTTTAAGCCCTTTAATCATATATGTTATAATAAAGCATCATGCATTTATTTAAAAAAATGTTTCATTTTGGTAAAATTGCTCAAATGTAACCAGATTTGTCTTATTCGCATATATTGAACAGATTTAGTTTTTTTTTTTTTTGGAAATCACCCTAATATGTCCATATTTATAGATCAAAATGTGCTGTAACTTTCATAATTCCATTCCTGTATTGAGAGCCCGTGTCAGAGTTAGGCTAAGGCCCCACGTGGCACTTTTTTTTGCTGCGGGAGAAACCGCGGCGGAAACGCACCGCAGCGCTTTAGACAGAAAGTTTGCAGAGTTTTCCTCTGCGGACCTTCTGTTTCAATTATACCTATGGGGAAACCGCTGGCGTTTCCATAGGTATAATTGACATGCTGTGATTTCCAAAACCGTGCTGGTTTTGGACATCGCCGTGTGTCCGCAGCACGTTTTTTTCCCTTCCACTTTGCTCTGACTGTAAAACACTGCAATTTTTTTCTACGGCGCTTCCACCGCGGGCGAATCACGACGTATACAACAACGTGGGGCTTTAGCCTCAGACTGCTTTCACACGGCAGTGCTTGGTCAGCGATTTTGTTCAGTGATTGTGAGCCAAAATTAGTGTGGAGACTACACAGAGATCAGGTATAATAGAAATACTTGTACCTGTTCTGTGTTTTTAACTACTAGTTTTGGCACACAATCACTGAACAAAATCACTGACCAAACACTGCCGTGTGAAAGCAGTCTTAGGTCCCTTGCAGACAACCGTGGGTGAGATCCGTGTGCTAGCTGTGTTTTTCACGGATAGCACACTGGCCCATTCATTTGTATGGGCACATGCACATGACCATGATTTCCACTGATCAGTGTGTGAGCCGTGAGTCTACACCACATAATATAAAAACAGGTCCTATTCTGTTCCGTTTTTGCAGAACGGACTCACCTATAGAAGCCTATGGGAGACTAAAAACCTAGGACGGCACACTGATGTGCTCAGTGTGCCATCAGTGTGCCGTCCGTTTTCGCGTACAAGCTAGGGATATCATTAGATGTCTCCTGTGTTTTTTTTATGGTGGATCCGCAAACTAGGATCACACACTGATGGCACACTGAAGACAATCTGTCCGCAAAAACTGAACACTAATTACTAGTTTGCTGACCGCAAAATACACATGGTCGTCTGCAACTAGCCTTAGACTTAGGTTACTTGTTCCCACCAGAGGAAATGATTGAGTCCCATTTTCCATCTATGTATAATGCGTAAAAATCTACTTTCAGTTGCATTGAAAACGTTATTACTCTTGCTCACACATGAAGTATCATCCATAACATGACCTATCATCCATATGTCATGTTTAAATCAGCCAAATAGATCCTTTTGGCAAGTTATTAACTTTAAAGCAACTATAAGGTGTTATATGGTGTTATCTTCTGCTGGACCTTTGGGTCCATTCATATGTAAGGTTAGGGCTCAAAGGAGGTGTCACAAAAGGGGCTTGAGCAATAGGACTGGACAGTGAAGAATTATATTCTCATACAAAGGACATGCATATCAAATATGTGCTGTATGTGGTTAAAGACCCTGATGTCTAAGAATGGATCAGTACTCAGTATCCCAGGATAGTGTCCTCTGTAGTTCACAAAGGAGAAGATTTTATAAGATTCAGGAAGGCAGACATGTCCAGTAAGAAGAGAAAAGGTTGAATTAAAAAGACATGGGTACAGTGGTGAACCTAGCCTCTTTGCTGCCTGAGGCGGACTATAGAAAGATGCCCCCCACCCCCCCAAAAAAAAACAAAAAAAAACAAAAAAAACAAAAAAAAAACTAAACTGAGTTTCCATGCTACTAGTTTAACACACTGTTATCGTCGCACAATATACACAATACACAAAGTTATAAAACAGTTTTCAAGAATTCTTCCTGTATTACTTCAGTATCAGATCAACAACACGGCATTAACAATGAAAGTAACTTCACACATCTTCTGCTTGGTGGATGGACGAGCCCACGTGGCCCCCATTCTCTATAATAGGAGGCCGCAGATAGCTGAGTACTGGACTTCGGGTATATTTGGCACTCCCATTGAAGTGAATGAGAGCCACGCGGATTCGTCCATCCACCAAGTGACACACCTACATATATGGCTGCAGCCAGGCTGGATTCCCACCCAGTGGGGGAAAAACCCAATTCTCAGGCTCAGTGGGGTCTCAGCAGACAGACCCCCATCAATCAGGCATTTATCCTCTATCATTTAGGTGAATACAGTGCAGTAACATTCTGTGACTTACCGGTGACGTCTCTGACTAATCCTTCACATTTCCCTTCGCTTCCCTCTGGACCGCCATGACCACTTCTTCCAGCTGTGACTTGTCTCTGTAAAGGTTGCAACACAGACATCTTTGGCTCCTCACTTTTCCAGGCATCCAACCCATATTGTCCTCACCTACACAAAGCCCCCATCCTGCTGCTACCCCCAATTATATACTATATGATATAACCCCCCCATAATGAATAATACTCCCAAGTGCATCTTTATATTAATAATATCCGTGTGTACCCTGTATAAATAGTGCCCCTTATTAATAATGCCCCAGGTGTTAACTAATAAAAAGGTTTTCCAGGTCATTAATAAACTAATCTGTGGGGCTCAAAAACCCAGGACCCCCACTGACCAGCTGTTTGAATGGTACCTGTGTAAGCGCCGTGACCGCTTCTCTGTTTACATAGTGTAATTCATCTCATAGCGGCCATGTAATGTAACTACAGCCTCGTCCTGTACATGTCTACAGTATGTGACAAGGCTGGAATTACATCACACGGTCACTATAAACAGACAGCGTATAATATAAACAGATGCCATAGCCCATGTTTATAGCACCCCATTTACACACACTATAATGTTCCACAGCAGCCCCTGCACACAGTATTACACAGTGTTATGGCCCGCAGCGGCCCCTGCATACTGTATTATGCCTCTCAGCGGCCCCTGCACACGGTATTATGCTCCATAGTGGCCCCTGCTCACTGTATTATGCCCTGCATTGGCCACTGCACACGGTATTATGCTCCAAAGCAACTCCTGCACACAGTTTTATGCCCCATATTGGCCCCTGCACACGGTATTATGCTCCATATTGGCCCCTGCACACGGTATTATGCTCCACAGTGGCCTCAGCACACGGTATTATGCTCCATAGTGGCCCCTGCACTGGTATTATGCTCTATAGTGGCCCTTGCACTGGTATTATGCTCCATAGTGGCCCCTGCACTGGTATTACCCTCCATAGTGGCCCCTGCACTGGTATTATCCTCCATAGTGGCCCTTGCACTGGTATTATGCTCCATAGTGGCCCCTGCACTTGTATTATGCTCTATAGTGACCCCTGCACCCGGTATTATGCTCTATAGTGGCCCCCGCACAGGGTATTATGCTCTACAGTGGTCCCTGCACAGGGTATTATGCCCCATAGTGGCTGACCCATGAGCTATTATTATACTCTGGGGTCTTTTCAGACCCCAGAGTATAATGATTGGAGACCCAGGGGAGGTGACAAACATAAAAACCAGAGTTACTTACCTATCCTGGACACCGGTGCACTCCTTGCAGCTTTCGGCCCTGTTTAATTGCACACACACGTCACGTGATCAGGCCGGCGACGCGACCTGATGACGTCACCACAGGCCTCAAGCCTGCTCGGAGTTACATCGGATCGCAGGAGGTGAGTAACACTGGTTTTTATGTTCCCTCACCAACCTTAGGCCTCCGATTATTATACTCCGGGGTCTGAATAGACCCCGGAGTATAATAATAGTAGTATTTGCGGCCTGTGGCCTAACTTACCGATCCCCGCGGCCGCTCACAGCGGCATCCACTTCCCTTTCTGCGGCCCATAGCAGAAGGGGAAGCGGGGGCGGCCACGAGCAGACGCGGGGTAGGTAAATAAATAGGCCCTGACCTGCCGGGGATACTCCAACAGGTTACGGCCTATTTATATATATAAAAAAAAAGCTATACTCACCTGCGATGCCTTGATGCAGCCGCCGCCGCCTCCTCTTCTTGTCCGCGACGTCTGTGTCTCAGCGTAGGCAGCGTGATGACGTCATTGTATCGCCGCCTGCGCTGAGATGCGACGTCTTGTAAACCAGCCCAGGATAGGCCACGCTCAGCTCTGGTTTTTTTATTTTTTAAAGCGGCCTGTCCTGGGCTGGTTTACATTAAATAGTAAAAATGCCGCCCCCCGGACAGTGCCGCCCGAGGCGGCCGCCTCACTTCACCTCATTAGCGGTGCGCCCCTGCATGGGTATATAAACCGTGCTGTGTGGAAACAATGGCACAATGGTATAGTTAAGACAACTTTATTCAGACAACACATTTCTGAGACATAACACTCCTTTCATCAGGACCGATCTACCAGAATATATGAATATAAATAATGCATAATAATATGCAAAAAGATAAAAATATGGGAGAAAATATATTATTATATATATTTCATGAACAATTTAAATATTAATAAAATAAAAAAATAAGAATTGGTGAAAAACTTTCTCAATCAATAATAAAATACTAAGTCAAAATCCATATCTGTCCATACTGATAAATGACATGTAATCCAGGACATATATATAGCAAGAAACAACAAGGCAAAAAAATATAATATAGTAGGCATAATTCATGCTTTGCCTCCAGCCGATGATCCGCCTGTGGAAGAATCACTACTCTGCCTTTCTTCCAGAAAATGCTAGAATAAGATGGTGTAGCATTTAAAGTGACAGCAGCACAATACAATATTACTACAACACAGCAAATATACACATGTAATAAATGGTAAGTGCTTGTGTAGAATGGGGACATCTATAAACCTTACACCTAAGGCACAATTGTGGAAGGGGATGGCTTATACAACCTTACATACATATATAGCCATGGAAAGAGCAAATTTACCAGCAATAAATTTACAAAACAGCCAATTAAAACCTATTTTTCCTTTTTTTGGCAAGCTAATCAGGTTTTTATGATGTTGTCAGACAATTCATTACACTGGCGGCTTGTTTTCTACTGTGTGAATTAGTTCTCCACGGTGTCTGACTGTTCTATGATTATAATAATATTTTAGTAAATGTTTCCTCTCTTATCGCGTTATTAATAAAACGTAAACGGCTTCAATTCATCTAAGTGGAGTTAAAAGGTGGAAATTTGCGAGCGATTAGCGGTAAATAACGAGCAATGTCATTAATTATCTGTTTATTGTCGCTCTCACAAGAACCCATCATTCATTTTCCACATGAATACACCGCTGCAAAAAGGCAGAATTTACTGTAACACTTTGACACAAGACCCTTGACTTGACTCTTCAAAGTGATGCACAGAATGGAGATTTTGGGGCAGGACTTGTCAAGCCATGAATGCTCTAATAATACATTAAGAGGTCAAGTGAAGGCCCAGGAACAATACAGCCGTAGCATTAAAAATAGAAGTGCAATGGAAAGTGCTTCTACATCCAGTATATTCTGTAATCAGATTAGTAGCTTGTTTTTCCCAAGTGCACCTTTTTTGAATGCTTAAGATAGTGCAGTGAAAAGGACCATTGCCAAAGTACTGTAGTCAGTACTGGCCATAGATAAATCTTCTCCGTAGAGAACACACAGTGGAAAATGAACACGCACTTCATAATATGACAAGGCACATAGATGTGACTGCCTGAAATCCTCTTGGCACTTCTCTCTATCTTTTATAAGGGGCACTTGTAAATGTCGTAGACCGCTGCTGTCAGAGTATGGTCCAATTCCCCCATGAGCTCAGCTGTCATAGCAGGACATTTATCTTCTACATAAACTGGTTACAGTAGTGTTACACTGAGTCAATCACGTATGTGCCACATGTGTAAATCAATTTGTTGCAAGGATTACTCTCTAGTGGACAGGATAGTACAGTAGACCTTTATTAACTGTGTAAAGAGCTCTGAAGTTAAAGAGACATCAGACTATGTCCAGAATTGAATCCTTTTGTTTCACAATAGAAGCTTTGCAATAGACAATTCTTTGGACAGTACAGGTCATTTTTTACCTTGCAATCTGGTCAGGGGTTACCCAAGGATATACCAGCACGACTTGGTACTTGGCTTTCTTTATCTGTTCTCCACTTATATTAAGAGTGGCTTTATCATAACTCAAGGGTCAATCCTTTTCTTAAGCTTAGTACAGTGACTGCTGTTACTGAAACGGAGGCCAAATAGCTACTCTGGCAGATTAGATTCATCTGAGTGGTCACCATGTAATATTACATCCCTATATGATTATTTGGTCATAGCTTTCCCCAGCAACATCAGCTGCTTGCACTGGGGTCAAAAGCTATCTAAAAGGGCCACTGGCTGCCATTTCAAAGAGTTTGTATCTGATGAGTTGATATGGTAGTTGTAAAGCCACAAAAGTACAAAGTCATGGCCATTTTGGGGTGTGTAAAATGTGATGAGTAAAGTTGTAAAATTTTTTGGGAGGTAGAGAAAGAAAAAACCATTGAACCCTTTTATTTTCTGGTTTAGTTTTAGTGTTTTAACAATATGTTTCCATTATCCTGTGGGTGGTTTATGGCAATACCAAATTTCTATTTTTTGTCCTTCAAGCTGAAGCCCCATGCCATGGCAAAAAACGTTGCTTTTTACAGTACCTGCAAAATGAATGGGATTCTGGCTAATCCAATCCATACGTTGCAGAAAATAATCCGCAGCGTGTCAATTATACCTGCGGAAACATTGGTGTTTTCGGTATAAGTATAATAATGGCAGAAAGTCTGCAGAAAAAAACTCTGCGAAAGCGCAATGAAGAACGCTGCAGACAAAAATGTGATGCATTTCCGCCACTTTTTTTCCGCAGTGTTTTTTTTACTGTGTTCCTCTACATGGTGCCTTATCCTTACTCCTTTTCCATAATTAGGTAATAATTAGCTAAGGAAGGGACAATGATACAGTTTATTACAGATGCCTGAATTCCAAATTACAATGATGTGTATTTTGACTTCACTTTATATTTTTCCCAGGCAAAATTTTTGCCTTTATTTATTCTTTTTTACTTAGAATTTTATTCTGCATTATAATTTTTTTTTTTTTGTGATTTTTTGATAGTCTCAATAGTATACTACCATGCTTTCGTATTGCAATATTTTATTGCCTGCCCCTGTTATACTGACAAACAGCCAATGAGGCCCAAGGATGCGAGCAGCACATTGGCATATTGAATATGCATTTAATAGTAAATATGTTCTCTTAGTGTTAGAAAACTGCTGTAAAACATTGTCCTAATGTGGCATCCCAGAGCTGGCTATGGCTGGGCTGAGGGTGATCTCTGTGCATTGTATTATTTCCTGTTGCTTCATAGCCTGTGTGACATAGCAGGGGGTCCTGAGTCTCACACAACACAGCGCCACCTAGTGAGCCTCACACATGCATTACACCTCCCATAGGATTGAATAGTAACCAAATGTCCAATGGGAGGGCATCGCCTGGGAAAAGGGGAGGAGTCAGCTGATCACTGGGTCCCCATGGTAACACCCCTGCAGGAAGGTCCTGCGTGTGAGGAGTGAGAAGTGTGGAGTGTTAGGAGGAGGAGGTGAGGAGATAAGTGTGATGTCCTGTGAAGAAAGCAGTGAGTTTAGTGCAGGAATCTCAAGTCCTAGACAGGCCCAGGAAGGTTGGAGAGCTGACATACTCCAGCTATTCAGAAGATCCTGTCCCCTGTCTGCCTAGCCATCGCCCTGAAGGAAGTCAAGCATCATTATCTTGTCAGCCTGAGACTGTGGAGAGAACATTCTGGAACACGTGCTCCATAGCAAGTATCACAGGATCCAGGGGCCAAGGCCAGACCTGTGGAATATCCTGCCACCCTGACTATTGCACCCCAAAACTCTGAGCTATCAGGACCACATAACGTGAGTGGGGAATATTATGTGCTAGTATCATGGTGGGCATCCTCCTATGAGCCAAATAGGAGCCCAGACGCACCTTAGGGCTGTAACACTGAAGTATAAAGGGCTAGGAACACCTTTCATCAAGTCTACCCTGCACCCCAGGACTTTGCTGTGTCACCAGGCGTACCCCGTTGTTTTGTATTGAAGAAACTGTTTAAGCATTTGTGCCTCCACACCCATGGAAGTAAAAGTTCAACTTTACAACCGTTTCTGTGTCTGACTCTGCACCGACAACATCAGGGCGCCCCAAACACCACCAGTCGGCACAGTATAGGGGAAGCGCCCCGGGGGAACAATCACCACCAACATTTGTGCAGCCCCCTCATCACCGGTACCAGTGGTGGTAACGTGGGACAGCACCAGCGCTGCGCCCTCGTGCCCAGAGACCGTGACAAGTCTGCGCTGTTTGCACCCCGCAATCCCAACTGCAGCGTTACCTTCCATCTGGTCACCACACTAATACTTAGTGAAGATTATATATACGGTGCATAAATATACCACTATGATTTGCTTCTGGTGATGACAATTCCGTCTGTCTCTGATAGAAAAAAAATTCTGCTAATGTGTCATATAAATTGACTCTAATACCTATTAGTGACAGTCATGTATGTCCTAGCTCTCCATGCATGTGCTGTCTAGCCGCTTACCAGCACATTCTCAATAACACATATACAGCAAATACAAGCATAAAATCAATACTGTCTTTTCATATCTCAGTATTGCACTCCCTAAGTAGCCAGCATGACATCACTTGTATAGAATATCGATTTGGGGCTAGGTTTTTGACATGTGTTTTTCTATTCAGTTATTTTCATTCCTCTTTGCGGATAATATCTTTCAGCGCCTGCGTTTCTACTTTGCAGTTGATTGAATCTAGGTACGTTTAATCTGAAGTAGCTACACAGGGGTTCCCAAACTTCCAGCTCACTGCAAAGTAAAATCCACAGAGGTCCTTCAATAAAATACACTCAAAACAAAGTCTGCTTTACAAGCTAATGTATCATGTTTTATAGGGCCTAGAGCTTTATGTGTTATTTTCGTGGCTGAACAATGTGAGCTGAATTTGTTACGGGAGGCTGTAGGATATTTGGATCACCTATAACTCGAAACAGCCAGGAATACAAACCTCACATAACCTTATGTATTGGGTAGAATAATTGTTGACTGTATAGCATTCTGAATCACAGATGCACAAATAAGTGGCAAGAAGTATAATGATTTTACAAAATTTCCAAGTAAAAGCAAAAAATGCAGCTACATTGGTCGACACCTTTGGGCTAGGTTCTGTAATTTTCTCAGCATGTTCTATTAATAACAAAGAGACAATGCAAAGATAAAAAACAATATGGCTGCATATTGTCGCTAAAACACAGCAAAACTGAAACATATCTGTAATAAAACAAATATAATTACTAAACTTTGGCTTCTGCTTATTAACTTATATATGGCCATTTGTTGAAAATGTTTGATGCATGGACAACCCAATAGTCTGATTTACATTTAACTACTTAAGGCTAAGACCCCACGTAGCAAGCCGCAGCCAAAATGCACTTGAAAAAAAAAAAAGAAAAATTGCAGCAGAAACGCATCACAGTTTGTCCTGCAACATTTTTCACAAAGTCTGCAGATTTTTCCTCTGCAAACTTTCTGCTTCAATTATACCTATACAAAAACCGCCAGCGTTTCTGTAGGTATAATCGACATGCTGCGATTTACAAAAACGCAACAGTTCTTGAAATCGCAGCATGTCCGCTGCGGATATTTTTCTGCAATCCGTGGATGGGATTAGCCAGAGTCCCAACCACTTTGCAGGTACTGTAATGCCATGTTTATTGCCGCGGCAGAAACATTGCGGCATTTACGCTACACGGGGCCTCAGCCTAAAGGGGTTCTACCATCACAGTAACCATATTCAAATTTGTAGATCATTAAAAGGTAAACAATTTTCAAATATAAGTAATTAAAAATGTTTCAGAGTTTTAACATTTTTTTCTAACCATCTTTGTGGTGCACAGTCTTTTACCTTGATCAATTTCCAATGGATAGGACCATGAATGCAGGAACTTTCTAAGGACTGGAACCTGTCATAAACCCAGCTATGATTTCCTTATCATGGACAAGTTATCAGGCAGGAACACTACGTGCACAACCCCAATAAGGAAATCATAGCTGGGTTTATGACAGGTTCCAGACCTTAGAAGGTTATTTCATTCATAGTCCTATCTCTTCACAACCTACCAAGACAAAATACTGTCACCACTAAAATGATTACAGAAAATCTTTAAGGCTAAGGCCCCACACAGTGAATTGCTGCAGAAAAGACTGCCGCAGAAACGCATCACTTTTTTATGGAGAGTTTTCCTCTGCAGACTTTCTGCCTCTATTATACCTATACAGAAAACGCCAGCTTTTCCGTAGGTATAATTGACATGCTATGATTTACAAAAACTTGAGCGTTTTTGAAATCGCAGAATTTCCGTTGCAGATTTTTTTCTGCAATATGTGGATGAGATTAGTCAGAATTCCATCCCCTTTGCAGGTAACGTAAAACGCAGCGTTTTTTGCTGCAGCATTTTCATCACAGCCATAACGCAGCATTTTTGCAATGTGGGGCTCAGGCCTAAAACTCTGCAAAAATGTTTTAATTATGTATATTTGTAAAAATTTTAGCTTTTAATTTTCTGCAAATTTAAGTCTGGTTAAGTTCAAGGGAAAACCAATTTCAGGTCGGGGCCCCACATTGCGTAAACACAGCGTTTTGGCCACGGCGGAAATGCGCGGCAAAAAAAAGGTGCATATTACAATACCTGTAAAGCAGATGGGATCCTGGCTAATCCCATCCATACACTGCAGAAAAAAAAATCTGTACCGGAAATGCTGCGATTTTTAAAAATGCTTGTGTTTTTGTAAATCATATACTTACAGAAAAGCGGGTGTTTTCCGTATAGGTATAATAGAGGTAGAAAGACTTTCTGTGAAAAATGCAGGCGAAAAATCCATGATGCGTTTCCCTTACAGTATTTTCCACAGCGTTTTTCGTCTGTGGCTCGCTAAGTGGGGCGTTAGCCTAAGACTTTATTTACACAGTGAAAAACAGGTGCAGGATTTCATGCAAAACAGCTGTCATGCAGTCCCTTTAAAAACAATGACACCCAACGGACCCCATAATAGTCAATGGGGTACACCAGGTGCTATGTATAACCACTCCATGTGAACCTAGCATTAGCTTGTTGATGCTTTTTGTGCAGGACCTACACCACTCCATCCAAGGTCTACAGGACTGATGGAGACTATCAGTAGAGTCTACATGGAGCAGTCAGTGGTGTATATGCATGACTACCATTCCATTCAAACTGGGGACACAGGAGCCTCATTCTCATGATCACTAGCCCTTCTAGGCACTAATCCAACAAAGTCCCACTACATGTCCATGCTTCAGGAGTGATTTAGGAAAACACAGCAAGATATGGTGTCTTGCGCCATTTTAGACAGTAACAGGTCTAAATTACAGGTTTAGCATAATTTTTTTAAACAGTTTATTTTTGCCATGCTAGTGGTGCAGTTCTGAAACAAAACACAAATCCCCCACTTTAGTTACCTACACCAGCTTTTGATGATTTTCTTGCAGCGGTGACATACTGCGTACCCTGGTAACAGTTTCAGCTAAACACTGGACAGAGATTTGTTGCAGTGGTCACGTATATAGACACCATGTCAACCCTGCAGGTAAATCAACAAATTCTGGCTCAATTTTTTTGAGGTCCCAGGAAAACAACTTTTAGGCTAGGGCCCCATGTTGAGGAAATACAGCGTTTTTTGTTGCAGATTTTGCTGTGGTTTTTAGAGCCAAAGTCAGTAGTGGTTTGAAAAGGAATGAAAAATATAAAGGAAGCTCTTGGATGTTTCCCTTCTGTTAAATCCACTCCTGATTTTGGCTCAAAAAAACGCAGCAAAATCTGCAACAAAAAACACTGCGTTTCCGAACGTGGGGCCTTAGCCTTAAGCCTCTGTATGGCAAGTTTGTACACCAGATAAGTCTCTATCTTCCAGTACAGCTAAAATAAGGTATTCTGAATTATACACTGGACAGGCATTTGCATATAGGACACTCTGAGAAAGCTAAAGTGTCACAGAGCGTCTGCCCTTTCATGTCAAGTCAGGAGTATTGCAAAACATTGTGTACCCTATTGAATCTACATTACAGAACTTTAATAATAATATTAACAGCTGCTTACTATACTGCAGCTATAGTCATGTCTGTGGCTTTGGTTTACAGACCCTTGAGACATATGTTTATGCTTTATACAGTGCTGGCCAAAAGTATTGGCACCCCTGCAATTCTGTCAGATAATACTCAATTTCTTCCAGAAAATGATTGCAATCACAAATGCTTTGGTAATAAGATCTTCATTTAATTTGTCTTCAATGGAAAACCACAAAAAGAATTGTCAAAAAGCCAAATTGGATATAATTCCACACCAAACAGAAAAAAGGGGGTGGACAAAAGTATTGGCACCCTTTGAAAAATCATGTGATGCTTCTCTAATTTGTGTAATTAACAGCACCTGTTACTTACCTGTGGCACATAACAGGTGGTGGCAATAACTAAATCACACTTGCAGCCAGTTGAAATGGATTAAAGTTGACTCAACCTCTGTCCTGTGTCCTTGTGTGTACCACATTGAGCATGGAGAAAAGAAAGAAGACCAAAGAACTGTCTGAGGACTTGAGAAGCAAAATTGTGAGGAAGCATGAGCAATCTCAAGGCTACAAGTCCATCTCCAAAGACCTGAATGTTCCTGTGTCTACCGTGCGCAGTGTCATCAAGAAGTTTAAAGCCCATGGCACTGTGGCTAACCTCCCTAGATGTGGACGGAAAAGAAAAATTGACGAGAGATTTCAACGAAAGATTGTGCGGATGGTGGCTAAAGAACCTCGACTAACATCCAAACAAGTTCTAGCTGCTCTGCAGTCCAAGGGTACAACAGTGTTAACCCGTACTATCCGTCGGCGTCTGAATGAAAAGGGACTCTATGGTAGGATACCCAGGAAAACCCCACTTCTGACCCAGAGACATAAAAAAGCCAGGCTGGAGTTTGCCAAAACTTACCTGAGAAAGCCAAAAACTTTTTGGAAGAATGTTCTCTGGTCAGATGAGACAAAAGTAGAGCTTTTTGGGAAAAGGCATCAACATAGAGTTTACAGGAAAAAAAAAGAGGCCTTCAAAGAAAAGAACACGGTCCCTACAGTCAAACATGGCGGAGGTTCCCTGATGTTTTGGGGTTGCTTTGCTGCCTCTGGCACTGGACTGCTTGACCGTGTGCATGGAATTATGAAGTCTGAAGACTACCAACAAATTCTGCAGCATAATGTAGGGCCCAGTGTGAGAAAGCTGGGTCTCCCTCAGAGGTCATGGGTCTTCCAGCAGGACAATGACCCAAAACACACCTCAAAAAGCACTAGAAAATGGTTTGAGAGAAAGCACTGGAGACTTCTAAAGTGGCCAGCAATGAGTCCAGACCTGAATCCCATAGAACACCTGTGGAGAGATCTCAAAATGGCAGTTTGGAGAAGGCACCCTTCAAATCTCAGGGACCTGGAGAAATTTGCCAAAGAAGAATGGTCTAAAATTCCAGCAGAGCATTGTAAGAAACTCATTGATGCTTACCGGAAGCGGTTGTTCGCAGTTATTTTGTCTAAAGGTTGTGCTACCAAGTATTAGGCTGAGGGTGCCAATACTTTTGTCCGGCCCATTTTTGGAGTTTTGTGTAAAATGATCAATGATTTGACTTTTTTTTCATTCTCTTTTGTGATTTTTCATTGCAAGCAAAATAAATGAAGATCTTATTACCAAAGCATTTGTGATTGCAATCATTTTCTGGAAGAAATTGAGTATTATCTGACAGAATTGCAGGGGTGCCAATACTTTTGGCCAGCACTGTACATCTTTGACATGCTTTATTTTTTGCAATATCATGTTTTATTAATGCGATTTTCTTTACCTTTTTATCGTTGGCTTTTGTAGGATTCTCTGTAATGTTGATCTAAATAAATAAAAACTGGCATACATACATTTTATACTAGATTATGTAACCGTATCATTTAAGGCTTCTTCATACAGGCAAGCATTCCTTCTGCCTGTGGATTAACATTCACTCATTTCTCACTTTAGCAGTGAAGGAGTTAAATGAGTGTAAGTGACACTAATAATTTAGAATGATGTCATTGGTTGAGTTTCTCCCTAGGGAGTATCTGCCTGGAGAGACAAAAGTCACTAAGACTATGAAGGTCATACCCTTGCCAGGGACATTACATACAAGCCTTCAACCGGCAAGTGAGTCATCTCTCCATTCACTTTGTCAGATGGGATTGACTGTTTCCTGAAAAGAAAATATTCTGCATTTTAGGTCTGTTATTTAATGACAAGTGATTGCTAGGAGAATTGAATATTACAGAATTCAACATGTTCTCTGGAAGAGATCCAGACAGTCATGAGTGGGGAAGATGCAAAGACAATGTTACACATTCATATATCACAAGGCATTGTGGGAAAGGAGCTGGGGAGCTCATGCGCCCTCTGTTGGATGTAACAGATCCTCAATGTTACACATTCAAAAAGTAAGACATCTCATCCCAATCCTCAGGACAAGATACAAGAGCAAGGA
Organism: Leptodactylus fallax; assembly: GCA_947044405.1. NCBI lineage: Eukaryota > Metazoa > Chordata > Amphibia > Anura > Leptodactylidae > Leptodactylus > Leptodactylus fallax. The sequence continues at coordinate 4,432,346 of CAMRHE010000077.1, read as the reverse complement.
ATTCTGGGAGTTAATTCAATGAAGTTCCTCTGAGTTCTGTTTTCTCTAGATAGTCAAACATAAATGAATCCATCTGTGAGAAAGTTTGTCCAATATAGATTTTTTTTATTTTATTGGATTGGTAAATCAGTTTATACAAGTGGGAATCAAAAATTTTCCGCACTGTGGCTGTAGATTTCATTAGAATCAACTTTTAGAAAAGACAAATACATCATTTTTCAACATAATTTTCCTGCTTTTCAATACACTTTGTCCATCTGTCAACAAGCATTCGTATTCCTTCATTAAAAATGTTTTGGGCTGAGCTGCGAGGCACCAGTCCACCGCTGTCCTCACCCCTTCATCAGATGTGAAGCTTCATCCTCATAAGGGTTCTTTCAGATAATCACTGGTCTATTCAACAGAATAAACTCTCAAGCATGCTGTTATGGTCGAGATGCAAGAGCTAATTCCACCAAAACACCGAGATTGGCTGATAACAGCGAGAAGAAAAAACAAGCTATTTAAAACCAGTACAGCACTGAGAGCCAGAGACAGACCCCTAATGCTCCACTAACTGAAAAACTAAACCAGAACCCACAATTGACTTACAGGGCACAAACGGGAGAATAATGGTCCAGGCAAGGGTCAAAAACCAGAAGTCGTCAGAGGCAGAATCAGGAGACAAAACAGAAATCCAATAGAAGAACAAGGGTCAAATCCGAATGGCTACGTCAATGGCAGAATAAGCAGGCAAATGAATAACCAGAGAACAAGCCGAGGGTCAGAATGAAGCAATCCAATACACACAAGATCAGGTTCAGAACCAAACTAGAGAACTAAATTAGCAGGCACCTGGGTCAGGAGGGAGGGGTTTATATAGGCCTCCTCAGCTACTGATTGGACAAGACCAGGGAACTTTCAAAAGTGCAGAAGCTTCCCAGGTTGACACGGTAACCTTTATGGTATAGCAGCTGAATTGAGAATCCTAACACATGCTCAATGTTGTCATCAGTGGTAGACATGGATGTGCCTCCAGCTCCTTCTTCATGGCTGACACTCGTTTGACTTTCTTAGAACTTCTTTTTTTATTCATGCACACTTCTTCATGAAAAAATATTTTCTACATACTGTGCACAAAGTCCTTGATAAATATTGGCATTAGATATACCCCTAGACCATGAAACAACAAATCACCGCACGATGCTCTACTTTTGTGCAAATCACAAGTGGGGTAGCCATTTTTTTTTTCTCGCACAGCGGTAACAATTGAACTGACATAAGACGTTCACACCTGCACAGCAGTGACCGGGGAGACAGCGACCTTGTACAGAAAACGCTGATAATATAGTGTGGCCAAAGACTCCACCACAAAAATCCTCCTTTTATTAATTTCAATGGGAGGCAAACACTTCTTTTTTTTTGCTAGCTGAAAAAAATCAGCTAGTGGAAAGAAACCTCCTTCAACTGAAGTGAATGGGAGTAGGAATTCTTTCTGGCAAGGACAGGAATATTTCTTTGGCAGATTTTGCACTGCTGCAAAATCCGCCATGAGAATTTATCCTAAAAGTGCACCAGACATATAAAAGCAAAGTCATCCAATCCCACTGTTCTTGGTGGGAATGGCAAACTATCTTATATGTATGGACTCTCCCCCAAAAGATGATGTAGAAGAAAGTTGTATCTAAGTTTATATCTGTAATAGTGTAGGAGATATGTGGCATCAATCTGGATGGGAAATTAGGGGTCTATAAACTTGTCTTTGGGATATATTCATTCCAGCTCTGATACAGCAACCATTTTGTTATTATGGTCTATCCAATGTTCTTTAGAAGATCTGTATGGTATTTGGTAGCTTTAGTATATAGGATATTAGATTATAATGGAAGAATATTATAGAAAATAAATATATATTCTGAAATCTGTTGTTTTATGATGGTCTTACAGGCCACAGAGGTTAAAAGTCACTGTCTCTTTAGAAAAAAAAAATTAATAAAGTCTAAAGTTTTCTCTGCAATGGTGGTTACAACAGTATAAAGAGTTTATGGTGTTCACAGTTATTTATATTCTTCATATAGATCAATCAGTTTAGCTTGATGTATGGCATTGATTCTTCTCACATTTGCCTAGATGACTTACTGTATTGATATTGGTGACTCATGAAAGATCTCTCTCGTGTACGGACAATGTTCTGTAGAAGTTTTCTACTTGAAAATCCAATAATTCATCAAAGGATTGTTTAAAATGTTTAAGCTTATTTATAAACTTCATTTATAATTTCTTTAACTTTATGATCCACATTTGCCAGAAATAAACTTCAGTGTCATCTAAAAAAAAAAATAAATAAAAAAAATTATAAAAATATGGGGAAATTTATCAAACCCTTACAGAAGGAGTTTTCTGGTATAAAAAGGTTGTAAGCCATGGGTTTGCAACTTTTTAAAAGACACTTGTGTAAACTTTTTTGTACAGATGGTGTTTTTACACTGCACTTGCCACTTTCTGAAAAATGAGCATAGACTGTTGATGGATGTACTACATTTATGGCAAGGTGTGCATAAAAATGGACACTACCCTAATGTGTGTGAAATCACTTTTAAGTCCAGGCGAATGTCCGCCATGGGTTTTACCACTAGACGTGGACTAGTTTTGCTGGCAGTTACGCATGTCCTGGACCTTAAATGTATTGTATGGCAATAATTTATTCCCTATCTGCTGACTCAGTGGCAGTGCACATGCATGGTTACCGCTCCATTCAAATAGACAGACTCGGGATCCCCATTCTCATAATTGTGGGGGGGATCCTGCAATCAGAACTCCCCTGATCTAGCATTTAACTCCTATCCAGTGAATAAGGGCATAACTTATTATCGGAATACCCCTTTAAACCAGTTTTAATTTATGATATAATATTAAATCTAACCACTATAAAAGGAGTCACACATTTTCCTAACTGTTTTGTAAGTCTCTCTGTAGATCACTGCTAAGACATGCCTGAAAACACGTCCTCCTCATTTGTTGCTCAGTATGACTGGTAGCTCTAGCAGAATTTTCCCGCTGGGCCCTGCCCTCCACTCCCTTATTCAAACAGCAGAGACCTCAATCCTGTGGCTTGATACTAATGTACTGTTACAGCTATCGATTCTCCACAGACTGCAAGATACTGTTTATCCAATGTTTGCTTCCTTAATAAGGAGCAAGTCTTGTTATGGCATTGTCTGTCACTGTCAGTATTAGATGAAGAAAAGGTCTGTTATACACAGGTAATCCTAGACAGTAAAATCATATCTTTCCGAAGAGTTGGCATGTTACTTCAGACTATATATAGGTGACTTACTAGGCACATGGAAAATGATGAAAATATCCATTCAAAATAAACAGCAAAAACAAATCTACAGTATGTCAGCTCCTGTGAATTACCGCATCTGCTATTCTAACCAGTGACACCAAAGGATTAAATTCATCAAAAATTCATAGATTATTTCACTCATGTCACAAATTGGTGGCAGGTAGATATTCATATAGTACAGGGATGGGCAACCTTGCTGATTTAAATAAAAGAAAAAGAAAAAAATGAGTTACGCGATGTGCCATACAATAATTAAGGATGTCAACCTCAACATAAGTCATATAGTGGGACCTGTAGCTGTAATACATAGCATAAAATTTGTCTGTATTATAGCCATGAGAGCACTGTTCATATGTGCACTGGATGTTAGAAGCTTCCTGTACAGGTAAAAAACTCCTAACAAAATAGTGCAGCATGCTGCACTATTTGGTCCCTTAGACTAGGCTGGCGTCAGCATCCAGCAAACCCAGGCTGATGTTGATGACCACTGGGCTCAAGGGGGGTGGCACTGCTTAGCTGATAACTGAACACATCAGTTTTATTAACAAGACAGCCTTAAGCTACGTTTTTTTTAATGGATGTTACATGGCAGCAATAAATTCATTGTAAGTGATTGGGGGCTAGGTCATGTCCTATTTTTGGACGTTTTCACAGATTCCATCCATTTTGCACCTCTGTCATCTGAATGTAGCCTTAGTCAGTCTCTTCCCTTTTTAAACTGGCTGTCATCTGTCTGCAACTGCTTGCCTGTTAAAGTTTCCCCTCTCTGACTTCTGACTCCTTTGTGGCTGCTGTATTCTCCAAGTGATATAGTACTTCTGTAACTGACCTGCACAGGCACTGGACAGTTGATATGTGAGTGGCCGCAGATAAGTGATAGATAAGTAGTGAAAGTGTTAATCATGTTCATAAGTCAGTCCACTGTACATTTTTTTTTTTTTTTTGCCTGCGACTTGTAGTACTTCACTTTTGTTACACAACTGTCCAATGTTAGTGAGTGTGTACAGTTAGGTCCAAAAATATTTGGACAGTGATACAAGTTTTGACATTTTAGTCATTTTAATCAATATGGGCTTAAAGGCGCTCATCTTTAAGGGTATTCACATCATAATTGGAGGAAGAATTTAGGAGCTACAGCTCTTTAATATGTAGCTGCCTCTTTTTCTAAATCACTGGACAACAATCTCAAAAGCTATTAAATGAGCTGCCTGGGCTATTCCCTCATTAACCCATCATCAATTAAACAGGTAAAAGGTCTGGAGTTGTATCCAGGTGTGGCATTTGCATTTGGAAGCTGTTGCTGAGAACCCACAATATGCGGTCAAAGGAGCTCTCAATGGAAGTGAAACAGGACATCATTGGGCCACTTCAATTGTATCTCAGTTGTTTCATTTCAAATCCAATGTGGGGGTTGCAGAGCCCAAATCATGAAGATTGTGTCACTGTCCAAATATTTCTGTATCTAACTGTATATCTACAGTTAGGGGAATCATTACAACAAATGTTCAGTGTAAAAGCATGAAATGATAAATCTCAGTTGCCCAATAGTAAGTCAGTGGGATCTGTTGGGTAAAAGTAGTGTCTACCATGAGACAAAACTGACATAATGCAGATGTGACTGGAGCCTTAACTTGTGAGGTTTTTTTGCATTAAAGGTTTCTTAATAAGTGCATTGAGACTACAATTTATGTTTTATATTTATTTATTTATTGTATTGATAAATTCATTCAACCAATGCTTACAGTACTGTATGAGTAAGGCTAGGTTCGCACTGCCGCTTTGCTGTCTGTTGTTCTGATAGAGTGACAGATGCAGATGGAGCACCCTCTGTTTACATCCATCATCATTCACTACAATGTTAAAAACAACATGAAAATTTTCTTCCATCTTGCTTGTTATTGTTTTAAATGGAAGATAAAGTCTGCAAAGAAAAGCAGATATGATGTTTTTTTATGAATCACAACACTTACTGGATTTACTGTATTTGACTGTGCCTCTTACCATGACTGATAAAAGCCCTGCTGAGACTCTGTTGCCACACAGTATAATATCCCCTTAGTCCCCCCACACCCTATAATGTCCCCTTATTGTACAGTCCTTGACAACAACAAAAAATAACACACCAAGCAGCAACTGTTGGAATTACAGTAAATGAAATGTCTATATGTCAATGAAATGATGATATACAGATGTAGCAAAGTTAACCCAAACTTCTGCAATTGGTTAAACTGCTACAGCATCATACCTAATCACAGAAGACAAAAAAAAATAATAAAAAGTCAGTCAAAAGGCATTTTTCAATGACTTTTCATTGGTTTTTGCTGTCTTTTGTGTTAAGATATCACACTGCAGCAGTTTAACCAATTGCAAAAGTTCAGGTTAACTCTGCTTTAAGAGAGTACAGTATTAGAGCGAAAGTGTAAGTTTATTGGGGAAAATGCTTATACTGTAATTGAAAAAAGATCTAGTACCCTTTTGAGCCACCTCTAGCCTGGATACAAGATGAGCTATGGCTGGGATGGAGGCATAGTTGGAGACACCAAAAACTAACTGCATTGACTTGTAGGGAATGGTGGGGACTAGAGGAAAAATTCCCACTGCATCAGAATCAGTGGAGCTGCACCAATAAGTAGATGCAAATAGCTTGACTCAGTGGAAGTGGTAAAAGGTCTTCTTTAAGTTTTAAATTCATTCTTTAGTCCCCTTTCTGTCTTGGTATTACAAGTATGCCTTGTGATTTTGTTAATGTGAAATCTTTAAAACTGAAAACTATTAAATGAATAGAAAGGATAGAAAAGGTAAAGCATCCATGGCACTGTTTGGGTAACACAGCAACAAAGTGAGCAAAGAAATGATTGGTTTTGTGTCAAAATGGCAGAATGAGGAGATAAATGTCATCAGGGACCCAACTTCACAGCAAGGGTGTATATAAATTCTATCTAATTTGTCTACAAAACAGAATAAGGGCATGTATCCCATTAAGAGGAACATGACAAGACGAAAGAAGTGTGCTTTAGATTAATTACAGGAGTGCTTTGTTCTGAAGATGAGAGAGAAACGGAACGGCCAGCAAAGGAATTCTTCTCTCTTATTTGTATTGTACTTAAGCACAATTCTAAGCAGCGGGATAATGCGCAAAAGCAGTTTTATGGTATATAAAATACTTAAAGATATTCATGAATCCAATTTTAGTTTAAAGGAGTTTTCTAAAATATTGATGGCCTGTGATATAAGTCATCATTAACATCAGATTGGTGGAAGTCCAACACCTAGCACCCACACAGATCAGCTTATATCAGTGCTAAAAAAACCCCCATAGAGACAGATAATGTAATACTGTCTAAGTTTTACACAGTACACACATAGATTAGACCAGGGGTCGGCAACCTATGGCTCGTGTGCCACTCTTGGCACGCGAGGCTTATTTCCCTGGCATGGTGGACTCCTCACCCATCAGTTTCGATCGGACCAAACACGGCCAAAACAAAACTGCTATTATTATACCGTGGGGTCTCTTCAGACCCCCGAGTATAATAAGCGGAGCCCCCGGGGAGGTGACAAACATAAAAAACAACGTTACTCACGATTCCACGCTCCGCAGCCGCTGTGTACTCTTCAGGCGCTTCTGCCTGAAGTCAGCTGACCGGGCCTCAGGGGTCGCGTCTGCGTCTGACGTCATTACGCATAATGACACGACGTGACCCCTGAGACTCAATTAGCGGTCGCTGACTACAGGCAGAAGCGCCCGAAGATACAGAGCGGCTGCAGAGCGTGGAATGGTGATTAACATTTGTTTTTTATGTTTCATCACCTCTCTTTGCCCTCCACTTATTATACTCTGTGGTCTGAAGAGACCCCACAGTATAATAATAGCTAGTGAGTGTGCAAGGGCCACTATAGAGCATAATACCGTGTGCAGGGGCCACTATAGAGCATAATACCGTGTGCAGGGACCACTATGGGACATATACCGTGTGCAGGGGCCACTATGGAGCATAATACCGTGTGCAGGGGCCGCTATAGGACATATTGCTGTGTGCAGGGGCAGCTATGGGACAAATACCGTGTGCAGAGGCCACTATGGGACATAATACCGTGTGCAGGGGCCACTATAGAGCATAATACCGTGTGCAGAGGCCACTATGGGACATATACCGTGTGCAGGGGCCACTATGGAGCATAATACCGTGTGCAGGGGCCGCTATGGGACATATACCGTGTGCAGGGGCCGCTATGGGACATATACCATGTGTAGGGGCCGTTATGGGACATATTGCTGTGTGCAGGGGCCGCTATGGGACAAATACTGTGTGCAGGGACTGCTATGGGACAAATACCGTGTGCAGGGACCGCTATGGGACAAATACTGTGTGCAGAGGCAGCTATGGGACAAATGCCGTGTGCAGAGGCAGCTATGGGACAAATGCCATGTGCAGAGGCCGCTATGGGACAAATGCCATGTGCAGAGGCCGCTATGGGACAAATACTGTGTGCAGAGGCCGCTATGGGACATAATACCATGTGCAGGGACCGCTATGGGACATATAGGACATAATACCATGTGCAGGGACCGCTATGGGACATATACCATGTTGCAGAGGCCGCTATGGGACATATACCATGTTGCAGGGGCCGTTTTGGGACATAATACCGTGTGCAGGGACCACTATGGGACATTATTCTGTATAACGGTGTGTTTTCTACATTAAGGATGTGTTTTTGCACAGAAAACTCAGGCTTTGTTTTTTTTTGTGCAAAAATGCACCAGTTTTACATCGAATGAAAAAGTTCCAAATATAGCTGCATCCACCATAAGGTGCTGCCATACGGGACTCCTGGACACATTTACCACTAATTGGCGGCTGTACATGGACTTTCATTGCTTCTAATCAGAAAGTACAGGAGCGTCCCAGGAAATAGCAGTAAACGCATGTGTCCTAAAGCATCTGGTGGCAGCACTTCTGTGTTATGGTTTGTGGTATATGACTTTAGTTTAGGGGTCGTCAGACTTACAATTATTGACCGGCACTCCGAGTACCTCATCTTTGATTTTTTTATTAAAATTGGCACGCTGAACAAAAAAGGTTGCCTACCCCTGGATTAGACAGTCTTAAACTTTGCCAGATTTTTCAAAGTGTCCAATGTTTATAAAAAACTTGGTGTACTTTTAGACTATCTAGTCTAACTTTTCACCACTTATTAGCTTTGTTTCTTACAATATAATGACCTAAATTTTGACACATTTTTTGGTGCAGAGTGTTGCATATTAAGTAATTTCCTCCTTTTTTCACAAGTTACACTACTTTCCCAATATACCCCACCCAGTGTCTATCACACTAAGAAAATGAGGAATAAAGCATATACGCCAACTTTTTGGTGCAAAGTAAGTGTACAAAGCTGGAAGCAGACGGTTCTGTACAATGTGTAGTGACTGAGACAAATTACCACACCTCAGCTCTTATTCACTTAAACAGGACCTTTTACCACTGCCACCAATTGAAGTTCTTAGGGGAGCGTGACTCAAAGCTCCAATCAGAGGCAGCCAGTGTCTGAGCTCAGAATCACACCCCTTGTCTGCTCCTGCCTGACACCGCTCTCCTGACAATATACAAACTAAATAGCATATCAGGGACCAAAACTAACACCACTAATTGCTCAGGAACAGAGGGGGTTAGAGATAAAAATCCAATTGTGCCAGAATCAGCGGAGAAGCATCTATTAATTCATGTAAAGAGTTGGACTTGTTGGAAGTGGTGAAAGGTCCTTTTTAAATGGGATGAGATGCAGTAACCCCGCTCGATCACTATACAGTATACAGAGCTGTCTACTATAACATAATATAGACAGAAATCAGATATCTCTGTAGCCGATTACACCCGGTTTGATAGTTTAGTTGACATTGGAGGGGTAATACAATAGTATTCTTACAAGTCATTCTTTAAGTCACATTTATCAGCCTAATGTGTATTAATTTGTACAGTAGTATATACGTATGGTATAGTAGTTTAATACGGAGGATAAATCTCTTGACTTTGCTAACTGTGGACTGTGATACATTATGATACCTCTTTGCTTTGGATCTGCTTCTTCATCATAAAAATAGCTTCTTTTAAATGGTACCAAACCCAGGCAAGTGCCAGGGCCCAGGGCACCTTTGGGGGCCCACTCAGGTTCTGCAAAGAGCGCTTCCATGAATATAGATGGAAGCACACATTGCACTGACAGAGCTGAGCGGTAAGTGCAGATTTCACTTTCACATACCTCTTTTAGACTCTGAGCTGACATCTGGGTTCCCAGGGCAAGGGGTTGGGGTCCGAGATGCTATGAGTGGTAAGTGAAAGTGAAATCTTCACTTACTGCCCTTTACCCAAAAAGCAGAGGGAGGGGGTAAGACATAAGGGGGCACTGTACTATACTATATGGGGGCATAAGGAGTCACTGTACTGTATGGGGACATATGAGGTCATTATATGGGGGAATAAAGGGGCACTGTACTATATAGGGCCATAGAAGGCCATTATATGGGGGGATAAAGGAGTAATGTACTGCATGGAGGCATAAGGAACCATTATATGGGGAAATAAAGAAAATCTACTGTATGGGCGTACAAGGGAACATTATATGGGGGTATTGTACAGTATGGCGACATAAGGGGCCATTGTACTGTATGGGGTCATAAAGGGCCATTATGTGGGGCGTGGGGCATAAAGGGCCATTGTACTGTATAAGGGCATTATATGGTGGGCACAAGTGGGCCATTTTACTGTATGGGGCATAAGGGACCACTGTACTATAAGGGGGCTTAAGGAGGACATTATACTGTGGAGGTATAAGGGGAACATTATACTGTATGGAGGTATAAGGAGGCCATTATAATTTATGGGATCATAAAAGGCCATTATACATGTGGGTGAAAGTCCATTATAGCTGCAGAATTCACCTACAGTTTTCGATCTTTGCAGTGCAAAGGTCGAAAGTTATGGAAGATGTACAGCATTCCAGCAGGTCGCCACAGCAAAAACTATCCAATTTCGGTTGTTTTTTGCTTTTAAAGAAAAACACTGCTGCCGCATGAGTTGTGCCACAAAGTGGCTCACTGAGTCTCTGTCACCGAAGGGCCCACACAAACCTGGAGCCGGTCCTGATGGTAGTAGAAGGTTGTCAAATCCTGCTGAATAGTAAGATTCAAAGAATTCTAAATTTAAATTAAACAAAAAACAAATTTGCTTCATTATTTATCTGTGCAAATGACTTTGTCTGCATGGATGGTAATTACAGGCTTTACCGTATTATCATTATGTGCTGCTTTCTATGTAATATTTATTTATCCAGACTTAAAGTTAAAACATCAACATTAGCAGAGCAAACATGTTATCTTACTAAAAATATAAAAATGTCTGTGAAATTCTCAAAAATTCTGAATATTCTTCTGATCACTGAGCAAAATAATAAATAATAATAATAATAACTTTCTTTATATAGCGCCAACATATTCTGTAGCACACGTGTCAGAGGACACGTGAGACATTACAGTGTGACAAAGAAATAAACATATCAAACAATAGGAGTGAGGGCCCTGCTCACAAGAGCTTACATTCTATGAGGAGATAGGGGGACACAAGAGGTCAGAGGGCTTTTTTGCTACCATGGTTCAGCCATCTTTTAATAGAAAAGGTTGTGTAACTGAAGCTGTATGAACCCGTCATCAGCCGATATCTGTGAATAAACATATACTAAGTGGAGGGGGCCAGGATCTGAGGAACAGAGGAGGAAGGATAAAAGGGTTATTGTTCTCACCTACACACACTACACTGTGATCAGGTCATGTGATAAGCCTGACCATACAGATGTGATATTAGGGCAGTTTTGAAGCCGCTGTAGTTGGGGATTAATCAGATTGTCTGGGGTAAAGCATTCCAGAGCACCGGTGCAGCTTGAGAAAAGTCTTGGAGATGGGAGTGGGATGTTCGGATAACAGAGGATGCAAGTCTAAGGTCATTGGCAGAACGGAGAAGACAGTTAGGGCGGTAGGCAATGACGAGAGAGGAGATATAGGGGGGGGTGCAGAACTATGGATGGATTTGTGGGTCAGTGTGATAATTTTATGTTGTGTTCTGTGATGGATGGGCAATGGAGGCATACAGCGACTGTACAAGGTAGATACGTCTGTGTACAAAATGGATGAGTAGGCTGGAAGTCTTAAAATTCTACAAGTACAATGAAGCTGTGCAAGCAGCCCAACACTGCTTGTAATTTCCTCTGTGGCTCTTGTAGGACTGAGTACCAATTCCCTTGACTTTGTACTGTGGATCCAAGGGTCCACAAGTCTATCATGTATCATTCCTGCACCAGTACTCCACTGGAATATAGACTCTCTCCATTTGCCTCTAGTAAATGCCTCCTGTCTTTTACCATAGACAAGTGATCTCTACATCATTCCAAGAGTGTGCCATAAAACATAATTTTTTGCTTGCTTTTTAAACTTTGCAGAAAATACTTCAAACTGTTTGCAATCTTCAACACCAACGTTTCTATTTGTTGCAAAAATATTTCCAAACCTATGGGAATTATCACTACAGTCCCGACATAATTCCTCGTTTTTGCACCATTTTAGCCTTGCAAAGTTTTCAACTGTTTCACAATTTAGATTGAGAGCCCTACTTGTGACAATAAGTGATAACAATGGGGGGAATTTATTAAGATTGGCAATTCTTATGCCAGTCTTAATTGATTCACCAACAGGTGCCTGACTTGCAGAATTACTAAGAGGCTCCGGCCTCCTAGTAAGTCTAGTGCATGTAGGTGCATTCAGAAACTGGAGTAAATTTATGGTATAACTCACACCAGTTTTTAAAAACATGTCGAGTGGGGCACAGGAGCTGAGATGCAAAACAGTGTGCCAAATTGAGGTGCATATTTGGTCACTTTCGAGACGCAACAGTCTTAGAAAATGTGGGGCAATATCTGTAAAGTGCTGCAGAATATGTTTGTGGTATATAAGCAAAAGAAAAAAATAACATATATATCCATATTTGAAGAGTCGCAACAAATTTGGAAAATGTCTGCTAAAAGTCAAAACTAAAACGTACTATTATAGGGTCACTGCCAGAATCACATGTCTAGAGACTGCCCCTCCAGTTGTGCTGATGTATACACCTGATGGTTATCCTCCAAATTCCATATCCTTTTTATAAGGAAGTTCAAAATGTTCAGTTAGACTATAGGGCAATAGGGCTTGTGGTAGGTTTCTTATACCCCAAGTTCCATGGCCAAGTACTTTCCTTTGTTCCTTGCCATATCCCAATCTACAGGTGCATCTCAATAAATTAGAATATCTTTGAAAAATGTATTTATTTCAGTAATTAAATTAAAAAAGTGACCTCCTATATTTTCTAGGTTTCCTAAGCCTTTAAATGGTCCCTCAGTCTGGTTCAGTAGGACACACAGTCATGGAAGATGCTGATTATGAATTGTATTACTGAATCACTGAAATGAATGAACGTTTCAAAGATATTCTAATTTATTGAGATGCACCTGTATCAAGGAACAGGGTCGCCGGGTCCCTGTTACTCGTGTACTTGCAAAGATGCAGCCCAAGAATACATGCTCACTTCACAGGATTATTGTCTCTTCATGTTATGTAGGTAGAAGTTGTCTATCCAAAAAGTAATTAACATAAGTTATTCAGTTGTAGCAAGGATCATCCTCAGCGGTTCACTCTACAGTAGACACTCTGAACGCTCAGTGTCAGTGTGATAGTATCACTCCCAGCACATACAGCGATCGCCAGGTTCTCACAGCAGTATTCAGCTCCTACAAGTACTGCTTCTCAGGCACATGCTAAGCATGCTACACTTGTCTTCTGATAACTAATGTGGTTGCATTGGAACTCCGGATGTAAGACCCAAAGCGACCTCCCTTTTTTAGGGGAACTTTCCCACCCAGTTTGAGGGTGTCGTGTGTGTATGTTGTACCGCAACTGCCGCCAAAAGCTCACTGCCCATTGGACAACCAATAGGTGCAACTGGGTTCTGCCCATTTGATTAGAGTCATCGTGCCGCTCTCCTTCTAGAAAGTACAAGACTGAAGTAGGTGCGAGCAGTAAACACAATTAAAGTGACAGTGTTACATCAAACAGTACAATAAGTCATCAGCATATACAGCACTAAACAGTATAGTACACACCAATTATATATCATACAGTGTTCATTATGATGTACTACGCACAAGCAAATATATAATAACTGAGCAGATCAATCTTGGGTAACAACTTGGTAAAGCTATTTTGTAGAAGGGGGTGGCTTCCACCACCATAGAAGATGAATGTAATATAAAATGCACAAAGCGGATAGAAATTTTTTACTGCATATAGCCATGTTGGATATCAAACAGTTACAGTATGTCTATCCCCACCGCTCCCATCTACTCAAGAGGTTGGCTTTCTAAGACATTCACTCCTGTCCAGTTTAATGGTCCAGAGAGCCAACTAACACATGCCAGCATTCACGTACTAGTCTTTAGCAGAAACTCACTGGAGTAACATGTGCTGAGCTTATTAAGAGACTTACATTATAGTAAATCTGTCAAGTCGCGGGAAGCTAAACTTCTTTTCACTAAGCCCCATCCACTTTTCAGAAGAGTGATGACAGCAGCAAAAAATATCCTAAGATCGGTAATTTGCAACTGTTATAAGCCAGTTTTCTGGCATAAAGTCCTTGATAAATTCACCTGCAATACACCTTCAATACATTGAGATGCCAGGATTTAGGTGTGGATTTTGCTGACATTCTCCTACCAATGCATACAAGTAAGGCATTTACACCCCATTCACATGCTCAGGAAAAGCCGCAGATTAGCTCCATTGCACTATGACGGTGCCAGTCTATGTGCAGATCCCCTGGCCAATCCATGACACAAATCAAGTTTCAGCTACAAAATTCTGCTATGGGTTTTCTTAAAAAATCCAGACATATTTGTCTATAGCTAAATTGTACTGGGTGAACAATACACTACGTTTTCTGCTTGTTACATTGGATCAGCCATGCTAATTAAAAGAAATAAAGAATTATGTAGACACACTTGTCTCCCCGTGTTGACTCATACATGTCTCTTCTTACAGATGATGAAGAATTAGAGGTTTACACTGACACCAGGCCCCCAGGATTCAATGCTAACCGCAGGAGAAGCAGAGCTGTATTGTATCACCTATCTGGACATCTGCAAAAGCAGGATAAGAGCAAGCTTAAGCTGAATAATGTAAGTGTGAGATGATCTTTACAGAGATGAAGAGTTGTGTTATAGTAATGGATAAACTGTATATATCATTATTATTATTATTATTATTATTATTATTATTATTATTATTATCATCATCATTATTATTATTATTATTATTATAATAGTATTATATTATTATCCAAAAAGGCTAAATGTATTTGCAGTCTGATAGTTGGCCTATCCTGTCAGAACACAAACTTATAGCTTGGACAATTGGCAAATAGTATCTGACACCTGAATTTGCAACTCTTTATAAAGAGGACCTTTCACCGCCTCTAACTCTTTATATCAATTAATAGACACCGCTCCACTGATTCCAGCACAGTTACAGTTTTTTCTCTACCACCAACCAATCCCGAGCAATCAACGTGGTTAGTTTTGGTGCCTGATATGCTATTTAGATATTGTACTGTCAGGAGGGCGGTGTCAGGCAGAAGCAGACAAGGGGTGTGATTCTGAGCTCTGATGCTGGCTGCCTCTGCTTGGAGCTCTGAATTACGCCCCTCTGCCTGACACTGCCCTTCTGACATAACAGAGCTTAAATAGCATATCAGACAGCAAAACTACCTGTGCTTGTAGTTCAGGAACGGTGGGAGCTAGAGAAAACTGTCCAACTGTGATGAAATCAGTAGAGCGGAGCCTATTAACAGATGATAAGAACTTGAATTGGTGGAGGTGGTGAAAGGTCCTCTTTAAAGGGAGTCTGTCACCAGAACCCAGCATATCAACCAAGTCCCACAGATAGATTAGGGTCACCTGAAACAAAGTATTTTGCCCTTGTGAATTGGTGCCTCAGTTTCCACTATATCGCCTTTTTTGTCAATATGCTAATGAGCTCTTTGGAGCAATGAGGGTGTTTCTGTTGCTTCAAATAGATAAGTAACAAAACCCATATTGCCTCCAAAGAGCTCACTTGCATATTGACAAATACAGTGATATTTCGGCAACTGAGGCACCAATTTTCAAGGGCAAAACACTTTATTTCAGGTGACCCAAATGGTGCAGGTGACAGACTCCTTTTAAGGCCATACATTAGTCCAACTGGCACAAACTTTGTATATTTGACCAAAAGAACTAAAGGCCACAGTCACTTGTGGTGGAATCCATGGGGTGATTTACATTTCAACATACTGTATGTGGATCTGTTTGCAAGACCCCATCTGCACATAGTATGTTCCTCATCTTGTGCAATAGACATGAATTTTCACAGATTTCTACTTTTCATTGTATAGAGTCAAAAATACAGTGAATCAACAGCGCAATCCAGCGCAAGATGAATATGGCAGATTCATATGAGGTGAAGAATGAGTGGTTAGGGAGGGCCTGTGACTCCCCTGGTTTAGGCGACCAGTTGGAACTGCAACCTCAGTGACCCATACAGCTACACCACTGGTGGGCAGGGAAAGGCACAAGAAGCGTTTCCCTTACAAATATTGTATTCTGTGTTAGGTTCTATTAGTCAAATGTCACAATGCTTTTAGTGATGCTTGAAGTAATAGTACCTTGGATGTGTCAGTATAATATGCTTATGGTAAAATGTTTCAGTTTTAGTTATTTGGGAACAAAAGGTTATTTTGTACAAATTGTAAAAAAATGACACCACATTGTCTAAAATGGGTTTACTATGGCCTGATATTGAATTTGCCATATAGAGATATGTAGGCTGATGTTTTGCAGTTACTGATAGGGTGATGGGATTTTTATGTTGTATTGCTCTTTTGTACTGTTTTCCCAGAGGTATCTCTACAGTAGCTCACAACAGACCTTATGATAGTCATTCTGTATGATGTACAGTACAATGGCCCCTTTAAGTGCTGCTAAAAATAATACTGTACAGGTAGTGTAAAAACACTTCCGCTTTCTCTGCCAACACCTCTTCCAGGACTGTATGATTGTTTCCACTAACAGTACAGGATGCATTCTTAAGTGGTCTGCAAGTGGTTAATAGGTATGTTCTTGTCTGTAGATGACTGAAAATAGTAAGCACACATACTTTACTACTACTAGCTGCCGATTGCTTAATACACTATACACAAAGCAATGAGATGTATAAACATTGCACTCAGCTTTAGGATAGTTGCAGACGACCGTGTGTACCTTGCAGTTAGCAAACTAGTAATTAGTGTTCAGTTTTTGCGGACAGTGTGCCATCAGTGTGTCTTCAGTGTGTCTTCAGTATCAGTGCTGTATGTCCGCAAAAACGGAAAGTGTGTCATCAGTGTGTGATCCTAGTTCGCGGATCCACCATAAAAAAACACAGGAGACATCTAATGATATCCCTAGCTTGTCCACAAAAATGGACGTCACACTGATGACACGCGGAGTACATCAGTCTGCCATCCTAGGTTTTTAGTCTCCCATAGGATTCTATGGGCGAGTCCGTTCCGCAAAGACTGAACAGAATAGGACTTGTTCTATATTTTGCGGCACGTACTCACGGCTCGCACACTGATCAGTGAAAAACATGGTTGTGTGCATGTGCCCATAGTAATGAATGGGTCAGTGTGCTATCCGCGAAAAACACGGATAGCACACGGATCTCGCCCACGGTAGCCTGCAAGGGGCCTAAGTGTGTATCCAAATATTAGATAATATGATGACATCATGATGGACATTGCAAATAGAAATAACCAGTGTATGCTGTGTCCCCTTGTATTGTCAGCTATTTTATTATTCATAATATACTGAAGACATAACATAGTCAGTAGAATCTCCATTTAGAGGGTTAAAAGTTGCTCTTGCCTAACTAGCCTCTGAATTATTCACCAATAAATTATCCAGTTCAGCCCTGTTAAATTATGGAGGGACACTTTTTGTGAGAGATATTTTAGGAACAGGGCTATTAAGAGGGTTGCTCTTCTGTGCTGTACGGCACCTGCTTTACACATTTTATTCTCATTTTATATCTCATTCTTTATGCTGAAGAGAACCTGTCACATTCTGTTTAGAATCTTAATTATTTACACCTGTCTTATATTTATTCTTACCTTTTCTTAAAAAAAAAATATTATACACAACAGTATTGTCTGCATGCGTTACAAATATACAATGGCCGCTGAAGACATTACCTCTGGGTAGGGTTCCTTATCAACGCTATTATATTGTATATTACAAAATTTTATCAAAGACTCATTTCAATTAAATTCAGTGAATGGAGCTGTACTGCAGTACCAGATACAGCCTATGGACAAGAGTGGCACTGTTTCTGATAAGATGAATAAGTTAACAAATGCATACACCCTATATTATATCCTAGAGCTGCTTTCACAATTCTGAAAGCTTTGGAGCTGATAACACCCATAATTTCCTACTAAATAGAGTTTCCCTGATTATTTCCTCCTGCAAAATTTGATGGTACCCTAAAGTAAGGGGAAAACCAATTATTACACAGTTCTTTGCAGCAGGTAACATGACATTATATAAAAGCTATCAGATCCTTTGTCTGGTTTTAGTAAACTTAGGCTAGGTTCACAAGTGCATCGGAGTCTCCAATGGAGAGAGAGGTCCTGCACAGAGGACTTTTCTCTCCTCTGGTTTCAGCATAAAAGTGGCGGAAACCCAACAGACTCCCGGCGGACCCCATTATAGTCTATCGTGTCTGTGGGTAACCGCTGTTTTAGTGGATGTGCTCTCCATTGTTTGGGTCCCCCAGTAAACCCGAACGACAGAGAGCCCAACGCAAGTTTGAAGTTAGCTTTATACTCTACATGAAATAATAATTCCGGTGCATCTATTTTTCAAGTTCTCTGTTGTTCCATTCCTCTGTAATTCCTCCTAGAAGTGTAGGAATAAATTGCCAATTGGGTGTTACCATTCCCCATGTGTATCCCCACATAGTCTCACTCGGTATTATAGGTGTGTCAGTTGGCAGGTGTGTCGTCTAGTTCTGATGCCAGTCAGCAGAATTATGAATGCAGCTCTAGTATGTTATTCAGACTGTAACTTTAGGCTAGTGCAATGTAACGCAGAGTGTTTGCAGAGCTTCACAAGATGACACTTCACATAACTATAGGAGTTAAGTCATGTATACCAGGTATCTTATCGTGGGTGCAAGAAGCATTGTTACTGTAATACTTTTCATTGGATAGATCCACAGACCCAGTAACATGAAGGGCAGCAAACATGGCTGTGCAGTGTTACTACTGACTATTCTCATGTAGACCTTCTTCAGACTACATCATTGTGTTGTGTATAACATAGCCATAACAGCTATATTGTATCTGTTTCAAACATACCCCATCTATTCCCTTTGACTTTAATGAGAAAAATTGGGGTTTCATCAGTATTGCAGTATTTCTATCAGCAAAACTGTGACATACTTGCCATCAAAAATATCAGAAAGAGCCATGGAAAGGCTTCATGCACATGACCGAATATATTATCCGAGTCTAAGGTCTATGTTTCTTTTATGACAGATCTGAATAGGACCTGCTCTAAACATATTGGAATGGATCATCGGATGACACTTGGATAGCACACATGGTTTTTTGCATGGTGCCTTAGTGGTTGACGTTCAGACCACAATCATTACTTATCCACTGGATAGGTTATAAATGTATGATCCCTTGGGGTCTAACCATTGGGACCCTTACCTATCACAAAAACAAAGTCCTTGAGACTCCTGTATGCACATTATGACTCCATTCACACAGGCGGCTCATGGAGCCCCATTCTTGTGATCAGTGGGGGACCAAGCAGTTTTTATAGCAATGAAAATACAAATATCCTCCATCTATACTTGTATATTAATGCATTCATTGTAAATTCTGCCCACATCTGTCTCTTTTACTGTTCCATTGTAAAATACCTAACACACCAGAGACATGCAAACTAGTATGCCGAGTGAAGCTCTAACAGTGTGTTGGCCCTTTCACCTGCCTATGTTACAAATCTGGCGATCACTTTGTACTGCTCCGTCAGAGCCAGAAAGTTTTGTCTGTTGTTTAGATGTGAAAAACAGCCTGGATGACAGCTTGTCCCCTCTCAACTCTGCAGGAACCAAAGCAACACTTAAAAAAATAGCTGAAAGGCCAGAGTCGTGCTCTGGAAATTAAAATGTAAGCTGACCTCCCCTCTGAATATTACATGAAGGAAAATTTCTGGTATGTTTTCAAGAGCTGAAACTGCAGGCAGGCGCTTGGTATTAATGCAGGAGGGTGATTTATGTAATAATGTAGTACATGGCAAAAGGCAAAATAATTGTCTAACATTAATCATGGCACCAGCAAGATATTACTGCCCTGGTCTTAGCTATATATAAAGGATGAACAGTTTTGCTGATAATAGAAATCTATCAGTGATGCAGACAGTACTACAGTAGAGACACCAGCTATGCCAAATACTAAAGAAGCTTTTCTACTACTAACATTTAATAACAGCCTTATCTCCCATTATAAAGACACATTTTGAACAATGGAGGGCACAATGAAGATGTGTAATAAACCTCCATTGTAAGATGTTAGGGGAATCCAGATTCATAGTAAAAAAAAAAAAAAAAAATCAATGGCTCAGCATGCAGGTATTGGAAATGCTGAGTAGGGCCAATGTAAGAGAAAGTATTCTAGTTACTGTGATAACTTCCTAGCAGTTGGCATATTCTAGAAACATGTCAAACCAGAAGAAATCATTAAGAAAATAGCTTAGGCTAAAGTTTACATCAGCGAAATGTCTGCAGAATCTACAGAAACTGCCAGAAATTGGTGGAGAGAAAAGTCCTACATGGGTAACTGTTGGTTTAGTGGTCTAGGTCTCCGTCGTTCGGGTTCCCGGTAGACTTGAACTACGGAGAGCCATGTGCAGATGTGAACCTAGTCTTAGAGTGCATTCACACGACCAAGTTTCAGCCATGAAACTCGGTCCATGTTTTAGCCAGATTTACTGGTCTGAACAGTATGCCGGGAGAGGGACACCTAGCAGAATAGTTATCTATGATACTAAGAGTCCTTACCTCCCAGCGACATACTGCCCCATAGTGATTACAGTACTGGAGGAGGAAGTAGAGTCTGGCATGGACCCAGGAACCGTTGGGACCGGAGCGGCAGGTAATGAATGAGGTAATGATGTATTTTAGAATATTTTATATTTTCTGTATAATCTTTATGGGCACACCGCCCCTTTAATGTTTTTCATGAGACAACCTATTACCATTAAGGGAACTCCTTAAAGGGGTATTCCCACGACCATAACAATTTTTAAATTTGTAGATAATTAAAAATGAAACATTTTTGCAAATATAAGGAATTAAACATTTTGCAGAGTTTTAAAGATTTTCTTTAAAATATCTTGTGGTCAAAAGTTGTTGTCTTGATCGGTTGCCAGTGGATACGACCATGAATGCAGGACCTTTCTAAGGTAAGAAAATCAGCTATGATTTCCTTATTGTGGCCGGGATATCTTCTGATACATGTAGTGTCCCTGCCTGATAACCCAGCTACAACAAGGAAATCATGGCTGGGTTCTTGACAACTCCCAGACCATAGAAAGTTTCTGCACTCATGGTCGTATCCATTGGCAACCGAACAAGACAACAGACTGTCACCACTAAGATGAATAGAGAAAATCTTTAAAACTCTGCAGAATTTTTAACTACTTATATTTGCAAAAATGTTTAACTTTTAATTATCTACAAATATAAATATGATTATGTTCATGGGAAACCCCTTTAACCTTTGTTATTCCAGTATCTAAGCATGACAATAATCTATGTGTTAGTAATAAGGAGCAAACGGGGTCCATAGGCAGGTGGTTATGGAGCTGATTCAGAGATAGTGTTCCTCACATCTATGGGCTGTTAATGGTATTGCACCTCAGTCCCATTAAAGTGAATGAAGCTGAGCTACAATGCCAGATACAGCACATGGATATGAGTGTTGCTATTCCTGAAAAAAAAAAATCGCTAAGGCTCTATGTTGTGAAACAGCTAAAAATGCTGCGGAAAAAAAATCAGCGAATACAGCATTTTTTATTGCATTTTGCATGTTCCTCTGCGTTTTCTCTTCTTCAATTAAAACTAAAACTATAAAACTAAAACTAACTTTCTGCATTTTGGAAAACACAGCTTTCCTGCAACTTTTTTTTTGTGTAGTGTGTGGATCAGATTAACCAAAATCTAATTCATTTTGCTGGTACTGTGAAACCTGGGGCCTTAGTTTAAAATTCATTCCTGTTTTCTGTTACAAAATAAATTCTATTGTTTCTAAATAAAAAATGAGTCTAAAAAGACAAGATGAAGTTCTAATGCTCTGTTCCATCTCCAGCTTCATGTCTTATTCCTTTGTTAATCACTTTGCCACCTTTGCTTTTGCTTTTGAAGCGTCTGGTGAGGAAAGGGAAAAGAAAATCGGTTTCTGTGAAGGAAAAAAACAGCATGGAAAACCCTACCAGTTCCCAATTAGTGAGTAATAAAGATATGTGAATGTAGTGGTGAAAAGCAGGTATTATAATGTCAGGCCCTGGCCTCCGGCTGCATTATAAACCTGGCGCCACTCAAGCACTGACATTACACTTTTTTGCTCTCGCAAAATCTAATGTCACCGCCTTGTGCTTGATTGATGCAAAGAATAACGCACATTATTCTTTCTGAGCTATGAGTGTAGTATTACTAAGGTTTCCCTGCACTGAGGTCAAACTGTGATAAGTGTCACTGTAAAGTTATACTAATGAAATACGGTATATTTTATTTCTGATTTTTCTCAACTAGTGTAACCAAACACTATAAAAGATTCATGATGACAGTATTATCACTTAACTTAGAATTTTACACATCATACAATAGATCTGGGAATGATACGGATTGTCTATTAATTCCACACATTGCAGATATGTTGCAATATATTTTGCAAAGTTTTCTGTTTTAAAGAAAATGTGAAGAGGTTTTTGCTCTATATGTTGCTGTAGAGCAGGGTTTAGCGACCTTCAGCACTCATGCTCCATTCACTTCTATGACAGTTCCAAGAAATTCAAAGCAAGTATGAATGCTGGGAGTTGCTGGAGTGCCGAAGGTTGCCTACCCCTGCTGTAGGGACTCTGTGTGCCACTCTATGGTGCCTCCTTATAACACTGTGTCATGAAGGTATTCTCATCTAGAAACACAGAGTATCACCATTCCATAGTACAGCATCTGATGGTCAAAAACGTGACAAAAACTTTGCAACAAATCGATGGCAAGGATCCTATGCTGAGCTAAGTCTAGTTTAGTAGACATGTTCAAACTTAAAGGTGTACAGACATTTAAAGAGTGGAAACACTTAAAGCACACCTAACCTTTAAACACACCTTCCATAAATCAATAGTACAATGAATGTACATGGGTTCTGGCCATTATCGGCCTTAATTCTGCAATCTTTATCACTTTCCCCTCTGTAGTTTGCAGTTCTCTCTGAGCTGGTGGGTGGAGACTGCCATAGATTGCAGACACTAGATAGAGGAGAAACTGCTTTATAACTGACTCTTTTTCAAAGGACCATGCAGGACATATATTGAGAGGTACTGACTTGTACGGATGTGAATAAAGTAATTTGGTTGTGATAGAAAGCTCCTTTTTAGCACCAGCATTACACTAAACCTTTGTTTCTGCTGCTATATTTCTCTCCCTATGATCGCTTCTTCCTGCATCTCCTTTTCATAGACTTCTATAGACATGTAAGCTTCAGTTGGTCTCAAGATGGATATAGCAAAATTTGCATCAGTTTATCAGAGGGGAGGGAAAGCAGGGAAACATCCTGATGAGAGCAGAAGGAAGCATTTTTCTCTGATAAGATATATTTCACAGTTGCTTGTACTATTGATTTATGCAAAGTGTATTGAAAAGTTAGTGACCATTAAAATGGGACCATATTATGACTCTTGGAATTCAGCCATACTTTTACTTTGCAAGTTCTGACTACAAATTAGATAACCACAATGGTTATTTCCTATGGTATATATGCAGGGATATAATTTGTCTTTAGCAAAGCAAACATCCTCCATTGATATGGCTAGAATCATAGACACCTGTAGACAAGTCTGTTTCAATCTTTTTACATCTCATCAGTGCATGATATGGAACATTGAGTATCGCAGAACAGGATTTGGAGAGCACCCAGGAGTTCACCCACCGGGATTTTAGTGAGGTAGTATAGAAGGCGTGCAACAACAATTCACTATAAATTATTCAGTGTAAGCTTTCTTGTAGTCATATGTATTCACGTTCTCACAGCTACTTCATAACAACCACAACAACCACTATTCCCTAGGACCGAATAGGGAAGTATTGTTCATACTAGTGTGGGTTATAAATGTTTGTTATAAATCAACAATGACACTGAATATTTTTATTATTATGATTTATACTAACAAACTAGTTTTATAAAATATATTTTTAAAGGTTTACACTTAAAAGTTGGGTTTTTAATTATCAAAAATGTTCTATTTAAATATTCTAAAAATAAAGCATAATGTATATACATATATTTTGGATCCCAGTATACTATATAATATTCATCATATGGCATTTTTGTAGACCATTAGAAGTCATTGTATAAGTGGTTGTTCACACAACACGGCTATGTACTCAGCTGTGAAAAGGTATATTTTTCAGAGCCAAGTGTACATCCAAGGGTAGTCAGTTTTCACAGATCCCTCATAAATTTGAGTCTATTGAGGGATCCATGAAAACAGCCCAAAAAAAGACATGTGATACAGTGGGGGGAAAAAGTATTTAGTCAGCCACCAATTGTGCAAGTTAAAAAGATAACATAGGTAGACCTCAACTATGAGAGACAAAATGAGAAAACAAATCCAGAAAATCACATTGTCGTATTTTAAAGAATGCAGAGAAACAGCACTTAACAAAAAAAAACTGTGTTAGTAGATCTTCTATTTTCTGTGGACCTATGCACCGTCCAAAAAAAAAACATCTATGCACCCATAGAGCCCCACTTCTACATTTGTTTTTTTTTTTTAAAAAACAGGGGACATTATGGGAGCTTTCTACTATTCACTGAACATTTTTATAAATGTTCTCCTGAAGTAGGGAGAGGAAAAGATAAGTAAAAATGGCCACACACATTCAATGGTGTTCCTTCCAAGATACCCATACACAGAGCATACATGTGTTCTAATAGTTGAAAGGAGTACTGTAAACCACTACCAGACACCTATGTTGGCAGCTTCTTTCCCTTGAGCACAAACAATTGGACATGTTAAAAATCAGCATGCCCAATCCTTATTTTCACTCACATACAAGTCAAGCAAACATTGGCCAAACATTCAATACACTATATTCTAATGTGTATGGCCTCCTTATGGCTATGTTCATACTGCCATCAGAGGTTCTGATCAGAGGTTCTGTTCAGAGCTTCCATTGGCAGTTTCATCAGATTTGATTGGAAGAATAGCATTTTGTACAGTGTTATGATTCCTATTAAAACAGCAAAAAAATTGTCAGAACCATCTATAGTGATTTGTGTTATAAACAGAAAAACATGTATGAACAGAGCCTAAGGAGGAGAGTAGTAGTGCAGAGAAAGTGTGGATAAAACTGAGGAATAAATAACATGCATACCATAGATGTATAGATGTAGCCCATATGACTGCTGTTGGGGGAAGTGATCTATTTTGGTCCAATCTTCCCTTTAAAAAGGTTCCTGTGTGTATGTAATTCAGCCAGAAGTAACTGTAAAAAAAGTAAACAAATAGCTTAGAAAAGTCCAAATGAAAATACTATAGGAGATCCAAGGACACAGGACTCCAAATTCAGGCTATAGTGCAGCTACAAGATCTCTGACACAGAAAAAGAGAGATCAGAGCACAACCAGGAAAGTTTCTTGCTGTCTATGACTAATATCCCATCAGTAACAACACAAGAAGCAAGTCAAAATTAGACAATCCTTACACTCACTGTGAGCTGTGATGAGGCGCACACTCCTCTCTGAGCAGTATACAGGCAGGGAACACAGAGCAGCAAAATTGTGTGTACACATTCAGAGGCTGTGAAGAGAGACCTGCCACTCCCCCTCCACTTCCTGTGTTCTATCTTGGGCCTGCTGGTATCTAAAGGCAGACCTTCCATAATAACAGGAAGTGGACAGCAAATTATCAAGTAGAGAGACACCTAGTGGCAGCAAATTTATAGAGATTTTCAGACAGAAAAAAGCTACATTTTTAAATAAAGTATGTTACATTTTGGTCCAGAATCACATATTCTATTAAATGAAACTAAGTTGTCTGAAATGCTAAAATGCTAGTGACCATTTAATGGGTGACCATTTAATGGGTGTAAAGTTTTGGAAATTGGATGAGGTGCCAGGTTCTTTAGCCATGAGTGTATTAAGTGTAGTGAATCAGATAGCACCATATAGAATAATTAATTTTTATTCTTTGTATTCTCCACGGTGTAGAAACTGTTCAGTTAGGGATTTCTTTCCTTTTGATGTAATGTATGTACCAATATTATTTACATACTGAACAATGTTATAAGCTCAATGAAGTGTATGTACAAAACATTGGCTTTTAATGTAAGAGCATTCTAATGATCACTTTATGGTTGATATCACTTTATGAAAATTATGGTATGATAATTAAAGAAGATAACAATGAGTTATTTCCTATTACAAATTCATTGCAAGTAACAACAATTTGCTAATTCTGTCTTAATCCTGTATACAGTAGTCATCCCACATCATTCCGAAAAATATAATGAACTGAGTAATGTATTATGTAGCTATTATAAAATAATATTGACCAGACATACATAACAATAAGCTGTGTTTAAGTGAATCATTGAGTTATCTCTTCTATCTCCCTGATTCAATTTGCAGTTATATTTTAGTATGATCATCCCAAAGATCGATAAGTACCTTTCAGAACAAGTCTGCTACTTCATGCAAAGTTGCCATCTAACTACATCGGGTCTAGACAATAACACTCAGATCACTTGTAATGCTGTAATATCGATTGTTAAATTGTTATCTCAAAAGTCTCTTAGAACCATCACAATGGCTCATAGACTTCAAGATTTATCCATTAATCTCACCTCTTAGTTTCTGTTCTGACATGAAATATTCTCTGACTTTAGATTTCCTGCAGAAAATACTCAGCCACCCACGCATTTCGCTGCTTCCTTGACACTAGATTTTATCGTTCGGGCTTGTGAGAAGTTTAATGAACACAAGCTAACATTAGGTTCCATTATTAAGCATTAACATAGACTTCTACAGAGAAAGTATGTAATCCAGTAAGGAGAAGATAATTACTTTACGTTTTAACATGTTCTATCTTTCTATACGTTCTAACCCCGTACAATTCAATTGCTCCTATGCTTTCCATAGTTTAATTTCCGCACATTCATTTTCAGGCTATTAGATCGATGTGTAATTATATTGAAGCTATTACCGGGGTGTTTTCAGTTGTTGTTTGCTGCCAAGGTCACCTCCAAATTACTTACTTATCCTAAAAGGTCAAAAAAAACTATTGTAAGCTAATGGCACTGAATGAGAGCCATTCCCCTACGCCCACAGTATATTTATTCCCATTGCAAAATGGTATGGATATATATATATATATATATATATATATATATATATATATACAACATATAACATACATGAAAAAATAACATGCATAATAAAATCATACAAGAAATAATACAAAAATTAGGTAGAAATTAAAAAAAAAAAATAGTGAACCCATTATATGAAATAAAAAAACAATGGGCAAAAGATTTAAGAATGTGGTAGCAGACTACGGCTCTGTTCACATCATATTTGGGGTATACAGTTAAGGTATGCTTTTTTATTTTCTGCCTAAATAAAGGAAAGCATTCAAAAACATATGCAACTGTGCAACTGTATCACTGTATCATTGTAAAAAATATATACAGTATATATATCTAATATATTTATATACCTGTTATATGTTTATACAATGATTTTATGCAGTTTGGACATGTCATCAGGTATGTTCGAATACTTTACTTTCCTAACCAGATATATTTTTCTGATGCCTTTAAAAAGAGTCTGTCACCAGTAAATTAGTTTTTATTCTAATCCTAGTAAATTCCAGAGGTGACTCTATACTTTCCATATATCTAATTTGCCTATGAATAGAACAGTGATTTACACGAACAAGGGGCTCCAAAGTTGAATATCAGACATATTGGAAACTGTAGAATCTCCTCTACAAGGTACTGTGATTGGGTTTATAACCAATTTAGTGCTGACAGACTCCCTTTAAAAAGTATGTCTGCTTTGGAGAACCCCCTGAAAATAAGCTGATGACAGGGTGTCCTGCTGATTGGACTCCTAGAGATCAGATCTGTAGTAATTACTGAGCGAACCCACAGCAGGAGTATAATTATCCTTCAGCACCTCCCCAGGCAGACATTAGAATTACATGATTCTCATTAAAATCAATGAGCTGTACATGTAATACATGGACATGATAGCTCATCTAGAGAAGGAAGCTTTTTGTTGCCAGTCTCTGTTCAGTTAATTGGTGGTGGCTGTGAATAAAAGACCCTCTTGCTTTAATCCTTCCAAAATGTCCAGACTATTCAAATCTAAAAATATTTATTCCATATGCAGTAGCAGAAAAAAATATTAAAATGTCTGAATTGCCAAGGCGTAAAAAATGAAAAATGGCTGCTGCAGGAAGGGGTTAAATGCTATAAAACTTAAAATATAAAGATTATTTCCCTTAGGATTCTACAGTAGTCAAACTAAAATTTCAATGTTCTGCCAAATTGTTCACTCTCGGGCTTTTATGTAATCATGGAGAAAAGGGTAGGGGAAGGAGAAAACACATATACTTCTATAATGTATAGAGCTAAATTACTGCTAAAAATGGCTGCTGTATCATAGATACTTCCTATAACTAGATGATGTAGGAAGCAAAGTAAAACACTCATCAATATGGAAGCTGAGTTAGGGTGGGTGTAGGCGAATTGCAGATAAATTGGCATAAACCGCCGGCGTTTCCATCGATATAATTGACATGCTGCAATTTCCAAAACCACAACGGTTCTGGAAATTGCCGCATGTTCGCAGCACGTAGTTTAACACAAAGTGAGGATGGCAGTTTCTAGAATCCCATCCATTTCGCTGTGACTGTAAAACGCTGCGGCGTTTACGCCACATGGGGCCCTGCCCGGCCTGAGACAGTTTTGAGGCACTTCAAAAAATGCTGGAGGTTTTAGGAAGGAGAACCTTGTGTGCTAGGCAAATAAAAAAGCTTCAAAAAAACTTTTTCAGAAAGCCCCTTCAAAATCTGCTTCAACAGCCCAAAGATTTTTTTTCTTGCTGTCAAAAAATTCTGTGTAAACTTACTCTTAGAGGAAGATTTCAACAAAATTCCTGTATATTTATATATAATAGCAAAGTTTCATGTTTATTCTAAAAACCTAAAGTGTACAGTATAATATTGTACCTAGTGCGCTGTATAGATATGTATGGTGTATATTTATCCATATCCCAATACATAGACTGATTTCCTTTAAATATTCTTATACCGCTGTTGTTTCCTATGGCGAGCGGCCTCCAGTAGTAATTGCCGCAGCTGAATGTAAGTATGATGTTTATGTTGTGTCTGAGCCGTGCTATTCTAGGGAACTCATTAACATCAAGGGAGCTTTCCTCTTTCAGGCGCATACATTTCCTCTTTGTTAATACAGAAACATCCTGACAAGTCTGCTGATTACTTCAGAATTTAGGAGGAAGTATTTTTATACCCTTGAACTCATCACCTGACTCATCATTTCTACTTTTCCCAATGTGATGACAAAGACATACCAACCTGAACCATTGTATATATTAACTGTGATGTTATACAAGTCCACATATTGCCTGGCAATTATTGTAGGCTCAACACATTCCATAAAAATAACTACACAAATATCAAATGAGGAACCAAATGTTTAAATTTTACAACTATTTAGAATTTTCAGGTATTTTCTTCCCACTCAACATGTATTGAAGTTTTGTAATTCATTTCCATTAACCAGTAAGTCAGACCATGGGAATGGTTTCTGAAAATCTACAGTAGGTGAGTTATAAAAATATCACCCTGTGATGTTGTATGGCAACACATCTAATCCCTGTGGTTATTATGGAGTAGTGAGTACGCATACCACTTGTCAAAGGTAGAATATTTCTAAGATTTCATGAGTTTGTACATGCCACATGTTAACCAGATGAAATTCCATAGCTATCTTCAGACACCTTGCTTATGCATCAGTACATCACAGCTTCAAGGTCATTGATGTGGGACATTGTCAAATTTAACAATGGAACAGTTTTGGTGGAGGTATTTTCTATTAAAATATATTTGGGGAACTTATTAAGACTGGAAAATCTTATACAAGTCTTATTAAAGTCTTACCCATGTCATGCCTGAATTAATAAGAGGCACTGTGTGCCAGAATGCCAGTCAAGAGGAAAGGTAAAAAAAGGGAACATCTGATCCCTATACTACACATTCCCTGTAATACTGTAGACATACAGAAGCTATCAACTTCTTTCATTTTAGTAAATTCTGTATTTTTCTCAATAAGTAAAAGAGATGAGGGAATTTAAAGAGGAAGGGGAGCACGAAGGGGATTACAATGATAACAAAAAACATATTAACAGTGTCGTTCAGTCTGCTGCACAATAGAAGAGATTTACATGTTACATACACATTCGTAGAATAGGAATTCCAAGTATAGTACATTTATCCAATATTCTGGAGGATTTGTTGGACCAGTTGGTCTATATAGGGTTGAAGTCACTTGAATGGGAGCTGAGCTGCAGTAGGTCGGCACTACCTCTGCACAGTATACAGAGCTGACTGCTTCCAGCTCTGCACACTGTGCTCTGAACAGCTGATCCGTTGGAATACAGGGGATTGAACCACCACCAATCTGGTTGGTTGTTGACTTGTTCTATGAATAGACCATTAATGTCAACTTTGGACAACGTCTTTAAATATAACCCTCAAAAAGTTTTACTGTTGTGGTACTACTACTGGGAAACCTAACAGTATCTCACGGGAAATGAAGATATAGCTAAACAATATCCAACTACCCAAATTCCACAATTTAATATGTAGTAACTTACTTAATTTCCTTCTGTTGTATTATAGTTCCTGGTCAACCACCCTGTAACCGTCATAAACATATTTCTATTTCCAGTCCATCTACACCTCTTCTTACTTTCATCCCTCTTCACCCTTTCCAACTTCACACTAATCTTCAGATTTCACTTTCTGATATCCTGCAATGTCAGACTTGTCCAATGTTGTTTCATTCCAGTAAGATTCTCGACAACCTATTGTTTGGTGACTTTGAAATGAGTTTCTTATTTTATTTTCCCCATTCTTTCCGCATTTCCATCATATTTTAAATTTACCTCCCGTGTCTTCATTTATATGTCTGACAGCAGAGCATTCCCAAGAAAAACATACACAGACAAACCTGCTGGGAGGATAGAGCCGTATATAATCACATATTACTTATATTCGTGGCTGCAGTTTATATTGCCCAGCACTATAGTGTGACCTTTGTGACATTGAAGCAGTCTGTATTAGCAATCATAATGTCTTATTACATTGCTCACTGGTAAATCCAAATCTCTCATTGCATGGTATTTCCAAATACATTGTGGGTAATCCTCTACACGTAGTGATAGCTTATATTTAGTTCTCAGATTAGTTTATCATTATGTGTTCAGCCTGGGCTATAGCCATGAATATACTATTAAATCCTGGAATCCCACAATTGCCACCCAATCTGTACTCATAAATTGCTGCATAGTAATTGATGCTCGGAAGTAGTAGGGAGTGTAGGGATTTTTTTCTGTTTGTTGAACAACCAAGTGACAACAGAAAGTGCAGCCATATTAGGTGTCAATTTAGTTAAATTGGAGAGTTGTCTAAAAGGTGTAGTGTTGCTTGCTGTTTAATAATGTCTGTCAATATTGATGAACTGCCTATTGTTACATTTGTAAAAATTGCTGCTGCAGCTAAAGAGAAGAATACCAATATATATCTCTAAGGCTACATGCACACAACATTTTCCTTAGCAGTGCTCCGTAAAGGACATCTACCACCGCCCTGAAGCATATGCCTCCACCATTTTACAGAGCACATTGCAGTGATAAACATACCTTTGTCATGTATGTTATTTTTGTAGATTTGGAGAAAGACAAGTTTGAAATATTATGCAGATTAGGCAGTTGGTGCACTGGGGGCAGACATTCAGCTTTGGGAGCACTGCTCCTGCTGCTCAGACCCCTACCATCTTATGCCTGCACCACCCTGTACATTGGGAGTTGATACTTTTGCTGCTATAGCATCACCCATCCTACTTGAGCAGAAAGGGTAGTGCTCCCAGGGGTGAAGGCCACCTCCAGTGCACCAACTGCCTCATTTGCATAAGACTTTAAAGTTGTTTTTCTCCAAATCTACAACATTGTCATGCAGTTGAATATTCTTGGGGCAGGGTGGTAGACTCCCTTTAAAGAGGACCTGTCACCATTCCTGACATGTCTACTTTAGTAAATTCTTTTTTTCCCCATGAAATAAAATTCCGGAGCATCTTTTCTCATACTGTATTGTGCAGTTCCTCGGTTATTCATATTGTATATTTATAAATAAATTGACAACTTTGTGCTATCCTTGCTGTTGTCTAAGTAGTGTGTCCCTTCACGGTTTCACCTTGTCTGACACCCAGCTGTCAATATGTTAAAGAGTTCTAGGAGGAATAACAGAGGAATAGCATAACACAGACCTCTAAGCAAACATGCTTCAGAATGATTTCAATAAGAATACAAACATTTATTAAAATAGACATGCCAATAACATATTCTCTGTATAAGAAAATATATGTATGCTTACCATACACAGCATTATACTGTGGTTATGCCCCCTCCCCCCAGACACAGTATAATGCTCTAAAGTTTCCCACATATACAGAATAATGCTCTCTAGTGCCCAACACACAGTATAATGCTCTCCAATGAGCTGCTGCCGTCTCCTGCAAAACACACACAGTTCTTCTATACAAATAGAAAAAGTAATACTTACCAAGTTCCAGTTCCACAGAGATTTCTGCAGAATGCAGATCTCTGGCTCGATGCAGCAGACCTGCTCCAAACTGCAAGCAGTACTAGTGGCAGGCTGAGTGGTAGAGCAAGAAGCGGAAGTGTTCCTGCTTCACCATTCTATTCAATTGCATATACATCTTTAGGAAGTAGAGCTGACATCAACACATGTGACTGCGTGTGCCCATCTATATGTCTGTGCCATGCCTGTCTGGCACGAAGGCTAGTCGCAAATTGTGCCAAGGCTGAAAAGTCTTGGCTCCATTTGCAAATTCTTATTCATATTGGCAACCATTTTGGCCGCCGTCTTGAACCCTATGTCACTGCTGTATCAATGCATGCTAAAGAATATTGATCTCAAGAGGGGTCATAGGAAAAGTGGAGCACGTTTATAGTCCCCTGCAGACATTTCTACAGATTTTAATGTTTTTTCCACTTACTGTACATCAAATCAATGGCTTACAACTGACAGGATAACATGTTCTTTCTATATGTGTAATCATTCCCATATTGAGCCACAGTAGAAGAGAATACTATATTCTTTATCAGTTTGTTATCTTTTTCAGTATCTCTGCTTGAAGTCATTTATTTGTACCCTTAGTCCTTACTCACATGTCACTATTTTGCAACAGGGTTTGTAAGTCTAAAGCGTGAGTGGGGACTATACATAGATAAAGTATAACGGGAAGATTTGCACCTGTTCTATGTTTTTAACTCACTCCTGGTGTTAGTCTAGAAACACTTATGCAAAACATTGACATGTGAATAAAGCCTTATTGCTGTCTCCCAGGGTGGTAAATATCTGTCCTGGTCATGTAATAATCCCATAGGCGCTCAGCTCAGATGTAATACAGTTATCAGTGCTATTTCTTGTAATTAGTGTTGAGCGAACCTGAACTGCACATCAGCACTGAAGTTTGGGTCCGGGTTCGGCTCATCCCTAAAGCTGGTTGATTGACTGCTGAGCAGCCAATCAACCCGCTTTAACTCCTACGTGGGAGAATGTGGATAGTTACCACATCTCCACGTACACGTACGTGATGGTGATCGAGCGGGCTCAGAAGCAGAGCTCGTGCGATCACCGTGGGAGTCCAGCTGTATCTGACAGTCAGGCTCCCGAGCAGCATCGGGAGCAGGTGTTAGCTGTAACTGACAACTAACACCCTGCTACTTAACCCCCAATTGGGGGTTTTAATCCCTTTGTGATGATTCCGCTTAAATATGGCTATAACTCAAAGCTGTATTTTGATCTCTGGGTAGCGTATTTCTCTCTTAGTTCCATTTATTCATAATGTGCACAGCTCTAATCCTAGATGTATGTTGTCATAATGTGGCAACATTGTAACAATAGGGCTTTGTATCCATCCCAGAATAGCTCCATTGAATTCCTACACATGCATTGTTCAGCCTGGGCTGTTGATCAGATATGGCTGATAACATTGTATCATTCCACTTGGTCTCAGCTCCATACAAAGAATCTGGACTTGAGTGCATTAATCAATCAGACTTGCCGTCGCCGGTGACCTCATTCTGGGAGGTGGCATAAAGGGTATAAAAGATGAGGTAAGAGGTCAGTGAAGGGAGATTGTGCTGAGACTACCACTGGGAGATTACTATGAAGATGCTACTATGAGGAGAGGCTGCTGAGATGCTGGAGTTGATGTCGCTGCCTCCATTGGTGATCTCCACATGCTATGTGTGAGTGTTGGACTATAGAGCCACATCCAGGATATGTGTGGTAAAGTAATCATTTCACCTTTATTCCCTTTTATTTTATTGCACTGTATCTTGTAACTAGTAACTGTTAATGCTTGTATATATCTACATATCTGTTCTGAACTGCATGTGTTAGATGTTAATACCGACCCATTTAGGGGTTAATAAATATATAAAATTTAGAAAGCTTGTCTTGTATTTATCTTGTGAACCCAGCACTCACTGGCGGTGAGTGTGTTTTTTTATGAAAGAAGACTCAGGTGTGGCCAAAGCGGTGTTGGCGCACTGAGGATCTTTCACACCCTTGGATGCCGCAGTCATGACCGTGGCATCCAAGGGGTTCTGTCATGCCAAATGTCCCCCTCGTGAAACCCCCCCCCCCCCAGTGGCGAGATCAGGGTGTGTCCATATGTATCTTCTGCAGCCTGGGGTCTGGCCAGTGACCTCAGGCTGCTAGGAGCACTCAGTACCTGCTTGATCCTGCCAAGAAGAGAGGATATGCATAGGCTGACTTCCTATACACATGTATTGCAGTCTATAGTGCTGAACTAGTGATCAGTGTAATGCTGGTTCAGGTCCCATAGTGGGACATCACTAAAAAGTAAAATAAATAAGTTTTACAGCCATTTTTGGATCACAAAGTTTGGGTCCCCTTTGATTTCAATGGGATTTGGGTTCGGGTCAAGTTCAGGTACCCAAACCGAAGTTTTGGGCAAAGTTTGGTGGAACGCATCGAACCTGAACTTTGACGGGTTCGCTCAACGCTACTTGTAATGAGTTGTGCACCTGAGTGATCAATACATGATCAAGACTACAAGAAGTAAATAGTGAAGCTTCCCATACAACAAATATACTAAAAATTGTGGAAAACATTTGTGTCTTGACCATAATAAATTTAATAATGATCCTCCTTTGCCTTTCCACTATCACCCTGGAGGATGCTCCATGGTAGACGATTGATCTGCCTTCAAGAATTTGTAATATTATTCTTTTTAGGAACATAGTAGATTAGAAAGTACTACACAGGTAATATGATCTCCCAATCTATGAAGATAAAATGCTGTGACTGGTAGAATATCAGGGCTTGATACATCTTGAAAGAAAAGGTATTGAATGATACATTGCAGCTAAGTATATGACTGAGCATGGCAGGGCTATAACTTATACTGATATTCAGTTCTCAGAGTTTTTTAATATCCCTTGTAAATATTATTGCTCTTATATACAGCTAGTCTCTTAATTTAATAGCCTGGCGGTAAACAAGTCAAGGGCTCTTTACATGTTGTCTTCTGATAAGTTCTTTTTACCTGAATCCAAGCTGTTGACTTCATTACTTTGCTGGATATTGGATAAAAGACGTAAAATGTATTGGCCTCGCCAGGAAAATGGAAGAAAATATTAAAGTCACAGATGTTTATAGGAGAGATATCGTGTAAACTAATGGCAGGGTAATGAAGGAGAGGTATAGTATCTGTTATAAGGAGAGAGGTTATTTTCTGTCGGATACTCAATATATCATGCTCCATATAAAAGAGAATGTCCGATGTCCTCATGCTACTTTGTTCCTTGGATTTTGGGAATACCTGCAGCTAGTGGTCTTTTGGAGAGAGGTTCTATGCCTCCCGTATTCACTTATTCACATAGGGTTTCTGCTGGAGGTATTAAGGAAGCTCATGTATCTAGAGAGGCTGGAGACTGAAAGGTATGGAAGCTTCCTATAAATGATGGCGGTCTACATTGAGTAAGTGGCAACAGAATGAGTTAGATAAGACTTTTTGTCACATTTATATCACCATGTACAAAATTCTAAATGCCATATATCCTTTGTTTGCCGCTGAACCCTTTACAATTTGGTGATTTTTTTTTTTTTTTTTTTTTTCTAAATTTGTTCACCCATTCAAAAGACAAAGGCCCATGGAATCTTATATGTCAGCTAGCTTTAATTCTCCAAGTGGGTGGTAACGTTTTGTATTTTTCTGCCCACTTGGAGAATCAAAGCTAGTTTATATACAAACTTCTAGGGGCCATTTCTTACGAACGGCTGGACAGATTTGGAAAAAAGAAATGCCAAATTGTTCAGGGGCCCCTTGGGGATCAAATGATGTATGGAATTTAGTATTTTGTTCTTGGTGACGAGTCTTCTTTAAAGGGCTACTTAAAGCTGGGAGGGTAAATGATAGAAATTATGCTTAGGCCAAGGCAAAGGGGGGCAATACCCGAGGGAGCAAGGGCCAGAGTGGGTTGGGATTGGAAAATTTATGCATATTCGTATGTTATAATGTTTAATTGAGACATGGTATTAAAATATATTAGGATGCCTTTTCACTTGCTTCTTGGTTTGTTGCCGGTTATTAAACAGATTTATAATGTTTGTCATTTCTTATACAGTATGTATAGTATGTGCCGTAGAATGTACAAATGTACATGCAGTATAAGTAGAGTTATTACAGTTTCATATTTCAGCAAGTACATTATTTTGGGAGGGTACATTGATAGAAACTTTCTATACCAAAATCTATAAATAAGAGTAAGGTAAGTACATTAGTGTCATAGGGTGACATAAGGAGAGGACCAGGAACACTTATCAGACTCTGAAAATTGTTCTTACAAATAGAATCACTTCACGCTGGTAAGAAGCACACAACACGCTGGGCTTCATTATCAAGTGGTGTTCTTCAGATTAACCCTGTCCCTGGCCTGTGGGGTCTTCTAACCTCACCAGGGTAAGCACTCTGTAAACTTTGCTGATGTTGAAGTGGTCACTGTGGCCTGAAGTTGTTACATGGCTTGCAGAGCTAAGCTGCATTAAGGTTATGTCTCCTCTGTAGAAGTACAAGTCAGCAGACATTTCTAACAAGTTATAACCATAGGTAGTAATGGTCTGTGGCAAATCTAATGCTCTCGCCCTAAGATAAATCTTTATGTGCAGTGTCAAAGTATTGCAGTAAATTAGGCAGAATTAAAATTATAATAACTTGTTCAAAAATATTTTAATTATATACTTAATGTTTTACTGCATCGGTGCTTCAAGCATATGGCTTGGCTTTATGGCTACATTAAATGTCTAGACAGCTACATCTTCACCACCTTAGTTGGCAAGGTTTGCTATTTGTCATACTTAAAGGGATTTTTTTCATCTCAGGATTTCGGCTGCCCTCCTGTCTCCCCGCCCCTCCACTTCCTGGTTTTCAGCTCATTCTAACTTGGAGCTCCAGTTTGTTGCAAACAATTTTTCTCTGGATATACATACACAGATAACAAAAGGACTGCTTAAGAAACTTATCTAGCTCTTACCAGGAATCAAAAACTGAAAGCAGACTGAAGAAAGAGGAAGAAAAGAGAATACTGTATGTGTGCCCAGGAGCAGTCACTTAGTCATCATTCTGACCTGAGAACAGGTCTGTAACCTAGGTAACCAGCTGTAAACACTAGGGGGAGAGATTTAGATATATCTGTCAAACGGAGCAAGATGGATAAATTAAATAATTGGGTAAAACACTTCAGTTAGCTTAAGCTACAAGATTGAATATGGTCCATGAGATGGGAATACCCCTTTATGGGGTATTAACCATAAATGGTTAACACAGAAAAACATGTCTTTTTCCCAACAAAATGTGGCCAGGATTACGGAAACAGCCAAGGTGGTTGTGCTAGACTGTTACTGTAACTCCCCTAGAAGTGAATGGGAGTTATGGAAACAGTGTGGCACAACCACCTTGGTTGTTTCCATTATCCTGACTACCTCTGACCACAGAATACAGACAGGTACTCCCATCTCAACTCTTTAAGACTGGGATTACCCCTTTAAGCTGGTCATACACTTTGCATAGCTGACAACCATGCACTTGTTCAGCAGTTATTCCTTCTTACCCACCCCAGATACATGTAGACTGGGTCTAAACGTGCACGTATTCTGGAGAGGGGAGTTAGCCACTACCAGACACCACTGGTGAAGAGACATCTCTCCTGAGCACAATTGAAATCTAACAGCCCGATCCCTTTTAAAAAGTTGGGATACCACCATAGATATTAAATGGTCTGGGAGAGAACTTCTCAGAACATTGATTGTAGAGACCAAACATGGTGTAAAAAAAGTTACAGGCTTACAGAGAATGTTAGGGAATTACTGAAGGGAACAAAAAGTAGAAAAGTAGAAAAGAAGTGCTGTGCTGAACTCCCAATGAATGCTTTAGAAGACATATTGTAGATTACATCATCATCATCAAGATGATTGTCTTCCTCTAGTCTAAGGAGATTTATGATTCAACATTATCATCAAAGAAATTGTCTCTAGTATTAGATAGATGAGGTAAAACGTTGCTGTGATTATGTAGACGGTGAAATTTACAATTTGCTTCTAGAGAGTTTCTATCTATCTGTCTGCATCTGATTATGTAATAGACGATGAAATTTACAATTTGCTTCCACCGTGTGTACCATTATCTGTCTTCTGTTTGACTATCCCATGCAGTTTATTAATATTTGTTGGAGGCAGCAAAAAAAAAAAAATATCTGAATGATATGTTAGAGAATCCTATTGAATGTTGTGAGACGGGCATCAAACATATCCAGACTCCATAACCTGCTACAAGGATATGGCTACAAGCCTAAGAAATGAGCACTGTTTAATTTAGTAGTTGGACAGCGATGGTCAAGACTCATTTTCAAGGTTGGGTATGACAGACTTATTCCCATTTGTATCTCATAGTTCATGTCTAATGGTGGTTTTGCTGTGCTTGAGAAAATGGATTTTGAGATATGTGGTGATCCATTTTCTGCCTAGTCATCTGAACATTTTTTTTTTCATTTTTAAGGTGCTTCTGGAATGTGACTTGTTTTAATTTCTCATCCATAGAACGTGTTCGGCGAGAAGCCCACAATTCCAGAATACAAGGTTGCTGCAATTCAGAAGTCACGTTTCATTCTACTGCACTATGGCACTTTTAAGGCAGGCTGGGACTGGCTCATCCTTTTGGCCACCTTCTATGTTGCTGTAACGGTTCCTTACAATGTCTGCTTCGCCATCACTCGAGATGACAGCAGTTCATCACGTAGCCCGCCGAGTGTTAGCGACATCTTTGTTGAGATCCTTTTCATGCTTGGTAAGTCAAAGTGGATTGTCATTTGTATTGTGCCCTAGCACTAAGTTCTTATAGATTACAAAACTACTTTTTACCATTTTTGCCCTAATTCTAGCACTTAAAGCATACCTAAAGTTTTGAGCAAGTTTTGATTTTCTGACAACATCTGTGATATTAATAATTTTGTAATCTACTTTATTAACAAACTTTGGCTTATTTCTGGGAAATTCTACTCTGATATCTACTTCCTGTCCCGTCTTTATTCTTTTCTTTGTTTCTCTATTGCCAGCAAAAATCCTCTCACTGCTTTTCACTGGAATATGGGTGAGCGGGTTCCTGTATAATACAGAGAAGCTAAAGCTGGGGTGGGGTGTTACTTTAAACAGTTATATCTCAGGCATTATACAACCTAGAACAGTGGTTCTGGTGTCATATGAAAGAAGGCTTTCATATGCCACCAAGATGTCAGTTTTACCTGTATTATTTTGGAGACATTAGCAGTTGAAAACACAGTCAGGATATGGAAGCTGTGCAGCTCCCATATCCCGACTATTTTCAATTGTTAATATCTCTGGAAATAATACAGGTAGTTCCAGGTTTATAATACCTGACATATAACTGTTTTAAGTAACCTTCCCCACCACCAGCCTCAGCTTCTCATCCCTCCCACCTGTAGTCCAGTGAGAAGTAGTAAGAGGATTTCTGAGGGCTACAGAGAAATGGAAAAGAATAAAGAAGGAATAGAAAGCGGATTTCAGCACAAGATTTAATGGAAAGGAGGAAAAATCTGTTCTATAGTCTGCAAGTATAGTTTGTAGAAGTTTAGTTTCGGATTACATTAGGCTAGGTCTGCATCAACAATATTGAGAGAGGAATGGAGGCTGCTAATGTGTCTTACTGTTTTATAATAATGTATTTTATTTTCTAAATCAAGCAAATGTTCTCATTGTTGCTTAACAGGAGGATATGAGATATTCCCTATCTGAACATATCAGCACACAGATGTAGCAAACTATAACTGACTTTTAGACTACTGTTTTAATGGCTTTTGTTGCATTCTGTAATAAGATGTCACGCTGCGGCAAGGCATCAGTGTCAGATGAGGGAAACTTTTGATATGGGG
The DNA here is from genome assembly GCA_947044405.1 of Leptodactylus fallax. NCBI lineage: Eukaryota > Metazoa > Chordata > Amphibia > Anura > Leptodactylidae > Leptodactylus > Leptodactylus fallax. Next base: position 4,391,768 of record CAMRHE010000077.1, on the reverse strand, counting down.
GAAAAGTTGAGCTCTGCAACATATAGGTTTATATGATTTAGAACAGGAGTTCTAAGTAAAAATTGGAGTAATTCCTGACAGGACTTCTAGCAGAGACAGCGAGAGACCAGATTATTCCACCCACACACAGTGCTTGATGGATACAGGAAGAGCTGCCAGCAGGACTCTCACTGTTTCTCCTAGGAGTCCTGTTAGGATTTACTCTGCCTGTTACTCAGAAATACTGCTCCAACTCCTATAAACCTATATATCACAGAGCTAAGCCTCTCTTCCTATATTACATCCTGATCTCAGATAGGGTAGCAGAAATCACCTGACACCTGTTAAAAAAGTAATTTCCTAATATAGTTTATCTTTCAATTTCTAAATATTTTGGCTTGCTGTCAGTGAATGGAAACATTATTTGCATTGCAAAGAAGCTCATCTTGACCCAGTGATGTATGTATCAAGTAAGCAAGAGCTATCAGACTGGAGCCAGGACAGGATAGAAATTTAGACTGTAGATGTTTTTTCCTCGCAAAATAGACTAATACATTGTTACACGCCCTGTTATGTGCGCAGATCTAGAACTGTATGGAATTTCAACTGATGAATGTAAATTTGTAGATGTAGATTTCCTCTCAATAAACGCAAACAAAGTTCTTAAAAACTAGTCACTGAAAGGCAAAGCAAATTAGAAAGCAGCAAAACTTACCTTTTATACAATAAAACCTGTTTATGGTATCAGATCAAAATTCAATACCTGTTTCCCGTCAATGGAAATATCCATTATACCATGAACTTGCTTTATTAACGTAAAACTGAAAAACCTATTATTTCTCTTATACCCTGGTGCATTGTTAGTCATCCTTTTCTTTTAGATACTCTGTATAGTGACTGAAGTACAGTACTGAAGTATTCAGCCTTTGTATGTTTCATCACTACCTACAAGAGACGAGAGAATCCATTCACTACTGCTGTAATTCACAGTATATTTCTCAATTTGTGAATGTTATCTATGACTCAAGATCAGCAAACGGATTTATCTGGTTGTCTCATCTGCACCGCATAGCTATAAGACTACTCTTGAGATATTAATTCAAGGAATTAAAATTGGTTGACTCTATGGTCACTCACATGTAGATTCCTAATTTTTCAAATACATCTGAAATAACAACTTTTAGAATATAGCAATTTTTAGATCCCATGCTGATAGATATGCACAAGACCTGTTGGAAAGCACATCCCTGCAGCTCAATACTGTGGAGCCGTAGATACTCTGCGTGGAAACATATGGTGTCAAGTTATGACTGTCTATTGTAAAAATATTCTCCCCATGATGCAATGCCAGTAGAGGAGAATACTATCATATTGCGGCAGCCATTGGACCATAGCACAACTTTTGTTTTGTAAAATTAATAGAATTTAATAGAGAAACCTCCGTATGTCTCTGCATTAAATCAGAGGCATACAGAGATAGATTAGATCCCCTTAGCTTTCCGAAAAATTCTAAGTGCAATGTAAGGCCTTATTCACACATCTACAGAAAGCACATTGCCCCTATTGATTTCAGTGGGTGCATTTAGAGACAGCTACTTTGGTCCAATCTGCAGATCAAACTGCAGTACGTTTTTTATGGATCTATTGCACTAAACAGTGTTATAAAAAAGGGTTTCTGCTCTGCTCATTTGAAGACCTACAGCTTAGGTATGATGCCCCTAGGATATACTATTACCTCTACTTACAATTACAGATGCACTTGCCATCCAGTTCCTATCCCTGTGGCCTCCCATCTCACATTATCACAAGGCCTAAGAGTCTCTATATTCTACAACCATTTGTTATCCACTAAAATAATTATCGCTCCGCTCAAAGCTCTAGATAAGTGGAAATAAAAATACTAACCTTGAATGATAAGTCACTTTCAGATGGCTGCACAGTTGACCAAGGGCAACATCTGCTGGGTTGTCGTTCTCCCCATGTTTACGTGGGTTTTACCGGTCTCCGGTTTCAACTCCCATGACAAAAATTACTGATAGGTAAATTGGCTTCTTGTAAAACAACTGACCTTGTAGGTGTTGGGGATGAGCGCCTGTATGGTAGCCACTAACTCCACAACACTCCCTGTATTTTGAGAGTGTGAGAAAAGCGCAATCCGTCTGATTAGAATCCCACATGAAAGGTTCCCCTTCTATTGACAACTGGATCACGCAACTATACATAATACATCACACCTATCTCACTCCCAAAAGACTGTTCACAATGGGGAGATCACAATCGACCAAAGCCCTTAGTGCTTAGAGTCCAATGCCAACTTTTGGCACATGGGTTTTGTCCTGCCCTCCTATCAGGGACTTCTGGTCCTTGGTGATAAAAAAAAAAAAAATAATGTCTTTACTAATCTCTTTACCAATACTTTTGAGGCCAGATATTTGCCTGTTGGGTTTACTTTTTGAGAAGGAATAACTGCACCATATGAGAATTTTCCTACAGGAAACCTTAGGGGAGATTTATAAAGACTGGTGTATTCAACATCAGTCTTCACATCTCCTAAGACAGTGGAGGTCATGCCTTCTCATAAAATAGGTGTACTCTCTGCAGGGCCATGCGCCTTCATTGAAATCTACTCAGCTCATAGCAGGTGTACATCTCAGGGATCATTTAACCCAAAAAACTGATGTAAATGATAATAAATCTAGTGCAACGTCCACACCACGCTTCTGTGAATGAAAGTGGTGTGGGTGGTGCAAAACAGAAAAAGTCACAAATTTTTGCTCAAAAAACGGCTTGTAGAAAAAAATTGCAACTTTTTTTATGCCTTATGCCAGATAACTGGTGTAGAAGGCACAATAAACCTGCCCCATTGCATATGGAAGTTGCAGATGAAGCAGATACTACTCTTCAAAGCCATAATATTGAAACACAGGAATTGTCTGGCTAAATTTGATAAGATCTGAGGAGCGTAGTACAAATCTCCCCTCAATAGTTATTCTCCACCATATATGCGTTACCTTTATCACAATTTATACCTTACATATTCTATGTACTTTTATACAAAATATATTTTGTGCACCTTGCACAAAAAATGGCTGCTGTTTTTCACAAACATGAAAAACATGCCAACCATGAGCAATAAATATTAACACACATTGCAAACTTAGACCTCTGCAGATGCAAAAATTGGCCACTGATTTGGCCAAAACGGCCACTGATTTGTAAATAAGGCCTCAATGACACTTTGCAGTCAAAGTGTCTTTCATTCCACTACGTAGATTGATAGTGCAGAATGTAAAGCATTCTTGGGCTGATACTGGGAGCCATGCATTTGGCAGTCCTTGAAAATACATATACAGGTTGTGCATATTCGTCCAACAACTGTCCTAATATATCATATCCAACAGCTTGCTTGGATGTTGATCAATTCCTGGGCATCTCTCCTAATGACAGATAGAAATGCTGGCTTGCTCATTTTAGTCTATTTTGTAAAAACAAACAGCATTCTCATGTATTAAATATCTGTTCCATGGGCCTTTTGGAACCCCGTTGTGCTGTCCTTTTAGCTTGTCAGTTTAAGAGCTGGGTGAGGAGCGGGTAGACATTCATTCACAAAAGATGCTGTATCTAAATATTTAAGCGAGGTGTGGAACCAATGTCCTGGGGAGGCAAATGTATTGAAGATTTTCTTGTTATTATTCGCAGGCGAGCTAATGGTAGAGCCTGTGCTTCATTTTCAGACATCTTGTTAATTATTTACTAGGGCGAATTGCAATTTTTAGAAACCAGTGGGAGGAAGAAACTGACTTTGGGTTAACAAAAATTGTCACATATAGAATGGCACATGGATAAAAATATTAGGAGGTTGTAGAGGAGAAGTGAAATGTCTTCAAGTGTATAGAAATGGGACATAATGATGAATATGCTGACATCTTCTGTTCTATGGTATCTGAATTTTTTTTTCCCGTAAAAATACATATTTGTTTGTCTGGACGCTACCTGCAGAGATGCATGGGTTGAATGTGTACCTTTGCTCAAGTGCCTGAGAGGTCTCCAGTGGTCCTCTACCCTGTAAGAGGACAGCAGTGCTATGACTTTTTAGACCCTAATTCTGATATTGGGTCACAAAACTAAAAATGATGATGATTTATTCAATAACAAGTTCTGCTGTCTCTAGGATGTTTTAGTTTTGAAATGAGTGAAAACTGATTGAATTGAAGGTGGCCATACACATAAGCATAAAGTCAGCCAACCCAATTTCAGAGGGACCATCCAACTATCTCACTTATATTAGGTAGTTCTCACCTTCCACTGACTGATGATGTTGGAGGAAAGAAAAATAGGTCATGTTGAATGTCAACATGCCTTATCCTTTTGTTCTCAGATGTCTACCACTGGCTTATTTCGTTCTCCATATTGTGAACACATGCCCACTTGGCCTAGTCCTGCATGCATATGTATAGAGCAGTCAGAAAAATAGCTGTTAGTCGAACAAACATTCACCTGACAGTTATCAAAGACTTTAACATCAAAGAGATCAGATCTTGACAACAGTAGGAAATTACCTAATTCTGTAAGAGGCTAAAATCGTATCAATGATGGGGTTGTTTGAACGAACGACCCCAAAATCAAACCTTAACAACTTAACAGTGCGATCAGGGGGTTGGTTATCGAAAAAAAAACTAGGATAACCCAAGCGTGAGCAATCATGCCAAACACTGATATTTTTGACCATCCACCAACCAAAATTTAGCACAGATGATCATCTTTTGCCATCGTCCATCGCAAACAAACATGGCATTTTTATGTTTACCCGTCATCCAAAATGGCTAAAATCAGTTTTAAGACTTGTCCTGGTCTATGAGTGTTTCATGTGTTGCAGCAATCCATGTGTTTGCTATCACGTGTTTCCTAGTCTATGCAACAAAATCTGATGTGTGTGAATCTACCCTTAATACTTTGAACTAGGATACTTAGATCCCTGTTAGGATTGGGGAGGAGAAGGACACAGGCAGAAGCAATGGGGCCATAGGTATAATAATTGGTCTCTGTGAGAATAGATAACACAGTCTATGGAAAGTGCTGTGAAATGAAGTCATCAGAAAATGAAATGAATTTGAATGAATATATCTCTCTGATAATAACATTTTTCTTTGTTAATTTACAGACATTCTATTAAATTTCCGAACAACATATGTCAGCAAGTCTGGTCAGGTTGTATATGACCCTCGCTCTATTTGTGTGCACTATGCAACCACATGGTTCTTTGTGGACCTCATTGCTGCCCTTCCCTTTGACCTGCTCTATGCATTTAGTGTTAATGTGGTAAGTAGACATATAAATCTTTGCCAATGTTTATGAACTACTTTACATTCAAAGTATATCGCATATTGTCTGAATTACAAATTAGGAAAGTAAAGACATATTGAACCACAATCCAATGACCTAAAACTCTTGAATTATAATTTTTCTTTTAAATCAAGCGCGTTACTTCTGTCCACAAGCTGTTTTCAGTATGCGGCTCATCCCCATTCATCTGACTAGAATTAGCCTATGGACATAAGTCCTGCTTCCACATCTGCTCGACACTTTTTTTTTAATCCACTACACAGTCTGAGTTTTCTTGTCTAATTTTCACATATCAGCGTTTGTACAGTAGATTCTTTTCTGAAATAATTGATACAGGTTGTAAATATCTCCTTTTATATACATTCTTTGCTTTTGTCACTAGTTTTCACCAGGTTTCTTTTGTTTTAACTTCTTAGTATTTTGGAGTTCATCTCCTAAAGACCGTGCGTCTCCTTCGACTTCTTCGCTTGCTGCAAAAGTTGGATCGTTACTCCCAGTACAGCGCAGTTGTATTGACACTCCTTATGTCCATGTTTGCATTACTTGCCCATTGGATGGCCTGTGTTTGGTACTTTATTGGGCAGAAGGAAATTGAAATTAATGAGATTGGTAAGTGGTAGCAATAAACGCATGCAATGGATTCTACAGGCAATGAGTAAATGGCTGATAACATGAGACAGAAGCAATTTTCTCTGATAACATATATTAGAAAGTATTTTAGATTCACCTGAACTATTCATTTACGAAAAAAGAGATTTACAGTTATTCTTAAGATTCTTTTCTGGGTTGGACATTGACTTAAAACTTAAAAAGTAGCTACCTATAGGTGCCATTCATGAGACAGTTTTGTCCCTTCTGGATGACAACCAGGCATCTTGTTATAAACTCCCAACAACAATGACAAGGCCGGTCTAGTTCCCAGGCAGTCATTAGTCGATTAGTTTTGTCTCATGCAGAGGGGCATGGTACGTGTTAGTACAGGTAAGAAGATGACTGCAGTTCTGTGAATAACCTGATCGGATTGTTCTAAGGGCAGCCAATTATTTCACTTTAATAGTCTCTTATGACGTGATATATTAGAGTGATAATATATTTATGCGTTTTTTTAATATATAAAGTCCTAAACCTATCTGTGGCACTGATGCATGACCTCTGGATAAAAGATCCTCCAAGATTGTGCTGCCCAGTGTGAAGTCAATAACAGTTTGAGTTTTATGGCCCAGTTCTGCAATGACATGAAAGTAGAACAAAGTCACAAATTAGAAAGGGCTGGGAAAGAAAAAAGGCCAGAGATATATTTTAATGGCTAAGATAATCCTGCTCCCTAATAGCAGAGCAGCTATCACTGCCGCTCACACAGCTGCACAGTCTTTGCAATTACGCCAAAATCAGCTTCAAACAGCTGAAAAAGCAGAGCCTGTTATCTTTGAAGGTTCCCGGGGAGGGCACATCGGAACAGAATGCAGACATTCCAATTTCCATATTGTCACTAGCTGGATGCTGTACGTTCTGCCTGGCCATGATGTTAGCAGCGTTGGATTTGGCACTGGTACCTTTTTAGTCTATTGTTGGACTGTAAAGGCCAGTTGCATGGTCCTAATTATAATGATGCTTTCATGTAAATTTCCATTATCACTAATAGAGAACCCTTACATTCTTGCCACTTTCCAGATGTTCACTTCGGAGGCTGTAAACATAATTCGTTATAGCTAAAAATAATTGCCCATTTTCCCTATAGCTAGAAATTAAAGATGGGCGAACCTTCCAAGATTTATTCTGCTGAATATTCTGGGTTCATCCGCATGTTTTTTTTTTTCAGTAAGAACTTCTTTGGTATCAGTCAGAAGTGATATTATTATACTCTGGTATTATTAGACTCTGGGGTCTCTTCAAACCTCAGACCTTATTATACTCTGGAGTCTGAAGAGACCCCAAAGTAGAATAGTGATTCGTGGGTGTCAAACCTCAAAAGTTTCAGGATTTGTTGACCTGAAACTTTTGGAAAATTCAGGTCAAATTCAGTTTAGTGCGAACTGATTCATTCATCTCTACTGGAAATGAAGTGAACATTGAAATTTTGCTTCACCAGTGTTTCAACTACAGCAAATTTCCTGTTATGGAGCCATGTATGTCACATAAAGGAAAAGGTAACTGAAATATAAATCCACATTTGGTCTCCATTGTATTATAACTGGCAAATACAGCTCTGCAAAAGGGTTGCGAGTCACATTTTACAGATTTACTTATCTCTATTACATATTTTAAAAGTTTATGTGCATTTCTGACATGACCACATTTGTAAACCGGGCCAAGAACAAACCAGTGTGGGCCAAAAAAAAAAAAATACATATAAAATGTCCCCATCAATTATTGTTGTACCTCTGACCAAATTACCCTAAAATAGTCAAGTGATATATAAAAGTTAATAGGAGACAATGATAACTCAAAAAGGTTAACACTTTTTTTTAACTACTAAAAAATTCAAAGGCAATAACAAAGACTATGGGGTGAAATTATTAAGACTGACATTCAGTACAGCAGTCTTAATCCATTCTGCTGGCTCCAGTCTAATAGTAAATTCATCCCATGTATAAAAAAAATTAAAAAACAGCAAACCTATATGTAAAATAAATTAACAAAAGCATTTATGTAACAAAATAAAAGACACAAAAGTAAAAACATCAGGAAAAACACGACATAGAATTTTTACAAGCACTTAAAAACGCTGAAAAAATTGTGTATGTAAGGGAAGCCCAACAGTATGATAGACTTGCAAGACTGCCAGACTATTCAGGAACAAAATAAAGAATATAAATGTTACATGTGGTCAGTAGTGTATATGGAGGTGCCTTCGAGAGATGGACGATATACAGTATAGTACTATAAACTACTAGGAAAACAACCAGAAGGCAGCATTCTACTGTCACATTGTGTGAAGAACTAGTCTATTTTGTAAAGAGACTCACATGGTTGACATTGCTTTCACATATAGTATGTTTGATCAATGTCATACTTGGGCATACACTGTGGTACTGCCCAGTTGGTAATATATTTGTTCATTTCCATGGGCGATAACAGAGGAACAGCAAATTTAGTTCTAAGAAAAATCGCTCCAGAATTGTTATTTTATGTGGAATGTATTTACTAAAACCGACATGTCAGGAGAGCTCTTCCTCCTTAGCTCTAGGTACTGCTTTGATGCTACATACTGTAGTAAAAGTGTCATACTTCCCTTTATACTAAAACTGCCTGCGCTGACACTCCTGTTCTTTATAAGTTCAAAGATCTGTCTTCAGTGTTTAACCTTTGATGTTTCAGTGGCTTTCATACAATAGAGAACTCGCTTTCATTAATATCATGCAACTAATGTCAATAGGAAATCATGAGTTATGGCCCAGAATTTCCTTTTCTCTATTTCTGTATCCTACTAAAATAATCTGCCTGAATAATCTCTCTTTAGTCCTCTTCTGTTCAACTACTCATATCCGCAGTTCTTCCATGAGCTTTCATTGTGAAAACAATGCCCAGCACAATGTCATAGTTATACAGTATATAAATAGTAAATTCACAGATGCATCTATCCAGATGAAAGAAGTTGCCCACCAAGCCCGTCCTACAGTGTATCTAAAAATAAACCCATGAAAATATCATTAAAGTGGTACATATGGCATCTATAAGACTCAATGCAAAGATTTAGTCAGTTATGCTTGTTTTACCAGAGTGAAAGAAGCATTACCACAAACCTCTTACTTCTGTCCTTTAAGAAAGGGTCCTGATATAAACTGTAGTGAAGGTAATCTTCTTGGTGGATGTATTTGTGAGTTTTCCACTCCCTTCTGGTCCTTAGCTTTGTCATGTGACCAACTCTCTCCAATTGACACAGCGTCTTATGCGTAGACAGGCAAGTTTCTTTATTCCTAGAAGACTCCCTTTGAGGCCCTTGTAGAAATAAATAGGAAAACTAACTTCATGTGTACACAGTAGATGCGGTGTCACTTGGAGAGTATTGCAGATCACATGACACAAATAAGGACCAGCCACCGATTAATAGATCACTTTCACTACAATTTATATTATGTACCTTTCTAACATAAAAAAAGAAAAGTTTTTGTGGACAGTTTTTCTTTACTGCATTAAAAAGAATGGAACTAGTACTGAACTCCATATTTAGGATGGCTTTATAACATTTTTACAGACCCACCCCCAAATTAACATCAACACATTCAAGTACATTCAAGAAGTCAGAGGGTTATTAATTTGGATTTTACTACATGTGTGTTTTTTATTCCTTCCTGGACCTCTTAGCACTGTATATTCTATTACCCACTGCCTTCTACTGTATACTCAGTTTCTCTCTTCTCCATCATCACCATCATATTCAGTGATTAGTGATCTATCCCTTACCTCAGGGATATTGGAGGGGATCCCTCTGCTGCTTGGCCCCTTACCATGGTACTTGCTACCATTGTTCTTATGCATATTTCCCAGTTTTCCTGAAAAAATATCCAGGCTCCTGACATCCTGGAAGAGTGGACAAATGGCCTGAGCAGTACTCCGACATCCTACAAGCTCTTGGTCATATTATATGGCGGTCATGTCACAAAAAAGGGTGAGACAGGCACATTTCCTGACTATGTCACAGAAACATGTGTGACTCACAACAAAAGTGGGAGTGTCACATCCCTAAAGGAGTCAGGGCTTTACTAATAGGGGGCATGGACATCAAAACGTTTCTACACCACTGAGATTCCCACAAAAGTTGACAAGGGTTTTGTTATACCCATGAAGTGTAGGCTACACTGCAACATTGGAGCAGTCTTGCAAATATGCTTCGCTGTACTGCTATGGTCTCTAACAGGTCCGTGTGTAGCACTAGCCAAACCGTGCCGCAGGCTTCTTCCTACTTATTAGGTTATTGTAATTTGGAAGTTTTGGAATTATTACCAAATGACCCAGGTTATAATATCCCCAGATTTCTGAAATTAGTAACAAGTGTAGAGCATCTGCTGGAACAGCCTGTATAACACTCATTGCATGCTCCCTTGGTGTTCTAATGCACTTGATCTGCTATGATACACACTTTTTACAACCTTCCTGGGCTTCCCTCCAACAACATGTAGAGAATCGCTGCACTTAATTAGACAGTGATAGCCTGCCTGCAGGGCCCCGTGAGGATCAACTTTGCAGAGAGATGTCGATCTCTCTTCACGCTTTTCGATTGATTGAAATAGGTTACAGTCCGGGACTCTGACTCCACAATATTTCACATACATAATGAGATAATTTATTGGATCAGTTTACATGTATACCAGTTATAGCTTTTCAGCAGTGAAATGTCTTATGTTTCCTACAGCAGGATTTCAGATGATAAACAGGATGGATTGTCCACATTCACAAGGTAGTAATGCAAATTCTATAGGTTAATGTAGACCTCTCTAAAATAGCTGAGCTGAGTATGCATTTAATTTAAAGGGGTTTTCTAGGAATTTACTGTTGGCAAAGGTCATCAATAGAAGATCGGGGGGGATCATCTTCCAGCACCCCCACTGATCAGCTGGCTGCAGGCTGTGACATGCAATGGAACCAGGCACAGTTTAGTACACCACTGGATGTACAGCGCTGTGCACTGTGTAGTGGCCATGCCTGTTATTTGCAGCTGAGTCCCATTCAAGTGATGAGAGCGAGCTTCAGTAACTTGACATGGCCACAATACAGTGTATGGCACTGTACTTAAAGCCATTATGCTGTGTAACTGGTTCTGGTTCAAGGTGGTCCCAGCACCCCCACAGCTCACCTGGTTGCAGGGCCCACAGCATACCAATCTGCTATGTCTTATCCTAAGTAAAAACTTTGAAAACCCCTTTAATTTATGTGACTATTATGCTCCAGTGAGCTAGTTTTGGGGACCATTATTGAGGAAAGGCCAGTAAATATGTATATGCCAATAAAGGGATATTCCTACTATTACATTTATGCTAATGTGCAGTACATAAAAAATAATAAATGTACGGTAGTTGTTTTTAGTTTTCTATATTACAGTACTTTGTATGAAATCCTCCCCCATGTGGTCCCAATGATACCCATCTTTACCATGGAATATGTCATATAGTATTTCAGTTACTACATGACAAACCCTAGTATAATGTTGTACCGTGTTAGCCATAGAAAGTAGTGGAAGAGTTAAGAAATCAGGCGATACCTTTTAGAGGCTAACTCAGTATATTTGATAAGTAAGCTTTCGAGAGAGCTAGACTCTCGAAAGCTTACTTATCAAATATACTCAGTTAGCCTCTAAAAGGTATCGCCTGATTTCTTCACTCTTCCACTACATGACAAACATGCATAGTTCTCTCTCAGTCTGTCAACACTAGCTATGCATGTAATGAATTTAGCGTACTAGGTCCATCATGTCAAGAGAGGAAGCACATGTGTTAGACTCTTGCACCAGCTTCTCTATCCGATGCTACTCTGTCCAAATTCTATTGTATTTTGCATGGCCCAGTCTATCTAAAACTGAGCATGCACACATAACCCACAATACCACAATTTCCCCACACTCTAAAGGAAAAAACATATCCCGCAGAGGGTAGGGGAGACTATGGGTAAAGTACTTCATAGGATTAGAATGTGGGTCACATGACCTGGACTGCCCATTTCAAGATCTGCACCAAAAAAGCAGATCTCAGAACAGCGGGCACAAATGAAAGGATTATAGGAAAAATCCTAGGCATGCTTTGTCAACGTATTGTATCTCTGGATTATAGAGGGCCCTAGTTCAAGGCAAGAGACAGTCAGAAGACTACTGACCGGACAGAAACCATCACATGCAAGGAGTAGGCAGAGCTACTACTGAAAAATAAATGGATGTTGGTAACATTTTAGGAATTTGCGAATCAGTGTCAGGTAATATTTGCATATAGCTATATATTGGGCTTCTAGAATTAATTTTACTAGTCGGCCGTAGGCACGAAAAAGTACATTTTAATAGGAGGTAAAATCATATTGGGAACAAGGTCAAAGAGATTTTGTTTTATCTCAATCATTTAAAGAAATAAATTGGTTTACAAAATTATGCAAAGCTCTGTAGGATGCCAGAGGAAGGCTTGTGCATGTGGCGGTAATATAATTTATTCCAATTTGCCTAAAATTATTATTGGGGCACAGAAGAGATCACTAATGGGTTCTGTAATTTAATGTCTTGGCATTAATGGCGCAGCCGACAACCTAGAACGTAGATGACCCACATTAACAAATAAAACCACATAAGAACCAGGAAATGGCATTTTAGCTCACAGAGATTTGATTAATCCTGTAAATATTGTAGGGAAAAAAGAATAAGAAAACCGCAGGGTCACATTATAATGATACCTGATACCTGCACTGGATACCTTAGAGGAGATTAGAAGCACAGATCTTTGTTCAAGGAGATGTACAGCTCTGGTGAGATCTAAGATGTGAACGGCAATTAAGATTGAGGCCCCACGTGGCGTAAATGCCACGGTGGAAATGCTGCAGGAAAAAAACGCAACGTTTCACAGTCATAGCAAAGTGAATCCCATCCCTACTTTGCGTTAAAATATGCGCTGCGGACACACGACCAATTACATAACCATTGCGGTTTTGGAAATCGCAGCATGTCAATTATACCTATGGAAACACTGGCGGTTTCCCTTTAGGTATAATTGAAGCAGAAAGTCTGCAGAGGAAAACTCTGCGAACTTTCTGTCAAAAGCGCTGCAGGAAAAACCATGATGCGTTGCTCTGCGGGAAAAACCACGGAGGCATTTTTGCTGAGGGACGCCACGTGGGGCCTTAGCCTAAATGAGGTTTCCATTTTGATGTAAATAAACCTGAATCGTTGTACAATTAAATGTGGTGTAATTTTCTATTAAAGTTTGTACATCAATTCCTCACATCTGATTCAAGATCTCTGCTTGTTGTAATTAATTATTTGTGATTAAGGAATTTAAAGAATTGTCACAAACCTGAGCTAACCTCACACTAGTGCCGTGGTTTCCATCGCTCAGGTCCACCAGGGCACCTGAACAACCAAGAGCTGGACAACTAAAACAGCGGCTACACACCGACATCGGCAGACCCCATTGGATATAATGTTTCAAAACTGAAAATGGTGGAGAGACAAGTCCTACGTGCAGGACTTTTCTCTTCAACGATTTTTGATGGTTTCTGTGACGTAGTCTCCAACGAAATAAGTCATGCACCTGTGTTAATAACACATTTTAACCGTTTCCAAGTGGACTCGGCATGTGATTTTGTGCACAGCATGTCTGAGATTCAATCTGCAATTCTGTCGCAGAAAATCTGCAGTGTATTGTGTGCACCAAGATTTCTGAGTTACTACTAAAACAGAAGTCTATGGAGTGGGAAAAGACACATACATGCCACAGTTGCAGCTCTGCTGGTCTTTTGTAACTAAGATACTGTAGCTTTTATAATGCTAGAATATCTAGTAAACTTATACTACAATGCATTCTATGGAGAAAGGTCCTACATTACTAGGTCCGAAACGTTGCTATGGAATAAATTCTCACCATTTTGATTTACATCTCTAGAGTGCTTTCCATTTGTTGCATTACCTACTTGTGATCATATGCCGGATCACTTGGGACTTGCACCCACTGAAGGGTCAGGTTATTTTTTGGTGCTGTTCTGGACATTTATCTATCTATCTATGTCATATCTATCTATCTAAATCTTTTTGATTATTACTGGAGGGATCACCTGCCGGACCCTATGGATTTGCACCCACATTTGAACTTTTACATGGTGCTGCTTTAAATACTATGTGTTTTATCTATCTATCTATCTATCTATCTATCTATCTATCTATCTCATATCTACCTCCTCTCTCCCTATCGATCCCATGTCTGTCTGTCTGTCTATCTCATATCTATCTATCTATCTATCTATCTATCTATCTATCTATCTATCTATCCATCTCTCTTATTCCATCTATTAGTTGTTTCTCACTAATCGAACCTGTTCCATTTGTCATTAAGCATCATTGCTATTTATTACTAATTGACTATAAATAGTAGCATCAAAGGACGGGTAAAAAAAAATCATTATTATAAATGCTTACACTGACCTTTAATTCTGATGGATAGATAAGCAATGACATTCAGTGTAATAACCCAGAACTCATCCTAAAGTGCACTAAATCCTATTTATAGATGTGGGGTAAAGGCAAATCCGCCTTTAAAGGAAATCAAGAAAATCTATAAATCAAAATGTTACCTTTATACATTTGTCCTAAATATAAATTGACTTTGCAGTCAGCTTCCTTGTAATGCCAATAATTAGATGGCGGATACAGATTCCCGCTGTGTTATAACAAATATTAAATGAATGTCTGCATGTTCTGATATGTCGATCAGATTGGCAATGAATATGTATTTATATAATATTCATTATGTATAATGACAGGCTCATAAATCTGTTGTCTTTTCAACTTGATGGGAAAAGACAGCACATGAATTCCTTGTGTGGCAGCAGTTTTGAAAAGCGACAAAAAAAAATAAATTTGGAAATGATATTTTATACACTTTTATATATTTATATATGTTATACATCTGGTTATATTTCTACTATGCCTTGACTTTTGCTGTTGCAAGTACTGATACCTACAGTACAAAAGTTTTAGGCAGGTGTGAGGAAAATGCAGCAAAGTAAGAATACTTCCAAAAATACACGTGGTAATAGTTTATTTTGTCAATTAACAAATTGAATTGAATAAACAAAAGAGAAATCTAAATCTCATCAATATTTGGTGTGGCCACCTTTTGCCTTCTAGGTTCAGTTGCAGACAGTTTTTGAAGGATCTCGGCAGAGAGGTTGTTAATACTGATGTCCTATCCTTAGGATGGGTCGATAATATCATATAGGTGGGGGTTTGACTATTAACACTGCCTCTGATCGGCTGTTTGAAGGAGTCAAATGTAACGAAATTATCACAGTTCCTTACACTGTGTATCAGTCTGGAAAGGTACAATAGTGCAAACTCATTCAACTGAATGAGACTGGGCTTGCAGTAACTTTCTGGTCATTATGCAGAATATAGAGCTGTGCAAGCTTCAATGCATGATGGCTCCTGCAAACAGCTGATGGGCATGGGTGTCAGGAGTCAGGCCCCCAATGATCTATTATGTATGACATGACCTATTCTTAGGTACATGTAAAGTAGATGTCAGGACTTTAAACATGGGTGGGCACAGGGTGGGCGCCATACCCGCGGAGTCTCCGCTGTTTAACACAGCAATACTAGCAGATTGTCAGATACTATTTGATTGTGGGCATTTAACTCTTCAGATGCCTTGATGAAATGCAACCCAAGCATGTGAAGAGCAGTGGCACGTGGGCTGAAGACTCCCAGGCCTGTCAGTACTGTGCTTAAATGGGTTGTCCATTTTCAGAACACTATTAAGAGACAAATGTTATTTTTTTGTATAATGAAAAGTTCTAGAATTTTCCAATATACTTTCTGTATCAATTCTTTACAGTTTTCTATATCTCTGCTTGCTGTCATTCATTCTGTTTACTTGCAGGTAAAATTAATCCATAGTCATGTGATATACAGTCCATAGTCATGTGATATACAGTCCATGGTCATGTGATAGACACACAGATGCACAACTCGTTATAGTCCCAGCACAGTAATCAGACACCTGTCATGTAACGAGCTGTGCACCTGTGTGTCCATCACATGACCATGGACTGTATATCACATGACCATGGACTGATTTTTATTCACTGGAAATAAGCAGAATGAATGACATCAGGCGCAGATCTAGAAAACCGTGAGGAATTGATATAGAAAGTATATTAGAAAAATGTACAACTTTTCATTATTCAAACAGTAACATTTGTCTTTATATATTGGCATAAAACTGGAAAACACCTTTAAGGTAACGTATAATAGAAGTCAATGGATTTTACAATATACTGCATACATATTGTATAGTTGATCAGATCCCCCTAGAGTTCAAGTTCATTGGGGTCTAAAAATAAAAGTAAAAATATTTTAAAAAGTCTGTAAAAAATATACAATTTCAAATCCCTGCCTTTCCCTAGATCACATATAAAACCAAGCATAAACACATTAGGTGTCCCCCATGTCTGACAAAGCATCAACTATAAATATACAAAAAAAAAATATTTATCCCATACAGTGAACACAGTAGCAGGAAAAAATATCAAAATGTCCCAAATACAAATTTTAGGCATTTCGCCTCCCCCCCAAAAAAAGGTTTTGTATTTTTGTAAAGGTGTTAAAACATAATAAAGAGAATATAAAACTGGTATTGGCATAATCAGACCAACCTACAGAATGTAGGTAACATCATTTCTACTGCAAGTAAATGCCTTAAAGACAAAACAGGTAAGAAAATGGTGGAATTAAATGGTAACATTACGAGTGCAATTTATCCTGTGTATGGCTCAGGGAGCAGAAAAAAAGTTATGGCTTTTGGAAAACAGGAGGTAAAAATAAAAATACAAAAATGAAAAAGGCAGCGGTGGGAATGGGGTTACGTGCTAGAATAAACCTTTAACTCACAAATATTTTTGACTACATCAGCACTTTTATTGAATAGAATAGGCTGTGGTAAAGGTATAGGGGGTTAAAATCATTAAATATTTAACTGATAATATATTTGAGGCACTCTCACTGTGGCACTGTGTATGGGGGCACTCTCTAGATGACATTATGTACAGTATGGGGCACTCTCTGCTCGGCACTGTGATTAGGGACACTCTGTAGATGACACTATGTACAGTATGGGGCACTCTCTGCTCGGCACTGTGTATGGGGACACTCTCTAGATGACACTATGTACAGTATGGGGGCACTCTCTGCTCGGCACTGTGATTAGGGACACTCTGTAGATGACACTATGTACAGTATGGGGCACTCTCTGCTCGGCACTGTGTATGGGAACACTCTCTAGATGACACTATGTACAGTATGGGGGCACTCTCTGCTCGGCACTGTGATTAGGGACACTCTGTAGATGACACTATGTACAGTATGGGGGCACTCTCTGCTCGGCACTGTGTATGGGGACACACTCTAGATGACACTATGTACAGTATGGGGGCACTCTCTGGTTGGCACTGTGTGTGGGGACACTCTCTAGATGACACTATGTACAGTATGGAGGCACTGTCTGGTCGGCACTGTGTGTGGGGATACTCTCTAGATGACACTATGTACAATATGCGGGCACTCTCTGGTCAGCACTGTGTATAGGAGCACCCAGGTTGACACTGTGTATGAGGGGTCTCTTTGGTTGGCACTGTTTATGGAGACACTGGCTGGTTGGAACTCTGGGGGGGGGGGGCAGTCTGTGGTTGACACTTTGTCGGGGCAAGTATAAACTTAACTTTAAATTCAGCAATGACCTAAAGATAGATAGATAGATACATAGATAGATAGCTATCTCTAGCAATGTTCTCCGTTCAGAACCTCTGTAGCAGAGTCCATCTTAAAATGCCAATGAAAAAGTCCTGCAAGCATGACTCATTCATCTGGTGATGTCAGGGAGAAAACAGCGGAAACGTGACAGACCCGTTATCAAAGGACCCCATTGACTATATCTGTTGTTGTCTGTCATTAGATGGATCCATCTTTATTTTTTAATCCAGTCTTCTATTCCTACAATGAAGCAGAAGAATGTATTAAAAAAGCAAATTTCAAAGGACCCTAAACGTGATTTATTATATCCTGTTTAATATCTCCTGTTTTTCATTGTCTTTCCTTAGGATGGTTACATGAGCTTTCCAAACGTCTTGGAATGCCATATCAACTAGAAGAAAGATTTGATTCACACTCCAATGGTAGCTCACACTCCAATGGTAGTCAGGGGCTAAACCAATCAATTTCAGAAATAATTGGTGGACCTTCTCTCCGGAGTTCTTATATCACGTCTTTGTATTTTGCTCTCAGCAGCCTTACTAGTGTAGGATTTGGGAATGTATCTGCCAACACAGATGCTGAAAAGATCTTTTCCATCTGCACCATGCTTATTGGAGGTAAGATGAGATGTTTACATTGTATTGGAAATCAGAATATGGCATATAAATGTTACTGACATTCTAGATACTGATCTGAATTGACAGCTTGTAGAGTGTTGGGAGTTCTAGAAGAATTCTTTCAGAAACTACTACCAGTAAAAGAGACAGCATCCCCCATTAACAATAAATTGTTAACTTTTTATACTGTACGTGTATATACTGTATTTTTTACTTTTCTCTAGACTCTAAGCTTCCACTATTTAGACTAATATATTCTTTCTTTTGACTTTCCAGTGTGGATGTGGCACCATATTTATACTTTTATATATTGTAATGTACATGTTTTGCTGTGTAAATGACACTACCCATATTTTAATGTGTTTACTTTGACCTCAGGGTCAGTGTATAGTGACTTAATGTAGCCAGGATATGTATGAATATGATAGAATGAAAACTGTGAAAACTTGTCAGAAACTGCTCCTCTCCTTAAAGGCTTTCTACATGACACTAATACAAATATGATACTAATACGAATATATCAAAAGGTTAAAAAATTCACAATAAATGCATAACCCATAGTTAAAACACCTAGTGCCCTATTTTTTTAATCTTTCTGGTATGGTTCCTCCTCTATATACTTCCCTATTCAATTCCATAGATTGGCCTCCAGTTTATCAGACTGCTCTATACACTGTGTATTGAGACACTTCTCCCTGCCCTTTGAATGGACCAGCCAAGAGCAGGGAGGTGTGGCTAAGACTACCAAAGCACAGTGTGCATAGTATGAGATGTTACATAGATGAAAAGGTGATTGGAAATGAGAGGAACTACACCAGAAAGATTAAAAAGGAAGCTCCAGGTATTTTACCTATGCATGATCTGTCTTGTGAAGAGCAGGGTCACTTTAAAGATGATCACTTTTAGTGATAAAACAAAATTCTGTTAATAACTGAAAAAGCTGGAAGACCACTCTCAAAAAAGGCTAACTACTGTTTTGGCCTCCATTGGGCTACGTAACCATGTAAACACATTAGGTGTTTACTTCTGGAGCTTTTCTGACCTACAGTATATGCTAAACATAAAGGTGATGTAAACCTAGCCTGAAACTATTTATTATCCTTCACTTAGAAGACTTACAGTTTGACTATTCTTTACTTTGTAATATACTTTCAACTTGGAACTGGACTTCAAAGTAATCTAACTTTGACTTTATCTACCATATCTTTGGTGTTCCTATTTCAGAACAATTGATCACGAACATTAATGTTTCTCCACTTGTGACAATGTGGGCATCTATTTTATGGAATATTTTACATTGTTACGTTCCACGGTGAATAACAGTTCAGTGCCTGACTACGATTTCCAATCTGCAATTTAGAGGGCTTCAAATCCTATTGTATATAACTTAAATGCAGAAATTGTTCCTTCAGAGGCGTCTGCAGCAATTTGAGCTCCCGCTATTTTAATGTCAGGCGCTCACAATGTTTTGAAACAGTGGAAGTGGTTACATTGTGTTCTCCTAAAGAGCTTGTAGCCATCACCTGAGAGACATCTCAGGTTTCTGCTGTTATTCTACTCGGCAGGGTTTCCTAGGTGCTTTGGTAGGAAATAGGTAATTGCTCGATCAACATGAAAAATGGAGATTGATGCAAACATTCTCTGTTTAGACCTTACAGGTGTCTCCAGTGAAGTAGTGGATACTGCATACAAATTAAAAACACAAACAACAATAGAAAGATGGTCTCTATTGGAACTACTGGGGAATCTTAAAGGGTTTTCTCAGTTTAGGAGGTTCTAAGTAAGCCTAGATCTGCCTCAATGCTTTTATCAGAAGCCTCCGATGCAGATTCCTTCTAAAGTTGAGGCCCCACATTGCGGAAACGCAGTTTTTTTTGCCGATTTTGCTGCATTTTTTGAGCCAAGGTCAGGAGTGGATTGAGCATAAGATAGAAGTATAAGTACTTATATATTTCCTATTCCTTTGGTAGCCATTCTTGGCTTTAGCTGAAAAAAAACCGCAGCAAAATCTGCAACAAAAAATGCTGCATTTCCGCAACACAGGGCCTCAGCATGAAGATGTTGTAGGTTCTGCTTTTTTATCCAGAGACCATGATGGAAACCCAACAGACCCTATTATAAACATTGGGATCTGTTGGGCTCTGTTGAACATCACAAATTCATCCCAGCTTGCAGAATACAGAACAGAAAATCAGATAGACCTGCACAGATGTGACCCTCTTTATTGGTTTATTGGAAACTCTTTCTTGGAACCAAAACCCCCATGTATCAGCTCTCACAGAACTTGTGACCAATCAAATCTATAACATTGGCCAATCAATAATTACATGTTCAATTGATATACAAATCGATAAATGCTTACATAGTAATCCACATTATCAAACCATGAGAATATATCAAAAACATGCATATATTATACAGCCAACCGTGCCAGCAATGTCACCTTAAAAATGATCTTCCTTTCAGAGTCTTACTCCACGCTTCAGGAAATGAATAATTCACATGTCCACCCTGTGGCATATACTGCTGCTAGGCAGTAGATAGATAGTAGCATTTAGCAGTCTGCAGCTCCATAATTTCACTGGTATTCTCAATAATAAATGGAATTATAGGAGCAATTATTACATTTTAATACAGATATCCTAATTCTGTACTCAAAGAACAGTAAATGAAAAATATGGCCACATAATGATTAGTCAGTCTCCAGCGGGTTAGGCTTCTTAGTTGTTGGCTCCTCATTTTTAATGAAATCATTTGTACCTTGGTCTTTTGTCCAGCCCTCATGCATGCGGTTGTGTTTGGTAACGTGACTGCCATCATTCAGAGGATGTATTCTCGACGGTCTCTGTACCATACCCGTACCAAGGACCTGAAGGATTTTATACGAGTGCATCGTATGCCCAAACAGCTCAAGCAGCGGATGCTGGAGTGTTTCCAGACTACATGGTCAGTCAACAATGGCATTGATGCCAATGAGGTATGTCAGATGAATGTGGTACATGCCATTTACTAGCAGAAATTGGTAATACTGCTGTAAGCATTTAGTGATGAAATGACAGTGGTTACCAGCTTTTTCTTTATACCACTGATGGAGCAGCTGCCATGTATTCCTATTGTGCATATGACATCACTGTAGCCCTAAGGAAAGTTGATTTTGTAAAAATTCATCCAAGAATCGTAAATCTAAGTGGTAATGGGTACACTAAAATAAATGTGCCATTGTAACTTTATTAAAACTGCAAAATACAGTGAAGAATATTCAGACTGCAAGCTGTGCTAGCACTATGAGTAGCATAAAGTAACAGATATGAGAACCGTATGTTGCCACTGAGGAAGACAATACAATAAATCAGAACAATCTAAGCACAATGATATTGCAATCATTGTACCAAACACATTTACAATGCAATTTTTTGTTTTTTTTGACAAAAGCAAAAGATATTAGGTGGACTTCTTGGCATTGTCTTGTGTCTTAACATGATATTGGTTAGGGGCGTTCTTCTCTGTATATTTATTAAACTGGTAGAGTAAAAATAGTTGCGTATCAGACTTTGATCTTCGTAAGGACTTTCATGTAGCTTCACAATTCCAGCTGTGTGCTACAAATACTCTATGAAATGCGTCCCACTGGACGGGTCATTTCTGGTCTCTCCAGGACTAGATGAGGTCAGATCAGATCACAGGGGACTTGGTTTTACCCGAGATGAATCCCATTCTCGTTAACAGAAGACTCCTATTGTCAGATAAGAAGAAAAGCTTTGCACACTGAGGCCATGTAATTCCACCACATGCATTCAAGATGACACAATAGCTTCTTCAATTGCCGGAGGCCGGATGTATCTGTGGAGATCCCAGTACAATAGAAACAACCGTTGTCATTCTCTCGAAACACAGTGATGCAGAGCAGTCTGCACTGGCAGTCACTCATGTATTAGATATAATTGTCCCAAAGAGACTTATAGACCTGTCACATCTCTTTTATTTCTTAAATTATACTTAAACCAGTTTGCTGCCATGTTGTCCATTGGGTTTGCTTGCCTGTAACTATATAATATAAAGATAGATGTCAAATTTTGTGTTATGATGGCATTGGTCCTGTGTTTTATATACTATACGTTTGACTTTGTATAACGCTTTGTTTTATGAGTGTATTGACTATATTATTGGCATTGCACACCTACTTCCCATGTGTACCACCTCTTGTCTCCTTTTCTGTTTAGCTTCTTAGGGATTTTCCTGATGAACTAAGAGCTGACATAGCCATGCATCTTAACAAGGAGATCCTCCAGCTGCCATTATTCGAGTCTGCCAGTCGGGGCTGTCTTCGTTCTCTGTCTCTCAGCATTAAAACCTCTTTTTGCGCCCCAGGAGAATACCTGATCAGGCAAGGGGATGCTTTACAAGCCATATATTTTGTTTGCTCTGGATCCATGGAGGTGCTGAAGGACAATACCGTTCTTGCCATCTTAGGTGGGTTTTCATAGGACAATAAGGCATTCTTCTTTGCCAGGACCAGGTTGATCATATATTAAACTGGCAAACATGCTAAGATTTCTAGGGTTAAATCAAGTGTAGATTATCCATAAAGATTGCATCAGATTGGGTTATTTTACAGAAAACTGTGAATTGCAGTAACAGCAGTTTTATAATATATACTTATTGGGACTGACCTAAAAGTAAAGCAGGTTACAGGTTGTTACAGGACAGTCTACATCCCATGTGAAAACTGCAGTAGCGATAGTCTATAAGAACTAGCACTTTTCGGAGAAAAAAGATGGCGCATGCCTCATAGGACAGTATCAGAATAGTATGGTACAGCAAGTCAAACTAGATGCATTTCTACCTCGCTCACTTTCTAAAGTGTATATGACACACAGACCCAAGCACGTTATCAGTATTCTCAGAAACTGGAGATCTGTCCTTATGAGTGATTCGTCAGATGCGGTGCCGCCACCTTGGTAATGGGTAATCCAACAAATTTAGGAATCCTATAGTATAATGATCTGGGAAAAGAAAACAAAATATCTCCTTCCCGTCCCCATGTTACCATGTTAAAGAGGTTGTCTGTCAATTTTTTTAATTATTTAATAGGGTTTTTGAAAGGGCCATAAACATAAAAAACTTTACTCAACTCTCCCCGGCCTCTGTATCCAGGGGCAACAGGTCCAGTCTTCAGTTTACAGGTCCCCGGATCGTTTGGCTATGGTGATCACCTGGCACAATCACAGGGTTCAGCAATCACATGCTGATGAGGTCTCTGCTGAGGCCTGTCATTGGCTACATAAGTCACCCAGCACGAGCAGGATGTAGTTGGTGATATCACCTGGGGGACCTGTATACAGAAGACCGGACCTGCCACTGCTGTGAGTAGAGGCCCTGGGAGAGGTGAGTAAAGTTCTTAAGTTTTCTTATGTTTATGGCCCCTTCAGCATCCCTACTATACAACTTAAAAAATGACTCAGACAAACCTTAACTTCTGGAAGGAATATGGAGTTGATTTGTGGAGCAGAATCCACCTCAAATCAGCTCCAAATTCAGTCATGTAAACCCTAAGAACTCTGAAAGGCATTAAAAATGACATGGTAAGGAGAGGAAGCTGGAAAGATGTTACGCACATTGTTTTTACTTCAGCTTTTTTGCCTGGAATATGCCATTAATGAATATAGGACAGTCTGATAAAACAATACATTATAATGAATGACACATACATTTATAGTAAAATGTTCTGTTAAGACGCAACAACATTTTCATTACAGGGATATGAAAAATAAAAAAAGCTAATAAAATCTGACATATAAATCAGTGCTTTCTATAATTTTTGTACCAGTTGCTGTCACCTCCGTCACTTTTAGAGTATAATAGTGTAGAGCAGAGGTCCCTCACGTCATGAGGGGAGATCAGGAGCAAAATTAACTAAAAATCTCTCTAAAAACAAATGTGTCATACACAAGTATTTAGTACATTACCACTGGTGAGTGCTAAAATCTCACTAATCAGTTAAGGCTAAAGCCCCACATGGCATAAACCACAGCGTTTTACAGTGAATCCCATCCACACATTACAGAAAAATTTCCCCCAGTGCAAATGCTGCAATTTCCAAAACCGTTGCGTTTTTGGAAATCGCAGCATGTCAATTGTACCTACGGAAATGTTGCCGGTTTCCCTATAGGTATAATAGGTGCAGAAAGTCTGCAGTGGAAACCTCTGCGGACTTTATATGAAAAGCACTTTTTGCCGCGGTTTTTCCTGCAGCGCTTTTTGGCTGCGGCCAAAAGTGGGGCATAATATGCCTAATATGTTTAAATAGGCACTTTCCTTTCAACAAACTTTCCATAAATTAATAGTGCAGGCAATTAAAAAAAAAAAAAAAAAAACATCAGAGATGAGTTTTTCTACTCTTATCAGGCTGTTTCTCTGCTCCCCCCTCCCTCTGCTAAAATGACTTTCACTTTGAAAAGAACTGCTCTATCCATCTATCCAAGTCGGACTGCAGATCACAAAACTGAGATTACTCATGTCTATAGAAGTCTATGGAGAGAGAAGAGGAGGAGTAAGCAGAAAATGTATGAGACAAGAGAAGAAAGAAAGGGTATGTTCACACAGCAGAATTTTCCCTAGCTGAAAAATTCAGCTTCAGGAATTTGAAGCTGAATTTTTTCACTTGACCAAATTCTGCATCTGTCAGATGGAATCTTTCGCCTTCCATTCACTTCAATGGGAGTTAGCAGGCACAATCTAACTAAAGATCGAGCATGACACCTGTTTTTCCCACTAGCTGAAAAAAATCAGATTCTGCCTCCCATTGAAATTACCGAAGGATGGTTTCAGGCGGAATTTGGAGCCGATTTTGAGGGAGAATCTGCCTCAAATGCAATGCCAAATTCTGCTGTGTGAACATAGCCTTAGTCTAATTCTGGAACTTTCTATCACAACCAAAGTGCTTTACTCACATCTGTACATATTAGTACTTCTCTATATATGCCATGATCCTGTGGTTGTTGTAAGTTATAGAGGCATCATTCTAGAGAAGATTCCTTCTCCAATTGGGTGTATAACAGCTCATCTCTATCCACCAGTTTAAAGAGAAATGCAAACTATATATATGGCATGCAGAGAAAAGAAAAATTGCTAAAAATTACAGAATACACATCACATAATAACCAGATATAGTGTTATTCCTCATGTCTGCTCACATAACAGCTTATCCTGAAAAGTCAAATGAATCAACAGGCCCATTCTAAATAACACTTACTTCTGATCTTTGTAGGGAAAGGAGATTTGATCGGTTCAGACAATCTCAACAAAAATCGGGTGATTAAGACCAATGCCAACGTAAAAGCCTTAACTTACTGTGACCTGCAGTACATCAATATGAAGGGACTTCGGGAGGTCTTAGAGCTCTATCCAGAATACTCCCAAAAATTTATCACTGAAATCCAGCATGACCTCACCTACAATCTTCGGGAAGGCAGTGAAGCAGATGTAAGTTTACATGTTATTATGTGGCGGTGGTGATATTATTATTATTATTATTATTATTATAATTATTACATAAATGATTACATTTTGGAAAATTGAGTATGGGGAAATTTAACCCACAAAAGTCAGGCTCCCATATCAATTTTGTGTAAATGTCATTTATGAATTGTCCAGGTAACTAAGTGAAAAGTATATGAATATACAAAGCATTAGTAATTCTGGTATCAGGTCAGATCTGAAGTGTAGCTTGCGAATGTGAACAATATGTTTCTTACTGGAACTCTTACTTCAGAAAGATAGCAATTACAGAAGTGAGACATGAGAAATCAATGAAAGTTGGTTCTTTCTCAAAGAAAGAAAATGATACTTGTTTAGAGCTAAGTACTGATGTGTCGATCCATGGTAAGGGTGTTGATAACTTCTATTATCATTCCCCTAGAAACATTCTGTGTTACATAGAATGTACTCACTGACATAAAATAGTAAACCCAGATAGATACATCAGATTGCTGCAAAACCTGCAGTTATGTCTCAGACAGATATGTAAATGATAACAGGTGTGGTCTGATAAGACACTGGGTCTTACCACAAGAGGGTGTGAGAGTGCATCCCACTCTGCCCTATAAAAAGGTTTTTGGAGGTGACTTTTGGGTAGTGTACCTCTTAGTGAAGGATCATTGACTGCTAGACATGTCTCTCCAATGCACTTAAACAAATTTTGCCCAGTTGACAGTTTACATCATTTGACAGAGAAGCAGAATGGTTGTGTCCATAAATTGCCTGTCATCTAGGCGCTCATAGATTTGAGTTTTGGTGCATGGGGGTAGAAGATGTACCAGATTTATTGAGAGACATGTACCGCTTAATAAATTAGATGTATATCCACTCCAGCGCACAGGGAATCAAGAATGGCAAATGTCAGTCTTGATAAATTTCCCCCTTTATGCTTTAATTCCTCACAATGTTTTGCTGTCAGTACATAGAAACACATTCTTGAAAGGATATGTTAGAAAGTTGTTGTTGTTTTTGTCATACAATAATTATTATGTATTAAAATTAAAGCCGAAAAGCAAATCTGTCAGGAGATTTGTGCTGCTGATCTAGGAACAGGATATAATAGAGGGAGGGAGGCTGAGCTCTGTCATATATAGGTTTATACAATTTGGAGCAGGATTTCTGAGTAAAAAGCGAGTAAGCAGTAAACCCTAATAGGACTCCTAGGAGAGATGGTGAGAGTCCTACTTACCCCGCCAACGCATAGTGATTGTCAACTTACCCTGTAATAGTGTGTACACAGAAGACTGTCAATCGCTGTGGGGTAAGAAGGACTCTCACTGTGTCTCCTAGGAGTCCTGTAAGGGTTTAATCTGCTTTTATACTGTAAGCAAAATCATATAACCTTGTTCATCACAGAGCTCAACATCTCTTCTTCATGTATATCCTGATGTCAGAGCAGAAAAACTCAGCTGACAGGTTCATTTTAAAGGTATGAATAATCTCTGGCTGTACTCAGCTCATTTTGTTAGAGCAATAAATCAAATTGTATACTGAGCAGTTAAAGGGGTTTTCCAGGTTGGGGGTATTTTGATACTGATAACCTATCCTCAAGATAGGTCATCATTATCAGACCAGTGGTGGTCTGAGCCTGTACAGATCAGCTGTTCCAGGCAGCCTCTGGTACTGGGAACTCTAGAAGGGATGGAGGCAGAAGCAGAAGGCTCTGTTCACTGTATAGTGGTAGTACCAGAGTACTGCAGCTCTGCCCCTATTCCCTTGAAATATCACTCAAAGAAATTTAACAACGTTTTTTATAAATTTTTTGCACAATTAACACTTCTTCACTTTTCTCATGGTAAAGGTAATGCTCACAAATACAACTGTGTTGATGGCACTAGGGCACAAGAGGGACTTTAAGATTTGGAAGGCGTCTTAAGTAGCATATTGTAGGTGTCAGTGAAACATCTTACACTGTGTGATCAGCCTTATAATTACTATGCTTGGATCAATTTTTCACTCATAAACCATCTGTTCCTAGGAATTTTGAGTACACATAAAAATCTGTAAACTACGTTTTTATTGGCAGCATAGGGCGAGCTGTGAGGAAAGAAATGCCCCCTCTGACAGTACAAGGCTATGTTACAGTACTGTCAGGGGGGGGGCATTCCTAACAGCCCAGCTAGACTGTCAGGAACGCCCTTCTGACAGTGGACAGAGATCGGTGCACATAACGGGAAAGCCGACAGTGTGCTGAATTCAGCTTTCTAGCGGTATATAAAACTGCAAGTGCATGAGGACATGAAAGGTTCTCTTTAAGTAGTACAATATGTAATGCTTCTTTTCACCTGCAATGGTGCTTCAAGAAATTGAACACTTTCCACAGGTTCCCCCATAGCAGATTGATGGGATTCCCAGTGATCAGCTCATTATTAAAGGGAATCAGTCAGCAGAACCTAGCATAGCAAAGCAGCCGTGCAGATATACAGGTTAGGATCACCTGACTCATACTGTCTTTTCCCCCTTGTGAATTGTTGCCTCCATTGCTGAGATACTGCTGTTTTTGTCAACATGCAAATGAGGCAGCGTTTTCTGTTACAGATTTTGCTGTGTTTTTTTGCATCAAAGTCAGGAATGACTTGAAAAGGAATGAAAAATATAAAGGAAGCTCCTTCTACTTCTACCTTCTGCTAAATCCACTCCTGACTTTGGCTCAAAACAACGCAGCAAAATCTGCAACAAAAAACACTGCGTTTCTGCCACTTGGGGTCTCAGGCTAAGGGAATATTCACACAGGACATGTAAATGTAGAAACAGTATAAATAACATTCATGCACAACCCATTTACATATGGAATGATACAACTCCCATAGTCAGTAACCTTTAACGCAACAAGAATTGCAAAACTTATTTTGCATTCATTTACATTAGCACTAAATCCTAATGGGAGTCTGTGCATTACATTGCACTGCAGTATCCATACCATCCTTAATTTTCTTCTGCTGTTTATTCCAGATGACACTGTGTGCCACATATAGATAGCATGGAACACAGAGCATAAACCTGAATTAACAATCCCTCAGAGGACGGGGGTTCTGAGTCTATGAGAGATGTCTTCTGATCCTAAAAATAGCTCTCGGATCTATTCATAGCTTCAGTGAGCGGCTGCCTCTGTTGGTGTAATCCCGCTGGGAGAAGACACTATAAATAAATCTTGCTGTGCTGGATTTCCTCTTCCACTACCTAATTAACTGACTTAAGACTGCATAAAGCTCCTTGCATAGATAGATATACAAGAGAAAGGGAAACCTTCCAAATGCCAATATTTCAGCTAATTTATTTTGTATAAATAGGTGTTTGCCTAGACAAGTTTTAGTTATTTCATTGAAACTATGTATTTGTTTAGTTGGATTTTTTTGTATAGATATGAGAATGTATTATCAGAGGCAGCTTATTCACCTTTAGGAACAGGGCTTCTAAGGTATAATATTGCCATATTATGGAATACAACATGCGTTGATTTTTTTTCCTTGATTTTTTTTTATGGATCCATATCGTACAGATCCTTTGTAACAGGGGTGTAACAAATAACCATAAATTGTGATGGGGGAACCACCACGAAATGCTTCTTATTTAGAACTCTCTCAATGCACAAGGATAATGTACAAAGTTATGCCACAGTATATGGATAATGTACACAGTGATGTAATAAGATAGAGATAATGATCACACTGATGACAAGATATATGGATAATGTACAGTGATGTCAAGATAGAGAGAAAATGTACACAATGACGTCATGATATAGAGATAATGCACGCTGTGATGTCATGATACAGAGATTATGATCACAGTGATGTCACAGTACATGGATAATGTACACAGTGATGTCATAATATAGAGATAATGCATACTGTGATGTCATGATACAGAGATTATGGTCACAGTTATGTTACAGTATGGGGATAATGTAGACAGTGATGTCATGATACAGAGATAATGATCACAGTGATGTAAAAAACCCCCCAGAAATTATGCACATGGTGATGTCACAGTACATGGACTATATAAGGTGACTGTGATGTAACAAAACAGAGAATACGCTTAAACAAATCGTTTTGTACACAGTGAGTGACATCACAGCATGGAATTAAAATCCTAATTTTACATAGAGGTATAGTGAACACATGATATCAGAACAAAGAAATAATGTGTTACACTGCATAGAAGGGATACACAACCAGGGTTAATTCAGTTTTCGATTGTTTATAGTCATTAACCCATCACTAACAACACCTTATGTCTGAGTGGAGATGTCCCCCCTTAGTTGTTGGGCTCTATAGCAGCTGTTTTGCTGGTGGTTATGCCCATGCTTGGTGCAGGAGGCCTTTCTACTAACATTACTACTCCTTAAATAGGTTGTAAGAACTTTTAAAGTTATCTGCTCAGTGGTGGGGACAAGTACTGGCAACATGTGACCCATTCCACTGCCACTGAGTGGAGCAAATGCGAAAACTTTTAAATTTGGCACAACCACTTTAAAAAGTGTGTGCTATCTGACAACCCTCTGAGTGGGGGTAACTGTTGAGTAATAGTCTCCTATATTTGTTACGTATGTGACTCTTACCAGCTAATTGGAAACCTCTGATGACTTCTTCAAAGAACCGGCTCATTGTAAAGTATGGGCATGAACTACTTGTGATATATTGACTTGCAAGGAAGTAATCATGAGACGGTTATTTGGCACTGCCCTGCTGAGCATGAGCAGGAGTCTGCTGGGAGAACGCAATCACGAGCTGCGGCCACACCAGCTCCTTCCCTTTCACAATCAAGCAGCTGTATTCTTAGAGTTAGCTCCTATACGAAGATATGGATCCACTGCCAGAATGAAGCACAAAGGGCTGGCGGGGATGTAATTGCTCGATACAGAATGACTCTGCTCAGAGAATTGTGTGAGCAGAGGCAGCAGGGAGCTATGTTAGGAAGGTAATTGTACAGATATGATTAATCCCTATTTAGTGACAAATCAACTGATGCAATAAATAACCTCCAATCCAGAATGCAGACTGGTTATAAAGGTGCCAAGGCATTCTGTTTTTGCATCCTGGTGGCACACCACTTAGATTGGTCCCACCGATTATTGTAATATATGGCGCAGAAAATGTGCATCTATGATTGCTTATACATTGCTCAATATTCCTTACAAGACCTAGCTGATATCCTTCAGTCCGGGAGACTCTACAGTATGTCAATTTATAGATGTATCCTGTCCTGAAAGAAAATCTATACATAAACATATTCAGCTTCCGGTTAGGGAACAATAGTCTTCTGAGATCCATAATCTCACTATATATATTTAGGACTTTATCCCACTGCAATGACACTGAATCTACTCACTCTTTTATATGTTAGTTAAAGGGGTAATCTGGTTTCAGTATGATAAATGTTACTTTTTTAATAATAAAAAGTTATACACTTTCCAAAATCCGTTCTGCATCAACTCTCTATGGATTTCAAGATTTCTGCTTGCTGTCATTCACTAAAAACCATCATTGTTTACTTGCAGTGGATAAGAGAGAATCTGTTCTGGTCATGTGTTATATACACAGATGTAGGGGGTGGACAACAGAGGACCTGTGCCCAAAGTTTACCTGACTAAAACCCAACTGTGATTTCACAACAGCATACTGTACCTGACTCAGAATTAGGATGTCACTAGTAGAAATGGTCTAGATAGAGTCCTAGGAGCCCTGACAGTGTCATACACTATATTTTAAGCCAATTTAAATTCTGATTTGTAACAAATTTATTCGACCCAATATGAATCATGGGAGTGAACCACCCAAACCAAAAACAAAATGAATACTCAAAGGTTCACCCATCTCTACACCTACCAGACTGAAATACCCTTGTGATATCACAGTAACTTACCCAGATACAGACAAAACAGCAGGGAGCGTCTGTGCAAGAATAAGGTATGGACTTCTTGATTTCAAATTCCAAACTTTAAGTCAGTGGGGTGCTAGCCATAGACCACCTCAATCTTGTTCTTCCAGAATATAGACAGTAGATGTTAAAGGAGTTATATGGTTTCTAAGATCGATGGCCTATCCTTAGGATAGAGGCCATCAATATTAGATCTGTGGGGTCCGACCCCCACAGACCACCAGTACCAAGGCAGTGCAGGAAAGACTTCAGTGGGGCAGCACTGCAGTACCTACACTCACAAAATACTACTCTACTAATATTTCTGATGTTTAAAAATATATAGGGGAGATTTATCAAGTCCAGCGTTTATTACACTAGTCTTGATAATCTCTGTGCCCTTCATTTATGACAAGGCACACACCTTATCAGGTACCGTGATCTGTAATACGGGGGCACCTCAGGGTACGGTTCTCGCCCCTTTCCTCTTCACACTGTACACTGCAGATTTTTAGGTGCAACTCATCTAGCTGCTACCTACAGAAGTATTCTGACGACTCTGCAATAGTAGGCCTCATCACAGATGATGATGACAGGGAGTACAGAGAACTGAACCAGGATTTTGTGGACTGGTGCCACCGGAACCACCTGAAGATTAACGCGGGGAAGACCAAGGAGATGGTGGTGGACTTCCGCAAAGGCAGATGCCCTCCAAATCCAGTGGACATCCTGGGGACGGGCATCGAGATTGTGAACACCTATAAGTACCTGGGTTTGCTCCTTAATAATAAGCTGGACTGGGCAGATCATATGGAGGCCCTGTACAGGAAGGGCCACAGCAGGCTCTACCTGCTTAGGAAACTGAGAGCCTTTGGAATCCGGGCGGCACTTCTTAGAACTTTCTTCAACTCGGTAGTGGCATCAGCCATCTTCTTTGGAGTGGCCTGCTGGGGGAGCAGTATATCAACCAGGGACAGAAATAAACTTGACAGGCTGATTAGAAGGGCCAGCTCTGTCCTGGGGAGCCCACTGGACCCAGTGCAGGTGGTGGGTGACAGAAGGATACTGTCCGTGGTGAGCTCCATGCAGAAGAAGAAGTCCCATCCCATGCATGAGACGGTGATCGCGCTGAGCAGTACTGTCAGTGACCGACTGCTCCACCCTAGGTGTGAGAAGGAGCGCTATCGGAAGTCTTTCCTCCCCACCGCGGTTAGGCTGTACAACCAACACCGACCTAAGCGGAGATCATTACACACAGAGAACTGAAATATCTCTCTGCCTGTTAAATCCCCCCCCCCCCCTCTGCTACGTCCTATCTGTCTGTCTGCTATTAATGTAATGCCTCTCACCTTGGAACATTCCTGTACATGTTGTATTTGTATTTGTATCTGCTTATCTTTGCTGCTGTAACACACTGAATTTCCCCATTGTGGGACTATTAAAGGACTATTATTATTATTATTATTATTATTATTATTCATAAATTAGGTATATTCACCGATGGGGCCACCCTTCACAACAAAATTTACATAATCTCATAGCTGGCATAGATTTCAAACAACACTTAAAGGGGTATTCCCACGAACATAACTATTTTTAAATTTGTAGATAATTAAAAGTTAAACTTTTTTGCAAATATATGTAATTAAACATTTTGCAGAGTTTTAAAGATTTTCTCTCAATATCTTGTGGTCATGAGTTGTTGTTTTGATCGGTTGCCAGTGGATACGACCATGAATGCAGGACCTTTCTAAAGTCAGAAAATAAGCCATGATTTCCTTATTGTGGCCGGGATATCTTCTCATACATGTAGTGTCCCTGCCTGATAATCCAGCTACAATAAGAAAATCATGGCTGGGTTCCTGACAAGTCCCAGACCACAGAAAGTGTCTGCATTTGTGGTCGTATCCATTGGCAACCAATCAAGACAACAGACTGTCACCACTAAAATACTTAGAAAAAATCTTTAAAACTCTGCAGAATTTTTAACTACTTATATTTGCAAAAATGCTTAAACTTTTACTTATCTACAAATATAGATATGATTATGTTCATGGGAATACCCCTTTAAGCCAGTAAACTGGTGTAAATTATCCAAAATATGATGAGGCTGAAAAACTGATTTACAAGGCATGATAAATGTTCCCAAATAGCTTTTTTTTTTAAATACTATAGTAGTAATGAAAGTCACAACCAAATGTAAAAAAAAAAAAAAAAAATCTCATATTGTCCATTATCTTTTTATCAGCTTGATCATGAGAGCAATGGAGGTTTGATTCAGAAGCTTCCATCAATTCTGGAAGATGATGAATTTGAAGATGATGAGAAATGTCCCTTGCCGGTTAGCCCAAGAGGAGTGAGCCCAGTTGATTCAACTCTAAAGGTGCCTAAACCATACAGTTCTCCAATGCTATCTCCTCTGACGCCACGTTCTTTTAAAACTCCCACTAAGAGAGCTGACAAGAGCTTCGGAGACATCCTGGGATCAAGTGAAAAGGGCAAGTTCCCAGCTGGTGATGGGGGAAGACCTTGCAAACTTCAACTTCCTGCTTTCAATATCAATGTTCCACCTGTGCTAAGTCCCAGGTAAGTAGAATCTATATATTGTACTGACAGTCAGAAGGTGAAGGCTTGACTGCACAAAATAAATGGTTTCATAATGCCAAAAATCTATCTCTCAGGAGATGTAATGCTAGCTGTTGTAGTACAGATACGTAAATAGGCCTCACATTTCTGCTATTCCACCTCCCCAAAAAATTTAATTAAAAGTGATCAAAACATAAAAGACTTTCTCCAAAATGGTATAAATAAATAGTACATCTGGCCCTGCAAAAAAATACACCTTATGCAGCTCCCATTTATGGAAATATAAAAAAGTTACTTGTGTCAAATGTGATTTTTTTTTAAAGGGTCAAAGTGTAAAAAAAAAAACTATATAAAATTGGTATCGCTGTAATCGAACTGAACCACTGAATACAGGTAACGTAAATTTGTGTTGGATTTTTTTTTAAAAGTGTTAACGAAAACTATAGGATTTGGTACTGCCATAGCCGTAACAGTCCACAAAATTCAGGTAATATGTCATTTTGACTGCACAGTGATTGTTGTTAAAAAAAAAGCCTGTAAGAAAGTTGTGCAATTGCAGTTTTTCTCTAATTCAACACCATTCTGAATTTTTTGCAGCTTCCCAGTACATAATATGAAAAAGAATACTGTATAGTAACTTGTATTATAAATAAAAAGGGCATGTGCTTTGGGTAGAAGAAAGCCAGCATATAGCACTGAAGGTTAGTAGGATCAAATCATGGCTTCAGGCAGATCTACAGTATATCCCTTTAAGAATGTATGAACATTTCTGTTCTAGTCCTCAGCTCCAGCAAGCCCTTGTGTAACATTTAGTATTGATTTAGGTAACTATTACTGAACCCACTAACAAAAGCCTATTTACTCTAGTAACTAACCAATTTTAGATGAGAAATCTTCCAATAATGTGCCATAACGTGACTTATCATGAAATTCTATAGAAAAGCTTTGATACTAGAGGTGTAGCTATAGGGGGTGCAGAAGCAGCTGTTACGCCTGGCCCCTGATACCTGGGCTTCATGGCTTATGGGAGGCAGGACTCTGTAACACATTTTGATTTGAGACCCACAAGCCCAAAGTTAGGCCTCTAAGGATATTGTTAACTATTGACAACCACTTTCTGGACACACTGACATTTTCCAACAGTCAGTGATGTGGAATATGGATATGAGATGTAGAAAAGTATACATGTTAGATGTAGGGAAATAAAAATCAAGCTCATGGGCCAGCAAGACACCTGCTTGGCAATTACACGTAAACCCATAATAAGGTGCTTCACTTTTTTTTTGTTGCCCCCATTATTTCTACATAGGTGGTTCAGTGGGGTGTTGTGAGGGGTAAACTTACTTGACTTGTTCCGTAAGCTTACCAGACCGCTAGACTTCATGTGGAATAAAAGTTCAGAGGATAGAAGCAGCATCTGACCATTGTAAGGACAACCTTGGACAAAACAGGACATGCATTGTGAGATACTGATACTGGTTTGATGGATTAAATTGAGCAAAGTTCCCTAAAAGACTATACAAGGTTAGAATGGAATAACTTTCATACTTTACACAATGTACCTAGGAATTTTATACAGTGGCTCAGATTTACTAATAGATTTACCTGATTCTTCAGCTTGGTATGTACTTTAATAGATAGAACCTTTCATTACCAACTCCAGCTCTTTAACCCTTTCCCAACATCTGACGAACTATTATGGCAAATGACATGTCATTAAACATGGAGGCTGCTCAGCAGCTGAGTGGCCACCATAGCCGCTGGGTCTCTGCTATATTATAATACACTGATCTGTAGCATTAACTCTACAGATGACTCGGTCAAACCTGAGGCACCCACTTATGATTGGCATCCCCCAGAACGAGATCTGGGGATTGAGATCCGTTACTATTAAAGGCTCCCAGGTTTGTACTTTTATTGCAGGCTGCGCCTGTAAAAGAACTCTATGTATTTTGCAATACAATGCAAGTATTGTATTGTATTGGTGACCAGACCCCCTGGGGTTCAAGTCTCTTAGGGAGTCTAAAAATAAGAGTTAAAAAAAACAATAAAAAAAAATTAAAATTTTAAATCACCCCCTTTCCCTAGATCAGATATATTGATGAATGAATAAAGCAAAACACATACATATTAGGTATTCTTGGGTCTGAAAATTCCCTATATAAAAACTTATAAAAAAAATTTTTGGGCATACTGTGAACGCTGTAACAGGAAAAAAAAAAATCAAAAGAGCCAAGCTGCTGTTTTTTTGCTATTTCACTCTCAAAAAAAATTCAATAAAAAGCGATCAAAACATAAGACATATCTCAAAATGGAATAAATAAAAAGTACATCTGGCCCCATAAAAAAAGACCTGCCTTATACAGTCCTGTATACGGAAACATACAAAAAAAAATTACTGGTCACAGAATATGGGGATTCAAAGAAATTTTTTTTTCAAAGTTTTGGATTTTTTTTAAGGTGTTAAAATGTAACAAAACTATGACTTTGGTATCACCGTAATTTTAACAACCCACAGAATATAGGAAACCTGTAACTCTGCAAAAACACAGCTAGTAAGAATGTTGTGCAATTTGGTATTTCTCCACCCCATTCTGAATTTCTTTTCATTTTCCCAGTACATCATATGGAATATTTAATAGTACCATTATGAAGTGCAATTTGTCCCGCAAAAATTAAGTTTTCAAATGGCCCTGTAAGCGGAAAATTAAAAAGTTTAAGGCCTTTGCAATGTGGAGCGTTAAATCCAAAAGTAAAAAAATGGGT
This sequence comes from Leptodactylus fallax, assembly GCA_947044405.1. Lineage (NCBI taxonomy): Eukaryota > Metazoa > Chordata > Amphibia > Anura > Leptodactylidae > Leptodactylus > Leptodactylus fallax. The sequence continues at coordinate 4,354,646 of CAMRHE010000077.1, read as the reverse complement.
GTGGCAGGAAGAAGTTAATTGATATAATTTTACTGATTCTGGTACAGTTTTATTTTTTTTCTCTAGCCCCCAACATTCCTGAATAATCAGAGCAGTTAATTTTGGTGCCAGATATGCTAATTAGGTGCTCTACTGTCAAGTAGGTGGGGTCAGGCAGGAGCAGCCATGGGGGTGTGATCCTGAGCTCCAATCAGAATCATACATTGTCAGAATTATACCCATGTGACAGCAGAAAGCTTTACTTAGCATATTTAGCACCAAAACGAATTACCCTGATTGCTCTGAAACAGTTTGGGTTAGAGAAAAAATTCCAACTGTGCCGGATTCAGTGGAGCGACACCTATTAAATGATACAAAGAACTAGAGTTGGTGAAGGTGGTGAAAGGTCCTCTTTAAAAAAAATGTAATAAAACCTAATTATTTTTAGGCAAAGTATAGATATATTTATATGAAGTTCAGTAAATAAATGTCCCTACGTTGTCCATAACCGATAATTCATCTTATACATTACCTATACGTTTTAGGCTGCCCTGTGGTCATTTTAGTCTTCTATTTGTTGAGGTTAGGAAAGGTATACAGATTTATTTATTCTATACACTTTCTTCAGGTTTTAGGATGCACTTTGGTTATTTGCATCATTTTCGACTTTCATTTATTGGGGTTAGGAAATGTATAGCGATTACTTTATTTCATATATTGCCTTCATGTTTTTGGCTGCAGTTTAGTCGTTTCTGACAGTGAAATAATTTACAGAATACTAGGAAATGTGAACGGAATGATTTATTTACTATAATACCTTCATGTTTGAGGCATTTTATACAATACCTTTGTTTCCCACAATGCCTATAACAACTACATTAGACGCTACTACAGTACATTGAGTTTCTTTTGAAATGTATTTCAGTCACAAGTTATGATGTAAAATGAAGTGTATTTCCTAGAGGATGCTGCCAGGTTGAGAAGCTTTTTATTGTTATCTAAGACAAAGGCTGAAAATCAGCGATGAAAGAAACATGCACTCTACTGTTACCTACAAGACTCAGTGAATACAAATCAGTCATACAACAAAGCTGCTGATACATTCTAATCTGTAGAAAGAATAAAGGAAATGAGTGTATTATCTACACAGCTTGATACGAGAACAAGATAGTTTCCCGCTTTTATGTTTTGCAGAATGTACAAAAACATACAATCCTTCACATAGGCGTTACATTGTTGGAAGGAAGCATTAAGTCTGACCCATTTATATACAAGGCTGTCAATTTAAATTCACTTGTAATTAGATGGAAACTCATTGTACAAGACAATTTCCCTAAAATGAATGTATCCCAAATCTGACCTCCCCCAATGAGTCTATTTATTGCCTTTGAACACAAGGAGAGCTATTAGTTTACACAAATTATTTTCTACAGGTGTACAAACATCACACAGTTTAACTTGACACTTGATTCGTTAAATAAACAGCTGCAACAAACTGTAAAGGGGTTATCCAGTTCTTTTTTCAATTGATGTCCCAGATGTCAGTGGCGGTCCAACAGCCAGGACACCTGCTGATCAGTTGTTTAAAGGGGTTGGAACACGTGCAAGTGCATTGACCCTTTGAATCCTTTGCAAGGCACATATTAGCAAAGTTTAACTTGACACATCCAACAAGTCCAGTTCTTTGCATAAGTGCTGCTAAACTGATTCTGGCACAGTTGGAATTTTGCCTCTAGCCCCCACCGTTCCCAATCAATCAATACTGTTAGTTTTGGTGCCTGATATGCTATTTAGGCTCTGCGCTGTCAGGAGGGTGGTGTCAAGCAGGATCATACAAGGGGTGTGATTCTGAGCTCTGACACTAACTGTATCTGATTGAAGCTCTGAATTACGCCCCCCTGCCTGACACTGCACTTCTGACAGCTACAGAGCTTAAATAGTACATCAGGCATCAAAAATACCTGCACTTGTTGTTCAGGAATGGTGGGGGCTAGAGAGAAAATTCTGACTGTGCTATAATCAGTGGAGTGGAGCCTATTAACAGAACAAAGTACTTGAATTGGAGGAGATGGAGAAAGTCCTCTTTAAGAGAGCGCTAAAAGGTGTACAGTACAATCATAATTTGTCACAGAGTGATACACACAGAATATTAATTTTGCACACTGGGCTTTATTAATTTGTAGCTTCAGCAGTAGTATGTGTTCACTACATAATACTGTTATTTGACACTGTTTGGAGTAATATTTATCTGTTCTGTGGATCCTGGATTCAGAAGCACTAATTCCCAATGTAGTGAGGTCATTACACAATAACAAAATGTAACAAAATATTTGGAACATCTCATTTCATTCAGTATCTAGTATGAGCATCACAAGCAGAAATACAAACACTTAGCATGCCAAGGTATGTATCAGTGAGATTATTAACCCCTTCCTGCTGCAGACTTAGATTTTTGTTTTTAGTCCCCACTTTCCAATTGCCATATCTGTTTTTTTTTTATCTTTCTGCTCAGAGCTGTATGAGGACAAATTGTACTTCGTAATTGTATCATTTAGTGTTCTGTACAATGTACTGGAAAGCTGTAGATGGCATTCACTGTGCAGCCAAAATTACATGTTATCTGTAGTCTGATTACGGCGATACTAAATGTATATAGGTTTTTTTCAACCCTTAAAAAAAATCCGAAACTTCGCAAAAAAAAATAAAAATTCTTGGAATCGCCATATTCTGACTCCCATAACTTTTTTATATTTCAGTGTACGAAGATGCCAAAACCTTCTTTTTTTATTTTTTTTGCAGGGCCAGATTTACTTTTTATTTATATCATTTTGGGGAATGTCTATTGTTTTGATCACTCTATGGCATTCACCATATGGTAAAAATATTTTCATAAGTCTGTAGATCAGGCTTTATTGTACATTGGGATACCAAATGTGTATGTGCTTTATTTTATTTGTGCACTTTTACATGTGTTCTAGGGAAATAGGGATGATTTGAATTTTTAATTCTTTGTTGTTTATAGTTTTTTTTTAAAGTTTTTTTGTTTAAACTTTTAATTTTAGACCCCCTAGGGATCTTGAACCCCAGGGAGTCTAATCACTAATGCACTGCAAAGGTGCATAGTGTGGCAGAAAGGATTAAAGGAAGTCTACCATCTTCCCAAAGCATATTCAATCTGCCACGTCTTCAATACAGAGCACATTACAGTGATAATTAATACAACTCTGTTATGTAGGTCACTTTTGTAGATTTGGAGAAAAACAACTTTGAAGTCTTAATTAAATGAAGCAGTGGGTGCACTGGGGCGGGCCTTCATGTCATAGCAGTGGGAGGATCAGTGGGGCAGGCAAAAGATGGTAAGGGTTTGAGTGGCAAGAGCAGTGCTCCAGGAAGCTGAAGGCCCGCCCCTAATGCACCAACTGTCTCACTTGCATAAGACTTCAGGCTGTTTTTCTCCAAAAGTGACATGCATAAAAAAAGTTATGTCACCATCTTGGAATTAAAATTTGATCATTTGCAAATCTTATCAACCTCTGCTCCATCCCTGATTGGCATCACCTTATGCCTGGTCCTTCCTGGATTTTGAATGCTGAGGAGTGTAGAAAAGCAATAACAGTTGTATTCTGATAAACATAAAATCACATATACAATAAATGATTAAAAATATATAAATAAATAAACAAACCAGGAGGGAACCTGGAAACTACTGCATAAACAATCACTTAACAAACCATCCATGACAGATGGTAGAATACTAATTAAGGGATGAGGTATGCACATAGTAATTAGTTATCCAATATACGACATACCGTCATATATACCAACATATGCATCCTATAATCATGGATACAGTAGATATGGCCAGGAGCCTAGGGTGTTTTGCAACAAACAGGTTGGAATCGGAGTGTAAAAACTCCTCGGATCTCCTCAACAGTGAAAGACTTTTTAAATAAAAAAAAAAAACATCCAGCCCCGCAGGTGGCTACAACATAGGGCCATAGGGCCGATCAGCATTTTGACCCACAGCAATACATGTGGCAAAAACTTAAGGCTCACCCTTGGATTTCTGCCTGTGGCTCCACAACAAAACTACCTACCCTTACATGGCTGCTCGCTGAAATCTCTGAAGGATAGAAATAAGCTTTGGTGGTGTTAAATGAAATCCGGCGCAGTCTATTGATACAACCTTTGCCGGATAAGTCACTTATCCAGCCCGAGCACTTGCACCTTACATCCTGATCTCTACTTAATTGCTCCACTTGGATGCTCCTCACGGCCCTGAGAACATAAACAAGAGAGAGTAGATTGAAGAGGGGACGCATAGGCCCTCACTCACACCCCGCACTACTGAAGCGCTGACATATTCTCGCTCGGTTATTGATCTTGTGCAGAATAGGGCAGCAGCTACATTCTCAATGTTTTCTGATCTTATAAAAAAGACACCTTCATTCTCCTGTTTAAAGTAATTTCCAATTCTAAATATTTCTATGGAAATCAGGAACCATAGATATCATTATTATGTGGAATGACTGATGTTTGAGGTCAGAGGACTGTAAGAAATAAATTTGGAGAGAGTTCTAGGCGTGACAGTAGTTCACCTGAGAAGAGTCTGACAGAATGTGCTAAATAATTCAAGTAATAATAGAATTAAAAAAAAATAAAAATCAGCAAATAGAGAGCCTTGGATCCGACCAGCAGCTGCCAGGATCAACATGCACAGGGCACAGCCGGGCATCGTCCGCAAGGAGGAAGCTTCGTGCCTAAGCAAACATGAATATTTATGGTTGTGTATGTTCTTTCCAATTTCCATAGCCTCTGACATATAAAGCTCTCAGATGTATGACGTTGGAGAAAGGCTGGGAAAGTACAAACAATTACATTAGATGGGAATGCCTTATTATTTATGATGTAAATTGAGGTTGAATTTATGACTGTAGGGTATTATTGCTCATGTGTAATACCATATGTACAGTATGTTCTGTATTTTATAGCGGGAGTATATATATATTTCATAAATCTGGTTATCTGTGAGGCCTGGTCCGCAGTGCTGCATACAGATGTACTAGAAACCTGCACTCCAGTATACATGATTCAATTAATATTACATTGTCAGAGATACTTAGCAGAAATATACATCATAGTTGGCAGCTTTTTCTTTTGTTTTTGGAGCAGGGTATCTAAGCCTATCACGTATGATACTGCCTCAGTGTGCCATATATCACTACAAAGACTAGTGGTGCAGTTTTCGAGTTGGAAAGTTTACATTTAGGTCTTGGTGCAGATATATACTGCTACTACATTATAATGTAATAATATATAAACAGTAATAAACAGTACGCCAAGATAACATACTATACTATATTAAGATAACATAATATAGTGTATACTATAAGACAACATACTATATTATATATGACAACATAATATACTATATTGTATAAGATGCAATATATACTATAATGTATACTATAAGACAACATACTATATTATCTTCTGTGAGAGAACATGCTACAGTGTAGTTCAATAAATAAGATAAAGTTTAGTATATTATTTTATAAGACTATACTTACTTAGTATACATACTATACTTTTGTGGTCATTGGACCACAGGACATGGAGGTTTGGTTTAAAGTAGTTCTCATGTAATGTGTACATTGTGTTCAGCATATACACCAGGTATTCTCCCAGGTGATGCTGAATGCATTTCTTTGACCATTTTCAATGTACTGTTAACCATGTGAACTATGCTATTTGAAAGAAATGGTTCCTGCAAAAAAGGCTAGAGTGAGAGTCAATGTTGGTGGTAATGAATACAATTATATGACCTCAGGCTGCCTATGTAGGGATGGATATATACAGGGTGGGCCATAAGTATGGATACACCCAGATACCATTTTTTTTCTTGTGCAATTCTCCATGTGTTTGATGTGTCACATGACCCCCTTCCCATTGAAAAAAGTAAAGTTGAATCCAACATGGTGGCTTTGCAGATGGCCGCCATGGGCATCACCCGTCCTCAAATGTTTCCCCCCTCCCATGTACTAATATGCCACAATCGGTAAGGTGATATCAGCAACCACTTCCATTTTATCTGGGTGTATCCATACTTATGGCCCACCCTGTGTATGTATGTATGTATATACAGTGGGGAAAAAAAAGTATTTAGTCAGCCACCAATTGTGCAAGTTCTCCCACTTAAAAAGATGAGGCCGGCCTGTAATTGTCATCATAGGTAGACCTCAACTATGAGCGACAAAATGAGAAAACATATCTAGAAAATCACATTGTCTGATTTTTTAAGAATTTATTTGCAAATTATGGTGGAAAATAAGTATTTGGTCACCTACAAACAAGCAAGATTTCTGGCTCTCACAGACCTGTAACCTCTTCTTTAAGAGGCTCCTCTGTCCTCCACTCATTACCTGTAGTAATGGCTCCTGTTTGACATTGTTATCAGTATAAAAGACACCTGTCCACAACCTCAAACAGTCACACTCCAAACTCCACTATGGTGAAGATCAAAGAGCTGTGGAAGGACACCAGAAACAAAATTGTAGACCTGCACCAGGCTGGGAAGACTGAATCTGCAATAGGCAAGCAGCTTGGTGTGAAGAAATCAACTGTGGGAACATTAATTAGAAAATGGAAGACATACAAGACCACTGATAATCTCCCTCCATCAGGGGCTCCACGCAAGATCTCACCCCGTGGGGTCAAAATGATCACAAGAACGGTGAGCAAAAATCCCAGAACCACACGGGGGGTCCTAGTGAATGACCTACAGAAAGCTGGGACTAACATAACAAAGGCTACCGTCAGTAACACACTACGCTGCCAGGGACTCAGATCCTGCAGTGCCAGACGTGTCCCCCTGCTTAAGCCAGTACATATTCGGGTCCGTCTGAAGTTTGCTAGAGAGCATTTGGATGTTCCAGAAGAGTATTGGGAGAATGTCATATGGTCAGATTAAACCAAAGTAGAACGGTTTGGTAGAAACACAACTCGTCGTGTTTGGAGGAGAGTGAATGCTGAGTTGCATTCAAAGAACACCATAACTACTGTGAAGCATGGGGGTGGCAACATCATGCTTTGGGGCTGTTTCTCTGCAAAGGGACCAGGACGACTGATCCGTGTACATGAAAGAATTAATGACAATGATCCCAAGCACACCGCCAGGGCAACGAAGGAGTGGCTTCGTAAGAAGCATTTTAAGGTCCTGGAGTGGCCTAACCAGTCTCCAGATCTCAACCCCATAGAAAACCTTTGAAGGGAGTTGAAAGTTCGTGTTGCCCAGCGACAGCCCCAAAACATCACTGCTCTAGAGGAGATCTGCATGGAGGAATGGGCCAACATACCAGCAACAGTGTGTGCCAACCTTGTGAAGACTTACAGAAAACGTTTGACCTCTGTCATTGCCAACAAAGGATATATAACAAAGTATTGAGATGAACTTTTGTTATTGACCAAATACTTATTTTTCACCATAATTTGCAAATAAATTCTTTAAAAATCAGACAATGTGATTTTCTGGATTTGTTTTCTCATTTTGTCTCTCATAGTTGAGGTCTACCTATGATGTCAATTACAGGCCGGCCTCATCTTTTTAAGTGGGAGAATTTGCACAATTGGTGGCTGACTAAATACTTTTTTTTTCCCCACTGTGTGTGTATATATCTATATACACAATTGCCATGATAGTCAAGAGATTTCCCTCACATATTTCCCTGACCAAATATAATGCAAAACAAGATCTGGCATTGGCTATAAAAATTTTAAATTTTTTCATTTCATATTATTGACATTACCCTAAACAGATATTAAAAGGATATTCTCATCTCTGTTTTTTATGGCTGAAAGGAGAATACCCATGTCTTTGATCACCTAAGGAAGTAGGAGATATAGAAACAGCTAAACAAGTCTGTTATATGCTGTTTTTGCCTGTTCTATGCTGTTAAGTCTCAAGGAAGTAAATAGGAGTTATGGAAATCGCATAGAAGACCACATACAACACTTCCGTAATTCCCAGTCAGTTGTCATGGCTGAGATGGGAATACTAGTGGCTTCAAAAGAAATGGGAAATATAAAGGAAGCACTTCTTCTTTATGCTAATTACTCTCGTGGCTTTCACTCCAACATCTGGTATGTCTCCTTCATTGCTCACACAGGCACAATGGCCCATCTGTACCAGCAGCTGTGTCTGGTAACTGGAACTTAGCTGTACTATCAGGCAAAGCCAAGCTGGATGAGCTGACTTACCTGTGTAATCAATGAAGCTGATCAGTGGGGGTGCCAAGGGTTAAGACCCTGTTGATCAAACAATGATGACCATTCTTAAAGGGGTTTTCTGGTCAAAAAAAATTGTTTTTCAAAAAAAGGTCTGTTAGTGCTATCAATAAGTTAATAAGTGTGCCAAAATACCTTTAGCAGTGTTTTGAGTGATTTCTGAGTTTCTCTGGGAGCTCCTGGCATTTTCTGTATTTGTTTACATAGGTATCTTCCTGTTTCGGGTTTCCTACAAGTACCATGATGCCTCACTCCACCTCCCTCTCTCACTCCCTCGCTCATCCAATGAAATAAATACATGTAAACTGTATCCCTACACAAGGCATGCTGGAGCCGCTCAGAAGACTGCTCAAGCGCAATTCATAACGTCAGCCAGGGGATCGGAGGCATTGTTCATATACAAGTACATCCGCCTATAATACACATTCCGGTGTTTCGGGTCTATTGCGCAGGTTGGCACACCTCTTTGCGATGTATTCTGGCAGCCTGCGCAATAGGGCCGGAGTGCCTGTATGTGTAATAGAGCCTTTGCAGAGTAGGCCGGCTGCTAACTCTATTGCGTATGCCGCCATTCCGGCTGTATTGAGCACGCGTGGAGAAGAAATGATGTACCGTGCCCAGAGGTTCCAGGCAGGAAGCCACAAAAGTATGATGACATTCCATTTCTGGAAAGGGGGAAACAGAATGTCACTGGATAATCAGAAAATGTGCCTGGGGTGGTCAAATGACTGCCCCGCCGATACTGGCAAATATATAGTATAGTTTTGCTAAACTAAGTAATTTAGAAAGTATGAGGGGAGGGTGTTTAGGTTACAGTCTAAATTTAATTTTATCCTGGAGAACCCCTTTAAGGATAAGCCTTCAATTTTTAAGTTTTGGAAACACCTTTATATTAAAGTGTCTCTATTGCAAACATTGACAGCAGTTCAACCCCAGTGATCACAAAAAAGGAGGTTCCTGAATGCACCCAATGAATAAAGAATAGGGGTGTGCATGAGTGACGACCACTCCATTCACTTAATATGGTAGTGCCAGAGATCACCATTACAGAAGTGCCATAGAAGTAAATGGAATGATGGTCACGCATGTTAACACTACTCCATTCGCGTAGGGCATTTGGCAACCCCCATTCTCATAATCACTAGGGGTCCCAGCAATAAGACACCTATCCTCATCCTGTAGAAAAAAAAAATCTTTAAAAAACTTTTTTATAAATTATCTTTATATATAAAGTCATCTCATAGAAAGGTTTTCTCCTAGAAAAGAGCAGTAAAGTATTTGTGAAGAAAGTTTCTCTCTCCACTGCATGCAGTTTTTTGCCCCATACTGAGCATATAGTAATAGATAAGCCACCATGGATTGGAGGTCAAACCTTCCAAGCAGCATAAAGAAAATTGGTTGGAGGGTCCCCCACTCTGTCATATCAACTTAAAATATATACTGTATATTTAGAAGACTTGTTAGTTTAGAAAACCCATAATAAATATCCTATTATAGAATTCTGAGTATTATTATGAGGATAGGTTATCAGTATGTGATCTGTGGTGATCCAACACCTGAACCCCGCACAGATCAGCTGCTCCGGCAGTCTCTGGTGCATTGGGCAGAGAGTGTGTGCGTGCATTCAAGTAATAGGAGCAGCGCTTGCAAATCCTCGTGACTACTGCTGTAAAAGTGGTGACTCTGCAGGGCCTGCCACGTCCATTGATTTCAGTGGGGGATCTTTAATGCTTACCCTGTAGCGGTGCTGAGAGGCTCGCCTGGTCATTCCAGTAGCAGGACACCCAACAGGGATTCATTCTTACAGAAAAGGACTAGCCAGAGTAGAGATCCATTTTCAAGAAGACATCTGAAGAAATCTGAAATAATAGATGTATAAAACATAGTCTGTGATAGTATAGATAAGGAACTATGGGTCATGAATGGTGTATTTGTGTGTGAATGTCAGGAGCACTCCAGCTTTGAACACAATTCAGATGGAGCTGATAATGATGGGCAAGGTGTCCTTTACAAAAAAATTCTCTGTAAAAATAAAAATGTACATTATGCTAGGAGTAAGGAAGCCGTGACTGAAGAGTTGACTCTCTTGTGACCTTGTGTCACTACTTCATTACCGGCAGAGTACAGTACTTGATACTTGAAGTGTTCTGCGCAGTGTAAGGATACGCGGCTCACTACCACCCCAGAATCAGGATGTGTTATTCCCAGTAATTCATTATATACAACTAATAGGCTCTTTAGACTCTCGGTCTTTTGTTTTTGTGCCTAGGTTAATTCACTTCACATCAATTAAACTTCCAATAACCTCTACAACACATATCTATGGGCTTGGAAGGTGTGTTGAGGAAAGGGGCTTTTCAGAGGGGTGGGTGGATTCTATAAACCATAATCCACTTGGCACAATCTACTTTGATGCAGAGTCTAAGAAATCCCCAGTCTTCACCCTTAACCCCATCAGATGTGTGGACTTTGCTACAAGAAGATCCAAAGTGCACAGTCCACAATAGTGACAGATTTGCTGCAGTAGCGCTGATACAGCAGGAGCGTTGTCAGAAACAGAGCCAGGGGTGGTCATCAGAAGATGGTCAGGAATGTGACAACTCAGAGGATGAGATGAGAGTGTAGTCAAAGGCAAGTGACAAACAGGAGTAAACAACAGGCACCAGGCAGACACGCCAAAGGACAAGGCAGGAGCATAGTCAGGAAAGATGCCACCATAACACAAACAAGAGCCACGACAAGATAAACCTTAGTCAGCAAGCAAGGCATGACAGGATGATTCCCCACCACATAGGCCATCAGGCCTGACATTATTTTCAGTCACTGGTTGCCCCAGCAAGAGAACCATGGGCTGGTGCAGTAGAATTCAGGAGCAGAAGCAGAAAATTGACACAGTCATCTGGATTATTGCGGGCTCCCTTTGGGACATGGCTCTGAGACCAGGCAAGATGAATGTGCTTTAGCCCAATGACGGACGCACGTTATGCCTTATGAAGCCAAGGTCAGTACACTCCACTTCAATGCTTATGCACAGAATTGGTCTCCCAGAGTCATTGGCAGGATTAGCTAGAACTTTTACTAAAGATTGCAAGGACAGGTTTCTGTCACATACACAGGTTCGAGGCCCTACACCCCAGCTGCATGATGGCATTGCATCAGTGGCCCCAAGCAAGCTGTCAGGATCCCTTTAATTCCTTGCCAGTAGTCTGACATCTTCCCAGGTTTGCATACGTATTTGCCTGAGATTTCAGATTAAATAAGATAGATTCACCATTGTACTAGAATAGATGCAGTTATTCTACTTTTTCCTCTATACATGTAATGCTAGGGTTAAGTATTCCCTCCAACAGTAAAACGGAGATGTATTTTTGAGGAGCCGTGGTCAGATTCTCAGCGCCAATTATTCTCGGCTTTTCAGCTTGATTCCCAAATATACAATATTTCATGGCTGTCTAATTATTCACAACAAAACCATAAAGTCTAATTACTCAAGTGGCAGAGTAAGAGAGAACTCATTGTAGATGGTTACCATAACTACCAGCCAGAAAATCATTCCGTAAGTAAACAGCCGAGCTCTTTACTATAGAAAAACTGCAAGCAGCGTTATCAGAGGGATTGCTGCCTGCATATGACCAATTCACTATTTAATCACTGCAAGTAAATACAGCATGGAAATTGGCCATCGGAGACAAGGAAATACATCACTGACATATCAAAGATTCTTTCTGTCTGTGTCTTGGCTGAATTTCACATTTTGGATATGTGTCAGTCTAGAGCCATGATTATTTTGTGCAGTGTTTAGTGTGCGTTCAAGAGTTTTAGACACATTCTAGCAATGTCCTGATCCCTCTATGCAACCAGACAACCAAGGTCCTCTCGACTTCAAGCATGCATATTAATTCATGCTCTAGCCAAGTAAAAGTTCAAATGGTCAGTGTGATTTTGCCTCTAGTTTGTTTCCAGCATCAACTGCTGTTCCTCTTTGCTGCCCCCTGCTGGCCTAGGCATGCATATACGCAATATTCTGGAATTTAAAGAACTAGCACATTGGATTACTTTATGCTGCGTTTTATTTATGGCGTGTTATGTTATCATGATGACACAGTTGTATCTATATAACATGTATTATGGCTAAAGGACTGAATATTAAAGAACTCTGATGCTAAGCAATACATTTACAGGTGTCTTGCTGCTCTCTTAGTTTTCATGTAATATAGGGAATTTATCAAGGGCTTTTCATACTGGTAGATTTACTAGAATTTACATAAGAAATGCCATAAATTATACTGTTTGTCTAAGGTTTTATTTTCGGCAAAGATGCATTACTACCGTTTCCATAGGTATAACTGACATGCTGCAATTTCCAAAAGACGCAACAATTTTGGAAATTGCAGCATTTCTGCTGCGGGTATTTTTCTGCAATGTGTGCATAGGATTTGGTAGAATCCCATCCACTTAGCAGGGACTATAAAATGCTACGTTTTTTGCCGCAGTGTTTACGCCATATGAAGCCCCAGCCTATATTGGAGATTCAAGTCCATGAAATCTCTCACCTGTATTGAAGTGGTTGCCATTAATAGTGGTCTCTGCAATATAAGACTGCAGACGTTTTCAGCTGTAGCCACTGTAACCTGAATATCCTGTGTCGTAAAGTATGTCCTAAAATAACAGTAGTTAATATATTACATATAAATAGTTCTCATAAGATAACGGTGACCCTTTCAATGACCCACTTATAGCCATAAATGTAGGTTGCCTTTTATATTACTATAATTGGCAGTGCATATGGGTCAGTGAATACAAAAATACAATAAAATTGCATCAATCTAAGAATACATTAACATAACTATAATTCTTGGTACAAAAATATATAGCGTGTTGTGTATTTACTGGTATCCCGAATTAGTGTGTATGTGTATGTATATATATATATATATATATATATATATATATATATAAAGAGTTCTGTATTTACATGGAAATATTACTGAACGAACTGAGCACATGGAGTGCTTTATATTAGACTGTTCCCTGATTTAAAGGGAGTCTATCATTGGATATAACCTTTTTTAACCTAAACACACAGTGGAATAGCCTTTAGAAAGGCTATTCTAGTCCTACCTTTCTTTTTTCTTACTTCCAGCCGCTTTTGAATTATTTCACTTTTTTGGGTTATGCTAATGAAGCTCATGGCAGCAGATTTGATGCGGATTTGCAGAAAAAAATAATAATTTTTCCATGTCTGAATTTACAGGAGACTGAAAACAAATACTTGTATCCGCCTTCTAAACGTTTTAATCAAGTAATGCGATGTCTATACATAATATTCTTCAGGCTCACAGAATTCATTTTGCCCAAACTAGTGAAGGATTATTTAAGGAGTGGTAATATATGTGATAGAATCTCTTATATCCTCTTTCTTGGTTTAATCCCAATTTTGGCTTTTAATAGAAACAACACATCATAACTGCAACCGAGCAGCCATGGATGCAGGGGCATGGCGATTGCCAAGTGACACCAACATTTGCACAGATTACATATTTTGGGACTTTTCAAACCATGCTACCATGTGGGGAGTTGTAGTTTTACAAAAACTGGAGAAAGACACATGTTGGGAAACATTCTTATCCAGCACAGCCACAGGATAGGTGTAATTGCTGATTGGTGGGTGCCCTGCTGCTGGCACCCCCACCGATCTGGAGAACTGGGGTGTTTTGACAGTGCCCTGCTCCATTCATTTCAATGGGGACCTGCTGGGGAAAGCAAAGTTCTTACACAGCTATTTCTGGCAGTCCCCATTCAAATGAATGGAGCAGCACACCCTGTCCGACCAGCTGCCCCTTTCAAAACTGGGATGCAAAATACCCCACTTCTCAAGATCAGTGTGGACCCAGCAAGAGATCTAATTTGTTGTGGCAGGACAACCCCTTTAAAGATGCTTCTACTTAAAGGAGTAGAAATGTACTTCTGCTATTCTGAATTATATGTTCATGACATGTTGTTACTCGCTCTACAAGTGCCTTCAATTGCTTGTTGAATTGCAGTAATTTTCCTGAATGGTTCTATCCATTTGGAAGTTTACTATTTATGTTCTGTAAGTAATGACAGAAACATTTTCTTTTGTTGCAGAATGATATGACTATACTGCAGCATTAATACATAATACATTTAATCTTTCTGTAACAAAGTAACAAAAGAGGTTTGACGGCTTTAAAGTGTACAAGTGTCTGAACTATTAGCCTAGCATTATAATTACCCATAGGCTTCTGCATACTGTAGTCAACAGGATTGGACCAGAATCTGTACCAGTACATTGAATATTTGTCATTATGCCAAATCTTACATTTTAATATTTTATTATTATTATACACTCAATTATAATTTACAGAGCAAAAGCTGTCTAGAAAACAATACCATATAATACCATCATACACTGCCTATAAACCAGTGCTATAGATTTTTCAATAAACAGTTCTTTGGATTTGAAGTCTGTTGATGTATCAGAGGTCTGAATTGTCTGAAAGAGGGCCGAGGTCTCAGCTATTTGCATGTTTTTTTTTATCTCTTGAATCATAATGAAATCCCCCAGTTTTCCTAAACGGCTTTCTCACTAATAACATTTACATCCTATCCATAGGATCAGCCCAATTTTGAGAATTGGGTCCCTGAGTGCTTTATGTAAATGAAGTGAATAGAATTGAATAGAGCAGTGATCGTACATGTGCACAACCGTTCTATTGACACAGAGCACTCGGGAATGCCCAATCTCACTGGGGGGTCCCCAGTGACTTCTATCCTTTAGGGTATGCAAATATTGTATGCTCCAAATTGTTAAAAGTATTAGGGTTCCGTAAGTAAAGGATGACAGCAACCAGAGATATTGAAAACAATGAGAAATGAAACATGACGTACAGTATTTATAACCAGAAATTGTAATAGGATTTATTTTACAATGATAAAGGTTAAAGACATGTTCCCATTACAGAAAGTGACAGATATAGCTTAGATATTCAATGACATTCTGATCATCAGTGAAGTTCTGACTGTCAGGACTGTCGATCCTTCCTGAGAGCTGAGCCCAGATCTCTGTATAAATGGAAGCACTGTTTGGATGGAATAGCTTTCCCCCACTAAAGCAACATCTCAGGATCCTAGCAATATATCACCACTTTCTGTGATAGGGTTAACCATTTAGATAAAATAGAGTGTAATATATGCCTTCTTTAAACAGGTTTGTGGATGGCATTGAGACGGACTGCAGCTCTCCCACTACTCAGACCTTCGACTTCAATACCAAACAGCTAAGCCAGGAAAACTCACCAAGATGTTCTAACTCAGGTAAGGTAAAACGCAGGAATATAGTCCATGGCATCCATTTGGCCAGTATTAACTATAATAATACTTCCCCCAAAAAGTACATAAGTAATGTAACACTTTCAATACAAAGGCAGACACACACAGTAGAGGCCAATGATAGTGAGCTATGAATTCTTATCAACAATAGAAAGTTGTTGGCTGATTTTAAGTTTGGAGTGGGCCTCCTTACCTACTGGGTTCCTTTGCGCCTACACAGGTTGCATATGTGATATGTCTGCCCATGTTCGAGTCTAATGTGTAGAAAGTAGCCAATTACTTAGAAAAAATTTTTTGAGATTATCTATACTACTGTTTTGTATTGAAAGTATATAGGGGACGTTTCATGAAGACAACACTTTTATTAAAGAAGACCTTTCACCACCTCCACCAATTCTAGTTCTTAGCATCTGTTAATAGGCTCCGCTCTACTGATTCCAGCACAGTTGGAATTCCCACTCTAGCCTTCACCATTCCCAAGCAACAAGCACAGTTAGTTTTGATCCCTGATCCCTATTTAAACTCTGTAATGTCAGGCAGGCAATCAAAGGCAGCCATTGTCAGAGCTCAGAATCATACCCCTTGTCTACTCCTGCCTGACACCGCCCTCCTGACAGTATAGAGACTAAATAGTGTATCAGGGACCAAAACTAACAGCATTGATTGCTGGGGCTAGAGAAAAAACTCCAACTGTGCCAGAATCAGTGGAACAGCGATTATTAATTACCTTAAAGAGCCAAACTTGTTGGAGGTGGTAAAAGGTCCTCTTTAACTACTTTTTATACCTTTTATAATAATAAAATAAAAAAATATATATTTTTTTTTAAATAAAGGTCGGTGTGTCTTCTCTAACTCCTGGCAGTCTTATGGCTGCACATTTCACCTTTAGTGGTAGTGCAGTGCAGTAGTGATACATTCTGCCCATACACAGATTTAGAAGAATTTAATGTGATATGTAACAAGTTAAATAAACTTTAAGTTTCAATGGGTTTTATGATCAGATTCAAGTTAATTTGGTACATATGGTTGAACACTACCGTTGGTGACCGTCAGTAGTGTCCGTTGCTATTGTCTGTTACAAGATTTTAGCATCAGACACTAGCTGAACCATCAGAAATCCGTTAAAATTTCCATTCATTTCAATGGGTTTTTATATTGTGTCCGTTAGTGTCAGTTTATACCCAATCCGTCAGAAGTCCATTTTTTTTCCACGGACAAAAAAATCCTACATTCAGGACTCTTTTGTCAATTTGGCAAAAAAGATTCTTAACGGACAGCAAGTATCCGTTATTTTTTTAACATTGAAGTCTATGGGTAACGGATTTATGACGGACAGTAACTGATAGCCATCAGGTACTGTCCGTTATTTTATGTCCGTTTTTTTTTTTTTTGCGCATGCTCAGAAAGCAGAAACAAAAAAACAAAAAAAAAACGGACATTGTTAAAAAAACAGACACTAACTGATGCTAACTGATGTTAATGTGTCCGTTTTTTTAACTGATCCATTAATTGGATCAGTTAAAAAAACGGACACATTGACATCAGTTAGTGTCCGTTAATGTCTGTTATGATAAGTGTCCGTTTTTTTTTTGTTAACGGACACCTTCATAACGGAAGCCAATGGTAGTGTGAACTTCTGCCTTAGTTTATTCATTAGAAGAATTGTGCCCTGAGGGGGGATAATGATGTGTTGTGGGGTTTTTTTTGTTGTTTTTTTTTTTTTTGTTCTGTTGTGTTTGCTTGTAGGAAGGAGTTTATATATTTCATCATATTATGGATTATTTATTTTGTATGTTTTCAATTTTTTGTATTATTTTGGTTTAATTCTCGTCTAGTGTTATTTTGAATTTCAATTGATTAAAAAGATAAAGATTTAAAAATAAAACAAAAACACTTTACTACATCTGTATATTAATGGCTGTCCAACCAATATGTGGAATGGCCAGACCTGTCAGAAAGGAGCCACTAATACTTAGACTATGTCCATTATAGCTCAAAGAGGGACATTCCCCACTCAGTACTTCCATGTGCCATAAATGAGCTTATGGAAAGATTAGAGCTCTAAACTGAATAAATATAATTTTCATCTTTATTCTCTTAAAGCAGAAAATACAGAGACCAGGAAAAGCATTGTGAAATTGAATCAGGAGGTGAGTTTATTGAAATATTTAGTGGAATATATGCAGTGAATTATATTTTTTACCTCTTGTACTATAACCCAGTCCTGCCCACGTTCTAGCATGCCGCTCAGCTTTGTTTAGACATGAAAGATACATTAACAATGCCTCCATTCAAAATAGTTCTTACTGTTCTTGATACACGTCTGGCTTTTCCAAAATTTCATAACCAACTGTTAACTTGGATTTTCTTGTTAAAATGAGAAGTAAATGCATATATTATATTTTTTATTTATATGAAGAACACAATCTCAGACAATCTATTTGTGGCATTGGAGTGTATTTTAAGCGAGTTATAAGGAAATAGAAAATCATATTAGAATTTTTTTTTCTTGATTGTTTGGATTTTTTTTTTTAGAAATGTAACTATTCTTGTCCTTTCTTGTGCCTGGTACTTCATTTCAGCCTCTTTTTATTTGATGCAGTTTCTGGATGACGTTTTTCTATTGTCATACTGTGTAACCCATTTAACTACAATCAGAATCTTTTAATAAAATGTGGCTTACCTTATGATTACATATGCATTAATCTGTAATGAAATGTATTATAAGTTGTGCTATATATCTTTAAGGAGCTTTTCAAAGATCCTAAAAATCTGGCCAGAGGCAGATGCTATAAAATAATAAAAACATACCTACTTGTTAAATTGCCCACTTCTCCAGTATCACTGTTCCGCTGGCCTGGGTTGGTCTTTGAATACCTGGCTTGTGCCAAACACCATTTAGGCTAGTTATTGGTTGCGGGTGTCATGTGGGTAGTGGGGTATGTAATCACTGCTGCCAGTTTGTAACATGGGCATCGAATCGGACCCACCGTGCTCCAAAACCAGGTCTTTGGGGACAACTCTGAGGGCACTGTATGAGCAGACTTTCCAGTCTTCACCCTTTAATCACCAAACAGGGATCTGGTCTTCGTTGAAGGGAGTCTACCTCCTGAAGTGGTCCCAATTTTGGTAGCAGCTGACCATACTGGTCAGAACTCTGTTAAAGAGCACCACAGAAACAAGATAAAATGCACGAAGTGAACAGACTAAAAACAGGACGGCCAATTGTAAAGACTAAAAACAAAAGCTCGGTAAACAACAAGAATCAAGAGCAGGTAGCAGAGATATATTGCAGGGGGCACAGGGGCCAAACAGGTAAGAAGGATAAAAACAGACACAGCAGGACTTGTATAAAACAGGACAGGCAAAGACTCCAGCATAAAATAACTGAGCAGCATGCATGTAAATGTATCAAGAACAGAACACAGATAGAAAACAGGAGAGACAGAGACTAGTACAAAACAACAGACTACATGCATGGAACAGAGATCAACACATAGCCCAACCCAAAGTGTGACTAAAGACACAGACTTAAATAGATGCAGCCACACAGGGATAGGAAGGAGGAAGTTTAGCAGGTGCAAACACTATTAATTAAACAGACAGGAGCAGTAACAGAACATGGAGGTAGCCAGTAAACTAGGTCTGTAAGAAAGGCAGTATGCCGGTGAACACAAAGCGAAGGTGTTACACAGATTAATTGAAACTGTGAGGACCATGGGGCAGAGTTCCTGGAGTGATATAAGCATTATTTTGTTACTTTATACCATCACCTCCCTCTGGCCAAATTTTTAGGTGTCTGAAAACCCCTTTAAGTAGCCAAGCAAGACTTCAGAGAATTCTGTACCTCTGTATATAGTATATTATATTATAATATTTTTAACATGTTCTTGTATGTCATTTTTGTAGATGACTGCACTTTCTCAACAAGTTACACAGTTAAGTAAGGACCTTAATGAGATGCTTCACCTTCTGAGGCCTGTTCTCCTAAACCAGAGCTACATGCAATCTCCTTCTGTAGGCCTCCTTACACCTACTCTAAATAACACCTACAGCAACAGCAGTGGGTTTTGCAGTGGACAGCAGTCCCAAATTACCATTCCTAGCCTTGTTGGAACATCTTGTCCTGGTCAGACAAGGGCAGATGTAGCACAACCTAACACAGCTTGGATGGAGGCCTTAAATCAGCCTAGTAAGGCTACCCAACCAGAGAATTCTTGCAGGAAAAATGTTCACCCTGCCCTTTCTCTGGATTCATTCCTCAGACATTCATGTACTCACCACAGACAGCACAAGAGTTGTGGCCCCATGACTGTGAACCAAGCACTGTCCCCTTGCCATAGCCATTTCCCCCAAACACAAATGAACCATGTGAGCCAGGTAATGCATAGCAATTCATCTCCAGTGATGGCTTCTCATCAACCACCAGGCAAGAAAAATGAAGGGGAGAGGTCCAGCCCTAACTTCACATCCAGCAGATCATTCTGTAGCTCTAAAGACACTGACCCAGTAAAAGACAGAGTGGCTGACCTCTTGGGATTAATGTCACGAGACTATAGAGAGCCATCTCCAGCAGCTCTGGAACTGGTCCGTAGTTCTTCTGGAGATTCACAAGGAGACATCATCAGGTTTATAGATGATGAGGGCACCAACGTGTAATGGTGAAAAGATTGTGAAGCCAAAGCACTGACCATGGGGATGTTTACCAAAGTGGAGCTCTCCAAGGCTGGACCAAGCTACTGTAGGATAATATTATCCTGTTGACAAGAGAATGTCTAACTACTGCCAGATTTCATTTTCATTGCCACTATACTGTTTATAAGGCAACGAGAGAAACAATACCCCATCAATATTATTATTATTTTATTTTATTTTTTTTTAACAAAACTTGCAATTTATAATAAAACAAAAACAACACTTTCTGAAGTTGGTTCTTTTGGCTGATATTAAATCCAGCCACATAATTTTAGCACTCTGTGGACTTGCTGTTTAACAAATTTTACAAGTTACTTATAGCGACTATAGCTAATTGCTACCTGAACACGAAAGGGGCCAGACCCAGTACACAAATGGTTAAGGGGAACAAAGGAGTCTATGCGCATGGAACTTAAAAACAAAACAAAAAAAAGTTTCTTATAGCATGATCTTAATATTAACACTTGTTAGAAAACCGAGTACAAATTTGAGCCAAATATTTTAAAAGGGAACATTTCTGGATGGTTTTCATTTCTTTTGCTTTTTGCTTTTTTTTGAGTAAAAAAGGACCTTATTTTTCTATATTTGCTACTTGATGGTTTATACTGAACTTTTTTTGTTTTCTTTCTCTTTGTCATTCCAAAGCAGAGAGATTTATCCAACCCTTTCATTGCTAGAGGGAACAAAAAAAAAAAAAAAAAAAAGCACATTATCTGCTATGACACTGGACCCTCTGGCAGGGAAACGCATACAAAATAAAAGGGATCAAATTAAAGGTGCATGCTGTGCAACGCATGGAGCATTTTCTGGGAAGAGGTATACCTGAGCAACTGGAAGAATCTATTTATTTTGCTTTAATAAAGATAATGTATTACAAAACCATTGTGTTTCTTGTTGACATTCAACGGTAATTTACATATTAATAATTACTAACAATTGATAAATATATGCTAAGCTCAAAACTCATTTACAGCCATGCTCCTTTATGTCTCATCACTCCCAGCAATAGCTCTCTATAGATAGATAGATAGATAGATAGATACACATGTATGGTATTGCCGTGAATGAAACAACCCAAACAATAAAGTTAACATGCTATTTAAACCATACAGTGAAAACGTCAAACCATATATTTTTTTCTCATTCATCCCTTCCAAAAAATGAATAAAAGATAATCAAGTATCCCATGCACACTAATGAAAAATTATTCTTGTCGTACAAAAAACAAGCCCCGATACAGACACAATGACCAAAAAAGAAAAAAAAGTTGTGGCTCAAGTCTTGTTCAGCAAACCAGTTGTACTTTTAGTAATAAGTAATAATTATGAAACTATTTACTTTATTTGCGACAGAAATTAAGACAAGTATAATGTGGATGGAAAACCCCTTTTGGTCCTTCTTTATGGGTCCAAGCTAATGCATATGATAAAGATTGGTGATGCCAAGTACAGAATTACATTTCTTAGGTATAGGTCACTTTTAAATCCACGATGCCACTGCCATATCCCACCTTTCCACTCCAATTGTCTACGTCACTGGTGCCATTTTTTTATAACCCAGGAAAATGGAGATCTAAGGTTAAATTTGCAGTCATATAGAATATAATTTTACAATGATTATTGCAGTCATAGTGCCCCTTATATTATGACCTCTTACAACGCTGCCATATATATCTATAAATGTCACGTCCTAGAATTCCAAACTTTAATGATAGATAGGCTGTATGTCTACCTGCATTACAAGCACTCATGTCTGGAAATTAGCATTTCATTATAGTGGACAGAAAATTCAGGGCTCAATTTTTGGGTTTTGTCATCTATTAATCTATCATGGCCATTCCAAAACTGCAACATCAGTTACTAAAGATCAAACATCGCTCGATGTTTATTCTATTATTATTCATAAATGGGTTTTTTTCTGCATGATATGCTGCATTCCAAATGTAGATTTACCAGCAACATTATAAAACCCCAAACAGTAGGATAACTATTTTGACTTGTCAATCCAAAATTGGGGACGTTCTCGCAAAAAAAAAAGTGATCCTCGCAAAGCAGAGAGCCAATATTCATATAAGGGAGTCTGTCTGCTGCAATATGTCTCCCAAACCAATAAAAGTGCTAAGTAGGAGCCTCTAATAGCAGCAGAAATATACCTTTGTTGCCAGAAACCAATGAGGAAATGAAATTTAATCATAAGTTTATGGATATGCAAATTAGTCTGCAAGTGCCTCAGGGGTGGGGCCTGATTTGCCAGACTGGCCTACAGACAATCGTGATGTAGATAGAGAACGAAAATGTCAATCACAGATTGAAAGCTAAAGGAGAAATAGTGGCACCAATTCCAGAGGAGAGCAGGAGAATTTGCCATTGTTTATAGGCAAATCTGGTAAGTCAGGCGCCATGATCCAAGATGATAATCACAATAATACAATAATAAATTAATATATAACTTTTAATAAATAAAATTAAAAATTGTTACAACAACATATAACCAACCTAAAAACAGCACAGTTAATTTGCCCTCAAAATATCAAATATATTATTTCAAGACAAAAAACAGCAAACAGGCACGGCAGCCTGGAATAGGAAAAACCAACCAGACACTTACCGTGATTCAGATGATGCCTGTGTTGCTGAGTAACAAATACCAGAAGGGAAGAGGGGTGACATAGTCCACGGTTCAATAGTAACACCAGTAACAACGGGCTAGATAAGGAAGCACCTGTATCTGAACTATCCCTATAACACCCTATATATCAAAACACTAAATTGACCCTAAAGTCCTAACTAGGGGCCACCGCCATAAATAGGAAGTGCCCACGACTGGAACCTGGCCCTAAAATAAACATCCCTATCAAATCCCTTCAAAACAAATTGATATAAAGAGAACAAAAAAACACAAAAAAACTAAACAAAACTAGGTACGCCTAACACAAATAAAAATAACCAAACATGCAATCCCGACATGCATTTTTCGCTAAACTCATCAGGGGATAGAGTTGGTTAATGAAAATCTAAGATATGCAAAATGGAACCACAATAAAGATACCACGCTGTGCCAAATGTAGAAAAAACAACCACTAAAGTCAAGTGTTAACCATCAAAAAACATAGCACAAATATAGGTAGTACATTAAACTCCTTATGGTATTACAGATATCAGATAACTAATCACAGGTACAAAACAATACCATAATATATATCAAAAAGTGGCCATAAATGTGGGGAAACAGCACAGTTAAATCGCTAAATATACCCACCCCAGGTATATGGAGTGTCAAACATACCTGAGTCAGGCCCCACCCTCAGTGCACTTGACACTGGTTTGCATATTCATAAAAAGATGATTATCTCTTCATCGGTTTGTGGTCACAAAGGTAAGTTTCTGCGCCTATTAAAGGTCCCTACATGGTACTGTTACTGGTTTGGGAGGCATTTTAGACCTGACAGACTCCCTTTAATAACAAAAATACATTGTAGATCAGACAGTCTCCTTAAGACATGGTCTTTTGGAGAGGATTCATTGTATCGTATATTTTGGACCTGCTGGAGGGTTTCCTTAGGTACCTTGTTCCACTGTTAAAAGCTCCTAAGTTGTACAAACAGAAATAAATGAAGGCATACAAGTAACAAGGTGGCGCTGAGCTCCAGTTAACATGGTCTCACGCTAAGACATTGAGCTAAATGCTGTCATTACAACAGACTGATTTAAGAAGACTCAGAAATTTCCCTCCGGGCTAAATGCTTGGCTGCCTTTCCTCCTCTATTTATTTTTAATATGAATCTCCTAGAGAGCCGGAGATTGACAGGATACATTGTGATAGGAAGAAATTAGACTTATTTAACAAATATCCACTTTGAAGGTGTCAGCCAGGTCTGCAATGAGTTGCTGAGCGAGAGTTACTAATTCAGATGTAATTACTCCAGCCCCCTGAGGATCTTCATACATAGAGACTGCTACTTAACCCTTTCATTGCTTGGAAAAGCTTATTTTTACTATTACTACCACAGTTTCTTAAGTACACAAAGAAACGAAGCCTTATAGGTTCATTAAGAATCTGCAAGAAAACAATCATGAAAGGTTCTAGCATATGCCATATTGTGGAGATAGCAATGATTTTTAGTGGAGAATATAGAGCCTTATGAAGACACCATACTACAGTACATCTAGTCTTTATGGCTCTGTAATGCAGACCTAAAAAGGCTTTGTATACTGCTATACAGTGTCTGTGTGCAGGGTCATTCTATGTATATAAGCCTTTTGGATTTGTTCCTTACAATATTGATTTTTCTGTTCCACCCCAAATTGGATATACATCTTACAGTGCTTGTTGTTTAATTCCCAGCAGGAACAAATGTTGCTAGGCAGTACTTTCTTTAGGTTTCCCATGTTGTGGAAACGCAACTTTTTTTGTTGCATATTTTGTGGCAGTTTTTTGAGCCAAAGCCAGGAGTGAATTGAGCAAAACGTAGATGAATAAGAGCTTCTTATATATTTCTCATTTCCTTTTGTAGCCATTCTTGGCTTTGGCTAAAAAAACGCAACAAAATCTGCAACAAAAAGAGCTGCGTTTCTGCAACATGGGGCCTTAGCCTTAAAGTGGTAGTGCTATCAATACAAATGATAAGTATAGTGAATATGTATTTTAAAACTTTTTGAAGTATTGTTATTACAAAAAGTAAAATGTAAAAAAAATATTACCATGATGTGCTTAATAATATCCCATGCATGCCCAGTAGAATGCAGTACAGCTTCTGCTGTATCCTCAGTGAATGAGTCTGGGATATCACTTGAGGTCGACACAGATTATCCCATTTTTCAGAGAGAAAACGTAGCATGGCAACAGCATTTATAGCAGCAAAAGGTAGACGTTTCGATACATACTTCAAGCAGTGTGGGAAAAAGTGATTATCTACTTGGGAGATCTACCTTTTACTGTTATAAGTGCCATGCTTGGATTTCTCTCTGAGAAGCAGTAGATATGACCACCCTAAATGTTATCCCTGCTCCTTTCACTGAACACACAGCAGAAGCTGAACTGTATTCTACTAGGCATGCATGACTAACAGAGCCTCACCAGAATGACATGCACTGACCAATACAGTTTAAACACCAGGGGGTGCTATTTCAAGCAGATAACTGTAATATTTCTATTAGGAAACTTTTTCTCAAAACAGTACTTCACAAAGCTACTCTAAATGGGTATTCAGTTTACTTGTTGCCAATTTTGTTGATAGCACAACCTCTTTTAAACAAACTGCACCAACAAAGCGGGTACAAACCAAACTGGTTGACTATAGTATCTTCCCTTTCCACTTTGCTCACTATGATCAGTGAGGATCAGGGACATAACTAAAGGGTCATGGGCACTGGTGCAAAAACACAGTTTGGGACAGTCTGGACAACTTTTCACAGCGGCATCCCAGCCGTACATTATAACAACATTTCCAATTCCCTTTCCTTCTCTATCTGGACCTAGATTATCATGAAGACTTGTTTGCAGCATGCCTGTGTACACAAGCATCCCATCATTCCCATTCCTTGTCAGTACCCCCCAACATAGTAATAATACCCTCTTTTGTGCCACAGCCTTCCCCTGTGTAACTGCATGCTGTTGATGAACATGCTACAGGACATATTCTATAGCAGCCTGTGGAATGGATTGGTAAGACTGGGGACACTATTATTTATGTAATGCATATGTATCCGTTTAAAGGTAACAAGATGGAGTCAAGGGAATGGACAGTTTATTGTACTATATTTTATCCACCTTCTCTAATGTAAACGAGTTTAGCAAACAACTGTCTTACAATGGTATGTAATAAATTATTTTGTATCAAACTTTCAAAAAAATATAATCAAATAACATACCGAAGGAAAGGAACGTCACAACCCAATCGGGTATCTAAATCACTGAAAAAATATGGAAAACCTAATAAAATGTAACTTTTATTATATATTAATAAAATGTGGTCATGTATCTGGTGTAAATTCGCACTTACATAGCAGCATAGAACCTTAGTGATACATACACCAAAGATAAATCATGCAGACAAAGATATTGAATTATGTCCTAGCCATGCATTATGGTGTAATGTGAAGTCACCACCCTCTTTCTCTGATGTCACACTGACCCAGTGGAATAACTAAAGTTTTGTGGGCCCCAGTACAATCATTTGACCAGGGCCCCCTACCCCCCTCTCTACAGCAAATTCTTGATGGTGACAGTTACGGATGCTACAGCGGTATCTCAGATACTTGAAAGGGATACAGCTTTAGTTTAATCAGTTTTTATTGAGGCGTTTGCAAGTAAGAACAAAAGAGAGCAAAGCCAAAACAAAGGCATCAAATAAGGCAGTAGGAGGCACGCAGAGGAACAGTTAGGGTAGAGGGCTATCAATGCCCCCAACAGAAAAACCAATAACGGGTAGCACAACAACAACATGGGAAAATGCATCATTGGGGGGATAGCCGCGAAAGCTATAAGACAGCAGGAAAGTCCAGCTGCGAAGGGCCACCACAGTGCCACCCGCGTGCCTGGAGATAGACAAATGCTGGAGGGAACAAGGGGAAAACACAGGTGTACAGAAACACACGAGACCACATAGAAGACCAGGAAGGGGAAGGGCATACTAAGGGGAAAAAGAAAGGAAAGAGGGAGGGATTGTGCAGAACGGAGTGGCCAGAAGGGGATACAGCTTTAGTACCAAAAACTGTGGTTATCAAGAATATGGTGAGTGAGGAGCACCGCGCCAACATGTACACAATACTGGGAGCTGCGTGCTGTGGGAAACAGTTGATCTGCAGGATCCTAACAGTCTAAGAGATGTAAGAGATCAGTGTGGGGTCCAACACCCAGGGCACCTGCTGATCAACCCTTTGAAGATGCTGTGGTGCTTTTGCAACGCCGTGACCCCTTCACTATTTACATTGCACAGAATCTGTTTTATAATGACCATGTAATGCCATTTCCAGCTGATTGCGGGCCCTGTACCTCTCCGGTCGTGGTCGCAGGGGGTGCCACTGCCCTGATCCAGTTGCCAGGTCTTATCTGTAATAGAATCATCATTGATTTCCTTATCACCTTCCTCACTTCCCCCCCAGTGCCCCTACCAGCAGTATCACAAGCAGCACACCCCCTTGAAAAATACCACCTCCACCAACACTCATCAAAAAGAGGAGGAAGAAGAGGAAGTCTTGGAATATGAGGAATATCTCTCTCATCAGATGCCACATGACTACTTGAGAATATTTAGTTCCCTGCTTTCAGAAACATCTTTATTCTCCAGTTGTTTGCTGTTGCTATCCACATTCTTATTGTTAGTAGTACAATGTTTCCTCCTCCCCTTCCTTTTGCCTGTCCCCTGCTCCATTTTTTCCAGTCATTTTATTGCACTAAAAGGTCTGGTTAGTGAGTATAGAACTGTCAGTCAGCTTATAATAAATAAGGTTTTTTTCATATTAGCACAGGCTAGACTGTATATTGGGTGAACAACACATCAAACAAATACTTAAATAACGGAGATTTTTTTTTTTAGATTAGTGGAGGCTGCACTACTTTTTATATATGCAGTTATGTACAAAAATACGCTTAAGCAATGAATATTTATCTCAGATTAACAATGCTTCGTCACACTGTGTATTTGGTGACCAGAGCAGGAAAAGATTTTTTTGTCAGATTAGCACAGGCTAGACTGTATATTGGGTAAAGAACAAAAAATGCTTATATATAATGGAGTTAATTTTCAGATTTGCACAGGCGGAATCAGTGCGAAATCAGTGCTTTGAACAGCAGTATGTATTTCTTGAAAAAATGTAAACTCTTTCCCAAAAAACAAACTCCTTAACAAAACATTTTTCACTAATAGGATTGTTTTGTTAGTAAAAAGTACATTTAAAGAATGTATATATAGATGGAACTATATGTCTGCACAGATTCCCCCTCACTTCTATGATCCTATTCTTGTTATATCTTGATTTCTAGCAGTAATCTGTCTGTCTGTGTACAGTAAATGCTTGGATCTCCTAGTCCTCTATTGCTTGAATTCCTGTTGTTTTTTCAGAACCATATCATGATGCAGTGAGATGGATCGGCACAGATACTCAGGCTTTGGAAGGCGGTGGTTATGGCAATCTTACCACCACACCGCCATGCTACTAGGTTGTTTAAAAGGGTCAAACTAGAGCCCAGGAATAATTCACAGCCCCTGAAGATGCTGTGAAAATATACAGCAGAAACGCATAGGGAACTAAATATGGGCAAAATATTGAAATAGGACACACCTGATTGAGGCAGCATTCTGAGGATACTTATACATTTTTCAATAAGCCATTAGCTGGTACTGGATGCCTGAATATTTTAAAATAAGAAACAATAAACAGGTTATAATCGTCTTTTCAGTTTAGATAGTTATTATTATAAAGGAAGACGAAAACTCTTAATATTCTCATATAATTGTGTCAAGTTTGGATATTGGGTAAGCAACAACAAAAACTTAAAAAACTAATATTTTTTTATATCTTTTTATTTTTATTTATTTTTTTTAAGATCAGCTCAGGTGGAATCAGTGTTTTTCTGTTAGAACACTGTTAGAATGTATTTAAGGAAAAAAAAAATTTAAACTCTTGCCCAAAAAATACCTTAACAAAAGATTTTTCACTAACAGGACTGACTGTCAGTAAAAACTATGTTTAAAACCTCTGTGGACAGATGAAACTGCTTTTGCATGAAATTGCATAACATACTGATGCTAGGTTTACACCTGCATTCAGGTTTCTGTTCGGGGGGGGGGGGTCCCCAAGCGTAAACCTAATCCGCTTAAAAAAGCAGTTACTTGCGGAAACTCGCGGACCCCATAGACTATAATGGGGTCCGCGCGGTTTCCGCCTGAAAAAGGCGAAACATTTGGAGAGAAAAAGTGCTGTTTGCAGAGCTTTTCTCTCTGCATTTTTCAAACAGAATGGAGAATGAAATCCCCCAGTGGACAGCAGGCGCAGATGTGAACCTAGACTTAGACAAAATTAGATTATTGGCAGTGAAATGGTTAACTGTCTTTTGTCTGTGTATTATTGCAGGCTGCTGCTGCTATCAGGCTCACAACAGCAACACAGATATTCTCCTTCACTCCATCCTATCTATGATTTATATCACTAATCTGCCTGCAATGAATTAAATCTGACTACACTGTCCTATTCCTAAAATTCTCTAGCTATAATGCAATTTGTAAGTTTTTCAGAACTCAGTGCTCTGTATGATGTATGAATCACAGATCTATCCCTACATCCACCATCACTGCAATGCCTCATGTTCATGCCCTCAGCACTTTATATAGTGTATATGACATCAGCACTGTAAGGTTTCCACCTGCCATGGACTATTGGCTGAGAGGCTGTCAGCTGGTGCTAGAACATATACGTGTCTCTTCTATATTTTTCCTGTGCAATGCATGTGGCGGTGGCCAGTTTAGTTTGTCACAGACAAATCGACATTTGTTTGCTTTTGTTAAAAACTGAACAATTTGGAATATTTGGGTCGAACCCGGCTTGTGATGAATCGGTTCGCCCATCTCTACCAGATATGGATTTTTAATGTACAGGAAGCCTTCTTGGCCAATTGTGACATCTGTAAACCTACTTTTAAAATTGTGAATTACATTTTGCACGAAGGCCCCATGGTTACAGAAAACTTTTCTTATGCCTCGTTGGTGTGTTCGGAAGTGAAGCATGACTTCTTGAAGATCACTATAAAAAAGCTTTGACTTTTTCTTAAAAGCCCTTAATGCTTCCATCAAGTCAAAAATGGTTTGATGTTTACCTTGTAGTTTTACATTTAAATCATTTAAAGGCTTGTAATATCAGCCAGAAAAGCAACAATTTCCATTTCGTCTTTGTTATGTACAAATGTCAAAAATGCTTTGGCTTGACCTGTTCAGCTAAAACCTTGTACAACTCTTTCCGAATGTTCCAAAAGTGTTGTAAAACTTTGCCCTTACTAAACCATCTCACATTGTTATGGACAAGTAGATTACTAAAAGCAGCATTAACTTCAGAAAAAAATCTCTCAGCAGACTATGTTGAAGTGCTGGAGACAAAGAATCAGCTATATAACATTTTCCATAATGTTTGCATATTTTTCTCCTAATTTGGCACACAAGATAGACTGGTGTATTATACAATGATCGGAGATGAAACCATTCACGAAATCTTACCAATACCATGAGCTGGGAATTATCAGTTACATCACACAATTCATTCACAGCTAATGAAATGCAATCTGCTATTTTAACGCCAACCTAATGCTATGAAAGAAGATCTTCTGAAGCTGCTGTAAAATTGATAAGGGAATTCAATTTTTCCTTTAATTTCTTCTGTTTACCTTCAAACATGGCATCTATAGCTTCAGCCATACATTCTGTAACTATCTCCGCATCAGAAAATGGTTTCTTGTGTCTTCCCTAAACCCAAATTACCCTTAGTGATGAATCGGTGATTGATCGTTTCTGCTCGAACAGTGAACCAACAAGTCACTTCAGGCAGACATTGAAGCAATTTTATTTTTGCCCGTATCTCAGAATTTTGTGGATAGTTTTGTGTTTAGTTTCATAACGTCTTTTTACACTACTGTTTTTTAATAAGGACCACTGTTTTGATGTATATTAAACACATTGAAGCAAATTCATCAATCCCTCTACGCCAATTTTCTAGCATAGAGGGATGGTGTTGTAAAGCATATTTGGGCGCAATGCGTGAGTTATAATGGAAATCTACCTCAGTTCCTAACTGCTATATATTTCCATTCTGGCACACAGGAGTGCATTTGATTTACTGTATGAAGAGGCCAGAACCTCTTGATAACTTCCCTACAGCGATTAAGGCCTTTATTAAGACTGGCGTACAAAATGCTTAATAAATCTGCCCTATTGGCTTTGGTTGGGCTCCATTCATAAGAATGAAACAACATCCATTGAGCTTCAAAATCTTGATTCTCTGACTTGGATAATATATTCTCATTCTGCTTCCATATTACTAGTACTAATATTGTAGCACAGTGAGATAAATGTATACTAAGGTTTGTTTCACACATACTATTGTTTTGGGCATCATACTCATTTATACTAGGGCAGAACTATTCTCCTGTACTGACGGCATCATGTCCGAATGTGTAGTAGTGTTGCTGTACTTCGCAAACTCAAAGCATCATAAAGGATTATAATGCTTCCAGATAAGAAGTTACAGATGTCATATGACCTGTATAATACATGCACATTACTGTAGTGTTAAGCTGGCCTTAAGCTGATTTTACATGGGGATATTCAGTCCATGAAATATGGACCATATTTTGGCCATGTTTCTTGGACTGAACACTGCCTGGAGAGCAGGACTCACATCATAGCCATGTATTATGTTGTAATATATTGACTCACCGTGGGAATATTGTCCCAAACTGTAATGCCGATTATAGCTCAGGTCAGTAGTCACACAGTGAGGCAGTGATTTACAGCATTATGGATGTCTATGATGCTGTCAGTCCTGTTCCCCGAACAGTGTTCAGTCCAGGAAATACAGCCAAAATGTGGTCCATATCCTGTGCATCTAGAGGAAAAGCGTCACTAACATAACTAACATACATAACATTGTAGCCGGGCTACTTCTGGTATCATGACATCCCTGGAATAACTGAAAAGACTCCTCAGCTCCTGCATGTAAGCCAGGAATCCAGGCTGCGATTCTGGATGTGGACCGCAGTCTAACAGGTGGGAACCCCTGTTCTTTAGCGTCATATCCATCATCATGCACCCACACTTTATACCTGGGTAATGCCAAGTACTTTCTCTAGTCCCATATATATTCAATTTCGTGTGCCCAATTCCCTTAACTTCACATACTGCTGAGGTTAGAAGTGCAGAGAGTCAGTTGTCACAAGAATCGGCAGTCACATGTGGGTTATTTGTGACATCACTGCTGATATGTCACTTGATCCGCTGCACTTCTGGCCCCAGCATTCCCAGAGGGAATGGGGGATGAGCTGCTAAAAATGAGGATCAAGGGAGTTTTTACTTTATCCCGGACAACCGCTTTAAGACTTTTGTAAGAGGAACACAGTAGGAATGAGGGCTTATCATTTCAGAGATCCTTGATCCTTCTTCAAACCAACCTGATAACTGGTCTGAAGAAGGAGCAAAGAGCTCTGAAACGTGTCACCATTTTTATGACTTTTTTATTAATAAAAGAACAATCTTTTGTGTCTCTGCACACAGTTTTTTTTTATAAAAACACTAAGATCCAAGAAGAAGTGCAGTTCTCTATGGTATATTTTTGTACTGACTATCTTCTGTTGGAAATCCTTTGATCTATGCCACAGACAAGGGAATGTAAACCCTGCAGCACCTCACGATTGTGTGTGTAATATATATGTATATATATATATATATATATATATATATATATATATATCACATATATACAGATTCAAAGCTTGTCAGTTGTTGTGTCTGCTACGCATCAAAAGGTAATAACCTGTACGGGTAGGTGTATATTACTTCTGTATCTATAATTTAGAAGGTTCTACACAAGGGAGTGCCCCTCTTGCTATTTTTTCTCTTTCACCCTAGGGATATTGTCACCAAATGCTAATAAACTAATTATTACTAGAAGCAACATTATATATATATATACAGTCATATGAAAAAGTTTGGGCACCCCTATTAATCTTAATCATTTTTAGTTCTAAATATTTGAGTGTTTGCAACAGCCATTTCAATTTGATATATCTAATAACTGATGGACACAGTAATATTTCAGGATTGAAATGAGGTTTATTGTACTAACAGAAAATGTGCAATATGCATTAAACCAAAATTTGACCGGTGCAAAAGTATGGGCACCTCAACAGAAAAGTGACATTAATATTTAGTAGATCCTCCTTTTGCAAAAATAACAGCCTCTAGTCGCTTCCTGTAGCTTTTAATCAGTTCCTGGATCCTGGATGAAGGTATTTTTGACCATTCCTCTTTACAAAACAATTCCAGTTCAGTTAAGTTTGATGGTCGCCGAGCATGGACAGCCCGCTTCAAATTATCCCACAGATGTTCAATGATATTCAGGTCTGGGGACTGGGATGGCCATTCCAGAACATTGTAATTGTTCCTCTGCATGAATGCCTGAGTAGATTTGGAGCTGTGTTTTGGATCATTGTCTTGCTGAAATATCCATCCCCGGCGTAACTTCAAATTCGTCACTGATTCTTGTACATTATTCTCAAGAATCTTCTGATACTGAGTTGAATCCATGCGACCCTCAACTTTAACAAGATTCCCGGTGCCGGCATTGGCCACACAGCCCCAAAGCATGATGGAACCTCCACCAAATTTTACAGTGGGTAGCAAGTGTTTTTCTTGGAATGCTGTGTTTTTTTGACGCCATGCATAACGCCTTTTTGTATGACCAAACAACTCAATCTTTGTTTCATCAGTCCACAGGACCTTCTTCCAAAATGAAGCTGGCTTGTCCAAATGTGCTTTTGCATACCTCAGGCGACTCTGTTTGTGGCGTGCTTTCAGAAACGGCTTCTTTCGCATCACTCTCCCATACAGCTTCTCCTTGTGCAAAGTGTGCTGTATTGTTGACCGATGCACAGTGACACCA
Source organism: Leptodactylus fallax (assembly GCA_947044405.1). Taxonomy (NCBI): domain Eukaryota; kingdom Metazoa; phylum Chordata; class Amphibia; order Anura; family Leptodactylidae; genus Leptodactylus; species Leptodactylus fallax. The sequence continues at coordinate 4,320,693 of CAMRHE010000077.1, read as the reverse complement.
ACTGCAGCAAGATGATGCTGCAGCTCTTTGGAGGTGATCTGTGGATTGTCCTTGACTGTTCTCACCATTCTTCTTCTCTACCTTTCTGATATTTTTCTTGGCCTGCCACTTCTGGGCTTAACAAGAACTGTCCCTGTGGTCTTCCATTTCCTTACTATGTTCCTCACAGTGGAAACTGACAGGTTAAATCTCTGAGACAACTTTTTGTATCCTTCCCCTGAACAACTATGTTGAACAATCTTTGTTTTCAGATCATTTGAGAGTTGTTTTGAGGAGCCCATGATGCCACTCTTCAGAGGAGATTCAAATAGGAGAACAACTTGCAATTGGCCACCTTAAATACCTTTTCTCATGATTGGATACACCTGGCTATGAAGTTCAAAGCTCAGTGAGGTTACAAAAGCAATTTTGTGCTTCAGTAAGTCAGTAAAAAGTAGTTAGGAGTATTCAAATCAATAAAATGATAAGGGTACCCAAATTTTTGCACCGGTCAAATTTTAGTTTAATGCATATTGCACATTTTCTGTTAGTACAATAAACCTCATTTCAATCCTGAAATATTACTGTGTCCATCAGTTATTAGATATATCAAATTGAAATGGCTGTTGCAAACACCCAAATATTTAGAACTAAAAATGATTAAGATTAATAGGGGTGCCCAAACTTTTTCATATGACTGTATATATATATATATAACACATACACACACACACACTATACTATACTATAAAACACTACTAAATAATGTGCCAAGTTTGTTAAATTCATTGGAATATACTGTATACTTGTGTCTTGCATTTACTTCTGCCTAATTGTTATATCACAAGGTAAACCAATAATTAGACATAATGGAAACACATACAAAAGACATTGCAAAAGGCAAAGGTGTCTAATAACGTGTCTAACTCTTCCAACAAAAGTGAAGTCTACAAAATGTACTAATCATTTGATTCATGTCACGGAGACCTTCTTTATTTTTATTCTCCATAATTTGGTACTCACGTTAATCTGTAAATGGATTACTGTCATCTCCCATCAATATCCAAGACAAACCATTCTGGGAGATTCTAGCAGTGACAAAAGAAGTTATCAAACATTATTAAATTTCACAAAAAAGAACTAGTTTGTTTCTTTTTTTAAAATACATTTTCAATAATTTTTTTTTTCATAAAGAGACATCCACATTTCTATTAGAATACCCAGGCACATACAGACCTGATAAGAGCTAATATACTTGGAATAGACTCATTTAAAACATAGCATGAGAAAATTAGGAAAAATGTTTGTCCGTAAAAAGAACTACAAAATGAATTTTTATCCTCTACAATTTTAAATAACTAGAAAGCCTTATGTGTTCTGTAAAAAAAAGAAACACATACACATCAGATAATGATCGGTTGCATTGTGGCCGATTGACTGATTGACGAACAATCCCACCATCAACATGAACAACTTATCTGCCCAATGAGGGGGAGCAGTTGATCGGGTCTGCGCAAAATGCTAACTGTCATACTTTTTTTTTATTTTTATCGAACCAACAGATGAAAAGTTCCAAGACATTGGCAGACAAAAAGACTATAGCAAAAAGGTTATTTTTTTTTAATTTTTATTATTAAAGGGATTCTATCATTGGGAAACCCTATTTTCACTAACAGCATGTCGGAATAGCCTTTGAAAGACTATTCATCTCCTACCTTTATTTTTCTGATCCGCGCCGCAATTTTGGAGAATTTTCTTCTTTTTTCTTTATGCAAATTAGTCTTCAGAAAGGAAAGGGGGCATCCCCTGTGCTCACGTCACACATTCTTCGGAAGATCCAGCACCGCCTCTCCGCCTCGTCAGCACCCGCTCATCGTGTCTGTTCAAGATCCAAATCCCGCGCATGCTCAGTCGGCTCTGCCACTTTGACGTCAAAATGGCCGACATGACATGCACAGTCGGCTCTGTCCAACGCAAAATGGCAGAGTCGACTGAGTATGCGCGGGATTTTGATCACAAACAGACACGATGGGCAGGTGCTGACGCTGTGGAGAGGCGGCGCTGGATCTTCCGAAGAGCGTGTGACTTGAGCATGGGACGCCCCCTCTGCTTTCTGAAGACTAATTTGCATAAAGAAAAAAGAAGAGGTAGGAGATGAATAGTCTTTCTAAAGGATATTCCGATGTGCTGTTAGTGAAAATAGGGTATCCCAATGATAAAATCCCTTTAATGATCATCAGCTGAAGGGGCCAAAATTGGCCATTAGTCTAATCTGTATGACCAGCTTCAGAAAGACATTCCAAAAAGATTGGAAATTTAAAAAATTATCTAAAGTTAAAAAATTTAGCATTTGTCACAAAGGCTTAAAACATGCCCAGTCATGAAAGAGTTAATGAATGGGATTTTTCTGGTTTATTAATAAGAAATCATAAATAATGCTTCAACATAGAAGAATAAAGATCTGTAATACTTGTTATATCACAAGTTTGCTTCAGGCAAAGAAACAAAACAGAACTATTATACTATCCTTATAGCTCCTTCCCACTGTGCGCCATACTATTACGTCATGCTGAGCGTATAGCTAACACTACAGTAACAATACAGCGCAGTTCTTTAGCGTGGTATTCGTGTCCCAACTGTATTATATCACCTTGCCTCCCCCAAACAAAGCAATAAAAAGTAATCAAAAACTTCTAATAAAAACTATAACTTACCATGCAAAAAAAAAAAAAAAGCCCTCAAAGCTTCTCAAAAAAAGTAAAGAAATTACGTATATTAGAATACAGTGACCCCATAGTAAAATATTTATTTTTGCAAAATGGCATTTTATTTAGTAAAAGTGGTAAAACATAATAAAACCGACATACACATGGTATCGATGTAATTCTAATGACCCACAAAAGTTGGCAAAAACATTAATAACATTATATGTACCCTAAAATGGTGACAAATAAATTTACAACTCATCGCACAAAGAATAAGCCCTCATGTCAACAGAAAAATAAAGAAGTTATGAACTTTAGAAGGTGGAGATGGAAAATCTGAAAAAAAGTTGCCGAGTCTTAAAGACCAAACTACCCTGCTTTCTTGAAGGGTTAAAAGTCAAGCCATGTCATATTTATATTTGAATAAAGGAATAGAGAAAATGCCCCCAAAAAAGAAGACGACAAATGAGATTCCAAAGATTCCTGGGCAGGCTGGTTCCGCTGCCGCCTCCAGGGTGCGCTTTAGCTGATGTTGAAGAATGCCAGGACGCTGGACATAGCATCCTGGCGCCCTCCAGCATCATGATGTAAGTCCAGCACTGCCTAAAAGCGGCAGCAGAGGGTGGATGGGTGAGTAAAAAGTATCGGCCGCTACTTATTGCAATAATAATAAGTAGTGGCTGAGTAGAAAAAAGAAATGCCGCCTCTCAGTTTATTCCATGAGGTGCCGCCTGAGGCCATCGCCTCAAGTTGCCTCATGGAAGATGCGCCTCGGTCTGCAATAATAACAATAATACTAATAAGAATTTTATTTATATAGCACCATTATAATCCACAGCACTTTTCAAATAAGAGTGTTCATGAACAGACAATATTAGATATAATGTGACAAAATAATTAACATATCAAACAATGAGAGTGAGGGTCTTGCTCGCAATCTATGGTAGATTATGACTGACAGGATATTGACAGGCTTTGGGAATATATTGGCCTTGACAATGAGACAACATCATTAAGTGGTGTTAAAATGGACAGTAAAGCAAGTAAATGCAAACAGGTTTTGTACATTCTGAATTAGGAATGTAGAAAGGAGAAGCAGTGACAATGTGGCGGATACACCAACTGGTAATGTGACAAGGATCTACAATAGTGACAGTCATACCAACTGTAAAAAGGAGCAGGCACTCAAAAGCACAAGCTGGTGTACAGGAAACAGCTGTAAATAAGGATGATTTACATATACAAATAGGCTGGAATGTATTATATTATGTGCCCGACTGCTGCGCATAAATGTATTTTTTATGTTACAGTAGCCTCTATCTCCATATTATAGCAGGGCCATAATGGCAGATTATAAAATGGGCAGCTATGCAGGGGGTCCATGCCCTCCCAAACCACCCACCAGTTTTTATGCTATGGCCACACTGAAGTGGGTTTGGGGATAGACCTTCAGCCCTCCACTCTTGCTCATCTCTGCATACTTCTGTGAGGATCCCAAGGCATTCAAGTATGCAGGAGCCATTCAAGGACCTTCACAAGTCCGCAAGCTTTTGTAAGACTCCAGAAAAGGACTATAAGACCCCATGCACATGAGTGTGCATCTGAGCTAGGGATGAGTTTGCAGCAGAATGCAGTTACATGATATTACTCCAAGTGTGTTCTGGTATGCACTTACCTCTATGGGGCTTCTGATTCCTTCTATTCCAATGCAATGGAGCAGGATAGGAACTGGTCTATTTTTTATCAGACCGGACCATCAGGTGACCCCACGGATGGAACACTCAGATGTGTGCATGGAACCTAAGAGAAAATGTATGTAGTAGATGTGATACTGGGTATAGATCTGTTAAATTTAGATCTGGATAAGTCCTGTGTATCTGAGCATTGCACAGTACCACTTGTCTCATCCTGTGTATCTAGTAAGCTTAGTTCTTGTACCGTATCTGTGCAGTATGCTTGGTTCTGTTACTGTATTTATAGTCACTTATACACAGAATAAAACAGACTCAACTCTATGTATTTTTGTCATTTGTCCATAATAAAAGTCCCTGTGATTCAGCAGCATGACAGGTTCCCTTTAAGAAATGGTAAAGAAACTCTCCCTTTTAAAAACCATGTATGAATCATATACATTATGAAGTGCTGGACATACGGCTTAGTACAGGGAAGGTTTAGTATATTGTTTCCCCTTCACAGGCTTATAATGATAAAATATGCATACTCACCTCTCTGCTTAGCTGGGATCCTGACCAAAGATGATAAAACTACAGAAGGTGGCATATAATATCACCAGGCATATGACAACTATACATGTATAAAGGATCCAAGGTGCATATGCATGTAGGACTGAATTTGTATTGCTGGTTGCTAGTAATGTAATATTACCAGGAGATAGAGATGGACAATTTACAGTCTTAACTCATTCACTTTAATAGGGTAGCTTGAGTCAGTTATTCAGTAAATATGCACTAAAACACCACATTTACTGGTTATTTATTGGCAATATAGCTGTTGTAGAGCTCATGTGAATGGATAATGCATTGGCTGAGCAACTCCATCTACAGGGTGAATATAATACTGCATACAGCTCTATGCATATTACAAAGCAGCACTAAACTACCTGGTGACGGATTAAATATCCTGTTCTTTAAGAATAAATATCGCCTCTCCCCTCCCAATAACTGAAACAATATTGGCCCGGAACCTGAATATTATTTGCCTAGGTTTTGGTTAGAATAGCCATTGTCTATGCTGACCCGTTGGGCTCACAGAATGTGGCATAGCGCCAGATGAAACGGATTGCCAGATGCTTAATAAATCACAAATATAAATGTCAGATAGCATCTAGTTATAAGGCATCTAAAAGATATAGTACATACAAGTCTACATTAAGAAATGGAACCCTTTTAACACCAAGGTTAATGTACAATGTTCAACTTCTGACATACACAAAGAAAGCCTGAATTATACAGTTTAAAAAAAATAAATAAATAGCAAATGAAAATCATATTATACCCTTATGATCATATATTTTGAAAACGTAGACATTTGGCACATTGTGTAAAAAGCCACCCAGCACTTCACACTAATGGGCGCCTCCAGGCAACTTTGCATCAAATGTACCATTTTGTAAAAAAAAAAAAATGCAACTTCAATAAATAAGTGCTGTGCCTGATGACAGGGTGTGAAACGCAATGGAACAGATTTTCTATTAAGCTAAATGCACCAGAATTCTGTCTCAAAGCGGTAGTCCCATCTGGGCATTTAGGGCTATATCAACAGAATAGGTCATGATAGATGTAGATGCCAGAAGTGGAGAACAGGAGTCCCCTGATCTTTTTGCTGTAACTTCACATCTAAGTAAACGTATCTAGTTTTATCCACTTACGAGATCGATTGTTTTGATCATTTCCATAACAAATGACTTAAGTATTAGACAGGATTAGTAAATCTGACCCATTGTCTTTACTAGTTACATTTACTCACTATAAGGGCAAGTTCATGCAGAGGAATTTGGACAGGATCACCTGCATCAAAATTCCTCTCCTAAAACTGACCCTGTAGAATCTGCGGAGGAATGATGAAGAAGACCCTTGACTTTCCACCACAGGTTTGCACATCGATAAGCCTCATATACATTGTTCTCAATTCTAGCGAATCCCATGCCCACTTTGTGGTAAAAACTGCGCTGCGGACACACGGCGATTTCCAAAACAGGCGCAGTTTTGGAAATCGCAGCATATCAATTATACCTACGGAAACGCTGGCGGTTTCCCAATAGGTATAATTGAAGCAGAAAGTCCGCAGAGGAAACATCTGCGAACTTTCTGTCTAAAGCGTTGCGGGAAGAACTGTGATGCGTTTCCGCCGTGGTTTATTCCGCAGCGCTTTTTTGCTGCGGGATGACACGTGGGGCCTTAGCCTTAAAATCAGTTTGTGTGAACATACCCCAAGAGTAACACTCAATTATTCATACTCATTACTGCCATCAGGCAACTTTGCATGTAACAGTTATTTTTACTACAAACAGGGGGGTGTGGGGAATCAACCATGTGTCTGAAATGCTTTCTAATGTACAAATTTTTATGCTATAGCCACGCTGAGGTGCATCGCTGTATATTTCTATGCTGTTCCCTAGGCATTCAAGTATGAAGGAGCCGTTCAACGAGCTTCGCAGTGAGGTCGCATAACCACATGTGCAGGCACCATTATTTGTCCAACAATAATATATTGCTGTCAAACTGTAATATTAATAACGGTAGTGTGAACATAGCTTAAGTTCATACCACACATGTCTATATTCACTAGCACAGACATTTCTAAGGCTAGGTTCACACCTGTGCCTGCTCTCCGCTGGGGGATTCGGTTCCCCATTCTGCTTGAAAAATGGGGAGACAATAGCACTGCAAGCAGCACTTTTCTCTCTGCATTTTTTGCACTTTTTGGGTGGAAACCTGGCAGACCCCATTATAATCTATGGTGTCTAAGCGGACCCGAATGCAGGTGCGAACCTGGCGTAATAAAAGAAAATCAAAAAAATAAAAAACACCAACAAAGCTGGAGGTATGAGTCAACAGATTTTTGCACGCTCATTAAATGGCAATAGGCATTCTGTCTAATCTCTTGTTCCCTCTGTATAAGCACTAACCCCTTACATATAATAGGTAATTCCATTAGTAAAGTGCATCAAGTCATACAGATTTTCCTGTGACACAAGTGGAGGACACTTATCGTAAGTGACAATCAGGCAGTGAAAATGTAATTTCTGAATGAAGTAAATCTAAGACATCAGTCACAGACGTACTGAACATCCTAAGGATAATTACTGTCAATGCAGCATGTAATGGATATTTATGGAGAAGCAGTCACTGGGGTTTATACTAAAGATCAGGTATAAGGGGAAGTGTTTTATTTAACCCCTTCCCGCTAGTGGCATTTTTTGATTTTGACTCTCTGCATTCCAAACCCCATAACTTTTTTTTTATTTTTCGGTTCGCAGAGCCATATGAGGGCTTAACGTTTGCAGGACAAATTATTCTTCATAATGGTACTGTTTATTATTCTGTACAATGTACTGGGAAGCTGGAAAAAAAAATTCAGAATGGGCTGGAATTGGAAAAAGTGTATTTGTGCGACTTTCTTACAAGCTTACTTTTTAAGACATTCACTGTGCAATATGATGTCACCTATATTCTATATTGTTTTGGTACGATTCTGGGGATATCAAATTTATAGTTTTATTTACATTTTAACCCCTTAACAAAAATCCAAAACTTTGCAAAAGTCATTTTTTTCTTAAAGTGGCCATATTCTGACGCCCGTAACTTTTTAAATATTTCTGTTGGGATGCATAGGGCATCTTTTTTGTGGGGCCAGGTGTACTTTTTAGTTATACCATTTTGAGGAATATCTATGGCTTTGATCACTTTTTATTCAAATTTTTATCACATGTGAGACAGTGGAAAAATGACGGTTTGGCACTTTTGATTTTTTTTTCCCGCTACGGCGTTCACCGTACGGGAAAAATATTTTTTATAGGTTTGTAGACCGGGTGTTTTTGGACACAGGGATACCTAAATGTGTGTTTCACAGTAATTTTTTAGTTTTATATGTATTCTAGGGAAAGGGGGTGTGATTTGAACTTTGCAGTCTATGGGAGATTCGCTACATTACTATTGAGGCTGGTGATAGACCATCCGCAATAGTAATATTCCTATGACAAGCCTGGGAGCCTTCATAAGTGAACTCTGATTGCGAACATTAGCTCTAGGTTTGTGCTGTACATTACAGCAGAAACCCGGTAGCTATAGCGGTCCCTCTGTTGCAGAGCAGCTGTCATCTTTAAAGACACGGCATCCGCCGTAATAGTGCAACGGATGTCGGAAAGGGGTTAAAAGCTAAGATATTAATAACGCCCCACGTTGTGGAAATGCTGCTTTTTTTTGCTGCAGATTTTGCTGTGCTTTTTTGTGGCTACAATAGGAATGGGAAATATAGTTGGAGCTCTTATACTTCTCCCTTCTGCTCAATCCACTCCTGGCTTTGGTTCAAAAAACTGCAGCAAAATCTGCAACAAAAAAAGCTGGGTTTCCGCAATTTGGGGCCTTAGCCTAAAGGGGGTTTCCAGGCTAAATAATCCTTAATAACAGTAATCAATTAAAGGTCAGACACCCAATCGATCAGTGGTGTAAAGAGGCTGCAGTGTTCAGGTGAGGGCTGCTGCCACTTTGGTACTTACCATACACAGCACCGTACACAATTTCTCATGCTGAGGATAGAAAATGCGCACAAACACGTCAATTTCTGTTGCAAGTATTTTTTGTGGCATATGATGAGATTTCACCAAATCTTATCACCTCTGCTGCTATTGTATAACACTGCAAATCCAGAAGGAAAATCTGCAGTGAATCTGTCTTACAGTCTAGCTGAAGCACTAATTTAAAGAATGTGCCACAAGAAAAAATTACCTAATGTTTTTTTTATGTTTAGCATATTTATTTATTTTTATAACCATTTTTCCATTAAATTCTGTGATTTTCATTCTAGTCACTTGCCAATTCTATAAGGTTTTCTCTGCAGCAGTCCCCTCATTTACATCACAGAGTGTATTACAATAGAAGATAACGCCACAATAGGTAACACTACTGATCATTCACTGCATCCACACTTCTGACAGCTTATCTCCAGCTCCCTCCCCTGCACAGAAAACTCTCCCGCTCCAATTAGTTGACTCAAGACTTTTACAGCCGATGGCTATGAAAATGCTGAAAAGCTAATCACTAAAAGCTGTTAACAGAGAAGAGGAGGAACTGAGGAAAGATGGCAGCCCTCATAATCATTCACATAGAATACAATAAAAAAACTACAATCATAAAATAAAAACAGATTAGAAAAATATTTTAAAAAATGGAGATACATTCCCTTTACAATTAAGCCATACATACGTCCTTGGCAGTGAAAAGGTTAAATGATGTCTGTGCTTCATCCAAATAAGACGACTACATGACCATATTAATTACACCTGAGAATGTATTGATTCAGGCAACTTGAACAGGACAGTCCAGTAGGTTGTCTGTACACCTGTTGTATGTACTAGTTATATGGACACTACAGTGTGCTCTAGTGCCAACAGCATACTAGAACATCCTGCTAAAAACTATCATAGTGTGCACAGTATGCATACAGTGACCAGATATAGTTGCCATATGTTATCCAGGTAGTTTCATTCAACACCAAGATTGCATCATGCAAATTAAAAAAGAAAAAGAAACAATTTTTTATTTTTTTAAGTTTAAAAACGTTTGAAAAATGTAATAAAATACATAAAAGCTCAAGTCTCCTCCTTCCCCTAGATCACATATAAAAATAAACAAAAATATCCTGAGGATAAGTCAACAAAAAAAAAAAAAAAGAACTGGACAATCCCTTTAACTTGCTATGCCTGCAAGGAAGACAGTTAATTGTAATGGTTCCCTGCATAAATAGCGACCTCTTAACATTATGTAGGACTACACATTCATTATTTCCTTTACTGCAGAGTAAGTACTCCTCTTTGGCTTAAAATACTCCTCAAAATGATAAGTGGAGTATTTTTAGTCTGCTGAAAAAAAAAAAAAGTAGTGCAAACTGTTTACACATGTAGAGATGTAGCAGAGTTAACCTGAACTTCTGCAACTGGTTTGGGTGGGTTCACACTTGCGCCGGCACTCCGTCTGCTGCGAATCCGACCTAAATGTCGGAAAACTGGATAGGGAATGGTTTGCGACGCTTTGCTTAAAAACCCATTCACTTGAATGGGTTTTTAAAGCAATGCGCAGGTGTGCGCTTACATCTTCTGCGCCACGAAGCCGTTTTTTTCGTCGGAAATAAAGTTGGACATGCAGGACTTTGTGTCCGATGAAAAAAACTGGCTTTGAATGGATTTTTAAGCAAAGTGTCGCAAAACTTTCCCTATTCAGTTTTCCGACATGTAGGTCAGATTCGCGGCAGACGGAGTGCCGGCACAAGTGTGAACCTACCCTTAAACTGCTGCAGCATTATTTTTTTCATGGAAGACAAGAATAAACAATGAAAAGCCATTGTAAAAACATTTTTCAATTACTTGTTTTTTTTGTCGTCTTCTGTGATACGATATCAGCAGTTTAATCAATTGCAGAAATCTGAGTTAACTCTGCTACATCTGTATATGTTTGCTTAGGTCCTCAGTGACATACTTAGAAAGGGTGAAAACTATAGGGGCAATCCATGTATGAGAAGATATCCGGGCCACAATAAGGGAATCATGGCTGATTTTCTGACCTTAGAAAGTTCCTGCATTCATGGTCGTATCCACTGGCAACGGATCAATACAACAACTTGTGGCCACAAGATATTTAGAGAAATTCTTTAAAACTTTGCAAAATGTTTAACTTTTAATTATCTACAAATTTAAAAATGGTTATGTACGTGGGAATACCCCTTTAAGGGTATTCTCACATGCCAAATCTGACACTGATTTTGTTGTGGTTTCCGCCTCAAACTCAGTGCCAGATTCCACTCTGGTTCTGCCTCTCATTGGAGCTGGAAGCTGAAAAAATAAGTGTCCTGCTTGATCTTGCTCTGCTTTGGCTACCGCAGGAAACTGGAAGGACAGAAAACAAAGAAGAATCTGAGGTGGAAGTCTGACTCAATTGCTCTTTATTTTCCATTGTCTGAATGGGCCCTAAATGATCTATAATCTCAATTACACCCGTGTCCTCTTCTGCTACTGCTTTGCATGTGGAAGTACTGTAGGCAGTTCTTACATTAGAGTCATGGACCTCAGGATGCCCAGTGCTATAGGTCCCACAAATAAGAGTTATACAGTGCATTAAAATGTGAAAAAACTTGGAAACACATGAATTTAGCATATAAGACTAAGGCTATGATCACATAGATTCTGCCTCAAAATCAGCACAAATTCTCCTCTGAATTTGCCTCCCATTGAATTTAACGTGAAGCAGAGATCAATGCAGGATGCTGATACAATAAGCGCCCTGCTTGATCTTGCCATAAAATTTGCAGCATGACATACCCAGCTGATTAGCCCCATTCATCTGGGGTTGGAAGTCCGCCTCAAATTCATCTACCAATTTCACCGTAAATGGCCCCTTTTGGGAAGCAACATCTGATTTTTTCATGGCCGTTTTGCATTCGTGGGGCAGTCATTATCACGTAGCCCATATAGACTTGAGTCTACTGACGTAATTGGATAGAAAACAGAAAAATAGAACATAACTATTTTTTGAAAGTCCATTAAAAAAAAGTTTACATTTGGCCTCTATTGATAGCTATGGTCATTTTAAAGGGATTTTCCAAGATCAGATCTATGACCTATTCTTATGTACAAAAATGGAGAGTATCCAAAAAAAGTGAGGTATGGAGACCGCGCTTCGCTAAGAATGCTTTTTATTAAACTCAATTACACAACGCGTTTCGAGGAATGAGTCCTCTTTATCAAGTGTACTATGAACAGCCTAAAGCTATGGGCTGAAAGAGCTGAAGTGTATGAGGTGACCATTTGATTGAGGGTATATAAAGATATGGCAGCCTGAAGCTATGGGCTGAAAGAGCTGAAGTGTATGACCTATTCTTAAGATAGGTTGTCAATATCTGATTAGTGGGAACCCCAGCCATTCAGATGTCTGAAACTGTAGTGCTTGTGCAAGAAGTATGGGCTCTTCAGGATTTACCTCCATCCATCTGTATGCCGCCTGCTTGCTAGCCGCAGGGCAGGGTATTGCAGCCTTCTCTAATTGACTTGAACAGGGTGAAGTTGCCATTTCAAGAACCACCACTACTATATGTACGGCAAGTGCGTAGACAAAAATAAGATGAACACTGAAGAAGTGACAAGGCTCACACAAGTACAGGTTAGATCCCAAATGATCTGGCATTGATGGTCTGTCCTAAGAATAGTCTATAAATATACAGATTGTAGAAAAAAACCCTTGATCAATACTGCATAATTCGCACGGCAATAATGAAACACTTCCAATTGGCAAATGATTATTTCCTGTTATACACCAGCGAGAATTAGAACCAGACACATCCATCAGCTATGACGAGCTCGAAAAGCAAATCATTAAAAAAAAAAGACCTTAAAAGAAATTTTTTTAATGAATTCAGCTTTGATTCAACAGGCAAACAGTCACCCATTTATCTGTAGAAAACCAAAAATATATACAAAGACTCACTTCAGAAATGCATATAGTTTACTTACAAATATCTGTACGCTCAAAAATTTAACATAAACTTTAGGGGCACTTATTGTCCTGCACGTCTGTGCATGTATATATTTATATATATTTATATTTTTACATAATTTTTTTTTTTTATTAAATAACATTTTACAAACTGTATAGAACTTAAACTTTTTTTTTTTGTACAGCAAATTCTTTGCCCTGGTAGATTAATGTGGAAAAAAAAAAATCAATGGAAAGTGTCCATTCTTGTGTGTTAAGTCTCAAGAGGTGTGCAAGTAAAAGGAAGGAAATTAAGGGGTTGAGGTATTTAGCCACGCACACAAAGAGATTGCAGCAACAGCATTATAAATCCATTGTAGCTCAGAAAATCCCAAAATGTGAAAAAGAAAAAAAAAATTAATACTAATAACCCATGTGGGGCAGGGTGGTTATTTCTAAAGTAGTCCATTCTTCTGAGGCAGCTCATTTTCGCTTTACATGCTGCATAGAGCAGTCCAAGGTGACTGTGTGCACTAGAGAGACAGACTAGTTCCTTGCTCATCCATAGGTGAAAAAGTGAAAAGGAGGTGATGTAAGAAAAAAAGTAGAACGGAGACATTTCTTTTCCAAGATCATGCAAAGTATTGCTGTAGTGCTGTTTTTGCCCTAGAGGAAGCAGAAGGGAAAGTTACATTTTACATGTCAAGTTCATACAAAACTCCACAAGCCTTAGGTTCTCCTGACCGACCTGTAATGGACACATTTTATCTTTTTAGCTTTTACTGATATAACGCAGCCATTAGGAATCAATAATAATGGTGGTGATGTGTTAAATGTACAAGACTTTGGCTTACTTTGCTCCAAAACTGACTTTTCATCACATTTATTATGGGTTTTAGACACTTCATGTCCATTGCCCAACAGGCCCGAGGCTTAGATGGTGGAAACCCCTTCCCACCACAGTCATTTTTCATTCTTTGATCTTCATTTTTTTACTCTCCACCTTTCAAAAGTCATAACTTTTAGTTTTTTCCATTCACACAGCTGTTTGAGGGCTTATTTTGTTTGCGGGGCAGATTGTACTTCATTACTTCATAGTGGTACTATTAAAATTCCATATGGATGTATTGGGAAGATGCAAAAAAATTTAGAATGGGGTGGAATCTGGAAAAAAAAACGCTTTTGTGACATTTTTGTTTGAAAATGGTTTTCTTTTACAGTGCCTATTACAGTGTTACCTATATTCTGTGGGTCACTACAATTATGGCTATACCACATTTATAGTTGTTGACACTACCATTGTTAATGTCCGTTGCAGTCTTCCGTCATAGGATGTGTGCACGACTTTATCTTCCGTTACAAAGGTAAACAAACATGACGGAAGATAGCTTCTATAATGTTGTTTACGTTTAGTGTCAATGGGAACGGACACGGAATCAGTCTGTGAACGTTCTCTGAAACAGTTTAATGTCCATTGCTGTCAGCCTATGATGGAAGACAGCAACATACATTAACAATGGTAGTATGAACGCCACGCCCCTTAGCAAAAATCCAAACTTTGGAGTCGTTATATTCTGATACCCCGTTAATTTTTTTTATATTACTGTATAAAGGGCTGCGTAAGGTGTCTTTTTTTTGCGAGGCCAGTTTTTCCTTTTATTTACATAACTTTGGGAATGTCTGATGCTTTGATCGCTTTTTATAAAAAAATTTTCACCATATTGGAAAATTATTTTGATATGTTTGGAGTTTGGGTATTTTTGGTCTGGGGGATGTCTAATGTGTTTGTTTATTTATTTTTATATGAGATGTAGGGATTGGGGGGTAATTTAATATTTTATATTTTTTTGGCATCATACACACAACAGAGTGTGCAGGCCGAGGGGGCAATTTTATAGCAAAATGCACTTAGATGTCAAGTGAGTGTTATCTGAGTGTCTTCAGTCCCACATTGATTTCAATAGGGGTTTGTTCCGTTGTCACAGAGCACCTTAGGACCTGCTCTATACAGTAATCATCAAAACGGAGCATCGGAAGGCACCGCCAGACAGCACACCGGGGTATTCACTATAAACCACTGGGTCTAGCAGCATGCTGCAGGGAGCTAGTGCTTCACCATGTATCAGATAAATATGGCCTGTTTTCAGTTATATGTAATACATGGGCGACTTCACTATGCCAGAGCCACTTACTTGTCACACAGGTTTGGATCTGTTGACTGACTCAGCTTGTGGAGGATTTCAACAATTCCGATTTCACGAAGCTTGTCCTGTCGTTCTTGTGAACCTTCCAATATAAGAATGCAAAATATTGTCTCAAATGAGATAACAGCAGATATTTTGCACATTTTTGGGGTCTTGATGAAATCATAGGAAAAATTAAAAGGGAACCTGTCAGGTTTTTTCCCCTCTAAAGCACCACCACTAGTGGCTAGACTGTCATCTATGCTTGTTAAAGATATCCTTATTAGGGAAAAACAGGAGGAGGATTTTGTCAAAAAAAAAAAAAAAAAAAACACTTTACTTACTTTACTCCCTGCCATATTATAATTATCATGCTAGGTCGCAAAGGAGGAGACACTCTGGAGAACAGTCAAGCTACCATGTCCTAAACCTGCCCAATATAGCTTCAGGCAGATGTGGCTGCAGGCAGACAGAATGCTACATTGTACATCTATGTCTAACCAGCAGGGCTGTGTGTTAAATAAAGAAAATCATCTTTGGCTCACAAGTCTAAAAAATTAGGAGCCATATTGATCATTGCAGTGGTAAAAATGTTATTCCACAACCTTCAATATGCCCCAGCTGAAATATTAGGTCCTTAAATAAATTCATTAGCTCAGAATTTAGGTTTAGGTTTGTAAAACTTCTGTAAAGCAGCATAAGACCGACTATGGTCTTCCATACCTTCCTCTTCATTCCAGGTGAGGTTTGCTATACAGAACATAGCAGCCAGCTGGAGCTTCAGGTTGGAATGACCCTGTGAAGAAGGAACAAAATATCAAGACTTCAGCTGCATGTTATGACACAAGCTCTCATCTTGTGCTTGGAAGTCTTAATAAGCTCGTCCTCAGAGCCGGCGGTCACGTCACTTGAAGATGATGTTAAAAGCCTAAACACAAATCAAATATTTTCTCCTAACAAAAACATCAAAATGTCTATCTGATGTCTTAGATTCTATGCTCCTCAGGAAATGTACCATACTGACTTACAGAGTGAAAATCAATTCTGAATAGTGTCCTAAATATTAATCCTGACTTTTGTAAGAATACACTGCTATTAACTGAACTTACCCAAAAGGGATCTAGAAGGGATCGACATGTTTGTAAAATGTCAAACTGACTATATAATATGATGAAACAAGACTACCTAAAGAAAGAAAGAAAAAAAATCTCTATAGTGGTCGCTGCTGTGTTGCTCCCCCTATTGTTTACACAGCAGAACAGCTCATTGACAGATGGATGACGGTTAGGCTATATTCTCATTTGTGGTGGAGGCTCAGATTCCAAAGATTTAACGGGAAGGATAAATATACACACAGTGCCTTTCTTTAAATGGTCAATAACATTTCAGACAACTCAGTCATTTCATAGAGCATGTGATTCTGGACTAAAATGTAATACACTTTAATTAAAAATGTGATACTTTCTGCCTGAAAAACCTCATTAAAGTTCCTGCTGCTAGGTGTCTCCCTTCTAGCTAATTTACAGTTCACTCCCTGTTTTTAGGTAAGGTTTGTCCATAGATATGTTAGATAAACAAGACTGGATCACAGTGAGTGGAGGGGGAGGTTCTTTTCTCTCTTCATACAGTGAATGAGCAAGGGAGGGGTCGATTCTCCTCAGTCTCCACAAACGCGTCTGCAAACCGTTGCACTGTAAAAAAGACTGAAAAATCTGCAAATCACGCAGTTTACAATGTAAGAAATAAGTCTTCTCTGTAGTTGTGTCTATTTCTAGCTGCTTGTGTGATTATAGATGGGATATTATTCACAGACAGCAAGCAGCTTTTCTATTTTTCACCTGCTTGCCTGCATGTATTTGACCTATATCTGCAACCCAGAGTTCCTTGATCTGCTATATTATGGCCACTTGGGCTTTTCTCAGCTATTGGCTTGCTATTGTACAGCCACTCTTGGCAGTATGGCAGAACAGTATCAATAATGGATAGGGAAGGGGGCAAACTGCTCCTTACTGTACACACCCACAGCGTGAGAGAGAAATGCAAACTGTGCTGCAGCCATAATCGAGCTATTAGCAAACTGGATAGGACACAATGTAAGAGGACATAGAGCCATAGAACAGACTGCCAGGCAAGACCCCGCACATATTTCAACTTTTCATGAAAACTCAGGTACCCTTTAAGTCAAATCAAGTGGAACTACAAGAGAACCAGTCTATAAATCAGTTGTAAGTGATGACAGCTTATAAATAGAAGCCACAATATAAGTGTGAACAGAGTCTCATAGTGCCATGCCATAGTGGGAAATTACTGCAAACAGCTGTCAGCAGAGAGAAAAGGTGAAGCCAAAAATATATACACAGTATATCTCACTGCCTCTAGGTGAATTATGACACAGCCAGGGCTATGGAGTCAGTCATGGATATGGGACAAATTTTGATCAGAAAAAAGTTTCCAACTACAACCTTGGCTTCAAAATAAAATGAGCCATTATGTTGAATTATATTATACAATTATTAATATTGTATAATTAGATGCATAGCTTCTTAAATATTTACTTTTGTAGGAACAAGCATTATTATTTTGCACGGATATCACCACTTTCTAGTCAGTTTTTACTCAAAATTGTTATATCATGTGTCAAATATATTGTTTCACTACCAAGTAAAAAAATGTGATAACTACAATTGAGATAATTCAGGACTGATCAATTATATAAGTACCTGAGGACCTACCATGTAATAGAAGTTATGTAATAAAACAGAACCCAGCTAACCATAGGGTGTGCAGAGTATAGTACATTGCTACATATAGGATCTTTATTAATGAACAATGATGCGACCTCCTCTGTCCTGCACAAGTCTGGCACTTACCACATAATACTTGATTTTCTGCAGGATATCATCATTCGTCATAATAAGGTCCTTCGCCGTTGTTCCATCTGCTATATTTGCAAGAATGCACAACGTCTGAAACACAAAATGTGAAAGGGGTCACTTTTGCCATACTGTAACCCCCCCCAGTGGTCAAGAGTTTTCAGGACAAAGTGCAGATTGCCATTTTACTATTATAGAACAACCCCTTTAAATAGTCTTAAAGGGTACCTATCATTTTCATAAAATGTACTCTCCCATAAAGCGTGTGCTGTATGGACTCCATATGGATGCTAGGCCTTCTATAAATCCATACATATATAAATCCATCACTCTTTTTTGGAGAGTCAACCACAAAGTAATAGAAGAAAAGAGGTACAGGTCTCAGATGAGAACTTCTGACCCTCGGTTTTAGCATACAAGGGGATCTGAGCGATCAAAACTTCTGACATATCAGTGAGATCTTGCTTGTGTTATTAAGGTACGCATTAATACTGGACTAATAAATCGCTGTTAACCCCTGCCAGTAAGATTAAGTACTTCCTATCATTCCTTATACTATATTAAATTTCATGATCTTAACAGGTCACTGTAGTTTAGCATGGGTACTACTGGCAGCGAAATGTGATGACATACCTGTTCCTTGACCTCTATATTATGCTCCCCTTCAAGAATGAAGGTCACGGCTTGCATTATCTGCTTCCCATGTGTGCTCATTATCTGGTCTATATGCTTAAAAGATCAAACAAGAAGTGACATTAGTAATAAAAAAAGCCAGTACGTGATAAGGTTACATTATATCTCATTATATCTATATACTACCAGAAGGATAACTAAAATAATTTAAAAGACACCATATGCAGGTAACACAACAGCAGTGTGACAGCCTTCACCCTCAGGTTATGGGATCAAGTCCTTTGAAGTAATGAAGTCCATAGTTAATATACACCTAGCCCTATTTGTATTACACAGATACAGTCCACTTAGGACTCTTTTTTCCATACATTAATATTTACAAGACATTTAATTATAGGTTGAAAGGAAAAACCAATAAGGCTCTATATAGAAAGAAGGTAAAATGACAGCACACAGAATGTTATATTGATAAGTAGGAATAATTAATGGAATGAGGTGCGACTTTAATATTTTATTACTATTATGTTTATTATTATGCTTTTGAGTTCAGGATATATATTTTATAATATACAGTACAGACCAAAAGTTTGGACACACCTTCTCATTCCAAGAGTTTTCTGTATTTTCATGACTATAAAAATTGTAGATTCACACTGAAGGCATCAAAACTATGAATTAACACATGTGGAATTACATACTTAACAAAAAAGTGTGAAACAACTGAAAATATGTCTTATATTCTAGGTATATACTGTATTCTGGAGTACATACATGGTTGTCTCACTGTACTATACATGTGAATTAACTAAAATGGACTGTGGCTTGTGCATCACTTTATAATGTAAAGCAAATAATTGTGAGGCAAGCTTTGGAAAATTGTAATAAAAACACTCAATTCACAAAAAAAAAAAAATATAATTATATATATATATATCTTCGGGTCAGACGCTTTGATCGCATGGGTTCCCGGTATTGAGACTTAGGCTAGAGCTGCACAGCAACTTGTGGTGGTCGTGTGACATAAAATCACAATGTCACGCTAATGCATGCATGTTAAGATAGTGAATGAGACCTGCAAGTCAGCAGAAGTTCAACCCTACTGTATTTCTGCATGGCCATACTCACTATTAATGGTTGCAACTGGCAGCACAACATTTCTAAGTTGACCCTAGGGCTACAGAGACTTTGGCCACATGACTCAAATAATTTGCATGACCACAAAATATATCTGCTTTATAAAACAGCCACATAGACAGGTTAGAGGCAAGTCACGGTCACAAGCAACTTGCATTGCAGTCGATAGACATCACATGTGACGTAGATTTTTTTGTGTCTGTAGTTACTTTATGTGACCCCACTAATTATTAGACGTAATGTTTCATATGACATTGTAGTCTCTGTATCAGGCTAACAAAGTTACAATGGCCAACTTAACACTCTAGTGTTAAGTTGGCCATAACTTTAGGTAGCTGTTGGCCAGTTGTTCAGCTGACATCTATCCCTCTTCACCTGCCCGCGTACATACAGTGCTGGCCAAAAGTATTGGCACCCCTACAATTCTATCAGATAATACTCAATTTCTTCCAGAAAATGATTGCAATCACAAATGCTTTGGTAATAATATCTTCATTTATTTTGCTTGCAATGAAAAAACACAAAAGAGAATTGAAAAAAAAGTCAAATCATTGATCATTTTACACAAAACTCCAAAAATGGGCCAGACAAAAGTATTGGCACCCTCAGCCTAATACTTGGTAGTACAACCTTCAGACAAAATAACTGCGAACAACCGCTTCCGGTAACCATCAATGAGTTTCTTACAATGCTCTGCTGGAATTTTAGACCATTCTTCTTTGGCCAATTTCTCCAGGTCCCTGAGATTTGAAGGGTGCCTTCTCCAAACTGCCATTTTGAGATCTCTCCACAGGTGTTCTATGGGATTCAGGTCTGGACTCATTGCTGGCCACTTTAGAAGTCTCCAGTGCTTTCTCTCAAACCATTTTCTAGTGCTTTTTGAAGTGTGTTTTGGGTCATTGTCCTGCTGGAAGACCCATGACCTCTGAGGGAGACCCAGCTTTCTCACACTGGGCCCTACATTATGCTGCAAAATTTGTTGGTAGTCTTCAGACTTCATAATGCCATGTACACGGTCAAGCAGTCCAGTGCCAGAGGCAGCAAAGCAACCCCAAAACATCAGGGAACCTCCGCCATGTTTGACTGTAGGGACCCTGTTCTTTTCTTTGAAGGCCTCTTTTTTTTTCCTGTAAACTCTATGTTGATGCCTTTTCCCAAAAAGCTCTACTTTTGTCTCATCTGACCAGAGAACATTCTTCCAAAAACTTTTTGGCTTTCTCAGGTACGTTTTGGCAAACTCCAGCCTGGCTTTTTTATGTCTCTGGGTCAGAAGTGGGGTCTTCCTGGGTATCCTACCATAGAGTCCCTTTTCATTCAGACGCCGACGGATAGTACGGGTTGACACTGTTGTACCCTCGGACTGCAGGGCAGCTAGAACTTGTTTGTCTGTTAGTCGAGGTTCTTTAGCCACCATCCGCACAATCTTTCGTTGAAATCTCTCGTCAATTTTTCTTTTCCGTCCACATCTAGGGAGGTTAGCCACAGTGCCATGGGCTTTAAACTTCTTGATGACACTGCGCACGGTAGACACAGGAATATTCAGGTCTTTGGAGATGGACTTGTAGCCTTGAGATTGCTCATGCTTCCTCACAATTTTGCTTCTCAAGTCCTCAGACAGTTCTTTGGTCTTCTTTCTTTTCTCCATGCTCAATGTGGTACACACAAGGACACAGGACAGAGGTTGAGTCAACTTTAATCCATTTCAACTGGCTGCAAGTGTGATTTAGTTATTGCCATCACCTGTTATGTGCCACAGGTAAGTAACAGGTGCTGTTAATTACACAAATTAGAGAAGCATCACCTGATTTTTCAAAGGGTGCCAATACTTTTGTCCACCCCCTTTTATGTTTGGTGTGGAATTATATCCAATTTGGCTTTTTGACAATTCTTTTTGTGGTTTTCCATTGAAGACAAATTAAATGAAGATATTATTACCAAAGCATTTGTGATTGCAATCATTTTCTGGAAGAAATTGAGTATTATCTGACAGAACTGCAGGGGTGCCAATACTTTTGGCCAGCACTGTACATGCATGTCTTCTCATTACAAAGAGGGAAATAATCTATGGCAAGACACCTGGTGGCCTACAGTATCTTTCTTGGCATGTTGAAATCCATCATATCTGATCCCTTTTTCCCCTATATCTGCCTGCAGGGAGGAGTCTGGACAATCCTATATAAACATAAGATGGTCAGGTAATCCAGTGGTTTGAGCCAACATTTATCTAATGTG
This sequence comes from Leptodactylus fallax, assembly GCA_947044405.1. Lineage (NCBI taxonomy): Eukaryota > Metazoa > Chordata > Amphibia > Anura > Leptodactylidae > Leptodactylus > Leptodactylus fallax. The sequence goes on along the minus strand of CAMRHE010000077.1, from coordinate 4,298,752 downwards.
TATGGACAGATGGAAGATTTTGAGGTCATCATTGGCTCAAACATGTCTCACAAACAGGAAAGGAAATTTGTTGGAAGCCAAAGGGGAACGTCACTCATCAAAATGGCACAGTCCTAGTGACTGAAAGAAGCCTCAGCACACAATGGAAACTTCTGACATGTCCAACAGTGACTATTTTGTGCCTGATCAGTACAGTAGAGTCTGTACGGTATGTCCTACTCACTGACGGTGACTTAGTGTACCAAATGAAACTCCAATAAAAGAGTGACAAGCTAAATATAAGATACTAAAAAGAATGAAAACTACATCTGTGAAGGTATTAACAACAAGAAGTGATAAGCCTACGTTACATAGCATACAGTCACCTTCATGTGTCTTCCTCCATGTCATTGAGATTTTCCAGTAGACAGCACTGACATAGATTAGCATATAGTTAAGACATTATAGATTTCAGTAGCAGACTTACTGGACGAGTGGACAACAAGTTTCTGAGAAGTCCCAATGTTTTCATCAACACATTAACATCGGAATCGGAGAGAAGTCGGAACAGCTGCTCGGTGCTCAAACCTCTTAATATGTCCGATTTTATCTTCTGGTCGGCTTGAAATGCCATGTTCTAGGAATCACAATAGACCTTTATAAAAATACTACAACCCATCAAACAGTCTCTTCTACTAAAAACACTTACCATTAAAGCCCAGATACCATTGACCCGCAGAGCCGGATTCTCACTAAGAGTCAGACTACACAACAGTTCTATGGCTCCAGATTCCAGAATAGGCTGCAAGTAAAAAATATAAAAATAAGCTAGTGAATATATAAAAAAAAAATTATCTTCCTATTCATTATCTAAGACATGATATCGATGACCCACCCTTCACTTGAATGGGAGCCGAGCGACCTTTGCACAGTAACACTACATTCACATCAGTGCAGGGTGTCAGTCTGGTGCAGAAAAGTCAGAAACTGCCTGACAAAAAAAAGTGTTGCAAGACTGACTTTTTTGTCCACCGATTTCAATTACAAAAATAGACCCCATTATAGTCCCGGGGGTCCCTCGGTCTCTAATATTCATCATTACCAGGATCTGTTTTTGTCAGTTTTTCCGATCCTCTTGTTCTCTGATGGGCCAGAAGAACGGAGAGAAAGAAAAATATGTGAATATTGCATAGGAATGCTTTAAAAAAATAACATGTTAATAGTTTATTATTGTCAAGTAATAAAATTAAGTGAATGAGCAAAAGGGAAATCTAAATCCCTTCAATATTAGGTGTGACTGCCATTTACCTTCAAAACAGCCCCAATTCTTCTAGATACACTTGCACAGTTTTTGAAGGAACTCAGCAGAGGTTATTAATATCTTGGAGAACTGAGAAAAGATTCTGTGTATGCAAGCTTGCTCAAATCCTAGTGTTTTCAAGTCATGCAGCCCCAAACTTACAAGGCACCTCCACCATGTTTCACTGTTGCCCACTCTCCAGACCTTCAGTGAACAACCTGCCACCAGTCACAGCCAAATATTTCAAATTTTGACTCCTCAGTCCGGAGCAGCTGCTGGCATGTTTCTGCAGCCAAGTCCTTATGTTTTCATGCATAGTTGAGTCGTTTGGCCTTGTTTCCATCTTGAAGGTATGGCTTTTAGCTGCAATTCTTCCAAGACAACCACTTCTGACCTGATTTTGATGAACAGTAGATGGGTGTACCTGGGACTCATTGCAAGCTGATGGCACTGGAGAGCGGTACAATAGAGTGGTGTATCTGCAGGTAACTGTGAAGCATGGTCTAGGTACCTTGCAAGCTTGGGGTTGCATTTCAGCAAATGGAGTTAGGGATTTGGTCAGGATGAATAGTTTCCTCGATGCTGAGAAATACAGGAAGATATTTAACCATCATGCAATGCCATCAGGGATTGGATCCAAATTTATTCTGCTGCAGGACAACAACCCCAGACATACAGCCAATGTAACTAAGAACTTTCTTCAGCGTAAAGAAGAACAAAGAGTCCTGAAAGTGATGATATGACCCCCACGGAGCCCTGATCTCCACATCATCCAGTCTGTCTGGGATGATATGAAGAGACAGAAGGATTGGAGCAAGCCTACATCTACAGAAGATCTGTGCTTAGTTCTCCAAGATGTTTAGAACAACCTCCCTGCAGAGTTCCTTCAAAAACTGTCTGCAAGTGTATCTAGAAGAATTGATGCAGTTTTGAAGGTAAAGGGTGGTCACACCAAATATTAATATAATTTAGATTTATGCTTTAGTCATTCACTTTGCAATTTGTTAATTGGCAAAACGAAACTATTAACACTTTATTCTGTAAAGCATTCTTACTTTTCAGCGTTTTTTTTTTTTTTTTTTAATCATCCCCCATGTAAACAATGATGAGGCCGACCACATCTTGACATGGCTGATTTTTGTGGGTCATACCCCAACCAATTTGCTACCGATTACCCAGCTTCCAGAAAACCCCTTTCATGTCATCTATGAGGTAGATGCGAATAATTGGTATAGGAACATTAGCCTAAGTATTTGTGAGACAATGCTGCATTGTAACATATAAACATTTTCCTGCAGTTCTAGGGGGTACAATGTAGTTTGCATACACTTTTAATAGTTGGAACCAATTCAGAAGTTGGCCACTGGTCACCAACGGCGTAAAATTACACCAAGCCGAATATAATACAAGAGGAAACCTGTAAGACATTACTTTTGTAACAGTTTTAGGCTTCATCCACGACTGTGCATTTTATCCACAATTGCAGAGAAAAGTACGGACCCATGTAAACAGTCGCAGTCTTTGTGGCTGTGTGTCTGGACCGAATTGAAGAGCCACAAAATATGCAGCACGTCCTATACCTGTGCGGCTCTGTCAATTCATTTTTAATGTATGGGTCAGTGAAGCCATAATTACTGAGCCGTACACTACACTGGTTGTGTGCAGAAGGCCTTATACTTATTTTTTCTACACAGTGTACCAGTGAGTAGGCATTTATAAGAACATTGGATGTGGAACAGCAGCACTGGATTGAACTTGCTGACATGCACATTTCCTAACAAGTGTCACACAGGCCTACGCTAGTATTCTTCCAAGAAACAGATGACAGTAAACAAACAGAAAGGGTTAATGCCGCTGACTCATACAGATGGGGTCCATTAATTTTCTCTACCGCATCCACTAATTTAATATCTAATAAAAACAAAAGTACAGGATGTTTCTTGATGAAAGTTACTAGTAATAATGGAAAACAAGATGGTTATGCAGTCCTAGTGCTCACCGGGGAGTCATTAGAGGTCTCTACACACGTCATTCCTGCTGCTCCTTCCCAAAAAGCACAGGGATATGCGGTTCACCATTGGTCGTGAATTTTTTATACTGTCAAATCCATTTTTCTTCCAAAAGCATTAGTAACGTTCAGTAAATAGGCTCTGAATGTCATAGGATTTTTATAGAACTGACATTTTCAGAGGGCTGAGGCCGTTCATAAGCAAACTTTGCTGACTTGCAAAAACTTGAGCCTAGTACACTGCTAGCAAACAAGGGGTTTCCACTAACAATACTTCTATGATGTCCACAGGATAAGTTGCCGGTTTGGGGAGGGGGTTGATCACTGGGACCCCCATCAAGCGCACACACACAGGATTCCCCGGACCTGAGAGCTATAGTCAGCTATCTCCATCAGTCTCACAGAAGTAAATGGAGTGGTGGACATGTATGCACACTAAATCTCCATTCACAAAGGAGACTGCTCAGACACTTATCACCTATCCTGTAGATAGAGCAGAAGTGTATATGTATGTGTGTAAGCGCTCGCACACAAGGCAGTCTAGAATTTACCGAAATTGTTCAGGAAGAAAGAGGTAACATCATAACGTTGTTTCATATTAAAGGGAATGTATTACATATACAGTTCTAGTTTCGTTTATTAGATTTTCTGTAATCTGAAAAAGAGGAATAATGTATTTTTTTTCCCTATGCCGTAGCTATTTATTTACTTATCGGAGTACAATGAAAGTACTTATACCCATCCTACATTGTCTGTAAGTTAGTGCTATATGGCAGCTGCAATTAATGGGAATATCCATAGATATAGGGAACATATGGGAATATCCATAGATAATGATTTCTAGGAAGAGGACTGGAGATCTGGGAGCGAGGGGGGGGAGGTGACAAAATGAAGTTTTACCAGCGTGCATTGGGTTGCTTATCCTGCCTTATCTAGGCCTGAAGGAGTACAATACGTCCATTACCTGTAATGAGGACTTTTCTCTCCACTGTTTTCGGCAGAAACCTGGTGGACCCCTTTATTGTCTATGGGGTTTGTGGGTTTCCGTGTGTAACCGCTTGTTAAGCGATAGGGTTTCTGTTTGTCAAGTCGCCAAGCGGACTCGAAGGATGGAAACCCAAATGCTAGGGTGAACCTAGCATCAGCAGCATTTACATTTTCCCTTTCCTTCTCTATCTGGGTCCAGATCACCATGAAGACTTGTTCACAACTACATCAGTGCACAAATTTACAACTACTGAACAGTCTGCCCGATCATACGGACAAAGGCAACCCCACAAAATCTAACTTTTATGAACTTAAAGACATTAATTCTGCCTTATTTTAATATAAAACATAAAGTGACCCAAGCCCGAGTCATGTTGTTACAATCTAGCTCTTGTGATTTTATGTCTGTGCCACGGAATCCCTCCTTGACTATATGCTGCTGACCAACTGATAATTTTGGTATTAAAAGGCTAATTTTCTTCTTTCTGACATGGAAAGGTTGTGTATCATTTCTTCACCTGTCTCACTCCAGTAGACAAAAGGGTAGGGGTAATAAATTTACAATCCACAGACTGCGAGCCATCAAAGGAAATCAGAAAGGAGATTTAGAAGTGGTGGTGAGGGTGCCCTGAGGGCCCCCCTGGCTATAGGATCAGCTTTAGTGGTGACCACTGCAACCCCTAGAGTTACACCAGTAGCTGCAATCATGCTGGTAGGGACGGGGTGAGGGTACTAAGAATAATCAGGGCACTGTATATAACCACACATATTGCATTAAAGTTTGGGTCACTTGATGTTTTCTACAACTTCAGTGTAATACATTGCAGTGACAGCGGTGATCAGTGTCAGCATCAGGTTGTGCGGCCTCATTTACTTGCAATGCAATTATTTTGTCTTCATTTCTCAAGGAGATAAGCAGCTGAATGTTAATTTGCTTTCTCAAGGAAACATTAGAGGGAAAGGAAAATTCATCTTTCCATAACATTCCAACCCGCAGTCATCAGTCATTCTTTTACCAGCGTAGACACATACATTTAATAGGTCACTGTGTGTCAAGGGCACATAACATATGGACAGGATGATATAAGGTATAGCATGCTGGACAGATCAAACCATAAATAAATAATCAATGCTACTTTTTTCTCAGGAAATGCAGTTTGGGCACAATCTGCTCAATTCGGCAGGAGCAAAGTTTCATTATAGGGGTATGGTCATCTGAAACTGAATAAGCCTTAAATGCCTGAGGTCACCATCATTTGCAATATAAAGCAGCTGCTTCTGCAACGAAGTCAATGGAGAGATGGCAATGCTTGCAACAGAGTAGCAAAAAAAAAAAAAAAAAACTATTAAAGACAAACAATCATGTGTAAAACGTACAGTCAGTCACTTACAGGTAGCTAGCACTGGCACCAAAGTGCAAACACAGCACAGCATCTAAATAGGAATTCCCTGCAAACTGACCCATAGACCACTGTTTTATATCAGTGTGTAGTTAACTATAGTAGACTTCAGAAGAGTACTTTAGAGTCTACCAGTACAGCGGTAAATGTGGTTTTCCACTTCAAACATACATGGAAAATCAAATGGACTTCTGTATGAAGACCAATCATCCCCTGATCCCTGTCCATCAAGTTATGGCATCTAGAAACGGCTGCTTCATTGCAGATGCTAAATGGAAAGAAGGATGTGCATTTGTGAAGGGTCGCTAGACTGAAATCTATTGAACTTATTCAACCAAATAGGTTTGTGGACAGATCCTGGCAGTTACTAATGTGTATGGCCACCCTCAGTATATTCCCTACCAAGAATAATAATGAAAACTACTGGACAGGAGATCCTGTTACTGACGGTTACCAATAATTCTGCTTTCAGCTACAACAAAGATGACAGCTAAAGCTGAACCATCCAGTAAAACGAAGTCTAAGGAGGACGCTGTAACACTAAGTCTAATGGGATACCATTTCTACTTGTGAAAACTGCTAAGCTGGCATAGGGAGCCTTTTAGACCAGGCAATGCTCCCTAGGAAAAGGGTAGGTTCTCATCCAGGAGCACGAACGCTGCCTCATTATTATAGCTATAAGATGTATAGTATAGGAAGCTGCTTTAACAAATTTCTAGTACAATGTCACCAGTGATAGCACTGCCCACACAGTCAACCTTCACTACCATTACATCCCTGCTCCTAAACAAGTTGGTTATTGTGAACTAGATCAGTGTATTACAGACTTGCTGACAACAAATTCCCTGCGCTCAGACACCATAAACCTCAACATGGAGTTTGACTTAAGGTTAAGCCTCCAGTCTCCTTTGCAATGAGGGAAGAGAACACAAACCTCTTTACTAGGCGAGAACTCGAGAAGAAGGTTGCATAATGTTGATGAAGCCACCACCAGAATATCATCAGGGGCATTCTGTAGGACCTAAAGAAAAGGAGACATTTTAGAGTCCATATATGTTAAAAAAAAAAGAGAATTATGGCTAAACAGAGTCACTGCTGCTTAGCTCCTATTCAAGTGAATGGGAGGTGATCTGTAGTAAGCTGGTCTGGCTAATACACAGATAACCGAGCTGTCTGCTTCCTGCTCCATTCTCTGTATCAGCTGATCAATGGTTGTGTTGGTCCTCAACTAATCTGATATCGATCACCTTTTATTAGGATAGATCACCAAAACCCCTTTAACTTTTTAATGATGTTCTATCATTAGGGCGGATATTTCATAATTGATCAAAGAGGGGTTTCACAATATGGGCTCTTACAGATCAGCAATACAAAGGGCCATGTCGCTCGGTGGCATAAGAAAGTAAAACTTTATTAATGAATTACCTTCATCAGGGGCTTCCACACGGCATGATCCTGAAAACTGGTACGGAGTTGTTGGACTGATCTGGATAAACTATGTAAACATCTAGAGAGAAAGACGCAATTACATTCCTATTAGTGTAATATTCAGTTTGGGGTAACTGATGGCACATTTATCTCAGCGAAAATGTATCCTAAATCAAAGTCTTTTCACAAACACCACTTGGGTGAACATATCTGACTGCGGAGTTCCTATTATTGGGACCCCCAGCGACCACAAGGACAGATGTCCCCAAGTTCCCTGTGTGAACGTAGCACAAGTACTCTGGACCACTACTCCTTTTACTTCTACACGACTGACATCCAAAAATAGCACTCCGCCATTCCTATAGAAGTGATTAAAGCAGTAGTCACACATCTGGATTATCACTCCATTCACACAGGAGACTCAGGAACCCCTGTTCTCATGCTAAGTGGGGGTGTCAGCAGCCAGATGCCCAGCAGACACTTATGCCCTGTCTTTTGGATAAGGCAAAAGAGTTGTTAGTGGGAGAGCCCTTTAATACTTGCTTTCAGAGTTCAGCTCGGGTATATGTCGTCCTATCTGGTACTTTGGCAGGTAGAATTATTAAATTTGTAATGCTTTCCTTTCCATCAAAAATGCCAAACCCTGACAGACCCCTTTAAAGGCAATGGGGTCAGTAAGGATTTTCCAGTATCTTTTATATTTACAATATCTCCAGCCAAAGAGGACGACATTTTAAACATCACATATATAATATTCAGACTGATAATTTTGAATTTATGTTTAATATTTTCTATATTTCTATTAATATTCTAACAGGACCGATTTTTTATAATGGTACTTGTGCTTTGTCTAAGAGACTACAACCAATGACGTCGCTGTACTCTCAAACACAACAGTAGTAGACCGTATATATGGTTTAAACCATACCTGACTGCAGCTAACCGCACCTTGACACTAGTCTCTGACAAGCCATTCACAATCCGGTCCATCATATGCTCAGCCTCAATGATCTGGAGAGAGATGTTAATGCAGCATAAATAACATCACGGATTTTATGCTCCTATCCTTCTTATACTGATATATCATGCACTTCGCAGTTATATATCCATATAGAGATGATACATGAAAATTATCTCTACTGACTTCTACTACAACTTTATGGTATCTGTCATTTTTGTCACACCATGTTATGATTTTAACACAACCTAAAAGTAAGCAATAAAAGAGGGAAACAGATTTGATAATCTGGTCCATTCTGAAAACCTCATAGTAAACCAGAGTGAATTACATGGAGTAATTTGGTGCTGAATTTGAGGCGGATTCCCCTTCAACATCAGCTCCAAATTCTGCCTGAAACCAGCGTCCATTGATTCCAATAGGAGTCAGACACTGAATTTTTCAGCTAGTGGAGAAAATAAGCATTATACTCGATCTTTATGTGGATTAACTACCATAGAAGTGAATGGGAGGCAGAAAGAAATTCTGCCTGTCTGATGTGGAATTTGGACAAGCAGAAAAATTCAGCTTCAAATTCCTGAAGCTGAATATTTCAGCTAGGAAAAAAATTCCACGGTGTGAATATAATCTAAGGGTTTTCTGTCAATCGCACAAGTCATGAAGGTAGATTCCAAGTGATTCAGTGTGGCAAGTCTCCACCAATAACAACAATAAGGGAGACCCTGTGCTTGGGCTGTGTGGGGGTTTCCAGCTACTGGACTCTATCTGAAAACTTATACAAGGTAAATACAAAAATATATTTTATATTGTATATCAGGAACACAATATTAGAATATAGACTGCAATAATGTTTTTAGATTTCAGGTGAAGGACTTGATCAGATGGTTGTAATATAGCAGTATTTTACAGACCATTATAGCCAGAAATACCTCTCTGGCCATGGGGTCTTATAAACCAACTTAGCTGCATTGTAGATCGCTATTCATCTGAATAAGTCAGTGTACCCAGTTGATGGTATAACAAACTGGATAACGCTACCCACAAAAAAAATAAAAAAAATAAATAATATTTGTTTCGACAGAAGAATAGCAGAAACGCATATAATTTTAACTGACCCTTGGCTCTCCGTTGTTCAGGTCTGCATTGGTGCCTTGAAGTCAGAGAGCCTGTCTGCATAAAAAGTGGTTACTCGTGGATCCCATAGACTATAATAGAGTCCGCCAGGCGTCTGTTGGGTTTCCGACGATTTGGGCGTAATCTGTGGCAGTCTCTCCTATGGAGACTCCAATGCAGATGTGAACCTAGCCTGAATTAATCAAATGTATCTCTTCATTTCATTTATCCCAGGGGTATAATTGAGATCTAGAACCCAGATCTTGAGTTGTTAAAATTATTTGCAGTTTCATGCTCAAGAAAAATGGATACAAGCAGGGTTGTAAGGGCAATAGGGTAAGTTGGGTTAGAAGTCACACTCAGAGCCCAGTGCCTGGCATGTATGAAGACACTGGTAATATAAATGACACAAGGTAGGTGAGGGTCCAGAAATTCAGCCTCTGAACACAAGTGTCTATAGTCTTGGGTAAATAATATAGGTGTATTGTGGATGATGTAGCCTTCATTAAATGTTTATAGAAAGCTTGGCACTCTGAAAATGCAGTCCAGCCTACAGGCAACATGTTATAGAGCAGGCGGAGTGGAGCAGACTGATATACTGAATCTTCTCCCACAATGCTATGCAACTTGTAATTCATTCATATTAATCCTTTTCTAACTCTAACCTCAAAAGTCCAGTTGACAGTCTGCAATTAATAGATATCATTGTATAAGAGTTAATACAGAAAGAGCTGTCAGTCACAGAGTAGGACCACCCACTGGACTTCTAAGTCCACAATGAGCAGGAATTAAAAAGAGTGTTGCATGTTATACTGAAACTTTTCCTACAAAAGTATATGAATCATTTCAGCTTCCCTGCTCTAACAAATTCGGCCCATAAGTTGGACTGCATTTTCAATCTGACACGTTCTCTTTAACTGCAACCAGCCATTGGAGTTATAAACAACTTTGCATAAATGAATAGTACACGTGAAAATAAGAAACTTTGTAATATATTTTATTAAAGAAATAGGTTTCCTTCTCCACTTTTCAGGTTCACACTAGAGTTCGGGTTTTCGTTCTTCGGGTCTGATTGGGGACCAAAAACTGAAACCCGTTACCCACGGAAACTATAACAGACTATAAATGGGGTCCCAAAATGCTTTCAGGACTTTTAAGCGAAATGGGGACGGAATCCCCGAACGCTAGTGTGAACCTAGCGTTACCTTCTACATTTTAGTCTATGATGAGGGGATGCGGGATAGCAAAGGCACCCTATATAACTGCTGCTCTTATGCTTTGTACACTTAACAGGTTTGTAGATCAGAGGCTATGAGTGCACAGTATGAGGCAATAAATCAATTAAACAGCCAGCAGCAGAACCCTACTCCACCCCTCCTTTCTCCATAGAGCTCTGTGTGAGAGGCTGAATACCGAGACAAATCTAATGTAAACAAGCAGTCATTTATGAAAAGTTGTTTATAACGCTTTAAAGAATAAAGGCAAAAATGTAATGCTGAGCTTGGGAAATGGCTTCTTTGGATGTGGACTATATACATACTACAGTAGGTCTTCACAGGATGTGGACTATACGCTAGGGATTAGGTGACCTTTTACGATCACCATGGCCTTAATACCAGAGATCAGTACCTCATGACAGATTTTAAAGGCCATGTACACCTCTGTTTCAAGTTATTATTGATATGTAAATATATTTGTGCTAAAAAACGTTTCTCTAATGGGGTTTGAAGTACTTATACATGTAAGCTGGAGAAGGCTACAGCAAAATGTTTACTCAAACCCATATGGATTACATTAAAAATAAAAATTGATACAAAAAGTGTACAGTACATAGCCTTTAGAAGGGGGTTTTCACCTCCTCTACCAATTCCAGTTATTTGCTTCCTTTAATAGCCATCATTCCACTGGTTCTGGCACAGTTTGGATATTTTATCTTACCCCACCGTTGCTGAGCAAATGTTGTTAGATTTTATTTATTTTGCTTACTTATATCGTGCCAATATATTCTGCAGCGCTTCACAGATCATTACTCACTGGCTCAAGTTGGGTTCACAATCTAAAATTACCTATCAGTATGTTTTTGGATAACCCAAAGAACAAACTCCATGTAAATGTTGTCCTTGGCTGGATTTGAACTCAGAACTCTAGCGCTGCAAGGCAACAGTGCTAATCGTCAAAGATCTGGATCACACTCCTTTGCCTGCTCCTGCCTGAAATCTAATTGGCAAAACTGACAGCACTGATTGCTCAGGAACGGTAAGGGCTAGAGGAAAAATTCCAACTGCACCAGTATCAGTGGAGCAGTGCCTATTACAGGAGAACTGGAGTTAGCAGAGATGATGAAAGGTCCTCTTTAAGACTGTACATTAGAAAGTCAGAAATGAACCGTGCTTGATATTAGACCCTTATTCAGTGGACTTCCTTATTTTAGTATTAGTATGTTCAATATGCACGTGTACATATATCCCATATACTACCAATTTGCTACTTGTATGCTGTTCCCAAATTTTATGTCAACAGTCAGAAAATGTCTGGGGAAAATACTGAGAAAACACAACACATCCAGTGAGTTATTCAGCGGAGATGACTCTTTATTTCATTTTCCTCAGACATACATTGAACAAATTTAAAATCAAATCAACAAAATATGTTTTGCAGGTTACAAAATTGGAAAATGCATCAAAAAAATAAAATAAAAAAAATCATAATGTGCAAGACAAGTGTTAATAACTATGCATTTTCAGTCAGTAACTGTGGTATTGTTATTTTTTTTTAGCAAATTGCATTATTATGCAAAATAAAGAGCATAGAAGCAAGTTTCTATGACAACTTAATGGAAGTACACTTTGTTGCCAGTTCAAAACAACACGTCATGCAATTATTGCTTGCATAGACCTTTTGACATGGTCTAAAGTAGGGGTATCTTGTAATTATGGCTTGTCAGAAAATGTAGAAAATCATTGACTAAGGTGTTTGAAAGTTCTCAAAAAAATAAATAAAATAAATATATGTTTGGGAAAACTTTAAATGTTACCATCTTGTCAAAAAAAAGAAGAAAAGAAATAGAAATGAAAAAGAAGAGATGATAAAAGAAAGTAATATACAAAAATCCAAAACACCACATGATAAAAAGCACATCATTTATACAAATAAATTTATACAACGTGCTGATTTTGTGATGGGAAGTTCCATAAGTGTAACATGTGCGGAGGCCAATTCAAATACTGTATGATTCTGAAGACATACAAGGGCATGGAGTTACAAGGAAATACACACACACAAAAAATAAAATTAAAAAAAATTAAAAAAAAAAAAAAATTAAAAAAAAAAAAAACGTGAAACGTCACACTGCACAAGTTACATAAATGACAAGTGGGTATTTTACATAAAGTTTGGCTAATAAAAAAAAAAAAAAAAAAAAAAAATCATCTTGGTTCTCTTTACATTCCAAAATATTTCTATTTGGTTAGAGAGTATGGGTTTCCTCCATTGCTCGTAAGAACTAAGCCTAATCTTATTCAATTTGGCCAACACTGACCCATTTGCTTTCACAGCAGTCCAGATCCTGGAAGTACATTAGAAAGTATGAGCTGATACAAATTTGCCATGCCTACTGTACACAGACCATGAAAGGGGTTGTCCGGCCGATTAAATATCCCCAGTCGCTTCTGTTCAGACACTTCCCTGGTCATAGGGGGTCAGGAAATATATTCTGACTTCTATGAACACACAGGAAACCACCACTCAGCCAATCACTGGCCATAGGCGACCCACAACAAAGCCTCTGCGGGCAGTGATCGGCTGAGCGGTCATTTCCTGTGTGCTGATAGCAACCCATGGAAGACCCACAAGGATCAAAATGGGAGCAGTATAGAAGGTTATTGGGATCAGTAAGGAAAGTTTGACTTATTTCATTATTCTACACTATTCTGAACCTTTTATTAAAGCAAGAGCTGATGTGCAGGGCTGTGCGCTTCGAGCCTGTAACAAGCTAATCTGTATATACTGCTATACTGTACTTTTGTACGGCACCTAAATATTCTGATTCAGAAGCCATACAGCATTCAATGGCCACAGTTTTTTTGGGGTTTTTTTTTGCCTGCCAGATTCAGGAGGTACATGGACATACATTCTGGTCACGTAGACATCTGTGGGTGCCATGTAAAACATCGGAGGTGGCACAGAACTGAACTACAACCATGTATGAGATCTTTGCCAAGTAAATGTCAATATATGATGAACCATTTCTCAGAATGGTCTTTGGTTGCAGTGGGCACAATGCTGCTTGTCAGAGTCTATGTATTATTATTTTTATTAAAGGGGTTGCCCAACTAATATTTTTTTTTTTTTTTTTATTTAAAACTGCTGCTGAGGGTTCCTTAAATGTAACAAATTACCAGTTACCCCTACCTGGCTCACGGTTTGCAGCGATGGCAGCTCCGTTTGTCTGTATACATGTTTATGGGCCCCTCAACAGAAGTATTAAAGAATAAAATTATAAGTTGTAAACCCCATTGCCTAGGAGCCTGCCTATAAAGTCTGCAGGTAGTAGAGCATCCTACAAGAAAACATCTATGACCCCCTGATCAGAAGGCCCGTAATGGTAAGACTTTAGGATTGGATGGCCAATAGTTGTATTATCAGCTTTTGCCAGCAGCATCACTTTGAGTATGGAATCTATCTAGCATGTGTGTCATTCTCTTTTTCTTGCTAAATGTATGAGAAGATGTTAAAATCTCCCACCGGCCCCACAGCTGTCCATAAGTCCTTAAGTGAACTGTCTTTTGATGTGATTCACTGCAAATGTTTTACCAGGGGCTCATAGGATTTGTTATGACAAATGTAAGGAACTGGAACAGATTTGTCCAATGTCTTCCTAAATAAATTGGATCTATTTTTCTGCAATACTTGCTGCACTTCTATGTCATCTTATTTATTTTTGATCTGAATAATAATCCTCTTTTGCATGTCATTTGAAGGTTTTCTGGATCCATCTGTTGTATATAAACAACATTTGCAACAAGAAAAATTAGAAATCACACGCCATTAATATCGGATATCCCAAGTCCAAAAAGCTGTAGTTGCACATTGTGCTTGCAGTGGGGTTACAAACCTCATTGGTAAATCCACGTTTTTCCTGTAGATTTTGATGCAGTTGCAGTTTTTACAGATGAAACTGATTTACTTTACATGTTTTATTCGTTAAACCTGCTAGTACAATGAAAACTCATGGGAAAAAAAACGCATGCAGCTCTTAAAAGGGAGTCTATCATTAGATTTAGGCAAATTTGCCTAATGACATGTAAGAATAGCCTTTAGAAAGGCTATTCTATCCCTACCTTTCTTTAGCCTTTCTCCGACGCTGCTTTTGAAATAAATACTTTATTCTTATATGCTAATTCTGTGGGGCGTTCCCCTGTGCTCCCAGCACAGCATCGTCATATCCAGTATTCCACATCCTCTTGCTGATGCGCGCCCCTTCATATGAAGATAGCCTCCTCTTATTAGCAGCAGCACTTCTCGCTACAGCATATGTGCGGGATTTGCATGCGCTGTAGTGAGAAGTGCAGCTGCTAAAGCAGCGAAGAATAAGAAGAGGAAAATAAAAGACAGTCATATTATTTTTTGCTCTGAAAGATGGGTTAGGGCTTATTTTTTTCCCCCATGAACACCCTTACACCCAAAAATTCTCCAAGTGCCAATGGTGGATGGGCTCTCACACACAGATCTGTGTCACTCCTGTCAAAGGCGTGTCACTGTCAGGTCCATTGCAGCCAAGTGTAGCAGTTGGCTCCCCCTGGTGACTGGGAGTAGCCACAACAGTGATACCAGCAGGAATACCCATAGCTCCCAACCGTCCCGCATCTGGCGGGACAGTCCCGATATCACACTGCTGTCCCGTGGTCCTGCATAGCTTACAGTTTGTCCCGCTATGCCCCTGAAGTGTTTTGCTGTTAAACGTTATTAGGGGAGGGTAAAGGCTAAACGGTAGATGCTAAATCCTAGTGGGCTAAAGGACCTTTGATGAGGTCATGACCATGTGATCAGAGTCGTGTGGGCGGAGCTATTCTGGATACTTCGGGACAGACTGATGTTACACAGAAAGCTGCTGGGAACGAGAGTGATCGAAGAAATAGCATGTGTGAGCAAGAAGGGGAACTGAAGGCAGATGTAGGGGGAAATTAAACTGAAAGCAGATTAAGGGGCAATTAAATTAGTGGCAGATAAAGGGGGACATTAAATTGGGGCAGATGAAGGGGGCATTAAGCTAGTGGCAGATGAAGGGGGACATTAAGATGGAGGCAGATAAAGGGGGACGACATTAAACCATTGGGGGTAGCTGGAGGACGACATTAAACCGTGGGGGGTAGCTGGAGGGAGACATGTCTGCCTCTAGTTGCCCCCAGTTTAATGTCCCCCTCCAACTACCGCCACTGTTTAATGTCACCCTCCAGCTGCCCCATAGCTTAATGTCACCCTCTAGTTTCCGCAGGTTTAAACTGGGGCACGAAGAGAGGGACTTAATGCTGTGGTGCAATTGGAGGGGGAACATTATAATGTGGGGGAATATAATGTTAGGGTGACTGTTAGGAGCATTATATCGTGTGGGGGCACATGGAAAAATAGATAAGAATGGACGGAGTTAACATAGAAGTGGGTGGAGCTAAATTTGCCATGGCGTGCATAGCGCGCCACATATTTTGTCCCTCTTTCTGTCCTTTGAAAGTTGGGAGGTATGGGAATACCCGATCCGTGTGTGAGAGCCTGTCACTATCAGTAGTTAACCCTTACTGTTGTGGAGAACTCTCTCACTAATGCCATCTTGTACAGATCGCTCCCTTAAAGTAAATGTCCGATTCTTTTTTTTTTTTTTTTTTGGGGGGGGGGGGGGTGTCTGCTTTCCTTGATGAAGAGTCTATTGTATCTATTCTGCTGTATTGTATGTAGAGCTGCCTGGACACTTTTTTTTAATGAACTGCAACTATGGCTTATTTTCAGACTAAGGCTTACATTTCAAGCATGCTCCAAAAATCCCGAAAACTCATGCTAGGGCTTATTTTCTGGGTAGGTCTTATTTTCGGAGAAACTCTGTATTGATGGGATTTAGATTTCTCCCTGTTCATTGACTTTATTTTGTTAATTGCCAAATAAACTATTAACATGTCTTATTTTTCAGCATTTTTCACCACTCCTGCACCATAATGTAATTTTTATTTATTTTCTCTTAAATGCTTTTATTTTTGACCTGTGGACAAAAAACCCAACACAGATGTCTTCGGACATGAGCAAACAAAGCCACAAAACTGGATGCACCTGTAAAATTCAGCATATACTGTGAACCTTAAGAAGAGTTCCATGAGATGTATGTGCTGAAGATTTTCCACTATTGGATCACAGGCAAAAAAATCTGCAGAGCATAAACCTAAGGTGTCACAAATCCCAGCGAAGCTTCACAGCGGATGTTGACCAGGTCTTAGAAAGCTGAATAGTTAATGCGTCAGAATTCCTCAACACCGTTGATTCAGGTCTTGCTTCTTTTTATGTGTAAGAATGTTCAGAATACTTTTACATTTAGTGTGCCAGCTGTACATTTCTTCTCTACAATGCTGGCTCTATAGGAAAGCACATATTGTAAATTGATGTGACTGGGAACAATGGCATTTGGACACCTGTACAATACTGGTAACCTCATACATCTATCTGGGAGTTACTGGTATATTTTTATGGGGGTTCTCCAGGGCGTCTGTGTGCACTTACTTCCAAAGTTTTAGGTGCCATAACCTAGGCATTCCAGGCTGGTTCTGATCCCAGTTCACATCATCGGAAACCAGCACCCATCCCACAAGCCAATCTACCTCTTCCCTCCTCTCCCGTGTTCACAATTACCTATACTATGGTCTGGCAGACTATAGCAAAACCAAACCCCATAGAAAAGGTAATGTGAACATGGTAAAGGAAGAAGGAGGTGGAGAAACTTGGGGGGCAGATACTGGTTCTGATTTCACCAACTGGGATCAGAACCAACCCAGAACCCTTAGATAAAGTGCCTAAAAACCCATAGGAAGTATATATACACATTTCCTTGAAATCCCCTTTAAGTGGGCAAGAAAAACCAAGTTTTTCTAAGGTTATATTCAACTAAAGTAAGAGTAATTTGAGGAGCACCTTCACATGGGCCATTTTACCTTATCATACGAGGGACATTCAGTCATTCTCCTGACTGGTGGCAGCTACTTTTTAGGTTGAGTGCACCATTTCTGTACCAGTCTGAGTTGTTTTGAAACAAAACCTATAGATTCAAGATCTTGCATTCTCCTCTCTCCTTCCCTCATGCTTTACACTGCCATTGTGTCTGGAGATTAGCTGCTGTGTATAAGCAGAAGCTTACCAGATGTCAGTGTATTCTGAGACCATTTCATTTAAAGCAAAAATTATAGACTACGTCTGGGTTCACATCTACATCAAAGACTTTGTTTGGAGACACTAGACGAAAAAGTGCTTTAAGTCCAACTTTTTCATCTGGCGGTTACAGTTTACAATAAAAGACACCCGACGGATGCCATTATAGTCAATGGAGTCCACCAGACATAGCGGCGTAGATGTGAACATAATGTTAACTACCAGTAAGAAAAACACTGCCAGCACATATACTGAACCAAGGGAAGCTTAGTAGTTTGGGAGGATGAAGTTCCTTCTAAAGAGGGTTTGTCCCATTAACATTTATCACCTACCCACAGCATAGGTTATAAAATGTATGATCACTGGGGGTCCAACTACTGACACCCCCCCCACCGCCAACTGCAAAAACTGTGTGAATGGAGAGATTGGGCACATTGTGTGACCACTGAAACATAGCCATGTGCATGCTTTTTCAGTACCAAAGAAGTGAATGGAGCTGTGGTTACATTTGCACCCAGGTTCTTATAATCTAAGAGTCAGAACCCCAGCGATTACCGACTTATGGGAAACCCCTTCAAGTATGCGTTGGTAAGAACATTTGGATCTTTTCTTAGTACTATAGGAATATGCACCAGTTATTACAGATAAGCTAAGACTTTTTAGTTTTTTTTTTTGGATACAGGGGGTAGACAGAAACACTTTAATCCCTTAAGGCACTGTGATATACAAGTATGTAATAAACTGGCTAATCTAATGGCTGCATGAAATACATTAGGCGATGACACAGGAGCAGTCAGTCAGGCTCCAACTATATGACAGCCTCCGATCCCAACAGTGTAAACCCTTAGATATAGCATCTAAAGAGCTTGACAGAGGGACTCCCTCCCATACCCATCGGCCACCTGCCTTGTATAGTGCCTGTGAGTGTAACACTGACAGGCAAAGCTTTGGAAAAATATTTTTCCATATTTCTGTACATATGGAGGTAGATCTTGCAACAGCAAATACAGGGTCCTTGGGAAGAAAAGGCCCAGCCCTGGCGGTTACTTCCCTTTTGTTACTGGTCTTTGAAAACATGGGCAGGGCATTATTTTTTTTTTTTGGCAAATAAGGGGATGGGAAAGCTGCCCAAGTGCAAATGAAAAGTCATCGATATGGAAATAAACCCAGACCCTTGTATACTCACTCGGTGGCAAAACTAGGCAACATAATGGTCCATTTTAATCTTTGCTGAGGGTTTTCTTTCCTCTGTGTATACCACCGTCAGTCTATGTAATGCTGGCCATACTAATTCAGCAGCCGCGGCTGAATGCTCAGTTGGAAGACAGATATTCCTCCCAACCTCCTCGTACACATGCATGCTATCCATGTGTTCCCAATGGGAAAAAGGAAGTCAGTCTTATCTTCCCTGAAATAAATGGATCATACATGTTGAAACCCAACAGCCCAATCTTATGGCCTCAACATCTGTAGGTTGGTAAAACGTTAGGAAACTCCCATACGCATTAGATAGTCAGCGACTTCAGCTGAAAAGCTAATGTTTATGGCCAGAGATAAACGGATCTTTACACAGCCTCTTACAATTCTGCCCCACTAGCCTTGCAGCACAGCATTCATGAAGCCGGTGCTCGCCACCTTCAGTAGACTGCCATGATTTTAGTCTGTCCAATATTAAGACAGCAG
This sequence comes from Leptodactylus fallax, assembly GCA_947044405.1. NCBI lineage: Eukaryota > Metazoa > Chordata > Amphibia > Anura > Leptodactylidae > Leptodactylus > Leptodactylus fallax. Next base: position 4,279,496 of record CAMRHE010000077.1, on the reverse strand, counting down.
ATAACAGATCTGTAGATGACATTGTGGTAATTGAAAATATAAGTGGCAACATTAACTCTGTACAAGCAAGATCTGCAGAAGACTATTAAATTATGCACATTTTACGTCTTGCTCCAAATCCCCATACAGCCACTTTCCATTACAGGATCATAAACAAAGAGCTTTATTGGCACATCAAATATTAAAGAAAAATATAAAAATTACACAAACAGAAAAATTCAAGGCTAGACTGGAAGCAACATATGTCTGTATATTTTACAATGAAATGTCAGAACACAGAGCACAACAATAGCGTTATGAGAAAGGAAGCCTCTTAGTTGCAGTACTGGTCAAACAGTATATGTGATCCAAGCACCTAGTGCTGAAAAGAATTCATAAGAAGACCCTGTAATATCAGCTAGTACAGAATATGGAAGTCATAGTTCATGTGTCAGCAAACCAATGTAGCCAGTTAGTAAAAAAGTAACATATCCAGAAAGAACCTACAGTCAGAAACTGTCCAAAGCTGCTGAAGAATATTAGTTTACTACTACTTATTTATGAACGTATTTATTTTACGCCAAATACGAGAACTCCGCTCTGTGATGGGCACAGGCCGTGACAGGACAAATAGACAGAGGAGGTTGTAAGAGAACAGAACACGAAATAGGTGGCTATTTGGTCAGGTATATTTAGCCTGCAGGCAACCAGCATCTAAATAGTATTGACTCCTAAATGGCATGAATGTACATCTAAATGGACCTGCTTCTTATAAAATACGATTGAAGAACGACATGTACAGTAAATCACAGCGTGACCAGGTCTCTGCTGGACTGTAATACCGTCTAATGTTAACATGCAGAGCAGACAGCTATCCGTATTTTTACGTATTATAACTAGAGAGTGAAAAATACCACTTTTCTTCTAATCTGTTTTTATTTTCTGATTGCATATTTTTACACAAAAATTGCAGCATCAACAACCAGCTTATTTGTGGGGGTCCCAGGTGTTAGACCCCCACCGGTCACATATTGATGATTTACTCTAAGGATAGGTCAGCAATATGCAAGTCCCAGAAAAAGCCTTTAACAAACACTTAAGAATATACTTTACAGCTGTCTCATTGTTATAAGCAGCAGTAGACTGGAGACTCATTAAGGTCTAGGGGAAAGTTTGTAGACCTGCAAGTGTGTGTGTGTGTGTGTGTGTGTGGTTAGTAGATAAGCTGTAGCATCATATATTAACAGTAGCAGATGCAACAATGGATCACTGGTGTTCCTATGGAGAAGTCATCTTCTACTGTAAACCTATCTATCTTGTCTGTGTTGTAAATGAGGTGACTGCTGTAAAGAAAACTACTACAGAATTGGCAAGGGTCAGTCTATTGTTAGGATTAGTGGGCGGAGTGAAAATTACAAAATTTAGTACATTTAAAAAAAAAATATATAAGGATAGTGAGATGGAAAATTAAAAGAATATTTTTTTTATCAATATCAAAAAAACTTAACTATATTCACCATAAAAATGTGGTTTAATAAATAGGTCATTTTCTGTTGACATTCCCTTAAGCTGGACTCTCAGACTAAGAACTTAGCTTAAAAAGGGGTTTATAAACCCTCACAAGAGAGGTAGGAGCTAAAAACGGATCCACCACACAGCTGTTCTGAGGCATTGCCCTCTGAGAGGGACAAAGCATTCTGAACGGTATGAGAAAAAAAGTGCAGACAGAAGAGCGAAAACTAGTTAAAAACAGAACCTTATTAGACCATAATAGATGTAACACAAATTTCTAATTAATAAAAAATGGGACTTAATGTACATGAAAATTCAGCCTAGACAGCATGTTATGGGTTTCAAGAGCTGAGCAGATAAAGTAAATTTTTTTTTTTTTTTAGCAAAATTATATAACTTGCATTTTATTTGTATAAATATCGGCTCATTCTGAGCTCACATGCGAAGTTGATGGTCCTACTCAGTGACTGATCTATGCTAATGCTTGTAAAAAGAGACTAGGAAGACTGTCGGAAAGCCAGCGCTATATCATCACGTAGAAGAGAGGTAAAAATCTCTTTATCCTAGAATCCACTGTGAATCAGTGTTTGCCTGTAAACAACAATAGGAAGACTGAAAAATTCATGAAAAACACCCCATTAAATACACATATAATGCATGGGTGTTTGTGCGTGTGTGTGCGCGCTCGCACGCGCGTGCGAGAGCCCTTTAAGTCTAGTCATTTACTATAAATTATCAATATCACCAAGACAGAAATGAGTGTTGCACGTCAAAACCATCTCACCATGCCCAGCAGGAATTGGTATGGTTTACAAATAATAAGTAATATGGCTACAGCAATGAATAGGTTTATCTGCTGATGAAAAGTAGAAGTGCACTCCTGGCATCAGCGGCTTTGGACAGTTAGGACACTGTAGAGTTATGACTAAGGAGTCCTGGATACCGTAACCTTAAGAGTGCATTAGAACTGGCTCATGCGGAATGTTGAGGGTTAAAGCTGAACACAGAAAGAACGCAAGTTATTAGTCGTCACACTACCCTACTTTTCTACCAGCAAAAAAAAAAAAAAAAAAAAAAAAAAAAAAATGGCCTCTTTAATTCATTCTTCAGTTAACCCTGACAGTCTCTGCCTTTGGCTTTACATATGACAGTCACTGTTAATTCTCTTCCTGGAGACTTTTTTCAGGTGGGTGTCACACCCTGTCTGCTGGCAGACAGAACGGGAGGCCGTCCCTCTCCCTGACTCACCTTCTTCCGGATGTCTTCATCATTGGCTCCCAGGGATGCATAGAGCTTGAAGGCCGCCTGGCGCAGCTCGTGGGCATGTTTTAAGTCATGGTCAAGCTGATATTCGAACAGAAAGAAGGATAACAAAGAAAACTGTAAGACGTATTGCTAGACTCAATTCTAACCAATTATTCACAAACTGGTAAGACATCAACACAAACAACCGTTTTGTGACAGGTCAGTCATGCTGCCTCGTCTGTTGGGAGCGGATCTTCTCTTATAGCTCAATATTAAGAGAGCCTGTCACCGCTTCTGACTTGTCTGCATTAGTAAATAATTGAATAACCCATTATCCAACAAGTCTGGGGAGACTTTCTTACAACTCTATGCTGTTCCTCTGTTATTCCTACTAGAAATCTATAAATACTTCAACTACTAAGTGTTACCAGTTGGGGGTCCCTGCAATCCCTCACTATCCAGTCAGTGTGGCCAGTATCAGACTGTTTAGTGACGTGCCCTTTTGACAAGGGGAGTAACAGAGGAAAGGCACAACACTGATGCTGCACAATTATTTCATGGGGACTGCAAGTATCCACTAAAACAGCCATGTCAGAACAGGCTTTAAATTTTCAATGTTTCGACATAGTTAAGCTTATAGCAATGGCTGTGCATGCAGGGATGTAGATATTACATTCTACTGCCCCTGAAGTAGCGGTTAGTGCTCTATTACATTAAACATTGACATTTTTAATACAAAACCATCATGGGAGAAAACTTGTGTGGATGTCCGCTAAAGCAAATAGCATGCTTGTAATAAAAAGATCACACGCACACGTAGTGCTAATAATATCTGGACATTGTATCAGACATCAAGAGAACAAAATGATTTCCCCCCCCCCACACCACAAAATCAAATGATTATTATTATTTTTTTCTTCCAAATAACGTGAGCCACTTGGGCATAGTACAGAATAGACTGCTACCGAAAAAAAATAGGCTTCATTTTTCTAAAGACATTAGTACTATCTGCACTCTGGAAGAGTAGGAACACACTGCTAAACAGAGCTAAGAAGCCCAATGTGCCTGAGTCTCCTGCATGTCTTGAACAGAGTGGGTTGTATAAAGTGTTAAAGGGAACCTGTCATCAGGGTAATGCTGCCTGATGGGTCCCGCATAACAAACAGCTAGGGCTTACTGTAATATACTGCAGCAGCATTAAAAAAAAAAAAAAAACACTACACAGTAGACAGTCTAAAAATGGGCCAGATCCACAGTGGCTTACGGTGGATGATAAATCAGGTTCATCTTTAGACTGTCAAGAGACTGTAAATTAGTTGGCTTACTTTGTGACTTTGTGCCAGAATTGCTGTGCAAATATGTCACACCTTCAGCCATATCCCCACTCTTCAAGCCAGTGAGAAACTTGTTGTATAATAAATATATATATGGCAGAGTATGTATGCCAGTAGTTCAGGAGGCATGTATCTGATAACAAATCCCCTTTAAAGGTGTTGTCCAGGCAAAAATGGACAACCCTTTTATCTTTTAAAATCAGCCGGGGCATACTCCCCTTTCCACGGAGCTCTGGTGTCCTCCCGGCGTGTCCCGATTCTTCTGCTCTGGCGGCTTCTCCCGGGTCTATTCTGGAGTTCTGCTGAGGCCAATCACCGGCCTCAGGAAGAGGAACCATGATGTCACAGGTACAGACATCGCATGTCATGCTTCAGCGTAACTCCAGAAGAGACCTGTTCAGCAGAAGAACCGGGACACATCGAGAGGACGCCAGAGCATCGGGGACAGGTGAGTATGAATTTTTTTCCAATGTCCCCGGCTGATTTAAAAGTTGTCCATTTTTACCTGGACAACTCCTTTAATTTAAAATGTAACAGGCTCATTACAACTGCAAGTAGTAACCTATTCATTCATCCATCCATCCATGGGTAAGTCTCAGCTCACACCAGCATTATGCTAAAGTCACAATCCAGGCAGGAGTGCACCTGACTTAAAGGGGTTATCCGGTTTCTACAACTGATGGCCTATCCTTATGATAGGTCATCAATATTAGATCTAAGTGGTCTGACATCCATAGATGATCTGTACCAAGACAGCGCAGCCCCCAGGAGCCTGGTTCTCGGGATGTAAACAATTCCAGGAGCTGTGCTGTATCGGTATAACTGATCTGCAGGGGCCCTGGTTATCATAACCACATAGATCTAATATTCATGAACTATCCTAAGGATAGACCATCAATTGCAGACACAAGATGACACAAAATGACCCCTTTAAAAGATGTCCTTTCCTTCACCTTTTCCATTAACTTTTGTATGTAGCCAAACTTTAAAACCAGAAGAAAGCAGCGTGACACAATGACATCTCAAGCTTATTTATATTTAAAGTGAAGCTCCGTTTTCTTAAATAAATTTGCATAATAATAAGGCTATGTTCACATCCATATCAGACACACTGCAAGAAACCTCCGACAAAGTCAAAGAAATAGTGCAGCAAACTGTGCTACTTCATCGGATACAATAAAACAAACCTGATAAAAAACACATTATAGTCAATGGGGCCCATCAAGACCTACTGCTGTCCATCATACAACAGATACGTGAAGAAGCTATAGTGTTCAGACAAGAGTTTACAGCACCATACATTGTATAGCACCTGGTACAATACTGCGGATCAGCCCCAATTCATTCAAAAAGGACGAATTTGCAAACGTGCAATGTGATGGATGAACGGGACTTCAATAGCCTGCGAAGAGCAGCTCACCTGGATGCTGCAACTGTTTCAGCTAAATGAGCGTGGGTCCCAGGTGTCAAACCCCCGCTGATCTGATACTGAGGACCTTAACAGGTCATCAATACCAAAGTTCCAGAAAACCCCTTTAAATTCTGTCACTGAACCCCAAAATCCCAATGGCCCAGATTTACTATTAGTTAGACAGTGTAAAAATAGAGAGACAGTCTGAAGAGACAGATTTATCACAGTGGCTGATGCTGGATGATAAATCTGGGGTATCTTTTGACCGTCTTGTCTACATTTATACCACCTTTTAGTTGGCACCAGAATTTTACAACACAATCGTGGCATATTTAAACTATGGTCACCTTTTTCTGAGAAACCACACCCACTTGTCTAGCAGGTTAAAATAGTTTAGCCCAAGCTAGATGCGTCACATTTACACCAAGTCAAATTTTAGAAGCTTAAAGATGCCAAACCTATGGACAGATTTATGCAACTGTATTCACAGCATACATTTTTTGAGAAGTGGTAGACCGCAATAAAATTGGGAATGTGGGGTCTGAACCGATCTATCTTTTGATATAGGTTTATCTACAGCCTGCAGGCACACTGGCATGTATGTTAGGACGTGGTGTGAACAGTCTACAAATTGGAACTGCTTGTTTCATTACTCCTACCAAAAACTGGTTCAAAAGTGGAGCTTTACTTTAAATTGAAAGCAAGCAAGACAGGCTACAAGGGAACACCCAAGCTCTCATGATCCAAGAAAGCATGAACTATCAAAAAAAAGAACCTGCTCTTAGAACAGAAAATGTCCATACAGAGCTCGTGGATATACAGGTTTAGATGATTTGGAAGAGGATTTCTGAGTAGCAAGCCAAGTAAATCATGACAGGACTCCTAGGAGAAAGAGTGAGAGTCCTACTGGCTGCACCCACACAGTGATTGACTGCCCTCTGTGTACACACACCAATAGAGGGTAAGCTGTCAATCAATGTATGTGGGCAGGAGATGCAGGACTCACGGTCTCTCCTAGGAGTCCAGTTAGGATTTACTTTGTTCCAAATAAACTTCTATATATATATATATATATATATACCCTGAGCTCACCTCTCATTGCATCATACACACGCACTCGGATACGACAGCATGAATCACCCGACAGGATTGCTTTAATAATGGGAAAACATTTTAAGCCATTTTAAAGGGTTTTTAGCTTTAGGCGTTCTTTCTGTGCATAGTTTACACAGCAAGTGATGCCACATACACTCAAGCACCTACCTATCAAACTGTACGAGTAATATATACTCACCTTTTCCTCTGAAGTCGGTGGTGAGACAAGTTGTGTTTGCTGGGTCATTTGTGACAGTGGAAAGGTAAGAAAGGCTGCAGTGCACTGGGACTCATCTATAGCCCCTCTGGAGTCTGCGTCCTCAGTGTCAGATTGTTCTGTTTCATGGTGCTGTAAAACACCAGGGAAAGAAGAGGGGGAAAGAGGACAGGTTTGTGCTGACTGAGCAGAAACCCAAGGGACTAAAGTGTACCCTCTATGCACTGCAGTCTAAATTATACAGACACAAATAAGTGAAAACCTTTGCAAACTGTACAATATAAGAATACATCTAGAATTTGCCAGTAAAATAATTTGCCATTTTGGTGGACTGCTCTGAAGGTTGGAATAATGCATACATGTAGCTTCAGCCTCTACTAATGTTGTAGTAAAAGCGCTTGGGACGTCAATATGTTAATAAAAAATTTGGCCAAAATCAGGAATTCTGACACATTAACAAAATATACTCCCCTACTTAATTTCCCCACTGTCTCATGCAGTATGTTACTGGGGCCAGTGACTGACAAGTAAAAGTCAGGCATGGACAAGAGCAGCGGGGGATGAAATGAGTAAGTATAACTTCTTTTGTTACTTTCTCACTTTTCTTGAATTTGGTCAGATTTTTCAACCTACTGGAGAGTTACTTTAATTTTTTTTTTATTACACCGATGCATCTTATAAATAAGTTACCGACTCTGAAAATACTTTCGACTAAAAATGTCCTACGGTGTTGTGTCTACAGATGCTATGCAGAGCTATGTTTCCATGGTTACAGACAACATAAATCCTGTGTATTGTCCAATTCTGCATACATACAGCAAACCAAGTTGGAAGGAAAAATACATGATTGAAGGATTAGTCTACACATACGATTTGTTGGTGCACATGGAGACATGGAAACTTTAATGAAGTTGTACTAGGATTTGGACAAACCACAGGGGGTGGGGGTGGGGGCAGGACAGGTGTAATATATTTTAAAAAACTAAGAAAACCACCACACACACACACCTGGCACTCAACTGTCCACCGCCACTGTCCGCTTGGTAGCACGCCATGCTTCAGTTCTTCGAAGCCCCACGCACCACATGACCACTAAGATCAAGCATCAGCCTCCTCAGTCGCTGGAGAGGGAACGATAACGTATGTGAGTCCCTATCACTGAGGTTGTTGATTGGTCTCAGTGGTCATGTGGGGCGCAGGCCTTCTGGGGACCGAGACACGGAGCGCAACTGAAAGATGGACAACAGAGCACCCCAGGACAGGAGAGTATGTTTTTTATGTTACATCTCCCTCAACTCCCCTCCATAGTTTGTGCAATTCCTGAACAATCCCTTCAATAAAGACTGTTTGTAAATCTATTTTATGTTAGATGCACTGGAGTAATCTAGCTGAGAGCTTGATGGCAGCCAGGCTGGCAAGTGACACCCCTGGAGATGTTGTCAATGGGGAAGCTGCAACGGAAGAAATGTAGTGTTACATGGGGTCTATTCAAATAAATGCACTACATGGTTGTAATAACCCACAGAAATGGGAAACTCCACTATTCGATGTGTTCCAATCCGACTATTAAAGTGGGAACCACCCTCTATGACACTCATGTTTCTTAAAAGGGAATATGGATAGGGGTGGTCTTCGTCCTATTCTGTGCATAAGGCCTAAAAATTGCTGTTAACGTAAACAATTAATAAAAATGTAAAAAATACTGTTGTACTGCTGTATCAGGAAAAAACGAAAACAACAGCAGTGCTCGATCAGCTATATGATGGACACCAACATTTCCCAGCGGACCCCACTGAATGGAATGGAATCAGTCAATGTTTTGGCACAGTGTCCATCATCTTACTGGACAAAAATAACATGCTGTGCTTTGATGTTCAGTATTTCTGCCAGAATCTGCGATGGAGGCGCTTAACGGATCCTCCAATGCAGATGCAAAACCTGCCTAATATATACTGTATGTTTGTACTATAACAATAGATCATTAAAAACCAGGACTGTACACACCCTCTTAATATCAGTGATGGCACTAACTGAGCTGGGGTACTTAAAGTAGTCAGCCAGCATGGAGATTAGATGATCTGTAATGCTTGCAATCCGCTGCAGTTCCACATCAGGTTCAATAAGATAAGCCAAAGTCTCTGCTCCTTCCACTCTCTCCTCCAAAAGGCGTTCTTTGCTGCACATTCGTACCAAACAGGGAAGAGTCTGAAAGATTTTGTAAGAGTTGATTTTGCAATAAAAATTATTTTATAATTTAGTCACTTAACTGTATTTGTTTTGTGCAAAAAAACACACAGCTAAAACTGCCAAAATTATGTAAATGCTTTTAACACTTGTTTGTTACATTACAATCAGCTGGACATAGCCTTGTGCAGCACACACACACATATTAATTTATATACACACGTGGACAAAATTGTTGGTACCGCTCGATTAATGAAAGAAAAACCCACAATGGTCACAGAAATAACTTGAATCTGACAAAAGTAATAATATATAAAAATTCTATGAAAATGAACAAATGAAAGTCAGACATTGCTTTTCAACCAAGCTTCAACAGAATTTTTAAAAAAAGAAAACTCATGAAACAGGCCTGGACAGAAATGATGGTTCCCTTAACTTAATATTTTGTTGCACAACCTTTTGAGGCAATCCCTGCAATCAAACGATTCCTGTAACTGTCAATGAGACTTTTGCACCTCTCAGCAGGTATTTTGGCCACTCCTCATGAGCAAACTGCTCCAGTTGTCTCGGGTTTGAAGGGTGCCTTTTCCAGACGGCATGTTTCAGCTCCTTCCAAAGATGCTCAATAGGATTTAGGTCAGGGCTCATAGAAGGCCACTTCAGAATAGTCCAATGTTTTCCTCTTAGCCATTCTTGGGTGTTTTTAGCTGTGTGTTTTGGGTCATTAACCTGTTACAAGACCCATGACCTGCGACCGAGACCAAGCTTTCTGACACTGGGCAGCACATTTCTCTCTAGAATCCCTTGATAGTCTTGAGATTTCATTGTACCCTGCACAGATTCAAGACACCCTGTGCCAGATGCAGCAAAGCAGCCCCTGAACATAACAGAGCCTCCTCCATGTTTCACAGTAGGGACAGTGTTCTTGTCAAGATATGCTTCCTTTTTCCGTCTGTGAACATAGAGCTGATGTGCCTTGCCAAAAATTTCGATAGGACATTCTCCCAGAAGCTTTGTGGCTTGTCAACATGTAGTTTGGCAAATTCCAGTATGTCAGATTCAAGTTATTTCTGTGACCATTGTGGGTTTTTCTTTCATTAAACGAGGGGTACCAACAATTTTGTCCACGTGTGTATATACACAAACACATATACGTATATACAGTACATATATACTAGTCTCTGCATGGACATTTCCAAAAGCTGCATGTAACACTGAAAGATCCTCCTCTCTTTGTGAGTGCCATCATGGGAGAGGGGGAAAAGACAAGTTTGTGTGCAGCTCTAGCAAATGCTTTGAAGGCAGTCCCATACTCTGAAGTGCTCTCAGCTTTCTTCAGTAAAGATGCTCGACAATCCTTTCTGTGCTGTGAGCAACGGCTGGGTGGACACCACAGCTATTACTCACAGCAAAGAGGAGGAATTGTGGAGCAGCTCAGTACAGAGAGGCAACACCACTTCAGGGTAACTGGAGAAGTGGTGTAAACTAAATTAAAGGGGTTGTCCAGGATTAAATAAACAAGGCTGCTTTCCTCCAAAACATTGGAACATCTATCCATAGGTTGTGTGTATTATTTTGATCCTGCAGTAACAGACTCAACCTATGGACAGGTGTGGCACTGTTCCCAGAAGAAAGTAGCCTTTTTTTTTTTTTTTTTTTTTTTAAATCCTGGGTAACATCTTTAAAGAGTGTCTTTGAAAGTAATGCTGATATTACAACATCCACTATACATCTAGGCATCCATGGCTCCTACGTACTGCTGTCTGCGGTTTTGCAGGGTCAAATGACTTCACAAGTAATTATATTGTTGCGTTGGAAATTATAAAGATGTACCACAATAGATATTTATGGCATAGCCCACAGGCTACGTTATAAATGTCTGATAGATACAGGCCTGAGCACTGAGACAACAGCAAGGCCCCCCTCTTCCTCCAAACCCTATCCCAGCTCACCCAGGCCATCAGAGGTTGGTCAGGTGTACATCAGCTGAGGTTAGAAAGCCATGTTGTTTCCATAACTCCAAATACTTCACAGCAAAAAACAAAAACCAATACAACCAGTGATCCAAAACTAAAATAACTCACTGCAGCAATAATCCCCTATACTAAAATATGACTTTTATTATTAAGCACACTAAAAATATTGATACATAAATATGTTCCCAACAGGCTCAAAAAACAAAACAAAAAACATCACGACATGGCATCCTACAGAGACCGACAAAGTTCCTCAATGCGATTACGGTCCTCAATTTTTCATATCCCATCCCAATGTGTTTCCCCTACTGTAGCATAGGGTTCATCAGGGGATTTCTCACAATGCGGGGTAATTCATTTCCCCCACTAGGACAGAGAGTGACGTAGCGGTACAGCGATATGCTCCTATCGATATTATAGTGTGTATAATAATAGTTTATTTTAGTATAGAGGATTACTGCTGCAGTGAGATTTTTCTGTTTCCATAAGTCCCATAGAAGTGAATGAAAACAGCATAGCACAGTGAGCCGTTTCTGGACCACCACTGATGGCCTGGATGGGCGAGTAAGGCTGGCGTTTGAGTTGGGTAAGTTTTATAGATGGGACCTACGTCAGACATTTACGACATATCATGTATATATATTATAAATATCCACTGTGCAACAAGCCCTTTAAAAGCTTTGCAGGCCTACTTTTGTCCTTTCAAAACGATCCAGCATTTTTCAGAAAATTCGCAGAAAATTCTCTGTATGCAAATTAATTTGGCACATGATGGTTGCGGCCATGCGTGCAGGTGCACCTACTTTCTTCTCTCTCTATGCCTCCCAGCCCCCCCATAACACAATGATAGACAACCCCCACCTGGAGCCAGCATCTTGGCTCTTCGTCTGAAATCTCCCATGTGCCAGTAATCTCTCTCCTCTCTGCCACGGCGTCCACTACAGTGCTGCATATGTGCCTGCCTCTCATACACAAGATTTTGCACAGGATTCAGGATGCTGAATGCAGGCAGGGGATATCTAACATTGTGTAAGGGGGCTGTGCTTAATAAAATGGGTGCACAAGCAGGAGCAGCCATGCCCCTGGTGCACCAAACAGCTTAACTGCCTATAGATAAAAATAGGCAATTGTTTTGAAACAGCCAAGGTATTTCGGCAAAACTATTCGCGTTTTAGCTTTCCCCCACACATTACTTGTGAGATCTTTTAACAGCTGACAAAATAACCCATAACCGCTTTGTCCTAGCCAGTAACAGTTATTAAGCAGATTTAGACTATATGACTTACTTTTAACACAATGCAGTTGTCATCTGTTCTTATAGAGCCCGCTCTACACATGTACGTTAAGCTGAAAGAAGAAAGTCATTGTTGTAAAGATTCACCTTATAATATCCTCAACGTCTTGGTTTAGAAAATATATTCCAGTTGTGAGGATTGTGTTTTTTTTTTCCCCAACTAATCTACATATATATGAATAAATAACGTTACTCTGCTTAGGTCTCATCTGGAAAAACTCAATAGTTGAGGGAACCTGAAACAGAAGCCAAAATTGTGCATTTCAATGCCCTTTAAAGGCATTATCCAACCACGAAGGCAGGGATAGTGAGGTCATAAAAAGCAGCTAAACTTACTCCTCCTCACTGCTCTGTTATAAAGTGGTGGTGACTCTCATTCTTCTGACCATCGCTACAGGAGATGACATCACTTACTACACCTTAAAAGGGTTGTCTGGCCCCAAATTGATTTTTTTCATACCCATCAGTCATCAGTATGTGATCTGTAGGGGTTCGCAGCTGAGGGTGGATTGTTAAGCATTACTCCTAGTCATGTAATAGCAGCAGCCCTATCCAATGCATAGCAGCGGTTCCAAAGAAATGCAGCACCGCTCCTAATACTTGAATAGGCACTCCCCAACCACTGCTGTAACTTCCAGTGCCCGTAGGCTGTTACAACATATGCTCTATTCGGGGTTCAGGTATTAGATCCGACAGATCAATTTGGGCCTGAACAGCCTATGATTGGCCTAAGCTGTAGTCGATGAGGTATTCTCCAGCAGCACTGGATGACCCCTTTAAATTCCACTATTTCTACATGGGCATAGCATTACATTTAAAAGGGTTGTCCAAAAACATGATGAAAGAACAAAATGTAAAAAACATTCACCTATTGGATCACCTGCTGCCCCTGCTTTGACACGCTTGTGGCCCCGCTGGTTTATTATCCTGTAGTGATGATCTGCCATACCACTATGTGTCACTCACTAACATCAGCAGTCATGTTTCTATGGGCGTAACAAGACCCCTGACAGCAGTAAATGGAAATACCGTGGATATATCATGTATACCATGCATATATCATTGCAGCAGCTAAGTAAATTACACCATCAGGAGCAATAGCACATCAGAGTAGAAGTGTTGGGGGATTTCACAGGTGAATTATGTTTTACCACATTTTCTGCAGTTTTTCCGGAATTTTCTACACATCCTGAACAGCAATTGTAAAGCTTTCCCCTGGAATGTACAGTTTTGCCCATACGGTACACACAATGAAAATAATAGTTATGTAGGTCTACCATTATTACCATTTTGCAGCTGTTAGTTGCATCTCAATAGGTTTGTCACGCTGTAACATCTTCACAAAAATCTGTGGCAATAATTCCCCATCAACCAATACTACAATAAAACAAGAGCGATTTGTTATTTATGTAACCACTTGTTCATTGTCATTAAAGCCATTTTTGTGGAAGAAGTCAGAAGGATTGAAACATATATATTTCCAAAGAATTTGCATTTTAAAGGGTTTTCTAGACATTTGTAAGAAATGTAAAAAAGGGTTATTCAATTTCTAATATTGATGACCTATTCTTAGGATGATATAGAAACATTTAATATACGTATATTTTGGAGTAGTCATTTATTTCCATTTCTTTTTATCTTCTTCGTTCCCCCAAGGAAACCTGAACATGCGATCACTCATACAGTACAGTGCAATACCTCTGTATCCGAAGGTATCCTCTGTTTACTAGCATTCTATTACAACCCTGTATTGGAAGTGTTAGATATATAATACAGGCAACGCATGACATGTATGGAGGGGGCTTAGCTCCTGATCCAGCTGCACACACCCAACCAAACATTGTGACCTACATAGATCTGAAATCTGGGAAGAGGTTAAGGGCCATTTAGACAGCAGAAAATGAAGAGGAACAAAAATGGACAAGATCTGCCATTTTCTGGCCCTCTGGCTTCTCGCTGCAGTTTTTCCACTTCTGATTAGCCCCCAGATAAATGGGCCTAGACAGCCAAGTGTCACACGCTGCAGGGTATGCAGCTGAAGCCTTGGCGAGAGTGAGCAGGAGGCTTATTTTTTCACATGGCCTGTGAAGAGGAAGTGAGCAACACTCACCAGAAAGCTACTGACTCTGCCAGCAGCTGATCTGTGGGGTTCCGGATGTCAGACTCCCACTGATGAGATATTTATAACTTACCCTAAGGATCAGAAAACCCCTTTTAAGCATGCTGCCAAATTGGCTGTCACAGAACAATCTGTTTATAACAAATATGTCCACATCCAATAATGCACAATTAGAACTAAATTCACAGATTGAGAGAAATTTTTAGAACTGTATCTAAAATACAATGCAAAGACTTACCATTTACAAGGGTCATTGATACCTGGGGATTGTCAAATGCTAAAACTGAAAAACACTTTAATGCTTGCATGCGTACCTAGAATGAAGGACAAGCGAGAAAAAAAAGTGAATTATATGCAACACAAAAATTCATTTCTCATCGGCTGCATAGTTTGTACACCTAAAAATCTATTTGTATTAATGCAGATGTATCAGAATTATTCAACTACAGATCATAATTTCAAATCTGCGCAAGATAACCTGATTGAAATACTATGGTCTGAAAGCAGTCTAACATACATGCCGGAAAAGCTCCCCGAGGATACATGACTGCACATCTTCAATTATAAAAACAGCTTTTCATAAATGAATTGAATATAAGAAACTTTGCTTAAAACACAAAAGTCTATGGAGATGGATGGAGGAGGAGGATGATGTGGCTGGGCTTGTTAAATGATTTACTTCCTCATTCTGTACAGTGGTCAAGGGTTATCTTTCTAGATATAGTGGAGTTACAAGAGTTCTCTCAAGGTGTAGAAGAGCTTAACAATGTGTGTCTTTTCCAGCACTCTCCTCCTTCCCCTCTCCTATCCGTAGACTTCTATGTTAGATGTTAAAGTACATTTCTCATGGCCAAGTGTACATCCCAAAGATAATCAGTTTTCACGGATCACTCAGACTCAGGTTCTATTTTCTTCTCAGATCGGTCTCACAGGACATTGAAACAATGGTCATATGACTAGATCAGTTTAGGCCTTTGGAGCCATGTGCAGGCCGTCAATACAATGACTTGCACATGGCCAGAGAATAAGTACTTGGGAATATAAGATGAAGCAGAAGGCTAATCCATTCCCCCAGAGAGCTACGCCGTTATTGAAGTTGCATCCATTATGCTGTGCACTATACACTTTTCATAAATGAATAGTACAGATGAATATAAGAAACTTTGTAATATACACTATTACAGAAATATGCTTTATTTTCATGGCTGAGTACACAGCCCTGTCTTATGAATGAGATGCAACAGTGAGCAGAGTCACAGGAGTCAAATGTAACAGTGCCCACCACCTAACTTATGGAAAATTAAAACTATGAGGTCTACCGCCAGCCAAAACAAACTTCATACTTTACACTTCTACGTACATGTCAAGCACTATTAAAAGTAGTATTTCTTATGAATAAAAGCCATTAACTTACTTTATATGACACAGACGTAAGCAAATGTGCAATATTTTGGACCACACCGTGATTAAACAAAATTGTCTGATGATCTGGAGCCTGCAAAAGACAAAACAGGTACTCAGCTAATACTACACCCAAGCAATTCACTGCCATGCATGATAGTTTTCAATGATAAACATAAGAAAATGAGGAACGAAAGAGGAAATTACTTTGCAGCAGTGAGCGAAGATCTGGCAGATGTATTCCTGTGAGTGCAGGGATCTGCTGAGTAACAACATAAGGTGTGGGATGACAGTAGCATCCTAGAAGGGGAAAAGTTGAAAGGTTTAAAGATGCACTGGTGAAGAAGATGATGTAGAACATAAGCAGGAACAATGCAGCAACAATAAGTTGTCCAGGTCATTTACTACTTTCTGATCTATGCGCAGGACTGGCCAGTTATGTATGACACCCAAAAATCACATCAGCACAGGCTACACATACGAGTGTGGCTGTGGAAGCAGCTCGGCTCTGTTCATTGGAACGGGCTAAGCTACGTATGTATGATGTGCCCTCTGTTCCCACAAAATATAGGTAGTCAAAGCTGGACAGTTCTTAAAGTCAGGACATGGCTTTAGTACAAAGCCAACTATGAACCTGATAACTCATCTGTAGAAATGGAGGGCATCCAGCGCTCAGGAATAAAATCCAATAGCTTTATTTAGGCCACATAGAAAAGTTAATCCAAGTCGCTCAAAACATGTAGGACTAGGTGAGCCGATTCCCGACATTTGATAACTCATCTGACTTGGAAGCCAGGTCAATACAAACATGAAAAAAAAAAAAAAAAATTTAGAAAAACCACACACATACCTAACCACCCCCCATTTCAGGAAAACTTTCCAAGGAAATGTTATATCCCACTTATCCGCTTACAACAACATGAGGAGGGTTTTACAGGCAGCTACACATGTGAGTTAAGACACCTGCTGAAAAGCCTTAAATAGAACTGATATTTCTATCCATCGCTGATTTTGATATATATCATGGCCTAGTTAGAGGTATTACATCAGAGCCAGGACTTCGCTCTTCTACCAACCATGTACTATAAGTCTCTTCTATTCATAATCTATTTTTGTGTTTCTATAAATTTGGTCTTTGTATTTGTTCCCGAAAGGTCAGAAGAGACACATAATACTGTCCTGGAAATTACATGAATATCGAGAGCAATAAGATGCAGAAGCACTTTCTCTATTACACATGCAAGGCTCACTGCCTATCCACCTGGCTGAGGACTGGGCTGCAGCAGAATTTTGGAAAATCTACTGCTGTTTACCCACAAAAAAAAAAAAAACCCTCAGCAAGAAACATCCCTTGTGAACATAGCTCAAGACTTCCTCTGCACACTTTTAGTGTGGCGTTTTTCTTTTGAAATGCAATTTTTAATTACTTTTTTTACAGTAAAAATCATGCGATGTATATTTTCATGTTTGAATGACATTTTTAATGTGAAAAACCGTATAGAAAACCCACACACCATACACGTGCATATTAACTTTAATACAGGAACAAATTCCCACACTTAGAAAGCAGTGTTTGTAGTACATTTTATATGTAATTATCGAATTACAGCTAACATTAGACTAACATATTTGCAAAAAGAAAACATTTCCTATAAATGATGTGTGAGAAACCACCCTCACAGCCATAGTAGAAGCGTAGAAGGGGACCTTAAGTAGTTTAAGAGGTTTTTGAGGCAAACTGGAAAACACAGGAGGGCCAGGGATACGGTAAAATAAAATTCAGGTTCCTTTACATGCCAATAGTGGCCAGAAGTGACGCAGCTCAGATGACCAATGCCATCCAATCCCTTGCCTCAGCGGAGGTCACAGGACATGACCACTGTGTATTGTTTTTTGTTTTAATTTTACCCAAACCCTGGCTTCCGTGGGATTTCCAGTTTGCCTGGAACCCTGTTAAGATTCTATAGATAAGTGGTGGCGAATAAGGTTGTGTTTACACAGCGATTATTGTTAATGAGATCATCAGTATGTAAGTCCTAAAAAATCCCTTTAAAACATTCCTGTCTATTCTTGAAAATTATTCTATGAAAATAATTGAAAAAAAAAAAAAATTTGAAAAAAGTTCACAATTCCTACTGACATTTGCACGTCATTTCAGCCATGTTGGTATTTTATCAGTGAAAAGGGAAGCTCTTACTGTATACAAGAGTTCCACTGGAGTGACAGGGCTGGTGAAAATTGTACGGAGACATCGCAAACAAGCTTCAATGAATCGGATGTCTGCTGACAGTAAGCCTGAAAATGCAGAGTAATGGGTCTGTCAGAATGAGAAATGCCTGGCAGGTCAGTACAGCATATGAGGCCAGAGAGCTGCAGAGTAAGGTCACCACTACCTTGCAGCAGGGCTGGGATTATGTGGCAGTCTAGCAGGGATTTCACGTTGTTTTCTGTGCCCATAGACAAGCTGCCCAGGACCACAGCACATTCTGTCTTCAATTCTACGCTTGAAGTCTCTTGCTGAAGTAAATATAATAACCTGCCAAAGGAGATCAAGATGTCAGCTCACACAAAGCAGTGTAATAAGCAAATAAGATACAGATCAATAAACATTCACAACTCCCACAAAAAGTAATACGTGATCTGTTTATTGTAGACGATCGGCTTCTGACAATCTGTCCAGCTTCTAAGAGGAGGCAAGTTCTAGTCTAGACCTAGAGGAGACTTTGTGTATCTGGAGTAACCGGTTGGTACATAATATAGAGACTAGGGGAAAAGATGTCTAACTCGATGAGGGATAGGAAACAGAGGTAGTTATTAAGGGAACATAGCCAGACTGGGTGACTGTTACCCCTGGGGTGCCTCAAGGGTTAGTATTAAGTCCTCCTCTTTTTAATATTTTTATTAAATGACCTTGTACAGGGTTTACAAAATAGAATTATATATATATATATATATATATATATATATATATATATATATATATATAAGCATCATCTACGTCTATGGGAAAAAAAAAGGTTTTACTGTCATTATAGACATAGATTCCTTACTGTAAAAGCAGTGAAACTACAGACATTGTGATGGTTGACACATTATACAATGTGAAGAGGGGCATCAATGTCTTTTTGAAAGTAAAAAAAAATTATCAAAAGTTATGAGTACCAGATTTTTTGGAATGGGACACTGAACCAGGGATTTATTCTTATTACCAGGAAGAAATTTGTATCCCCTGATATGGGGCAATTGAATGAATATAGTAGGACTAGAGGTTGGACTAGAAGTATATCTGTCTTTTTCCAACCATATCAACTATGTTACTATGTTACAAAAAAAGATACTAAATTACAGCTGGTGAGATTCACAGAAACCATGTCCGTGCAAAGCAGAAAACACTGGTCCACATTTTATAAGGTGCTGGCGCCAGACCTGTGGCACAAGTTTCTTTATTTCTTTTTTTTGCTGCAAATGAGTTTAGATAAAATTTTCTATTGATTTGTGCCCAAAAAATGATGTCTGTGCCTTGATAAACACTTTTCAAAAGTGTCTAGCCAAGGGAACGTGGTTTTGTTAAAGTCTCAAAAGTTTGTGCCACTTTACGGAATACAGGACCACATCTTCATCAGTAACTTCCCTATGTACATATAGTTATACCTAGGTAGCATGTATTTAATGGAGACCAGTGATGTCAAGTGGTGTTGAAATGGGACTTTACGAAATGATTGTAGAATGCTCCCATGCGATTGTTACTTATTCAAGAACCTAGCAATACAATGATGTCTACCATTTAATATTGTATTGGGGCTCATTTTTAATTTATTAGGTCAGGTAAATAGTTAAAGGAAATAAAGTGTAGTATTGTGCACTCTGATAATTCCATAACCACCACAATCATTGGCGAGTGTATGAAATGGCTGTAGCTTATATCTTAGCGATCTGTACATAACCAAAAAATAATTTACACAAAGATAAATTTCCTTATTTAAAAGTAACTTGGGTCATTGGTTGAACAGAGACAGTCATCTCATCCAGCCCTCCCCCTTATACACATGCATGCTCAGAAAAGCAAGCATTTGTTCTGTAAGCTTGGACCCCCCCCCCCCCAATATCTGCCACCAAGGTAGAATCAGGAGAACCAGATAAAGCTGAAAAGGTCATCTAGTCCAGTCAAAACCAACGGATTTGGTTAACATTAATTTCATATATGGGCAGCCTAAGGGGTTTTCCTATAAATAATGTTTAGACGCGTCTGGCCTCAGCAGATCCCCAGTGATCATAGGAACAAGACCCGAAGATGGCACAGAGTGCCCCATGTGAGTAGAGCTGTGGTGTGTGTGCTCAGCCACCACGCCGTAAGCTTCTATGGGTCAACAGCATGGCTATCAACAGCAGTCACATAGAAGTGAATGGGGCAGTGACTGAGCATGTTAATTTATTTCTATGTGTGTAGCACCAACATATTCCGCAGCGCTTTAGACACTGGCAGTCACTGCCCCACATTGGGCTCAATCTAATGCACCATCATTCAATTCACATGGGCACTTGAGAGTCCCTGTTATGATCTCTGCAATCCCTAGCGGTCAGAGATAAATGGCAAAAAACCACTTTTAAGACTCTACACTTTCACAGCAATGTGGTACATCAACATTTCCCTATGGAAAAAAATATAATAAAATTGATGGCGGAAGCCTATACACACACAAAAGACATGTCAACTTTTTTCCTGAAAATAAAAAATAAAGATGTCTTAATACAAAGATATCTTTATCCAAGGAATAGCCCGAGCTTGTACATCTTACTCCTAGAAGCAACATTGTCTCATAATAATAAATACCATCTGAAACTGCCAAACTGTCAGCCAGTTCTAACTTTATGGACAGGCTGCCAGGCAGTGTAGGCATGAAAAGAAAAAAACAAAAAAAAACACCACACTGTTTGTACCTTGGCACTGCACCCAAAACTATTAAGTTGGCTTTTTGCTTGTTGTTTCCAATAACTGCATTTTTCATATCTCTGTAAATTCAAAAAACAGAAAATTTAGAGCTCACATGTACAGTAGAAGCGATTACATTTTACACTCCTAAAAGGAGGGAAAGCAGTCACATGTTTCGAGGAACAGGTAGAAACCAAAATATAACAATATGCCTCATTCCTATTAGGCTAGATTCACACTGAGGAATCCGGAGCCGGTTTTGAGCTGACAGTGACGGAAGCGTTTTTTTTCAGTGAGGTGAAAACACAGTAACCTGTGTGATTTTCCTGCAGAATCCTGCGATATAGACGCAGAACCCATGGCCTGAGCTTATGCTGATTAACCCCACTGTGTCTGAGGCTAATCAGCTAGCCAAACTGTGGAGGATCCACCATGGGTTTTAGAAGACCTCCTCAAATTCCTCTCCAAAATCCTGTGAAAACCTATCCTTAGGCTATCTGCACACGATCTAGTTTCACCCATGAAACTCAGTCCGTGCGTTAGCCAGATTTACCTGCCTGAACTTCATGCTGGGAGCGGGACTCTTAGCAGTATAGTTATCTATGATGCTAGGAGTCCCTGCCTCCCAGGGACATACTGTAATTGGTACAGGACAGTATGTCGATGGGAGGTACAGACTCCTACCATCAAAGATAACTAGGATGCTAGAAGTCCCGC
Organism: Leptodactylus fallax; assembly: GCA_947044405.1. Lineage (NCBI taxonomy): Eukaryota > Metazoa > Chordata > Amphibia > Anura > Leptodactylidae > Leptodactylus > Leptodactylus fallax. The sequence goes on along the minus strand of CAMRHE010000077.1, from coordinate 4,258,082 downwards.
TCCCAGCATAAAGTTCAAGTCGGTAAATCTGGCTAACACAAGGACCGAGTTTCATGGGTGATCGTGTGCAGCTACCCTTAAATAGATTTCCAAAAATCGAGTAACAGAAACAATTCAAAGAGGCAAAGGATCTACTTACATTACGCCCTGTAGAACTTTCTGCGGATCAGGATCAAAAAGTCTGTCCACATAATGTCGACTACTAGCTGTAACTTCCTGAAAGTAACGAAAGATAGAAAATCAGTTACAGAGCCCAATTTATATACATTACAGATTATATGCAGGATTCAATACATTCTGGTTCCAATATTAAGATAGACATAGAGGTATCTAAAACAATATCTATACAGATAATATGTGTATTACATATACATACACTGTATATATCTTTGAATATTATGTGCACACCCTCCTACTGCTATGAAATGGGCAGCTTTAGTTGTTGTCGAATTATTTCAGACCAGAGACTATATTTTTTCTGGAAGAATAAAAATACTTCTCTTCTTTTTGGAGGAGTATTTTTTAGCCAAGGTGGTGTACAAAATTAGCATTAATACAGATAAATATGTAATGAAACATTTTTCAAAACAAACACTTTTTCTTAGGTCACCGTATTTTAGATGCTTATAACTTTTTTTTTTTTTTTTTTTACTGTTTTGTTGACGGAGATACGTCAGGGCTCTTTATTTGTGGGGCATGTTATACTTTACCTGGTACCAATTTCTGATCACTTTTTATTGCTATTTTTGGGGGTGAGGTGACCAAAAACACCACATTAATTTGAACATTGCAGTGAATGTAATCCCTCCAACCCCCCCCCCCCAGTCACTATATGGGATAAATAACACTAGTTTAGGATAGTGCTGACTTATGGTGATACCAAAAGTGTTGGTTTACATTATGTATTATTTAAATTATAAGGTTTTATTAAAATTTTTTACTCTTCTCAAACCTTTTTTTTATTTTTTCCTGCCCCACAAAGGGACTTGAACCCGGGATCTCCTCATCCCCAGTGCAATGTATTGCAATACAATGTATCCCTATATGCAGCAGGGATAGTCAGTCAGGAGGCCTCCAACGTGCCATGGCAACCCCTCGGACCCAGTGATCTCATCGCAGGGGATCCGAGGGGTGGAAGGGGGGGTGATCTTGCCTTCTAGCCACCCAAATGTTGTGATTAAAATGCTATTGATCACTATATCTAAGGCGTTAAGCCACCGGAGTCCGTAATTTTTTACTTTGATGGCTAGTCTCAAGTTTCCTCTGTGTAACACAGCCGAGACCTGTAAGTCACACCGTATGCACAGTATTAACTATACGCTCAGCACAACATAACAGTACGACGCAGAGTGGGAATGGGTTAAAAGGTTGTCTCTAATCATCTTAGTGGCGACAGTTTTTAGTCCCGAAAGAGTTGCCAATGGATATGACCATGAATTCAGGAACTTTATATGGTCCAGGATATCTTCTCGATATGTATAGTCTCTGCTGGATAACCTTGAAATATAGAAATCCTATTGAAAGTTCCTGCATTCACCATGATATCCACTGGCACTCTATGAAGACTGTTTCATATTTAATGGTCTACAAATTTAAATAAGGTTGTGTTTGAGGAAAAAGCCTTTAAAGAAGATCTTTCATGTCCTCATAGATGTGCGGTATTATTTACCTAGTATGAGCCCCCATGCTGGCTATATCTACCCACTGTCAGAAAGGCAGGCCTTACTGCTCACCGTCATTGCTGGGCTGTGAGGAAGGTCCCCCTTCCCATGACTGTAATCTTCCATAGACTTGTATTGTCAGGGAGGGGGCAATCCTTACAGCCCAGTGATGATGCTGAGCTCTAAGGACCGCCCTTCAGACAGTGGGGAGATATTGGTGGGGGAAATTAATCGCACCGTTATCTCCAGCACCAGGCCGCATACTGGGAAAGCCAACAGTGCACCGAATTCACTGGGTGACCCGTTCTAGCGGTATAGAATACCGCACATCTATGAGGACGTGAAAGATCCTCTAAGTGCCTGTGCACAGAGTTGTTTCAGATAATGAACACCGCTGTCATTCCAGCGTCCTGCTGCGATCTCTGTCCCCACTGAATAAAAAAAATCTGTGTCATATTCCGGCATGTGTTGTATTGCTCTTATTACTCCTAGATGTTTATGAATAAATGGAGAGATGTTAATGGAGTTACCAGTTACAGCCATGTCCCTGCACACTGACATTGTCCAGTCCGTGTTGCTAGTGCCAGACTGTGTAGGGACACAACCATTCCCCAAGGAAGAGCAGAATGACAGCACAACAGAGAAAAGAAACAATGCACCAGGACTGTTATATTATGGGGTATACAAGTATTTATTAGCAGTCATGCCAGGAGAGGCGACAGGTGCACTATTAATAATACAGCCACATATCAAATGGGCTCCTGCAGGTTTTCTTTGCTTCAATTTAAACATTTTCCCACTGGGGCTCCAGGCTATGTACTCCAATCCATCAATTCTCCAAGAAATATACTCATTGACACAAAAAACAAACACGCAACCAAATAGGAATGTTCAGATTTCTGAAAAACTTGTCAGTTAGGTCTCAAGCAGATATCTAAATTATTACAGGTGTAATACACTGGGTCTTACCACAAGGGGGCGTAAAAGTGCTTCACCCACTGCCCTATAAAGAGGCTGTCAGATGCTACTATTGGGTAGTGTACCTCTTGGTGAGAGATCACTGACTGCTAGACATGTCTCTATGATACACTCAAGCACATTTTGCCCAGTTGACAGTCTAAGAGGGGGCACATCAATGATCTCTATAGAATAGGCAACTCCAACTCTACAACAACCTTTTACTGAAATTGATGGGAGCAAAATCAAAAGTAAAATATAACTTTTATTGATATACATTAAAAAAAAAAAAAAAAAAAAAAATATATATATATATATATATATATATATATATATATATATATATATATATATATATATATGTCTCCAATAAAAAGTATCTCAAAAGTTATATTTTAGTTTTGCTCCAACTTCAGAGAGATCACTGTACTGAAAGAATCAGAATGGTCGCTTTGATGAAGTGCCCGCCATTGAGGCTGTTCTGCTAAGAGGTGTTGGGAGCTAAGTTAGTTAAGTGAAGGCATGCAAACACGGCGTACAGGCATTGGACAGACCACCAGTAGAGGATCATCTGATCTGCTGACAAGCACGAGTAGCTTCCATAGTTTCCTTATGCACCACCCAGACACAGGCGGCACCTTCATTACACAGCCCCATCTCTGGCTTCACTGCTGAAATATTCATCATTTAATGAACACAGAAAGGTCAGATTTTGGAAAGACAAAAGTTTTGTCGCACACAAAGTAATGTGAAAATCAAACCAATAATTCTGTTCAAAAACAAAGCTATGTTTCATAACATTGGTGAATGAGGTTGTGGTGCTATTAGAGCCATATTTAATATTTTGTGTGACTTCCATGAGCTTGAAGGACTGCATCCATGCGTTTTAACAATTATTCCTACAATTTATTGATGAAGTCATCAGGAATAGCACAGAATGCAGTCTTACATGCCTCCCAGAGTTCATGAAGATTCTTTGGTTTTGTCTGCCAAGCTTCCTCTTTCATCCTACCCCAAACATGCTCAATGATGTTCATGTCTGGTGACTGGGCTGGCCAGTCCTGGAGCACCTTGATCTTCTTTGCCTTGAGGAACTTTAATGTAGAGATGGATGTATGAGATGGAGCACCATCCTGCTGCAAAATTTGACCCCTTTTATGATTGGGAATGTAAGCGGAAGCTAATACTTGATATTTTAGGCTATTGATATTGCCTTCCACCTTGCAAATGTTTTGCACACCCCCATACTGAATGTAACCCCAGACCATGATCTTTCCACCACCAAACTTAACTGTTTTCTAGGTGTATCTTGGATCCATACGGGCTCCAGTAGGTCTCCTGCAGTATTTGCGGTGGCTGTGGTGTAATTCAACTGAAGATTCATCTGAGAAATCCACCTTCTGCCACTTTTCCAGCGTCCATCCGTTTAGCAGGCTGTGGGCCTTGGTAATTGCCACACGTTTTTTTAATTGCCTTTTGTTTAGTGCTGGCTTCTGGCCACTGATTCGACCATGGAGGCCATTTCGAGACAGAATCCTACAAACTGTTCTAGTTGACCCAGGGACTTGAGGCGACCAGGCCTGTTGGAGCTCTGCTGTAGTGGAAGAGGGGCTGGCTTTTGATTTTCTAACCAACAAACGTTCCTCCTGAGCAGTTCTCTTGCGGGGTCTGCCGGACCTGGGCTTGTCAAAAACATCTCCAGTCTGTTCAAATCTTTTTTTTTAATTCTTTGTACTTGACGCAGATACACATTAAATGTGCCAGCCACCTCTGCAGTGGATCTGGTCTTCAGCCTCTTGATAATCAAGGCTTTGGTCGCAGGGTTGATTTTTGGCATGTTGTCAGAGGTGAAGTTGCAGTTCAAGTGAAGGTCTGGGGTGCTGGAGTTCTTTTTATACACACCCACTAATTAACCGATCAATTAGTGAGCACAGGTGAGGCTTTAAACTAGGATTGCGTGCATTATATGACAAGGCGACAAAACTTTTGTCTTGCCAAAATCTGACCTTTCTGTGTTCATTAAATGATCAATATTTCAGCAGTGAAGCCAATTTATTTTCTTAACCAAAAAATCATTTGGGAGGGTTTCAGCTTTTATATGAGTCATTTCTAAAACCAATGGATGAATTTAAAGTCAGGTTATAAACTTTTGATTCCACAACATGGATAAGCGACAGAACTTCTGTCAGGGACTGTATTATCATTACATTCACACAGAGTTTCATACAATCCCAACAACTCCTTCTTGGTGTGCTGTTTTTTTTTGTGTCAATGAATATATGTAACTTTTAGGGTTATTCTTTACTTATATTTCTGAAAGTTCTCCTAGAACGGCAATGAAAATAAAACCAGCTCTGACGTTTACAATAATAGTCTTCAGCCTGTGACACCCAAGCAGGTGGAAGGACAAGCTGGGAGTTGTAGTTTCTGAACCACAGGCTAGCGATCACAGCTTTAGGCATCAGAGTTAACAGGGAGTCCGACTGCAGAGGAAAATTCACTCTACTAAAGCAGTATGTATAGGAAGTGCTGCAGTATTGTGTCACAAAACATGGAATCAAATTTGGAAAGGGAACTAGCAGACTAACCACAGAAAGCGGTCTGGAAACACGATAACCTTGAATAGAAAAAGAAACCAAGACAGGGCCAGATCAATAACAAAAGAGGAAAATTTAAGCGCCACAAGACACAAATTACATTGAAGATTTTCCTAATGGAGAAGAGCAGGAATATAGGAAACCATGAATCCATTTCCTTCCTTCCATATAATGGATACAGTATAATGATATTAGTTTGTATAAAAATGAATATAAGCGTGTCCTAAACTTACCTAAATCAGGCATTTTACCTTGATTAGGATTAATAGCGATTATTTAGGTCATGCCCTTTTTAAAGTATGGGATGGTTCGCCTGGCAGTTTCGTTTTGACCAAACACTGTTTAATATGTGTAGGGCCAGGGAAGGTGATCAAAACATAAAAAAAATAAAAATATAATATATCTCATATATATATATATATATATATATATATATATATATATATATATTAAAAAAAACACCTCTCTTGGGCTCCAGCGCAACTCCCTGTTGTCTTTTGATGTCGGGGACCACTGAGACATGTGGTGCTTGTATCTATGCGTTACACCACCACATGACCAGCTGAGGCCCAATCACAGGCCTCAGTGGTCCCTGACATCAGTCTGGAGCGTTAAAGACAGCAGGGAGTCATGCCAGAGCCCAAGAGAGGTGAGAAACACTTTTTTTTTTTTTTTTAAATGTTTGATCACCTCCCCTGGGTCTCCACTTATTATACTGTGGGGTTTGAAGAGACCCCAGAGAATAAAAGCAGGATCAATCCAAACGAATCCTCCAGGCAAGCCTCGTTGGACGAATCATGTGAGGTTTTCCCAACACTGTAAAAGGGGCGTATCCTAAATAATCGCCATTAATAGGAAGCAAGGTAATATGCCTGATCAATCACCCAGGCCTAGTACGTAATATTATAAGTGACAGTCACCAGAGTATAAAGTGGTACAGTGCCTTGCGAAAGTATTCGGCCCCCTTGAACTTTTCAACCTTTTGCCACATTTCAGGCTTCAAACAGAAGGATATAAAATTTTAATTTTTTGGTGAAGAATCAACAACAAGTGGGACACAATTGTGAAGTGGAACGAAATTTATTGGCTATTTTAAACTTTTGTAAAAAATAAAAAACTGAAAAGTGGGGCGTGCAATATTATTCGGCCCCTTTAAGTTAATACTTTGTAGCGCCACCTTTTGCTGCGATTACAGCTGCAAGTCGCTTGGGGTATGTCTCTATCAGTTTTGCACATCGAGAGACTGAAATTCTTGCCCATTCTTCCTTGGAAAACAGCTGGAGCTCAGTGAGGTTGGATGGAGAGCGTTTGTGAACAGCAGTTTTCAGTTCTTTCCACAGATTCTCGATTGGATTCAGGTCTGGACTTTGACTTGGCCATTCTAACACCTGGATACGTTTATTTGTGAACCATTCCATTGTAGATTTTGCTTTATGTTTGGGATCATTGTCTTGTTGGAAGATAAATCTCCGTCCCAGTCTCAGGTCTTTTGCAGACTCCAACAGGTTTTCTTCCAGAATGGTCCTGTATTTGGCTCCATCCATCTTCCCATCAATTTTAACCATCTTCCCTGTCCCTGCTGCAGAAAAGCAGGCCCAAACTATGATGCTGCCACCACCATGTGTGACAGTGGGGATGGTGTGTTCAGGGGGATGAGCTGTGTTGCTTTTACGCCAAACTTATCGTTTTGCATTGTGGCCAAAAAGTTGGATTTTGGTTTCATCTGACCAGAGCACCTTCTTCCACATGTTTGGTGTGTCTCCCAGGTGGCTTGTGGCAAACTTTAAACAAGTATTTTTATGGATATCTTTGAGAAATGGCTTTCTTCTTGCCACTCTTCCATAAAGGCCAGATTTGTGCAGTGTACGACTGATTGTTGTCCTATGGACAGACTCTCCCATCTCAGCTGTAGACCTCTGCAGTTCATCCAGAGTGATCATGGGCCTTTTGGCTGTATCTCTGATCAGTCTTCTCCTTTTTTGAGATGAAAGTTTAGAGGGACGGCCAGGTCTTGGTAGATTTGCAGGGGTCTGATACTCCTTCCATTTCAATATGATCGCTTGCACAGTGCTCCTTGGAATGTTTAAAGTTTGGGAAATCTTTTTGTATCCAAATCCGGTTTTAAACTTCTCCACAACAGTATCACGGACCTGCCTGGTGTGTTCCTTGGTCTTCATGATGCTCTCTGCGCTTTAAACAGAACCCTGAGACTATCACAGAGCAGGTGCATTTATATGGAGACTTGATTACACACAGGTGGATTATATTTATCATCATCAGTCATTTAGGACAACATTGGATCATTCAGAGATCCTCACTGAACTTCTGGAGTGAGTTTGCTGCACTGAAAGTAAAGGGGCCGAATAATATTGCATGCCCCACTTTTCAGTTTTTTATTTACAAAAGTTTAAAATATCCAATAAATTTCGTTCCACTTCACGATTGTGTCCCACTTGTTGTTGATTCGTCACCAAAAAATTAGTTTTATATCCTTATGTTTGAAGCCTGAAATGTGGCAAAAGGTTGAAAAGTTCAAGGGGGCCGAATACTTTCGCAAGGCACTGTATATGACGAGACCTTCTATCTGGAAATCCACATGATATATATAGTACCTTTCCAAATGAAGCTCAAATGTAATATTTTTTTTCATTGTTGTATGGGGCTTTATTTTCCACTAAAAAGTAAACGGGACAGCAGAAAGCTTTTTACACATTACAGTCAATGATGACAGGTAGTCAGTCCGTTATTCTGATCATATGACGGATCAGAACCAAAGATTAAACAACACAGTTTGAGAGGAGCCTAATCTCTGGTCATCGTCATCAGACTGGAAGAATAAAAGTTCCACCATAGTTTTAAGATTTCTGTCCTGATTTTCTTGGTCACCCTGATAAACAACTAATAATAATAATAATAATAATAATAATAATAATAATAATAATAATAATAATAATAATAGTCCCACAGTGGGGAAATTCAGTGTGTTACAGCAGCAAAGATAAGATAAGCAGATACTAATACAAATACAACATGTACAGGAATGTTCCAAGGTGAGAGGCATTACATTAATAGCAGACAGACAGATAGGAAGTAGCAGGGGGGGGGGGGGATTTAACAGGCAGAGAGATATTTCAGTTCTCTGTATGTAATGATCTCCGCTTAGGTCGGTGTTGGTTGTACAGCCTAACCGCGGTGGGGAGGAAAGACTTCCGATAGCGCTCCTTCTCACACCTAGGGTGGAGCAGTCGGTCACTGACAGTACTGCCCAGCGCAATCACAGTCTCATGCATAGGATGGGAGTTATTCTCCCGCATGGAGCTCACCACGGACAGTATCCTTCTGTCACCCACCACCTGCACTGGGTCCAGTGGGCTCCCCAGGACAGAGCTGGCCCTTCTAATCAGCTTGTCAAGTTTATTTCTGTCCCTGGTTGATATACTGCTCCCCCAGCAGGCCACTCCAAAGAAGATGGCTGATGCCACTACCGAGTTGAAGAAAGTTCTAAGAAGTGCCCCCCGGATTCCAAAGGCTCTCAGCTTCCTAAGCAGGTAGAGCCTGCTGTGGCCCTTCCTGTACAGGGCCTCCATATGATCTGCCCAGTCCAGCTTATTATTAAGGAGCAGACCCAGGTACTTATAGGTGTTCACAATCTCGATGCCTGTCCCCAGGATGTCCACTGGTTTTGGAGGGCATCTGCCTTTACGGAAGTCTACCACCATCTCCTTGGTCTTCCCCGCGTTAATCTTCAGGTGGTTCCGGTGGCACCAGTCCACAAAAAACCGGTTCAGTTCTCTGTACTCCTTGTCATCATCGTCTGTGATGAGGCCTACTATTGCAGAGTCGTCAGAATACTTCTGTAGGTAGCAGCTGGATGAGTTGCACCTAAAATCAGAAGTGTACAGTGTGAAGAGGAAAGGGGCGAGAACCGTACCCTGAGGTGCCCCCGTATTACAGATCACGGTACCTGACACACAGTCTTGGGCTCTCACGTATTGAGGTCGATTTGTGAGGTAGTCTAGGATCCAGTTGGAGAGGTGGTGGTCCACTCCAGCAAGGCCCAGCTTGTCTCTCAGTAACCTGGGCTGTATGGTGTTAAAAGCACTGGAGAAATCAAAGAACATTATTCTCACCTGTGCAGAAGGTGGATGATGGCATCATCTACCCCAATGCCCGGTCGATAAGCAAACTGGAGAGGGTCCATAGCGGGGCTCACTAGAGGGCGAAGATGTGTGAGAACCAATCTCTCTAAGATCTTCATCAAGTGGGATGTCAGTGCTACAGGTCTGTAGTCGTTGAGGTCCATAGGGTGAGGTTTCTTTGGAACTGGTACCACACAAGAAGATTTCCATAATTCAGGGACTATTTCCTGCCTCAGGCTCATATTATACATATATGTAATTATACCACACAGCTGGTCCCCACAAGTCTTAATTAGCCTTGCACTGATGTCATCTAGCCCTGCGGCTTTCCTCGCTTTGATCTTTTTCATCTCCTTCCTCACCTGGGCCCGTGTGAAGGTCAGACTGTGGTCAGATAAAGACAGATTTCTGGATTTACTGGTCTGTTGGGAAGTAGCCACATGGGGTGAATGGGGTGAAGTCATTGTGGTGAGGGGAGCTGAAGGACATTCTGGGGTGGGAGGAGCTGGTGTGTGATCAAATCTGTTGAAGAATAGGTTTAGTTCATTAAGCCAGTTAACATCTGCCTCAATCTGGCAGACCGACTGTTTATGACCCGAAATTGACTTAAGCCCCTCCCAGACCCCCCTTATGTCTTTTCTTTCCATTTGCTTTTCCATTTTTTCCTTATAACTGGCTTTTCCTTGCCTGATTAGATGCCTCAGCTCCTTTTGTACTTCCCTCAACCCCTCCTTATCTCTTGTCCTGAATGCCATCTTTTTCTCCTTAAGTAGTGTTTTTATATCAGCGTTAATCCATGGTTTGTTGTTGGAGAAGCACCTCACCACTTTTGTGGGTACTGTGTTGTCCACACAAAAATTTATGTAGTCCGTTATGCAGTGTGTGAGTCCTTCTATATCTTCTCCATACGAATCCTGCAAAACTTCCCATGCGGTTGTGTCAAAACAATCTAGAGAAGCACTTGACATCTGTGCTGCACAAAAATCTTGTACAGCCAGTACTTTTTTTGTATTCTGGTCATAAATCAATACAGAGCGTTCCACACAAGTCTCACATCCCTAAGGGGTTTGTACACCAGCACCACAATGCTCTCGTAAATACAAGAAGGAACCAACCACAGTGTTGATCGCAAAACATACAATGACAAAAGTAGTAATAGAATAAAGGTGACGCGTCATTTTTGCTGCAGAGCGAACATTGCAAAAACGAAGTTCGTAAGAAAATCACACAAATGCATTTTTTCTTCAAATCCACCCCATTCTGAATTTTTTTTTCCAGCTTCTCAGTACATTGTACAGAATAATAAAACGCAGCATCATGAAGTACAATTTGTCCCGCAAACATTAAACCCTTATATGGCTCTGAGAACGGAAAAAATAAAAGTTTTGAGATTTGGAAGGGGGGCAGCCAAAAATGAAAAATGTCACCGGTGAGAAGGGATTGTGACTATGTACACAAAAAAAAAAAAGCACACCTACACTTTTATTATTCAGATTAATATCGTATTAGTAAATTATTAGCTAATTAATTAGTTATTTAACAGATTGAGAGGAAGTTAAAGTTTATAAATGTTATTCATATAAATTTATGTTCTGTTCTATAAACCTAAGACCTATATATCTGATATAGACAACCATTTCCATTTCTCCAGGAACTTTCTTGTTTTCTTGATCAGTCTTGAAGGTTCTCAGAAGAAGAGATTACCTCCTCCTGCTCTGATTTTGCCAGGTGTCATGTAAGAGTATTGTCTGGATCCTCCTGCCTCGTGGAACATGGATGTCTCCTTTTTGTGGTCTGTTCCTCGCCTCTCCCGAATGAGAAAAGCTAACACTAGGTTCACACTAGCACCAGCTCTCCATTGTTCGGGTTTGTTGGGGAACACACAAGTTACATACTGAACTCGGCAGACCCCGTTGACTATGGGGTCTGTCGGTTGTCTGTTTGAAAATGAAAGTGACGGTCTCTGTGAAGGATTTTCCAATGCAGATGTGAACCCAGCCTTAGCTGCGACCTTCTCGCTGCCAATAGGCGGAAATCTCTTCGAGTCAGACGTGTCCATATAAAATAGCGTCAGCTCTGGACTCCTCCTTGCCATAACCCTCACTTTTGTAAATTGTGGCAGATTTTCTTTCAGCCATGATTTTGCTTTATTAGCATCATCACAGTCCTATGTAATGAGTGTTACCCCCTCTAGAGCAGATTTACTTCTTTGGACCTCTTCTGGCGGCTCCGGAGTCTCTTCCTTGATATATCATTTATTGGATAGTTGCACTTTACATCTGTTAGCCCAGCAGGCAATACTGTACATTGCTGCCAGCATTCATTCCCAGCCATTGCAGGCTCCTTTACTCCATTGATATGCAGCCCAGTATATATGAACTGCTCAACCCGTACAGTTTGCATTTGTTGCAAGTGCCTTAAAATTACATGCGGCACAAAACATACATTCATCCAACAATCCTGAGATTTTTTTTTTTTTTGTAACAATAAATACAAAAGGAAAAATGTTCATCTCTCAAGAAACACATTGTATCAAATTGTCACAGTATGAGCAAGGCCTTACTAGGGAAATGAGCTGGAATTCTATGGCCTGTGCGACACTTTCCCATTACATAGGAGATGAGCCCAAACTAATGCCTTCTAGAACGCTTTATAGAGTGTATTCTCTACTCTGGCGTGCTAAACCATTGTCTGAATAATGGCAAAGAGTTGTAATGGCAATGCAGCGATGTAAACACACAACGGGGAATATGTAGTTATAGTATGTATTCCAGTATACTGCATAGTATTCCTCTAGTTTAGAGCTGAAGCTATACTTCTAGAGGAGTATATGGTACAATACGCAGCGCCTGATGGAGCATATGCTGAACTTATGGTTTTAATGCCGAATGCATAAAAACCTATGAAATACAGCTGTATACCTTCATATAGCACTGCCACATAGAAGGCCATCCCATGACATAACATGTTGTTCTTCACTTCAGGTTATACTTTAGCCTTCACTGATGAAAACAAAAGTACCACATTCATAGACTTCCAAGATGGTGAAAGTTGCGTTGTGTACTGCTCCAGAAGTGTTTAGCACAGGTACAGTAGAATAGACAGACGTGCCAACCCATGAAGGTCCTGCATCAGCGCCTGGTAGAATACTTACAGCAGAAGCCAAATGAGGAGGCTGCAGTCGTCTTTTTGGAAACATAGCTGCCAAGTCAGTATGCCAAACTTTAGACTCTACTGTAACATACTCTGAACCCTTCATAAACAACTGGCTGTTTGTTTGTTTTTTCTCAATAAATAGGGGACTTAGACTGAGATAAGCCAAAAGCTAGCAGTGTCTGGCAGTATTACCTTTCCCCATTGAGAACACATGCTTGCACAGTCAGGGAGGTAAGAAGGAATAGCTGTTGGCCAACAGCTATCTGAAGCATTTGGCTGACCACCCTAAAAGATTGTCCAGGACCTGAAGGTAGTTAATAATGATGACCTATCCACAGTTCCACAGGCTGCAGTTCGATGCGCCACCACACTGTATGGAGCTTCTGGTCCGTATATAGTGTCGCAGGGGCACTTGGAACTTCAGCCCCACTCCCATTCGCTTGAATAGGAGCAGAGCTGCTTCTTGCCATATACGTGGTATATGGCTTCCGGGGGCCGAAAAACAAATGATCGGGATGGGGTCTTGGTGTCAGACCTAGACCAAGCTGACACTGATGACCTACCCTGTGCACAGGTCATCAGTATCAACTATCTTCAAATCCAGAACATCCCCTTTAAAGCCTCATCTACACTTGAGTATTGAAATACAGACCTAAAAAAAGTCCATAAAATACATTGTTTATCCTGTTTTTATCTCTGTATTTTAGAAAGTACTGCATCTGTATTAGATCTATACTTTGCAGATCTATTAGATCTATACCTCTGTAAGGGTGGGTTCACACTTGCGGCGGCACTGCGTCTGCTGCGAATCCGACCTAAATGTCAGAAAACTGTATAGGCACTGGATAGGGGAAGGACTGCGACGCATTGCTTAAAACCCCATTCACTTGAATGGGGTTTTAAAGCAATGCGTGGGTGTGCGTCGCAATCCTTCCCCTATCCAGTGCCTATACAGTTTTCTGACATTTAGGTCGGATTCGTAGCGGACGGAGTGGCGCCGCAAGTGTGAACCCACCCTAAAATAACATCCCATGAAGCATGACACATTTTTCCTATATACCCCTTCCTATTACATTGTAGGCATTTGGAGGTAGAGTAGGCCATAAATATAATTAGGAGGTCTTAGTCTTAGGTTACAAGTACACAAATGTATACATCTATGGCCCGTGTGAAAATGGAACAGTTAGCTATGGATGTTATTGTGCCATCTGTGCCCTCCATGTATCCATCCATTTCATGTAGTGAGACTGGCCTGCAAAACGGACAGCAATCGGACCTGTTCTGAGATGTGCCCTAGGCTCACAGCCCCGTACATGGAACCATGATAATACATGGGCGTGCGTATGGGGCCATAAAAAAAAAAAGTAAAGTGTCAGGTGCACGAGGTGAAAAGTTGTTTATTATAAACAGACAGATCAGAATCCCATGAATGAAAGCCCAGACTAGTCCACACATCACTGAAAACTAACCACAAAAGGCCAGCTTATGAGGGTGCTGCCTGAGCAGACTTGTGGAGTCAAAGTCAGTAGAAATTTATCAACTTCAACATGGCTTCAAAATAAAGATAACAAACATTAAATTATTAATATTGTATGATGAATTTATTAAATGAATATTCAGTTTAGTAAGAATGTAGTAAAGTTGATCATATAAATTTATGTTATGCTGTAATTATTATATTCTATTACTAACACTAGATTCATACTAGTGTTCAGGTTTCCGTTCTTCGGGTCCGCTTAGGGTACCAAAAAAAAAAAAAAAAACATTCCAAGACTTATTGGATTACAGCTGGTCTCTATTTCCCAGTCAGGGCCCCAAAACACAGTCAGTCAGGGGCAGAGGTGGGTCAAATTGTGGTCAGTGACTTGCTAAGGCTGGATTCACACTAGCGTTGGACTCTCTGTAGGAGACATTGCCGCAGAATCCACTTAAAATCGGCGGAGAGAAAAGTCCCGCAAGTAGGTCTTTTCTCTCCACCGGTTTCAGTATAAAATTTGGTAATAACCACTTTTTAAGCGGACAGAATTTCTGCATGGGGACCCGAAAGACGTAATCCCGAACGCTAGTGTGAACCTAGCATAAGCAAGCACTTCCAGGAAGTTACTATGTGTCAAAATGAGATCAAGAAGACCATACGAGCAGGGATCCACTCAATTTATAAAAGGCAACAGTGGATATTGCTGTGTTTTTGTTTTTTGGGAAGGGGGGGGGGGTTAACCCCTTAGGTGCCTGCTGGAAACAAATTCCTGCTAGACAACCCTTTTAAACTGACCATACAAACCTGCTTTTGGCAGAATAGCCTGACAATCAAATTTGTGAGGGAATGGTCACGCTGAACCCTAAAGGATTCTCCCTTTGGGGGGAGAGGAAAAAAATATCAGGCGTCCAGAGATTTCAACTGGCCAGTCATCTGTCTGGATATGAGTAAGAGCTGTCAGCAGATTAGCCCTTTTTTTCTCGTGTAATTAAAAATGTAGCGGGTGTAAGAGCAGCATGGCAAAAGTACAACAAATATACAACAGGTCAGAGCTGTCCCAGTTATACAAGTCTATAGTTACATCCGGGCTAGAGGAATCCCAGAGAGACTGGCACCAGGAAATTTTCTGTTGGCGCGTCACTTAATGAGTTATTTTCTACGGATATGATTGTTCTTATAAACAACTTACATCTGGCTTATGGCGCGGTTAACTGGCTCCCAAAGTTTACAGTACATTGATCACCCCATATTATTATAATCTGCACAACAATAAAGGGGTCATATGTTTTCTGGATGAAGTTTACAAAAGTCATGATGGCAACAAAAAAAAAAACAAAAAAACTTGATAAATCACTAAAAGGTTTACCTGCACCCACATGGAGAAACACCTGTAATGTCCACTGATACAAACAAGCTGCAGCATCCAGAGATTCCCAATATGAGCTCTCTGTTCTCTAATGCAGAAGTACTAAAGTGTTCAGTACAGGGGCAGGATGTTCAGAGCTGCACCTACGCTAAACACTCAGCACCTGTGCAGTGGAGGACACAGCGGCCACCTTGAGAATCTATGAAAGCCTTGACTTGTTTACACCAGGGGAGATTCTCCATGTTGGTTTAGGTAAACCCTTTCCTATGACTTTCACTGCAGGATGGAAAATAAATCAGACTTGCACTGTGAAATGAAAGCTTGCTTTTGCTGTGTTCCTGTTGCCCATGAGCATATACATTGTAAAATTCCTTTATTCTGGAGAGGCCAAGTTCCCATCTGTGCCGGGCTGTCCGTTGTTCTGGTCCTTCAAAGGATACATACAGAGCTTGACAGACCCTCATTGACTATAATGGGAGTCCGTCAGACTTTAGTTTTTAAACTGAAATTGGCAGACAACAAAGTTGTGCGTGCAGGACTACCACGCAGATGTGAACTGAGCCTTAGAAAGTCTAAAACTGGCACTTGTTACCAGCATGGAAGTAAGACGTAACATGGAAGTTCTTAAAGTATGTAATAGATTTGTGCTGATATCTTATTTTATACTGTTTTTTTCTGCCCTTACAGGTGAGTTATGTATATTTTCATAACCATTTAGGACAGAACTGGTTCCACTGGTTTATCAATTAAAGGGAAATAAAACCTAAATATATCATGTCATAGAAGCATGTTATAGAACAGGAGGAGCTGAGCAGATTGATATCCTGAATGTTTTCCCACGACAACTATAGAACTTGTGGTTTATTCATTTACATCTCAGCTCAGTCTGGCCTTACGAGTCCAGGGAGGGTTAACTCACTGACGGACCTCTATCTCTATGCATATTTATACAGAGAATCATTGAGTCTCTCCACACTGGACTCCTAAGCTCAGCATGAGCAGGGATTTCAGCCATTAAAGGGGTTTTCCGGGCAAAAACGCTATTTTTAAAAAAGGTCTGTTAGTGCTATTAATGGGTTAATAAATGCACCCAAATACCTTTAGCAGTGTTTTGAGTGATTTTTCTGGGTTTCTCTAGGAGCTCCTGGCATCTTCTGCATTTATTTACATGGGTAGCTTCCTGCTGTCTTAACCTACAACTACCATGATGCATTGCTGTTCACTCAGATCCCTCCTCTCATTCCCTCCCCTCACAACCCCCCACCCCCCCCATTTCCCTAGCTAGCCCGTGGACTACTAGCCCTACCTACTTAACTAAGTAACTCAGTCCCCCAAACCCCCTCCATACCCCACGATACTTACCTGGGGGGGGGGCTGCTGGGAAATCAGAAAATGTGCCTGAGGTGGTCATATAGGTAAATATACAGTAAATTAGAAGTTAGGCGGGGGGAGGGGAATTAGCTTAGTATTAAAGTTTTAGTTTATGTCGGACAACCCCTTTAAGACTGGGGACCGACGCAGCGTAAACACCACGGTTTGGGCGCAGCATTTTACAGTCACTGCGAAGCGAATACCATCCACACATTGCAGAAAAATATGTGCGGTTTTGGAAATCACATGTCAATTATTCCTACGGAAACGCTGGCAGTTTCCCTATAGATATAATTGAGGCAGAAAATCCCCAGAATAAACCGATGTAGACTTTCTGTGAAAAGTGCTGCAGGAAAAACCACGATGCGTTTCCGCTGTGGTTTTTCCCGGCAGCGGCCCGCTTTGTGGAGCCTTAGACTTAAAAGGGTATTTATTATGTTACTATAAATTATCCTCTATCTTCAGGATTGGTGATAATTGTCTGATCCATGGCAGTCTTTTGCCCTGATTGGTTGCCAAAAGATACAACCATGAATGCAGGAACTTTCTACTGGCTGGGACTTATCAGAAACCAGCCATGATCTCCTTATTGTGGACAGGATATGAAAGCAGGGACACAACATTTATGAGAAGATAATCCGGTCACAATAAGGAAATCATTGTTGGGTGCCTGACCAGTCCCAGACCATTGAACGTTCCTGCATTCATGTCGTATCCATTGGCAACCGATCAAGCCAACAGATGTCACCACTAAGATGGTTACAGAAAATCTTTAAAAGTCTGCAAAATTTTTAAGTTTACCTTTAAATTGTCTATAAATATAACTTTGGTTATGTTCATAGGAAAACACCTCTAACCAGATTCGAGCTAAAGTAGAAGTGGACACATGTGTGTATATATAATATATATATATATATATATATATATATATATATATATATATATATACCCACACACAGGGCAAATTTATGAAAACTGGCGTTCCTCACATCAGTCTTCATAGCCCTGGAGCCTATGGAGGGTGCACCTCATATAGGATGTGGCGTATGCCTTTATTTATTTAGCTTACTTATATGGCGCCATCATATTCCGCAGCGCTTTACAGACATTGACAGTCACTGTCCCGTATAGTGCTCACAATCTACATTCCCTATCAGTATGTCTTTGGAGTGTGGGAGGAAACCCGGGGAGAACATACAAACTCCCTTACAGAGAGTATGTCCTTGGCAGGATTTGAACCAAGGACTCCGGCCCTTTAAGGCCTTTACGCCTTCTCATAAATCAGGTGAAACCTCCACCGGTCTGTTTGCCTAGATAGAAACGTATGCCAGGAATCTGGCGTAAATGATGGTAAATCTGTCGTCCATTGCACACCTTTGCCACACCCCCTTTTCGGTGAAGGCGGTGCAGATTTTATAAAGTCACAAACTTTTTTGCACAGAGCTGGCATACAAGGCATAGTAAATGTGGCCAATACACCAGTTCCACTACATGGTGCTATCATGTAACGTACTGTGATTTTGTCAGCCACATTAAAACTGAATTTGCCCCCATACAATCGCACCGGGCACCATGAAATGACAACTTGGAGCTGACAGACGTACACATCATGATATACAGTCATGTGATACATGTATAAAGTGTCACATCCACAACCTACGTCACGTCACATCACTTCCCCCACACTTGATACAACTTTATATGAAGTATTAGGAAGAGACAACGACAACGCAGGGCTCACAATCAGCCCGTCACCTAGCAACACTGCCAGTATGCCCCAATAAAAAGACCAAAAAGTCGCCAGGGTGCCACAGGCAGGTGGCATGACACAGCAACAGATATCAGGCAATAAATCTGGTCACCCTAGTGCCCAAACACTGCAAATAACTAGGTAAACTTGCTGGGAGTAGTAGTACTGACCGCTATATGATAGGGATTAATGCCAGGGTAAGGCTGACTAGTTGCACATAGGACATGATGCCCTGTCACAAGTCTCCTGCACTGCTCACTACTAGTCATAAGAGCCACTTCACTTGTACAAGCCAGGTGCACAGAGGCCTCTGCCCCAAATACGACGACCCTCCCCTTACCAGGCAGGCGCCATGTACCCACACACTACTGCACATCGGTGCCCACGCTGCCCGGGCTGGGTGCGGCCTGACCCCGTTGACATACTCACAGACAGCACGCTCATCCGGAGCGGAGGCTCCAGCACACACGCCATCTTGGTCATCCCGCCTACAGCCGCACTTTCCACACGGATACTTGTATATACACGAGCCCTCTGTGCACACAGGGCGGTATAGTCAGATTACTGCATGGGATAGAAAATATACACATTTTTTTTTTAGGTTATAGTGATATTGTTTTAAAATGAGGGAAAGGCTACGGCCGTGTGGAAAGTGCGGGCTAGAAACAAGCGACAGGTTTACGTGAAGTGACAGCTGCTGTGTACAGCGCCGCGCACATTCTGGACGTGGGATTATTTACCCGGCACCATAACAAGGGTGACAGGGCGGGAAAGGATATTTATACGGAATTACCTCACGCTGTAGCTTTAGCAGAGCATTGTACACAAGCGGCCTGTATCTGAGCATTGTGCAGTCACTGAGCCGCAGCTCAGCTCAGCTCAGCTCAGCTCAGCCTCTCGCCTGGGACTGCTGGGGGTGACAGGGCACATGTTGCACGTTTTCAGCCTGCACTGCTGGAGGTTGTAGTTCAGTGCATTTGCATATTAACCCCTTCATGTCCGGGACCTTTTTCCTGCTTCCTGACTGGACACATTTTTTGAGTATTTTTTATGGTACATGCGGATTTGAGGGCTATAACATTTTTTTTTTCATTCAGGTTAAATATTTTTATTGTCTTTTTTCAGATTTATTATTAGGTCATTTTTATTTATTTTTTAAATAATGGAAAAAAGGAGGTGTAACAGCTGTTTTTCACATTTTTCTTGAATTTTTTTTTCATGTAGATAATACATAGGCTTGTGTCACCTGTGATGTCATGTGGGCGTGGCAGTGACATTAGGACATTATACTTTGTAGGGAACAATCAGAACCATTATACTGTTTAGGGAGCACTAATGGAGAACTATACTGGCGGGAGGGGGCAATAATGCCCCATTAATACCCCCCACATAGTATAGTGCACCCTACACACACACTTTAATGCTCCTTAGGCTGGGTTCACACTACCATTGTTAAAGGGGTTGTCTGGGCAAAAATTTTATTTTTATAATAGGCCGGGTGAGGGGAAAAGATGTAAAAAAAAAAAAAAAAAAAATTATATTCACCTTTCCCGATGCCTCCCTGCGTGGTCTGGTGGAAGCCCCGCCGCACATGACCACTGAGGCCAATCAGGCACTACCTGTGACATCCCAGGGTCATTTCCTGAGGCTGCTGATTGGCCTCAGTGGTCACATGACCGCTGAGGCCAATCAGCTCCTTCAACAGAAGGGATCTGGGATATCACAGCTGGCGAGGCGTTTCACTTCAAGAAGATACAGGAGCAGCAGGACTAGACCGTACAAGAAAGACACTGGAAGACAGTGTCCATCATGTTGTTTACATTAGTGTTAATAGGAACGAACACAGACTCAGTCTGTGTCTGTTTTCTTCCACAGTTAATGACCATTGCTGTCATCCTATGACGGAAGACAGCAACGGACATTAACAACGGTAGTGTGAACCCAGCCTTAGTGTCCCCCTTACAGTATAATGACACATTAGTACTCCGCACAAGTTATAAAGCCTTATTAGTACCCACTCAGACAGTATAATGCCACATTATATTATGCAGAGACACCAAAAGAACATTATACCTTCTGGAAGCCACTAACAGGGCTTTGTGTCTATGCATCTGAACTGTTACCTAATAACCCTCTTAATCTTCCTTAGTATACCAGTTAATAACATTGACCTTTCTACTCCATTTTATCACTAGGGAAGCTTATATAAATACGAAATGTTTTTTTCCTAATTTTCCTTGCCCAAACCTGGGCTGCATCAGACGTGGCTTATCCAAAAAAATAGGGTATATAACAATATTTATTAATATTAATGCTGCGGGAAAATCTAAAGTTTAGTTACAAATGAAGCGGCATTATAAAGTGTCTATAGTGGAATAGGATGGCATAGATAGGGGTGTCCCCATCTCAGGATATCCCTCTATTACCACGCTGGGCGACTAGTCACGCACTTGAGTTACAGGTGACTAGGCTGCTGCTGAATCTACCTCTGAAGCTCCTAATAAAACTACTGAGCTGATATACAGTACATTGATACAGGGGCCCTGGGTAGTCTACCTGGTGAGGCTTTCAGAAATCTTTGCAAGTAAAGTAAAGCTCTATCTTTCATTACTGTTGCCTTTACAGTCAACAGTCCAGCATTATAATATTCACTATATTGCCAAAAATATGTGGACACCTACAGTATATGAATATATTGGCCACCAAGCCAGAGGCATTACCATGGAGTTGGGCCTTCTTTTGGGAACTGCGCATGCCACTTGAGTTCCATGTCTCTATGGACCTTGGTATGTAAATATGCAAGAGGAAAGGATATAAGGTTTGAATGCTTTTGCTTCACCAAGGAAACATTTTTCCTGAAAATCCCAATGCACATTTTTGTGCCTCACGGAGCAGTCTGCAACACTAGTAATGAGAGGTAATTTTTAGGTACGGTGCTGTTCAGCACTTGACAGCCCAGCTCTGTGACTTTGCATAGTCTGCTTTTTTGTGCCCGAGCTGGGGCTACTACTAGATTCTTCCACTTCACAATGATAACATTTGCAATTGACAGGCAGATCTAGCAGACCAGAAATTGTTCACAAACTGGCTTGTCCTCACATAGCTCTGGAAAATAAAAACATTATGTGGCTTTGAATATGGCAACGCTAAAAAAAAGTTGTTTATTTTGTGAAAATGTTTAATTTGATATTACTTGAATGCACTATTCCACAGAATCAATGATATATAATCAATAGAATCAATAACATATAATTTCCCTTACGTCCTGCAGCAGCACAATATGGGTGTTCCTGCTTTTACTTTATAACTTACACAAGGGGGGAGGTCTCTTTGCCCTCTTATAGGGTAGCGTAGTCATGCATATTTTATGTTAATTAATAGTTCCGCCTGTCCTACCAGGGGCAGGAATACCCCATATTGTGCTGCTGTTAGGACTAAGGGAAAACAGATTAACATCATAATCAAAAATTGTACTACATGGTCAATGCTATAAAAAAAAACCCTTATAAAATAAAAATGTCATATGTACCCCAGAATGATACCAATGAAAACAGAACCTCATTCTGCAAAAACAAGCCCTCAAAATATTATGTTCTGTACAGTGAACACTATAAAAAATATTCTGAATTACTGTTTTTTTTCCAGCAAACTAAACTTTTGTTGCTTTATATAAACCATATATAGAAAAAAGAGCAAGCACCAATGAATGAGAAGAATATTAAAATATATAATGTATTTGTGCAGAAATATAAAATATGTAAATACAGACAGTACATGGGTAGAAAGACCATATGGGAAAAAAAAAACAAGAAACTCCCCTCCTACAAAAATGCGCTGGTAAGACATATAAACACTGGTGAGTAAACAGATACAGGTACTCATACAATAGTAGCAATATACTGCACAATGCACATGTAAACAATAGGACATGTATCGCTCAAACTTACATCTAGAATGCAAAACCGCCAGCGCTTCTGGAGAGGGGAGAGAAGCGCGTTTCCAGTCACTTTGTGTTGTAGTACACGTTGCACTGTATTTTGTTGTATTTTTTGACACATATACATTAGCATTTATAGCGTTGATTTATATTTTTACAGCTTAAACCAAATATTTAAAAAGCATTTATGTTTTGGTTTTTTTCCCACTATTTTAGCCATTACTTTTTGTATACATTTTATTTTTTAATAACTATATATAATTATTTAACAATACTATACTGGTATGTATCTGTATGTAACAGTATACATATACTAATAGTGTACAGGCAGTTGTTGGATATACCTAACATCTGAGATATGGTCAAACTGGCCTGAGTTAGTGGACATTGGGCACTCTGCTCATACTAGATATGGGCCTTGATCGTATCACAGAGACTTCCTGAAATGTCTACAAGTGCATCTCAATAAATTAGAATATCTTTTTCTTTCTTTCAGTAATTAGATTAAA
This sequence comes from Leptodactylus fallax, assembly GCA_947044405.1. Taxonomy (NCBI): domain Eukaryota; kingdom Metazoa; phylum Chordata; class Amphibia; order Anura; family Leptodactylidae; genus Leptodactylus; species Leptodactylus fallax. The sequence continues at coordinate 4,235,162 of CAMRHE010000077.1, read as the reverse complement.
AAAGTGACCTTCTATATTTTCTAGATTCTTTACACACAGAGTCTTCTATTTCAAGGGTTTTATTTCTGTAAATGTTGATTATGGATTACAGGTAATGAAAACCCAAATCTAAGAAAATTAGAATATTGTAAAAAAGTTCAGTATTGTAAATTCAGTGTGTCACCTGCCAAGGTTTCCTAAGCCTTTAAATGGTCCCTCAGTCTGGTTCAGTAGGACAAACAATCATGGAAGACGCTGATTATGAATTGAATTACTGAAATGAATGAACGTTTCAAAGATATTCTAATTTATTGAGATGCACCTGTAATTTAGGCAATGCTCTGAGAGTTGTGATTTGTGCAGCTACTGCTGGTGTATCTTGTATAGTAAGATTAAGAAGACCATATACCGTATTTTTTGGACTATAAGACGCACCGGACCATAAGACGCACCTAGGTTTTAGAGGAGGAAAATAGGGCAAAAAAATTTTGAAGCAAAAAATGGTAAAATATTTAATATATGGGAGTTGTAGTTTTGCAACAGCTGCAAGGCCACATTGACAGGTGTTCCTGCAGCTGTACAGGGATGCATAGGGCATCTTTTTTTGCGGGGCCAGGTGTTCTTTTTAGTTATACCATTTTGGGGAATATCTATTGCTTAGATCACTTTTTATTCAAATAGTTTGAGAAACAGTGAAAGAAACGGTGGTCAAGCACTTTTGATTCTTTTTCCCGCTATGACGTTCATTGTACAGGAAAAATATTTTTATAAGTTTGTAGGCCGGGCGTTTTTGGACACAGGGATACCTAATGTGTATGTGTTTCACAGTAATTTTCTACTTTTATATGTATTCTAGGGAAAGGGGGTGATTTAGAACTTTTATTTATTTTATATATAAATATATATATTTTTTTTACTATTTTATTAGTCTATGGGAGATTCAGTACAATGCTATTACGGCTGGTCATAGACCAGCCCAGCCGCAATAGTAATATTGCTATGACAGGCCTAGGAGCCTTCATAAGGCTCCCGGCTGTCACAGGAACAGAACGGCTCCTGTGATCTCGCCGTGCGGGAGCCGGCCTGCAAATTCAAAGGTAAGGGACCAGCCCTGGTGGCTACTTTTTTACTTTAGGGGGGGCTTTAAAGTAGTAATGCCTGCGATCAGACTGGAGTCTGATCGTGGGTATTAGCTCTGGGTCTGCACTGTACATTACAGCGTGAGACCCGGTAGCTATGTCAACCGTTCTGCAGTAGAGCGGCCGCCACCATCTTTACAGACCGGCAGATGCCGGGATGGGTTCACTGACACCCGCTCCTCCGATCCCAGGGCCCGCACATCGCCCAATTCCTGCCGCTGCAGGAAGCCGGCGGCGTTAGGAGTGGGGTAATGCTGTGACCCCGCTCCTCCGAAACCCCCTCCCCTTCCTCCAAAACTCACTTTCGGACAATAAGACGCATCCCCCATTTTCCTCTCAAATTTTTGGGAAAAAAGTGCGTTTTATAGTCCGAAAAATACTGTACCTTGCTGACAGATTCCAAGCAGCAACAGGAGTCTTTTTATTTATTTATTTATTTTACAGTAGACAGAGCAATATCAAACTGAAAACAACCAAAAAGTAACCATTTAGCATTAAAAACACGCTACAATTTAGATTGTTGACTACACAGGCAAATTTTCACAGGTGCGCCATTTTTTTAGACTACTTTTAGGCTGAGGCCCCACATTGCGGAAACGCAGCTTTCTTGATGCAAGTTTTGGTGTAGTTTTTTGCATTTTTGGAGCTTTGCGTGAAATTATATAATTTTTTATTTTTTTTTCCAATACACACAAAGGAAATAAACGTGTATAACAAAACGTGTAATTGCAATAATTTTCTGGAAACAATTCAGGGGTGCTAACACTTATGGCCATGACTGTATAAGACTTGTTTGGTGCTTAGTTTTCCAAGAAAATAATAAAATAGGTTAAGTGCACCTCCTAGTGGCTGAAAAGAAAATATGCAGATTTTAGAGTTCTGCCTTGAATTTGTGCAGATTTATCTATATCCCCACCATATTTGGGGCAACATGCTTTCAGATGTGTATGTAATTTGTGAATCACTTGCAGAACTGACATTCACGTTGATGCAGGAAATTATATTGGTATTTCAGTGTTTTTCATCCCTTTTGTAACTTTTTCTTTATCAGTTTAATCACAATCTATACTCCCTCATCGATACTTCTTCACTTGATCGGTTTCTGCATACGTTTATTCAATGCGGTTTTAAAGCCAAAACCAGAAAGTATAATGGTCTGTACCAACATCGCAGCGGGCACATGCCGCCATAAGTGATCACTCCGTTATAGAGGTAAACATATCATTCCATCATTAGTGGCTGCATGCAGGTGGGGTTTCCTCTGCATGTGGCAGTGACTGTCGCTACTTACCCTCCCATAGGCTGAAGGCAAATATTCATAACAAAGTTGCCATGAAATTCACAAAAAAATGTTTTATGTTAATCCACAATATATATTGACATGCTGCAGATTTAGGGCTCGTTCACATGTCGGAATCTGATGGACCTTTAAAATGCAAAATACAAGTTAATTTCTGCAACATGGGGAGGAGATTAGCAAAATCCTACCTTCTGTGTGGCTACTGTAAGGGTATGTTCACACATGGGGAATCGTCTGCAGATTTTCTGCAGCAGAATTATGTGCACATTTTAAATCCACAGTTATGTGGTGAGGTTTCACTGTGGATTTTACTCTTTGTGATATACTGTTTGGAAATACTGCAGCATATCACTGCATATTCTAAGTGATCTTTATGTACCATCTGCGATTCCGCAATCCTGCACTCTCAGCCTAGAATTACACAACAGGTGGGTGAAAATGGCTGTGAAAAAATGCCCATTTTCACAAATCCCTCAGACATTGCAGTGTATAGAAGGATCCATAAAAATGGACAAAAATAGAGCATGACCTATATTTTGACGGTCCATTACAAAGCCATGTTTATAGCCCCATTTACAAAAGTGAAAATAATTGGCCGTGTGACAGCTGTTTAAAAAAAACAAAAAACAGCTGTCGCACGGCCAGTTATGACATTCGAGTGAATATAAGGTTAGGCTGGGGCAACACAATTGCAATGGGTTAGCCACCATGAACTTATTGGTGCCTAACCCACTATACTCTACAGCTGCAGCTATATGAGGCTGAGGCCCCACGTTGCATAAACGCTGCTTTTTTTGTTGCGGTTTTTTGAGCCAAAGCCCAGAATGTCTACAAAAGGAATGGGAAATATATAGGAAGTTCTTCTACTTCTACCTTCTGCTCAATCCACTCCTGGCTTTGGCTCAAAAAAAAGCAACAAAATCTGCAACAAAAAAAAAGCTGCGTTTCCGCAATGTGGGGCCTCAGCCTGAAGGAGATTCAAACAAATCTCATCCACATGATGTGACTGAAATCACAAAGTGACTTGCACTACAGAGTTAGGGCTAGGGCTACAACAGAGTGACAATGGCCACAACTCTCATCGCCGGGTTGTCCTGCAACTCTTTCATTAATACTAGTGAATGGAGTCACATTGAGACCACTAGGGTAACATGGCCTCAACTTCTAGTTGCAAAAGACTTGAGCAGTATTCAAACTGCCATGTAACCCTAGCCTTAAAGGGGTTGTCTAGGAATTGGATAAACCATGGAGGAGGCCAAGAGAGGTGGCCTGCCACCGTCGTCCGGAAACCCTGCCCCCGATTAGTTCTCCCACGGGTTGGTGGAAAGGAAATAGTATATATGTGATTGTAGTGCAAAGCTGAGGGCTGGGAGAGTGAACTGCAGCATAAAACCACCCAAACTTCGGCTTACAGGGGCCTTACTTGGGCTGAAACTGTACCTCAGTTTATTGTTCCAAACTTGCCAACTCATATTATGCTTGAGGGAGGTGATAGACTCTCTTTAAAATGTAGCTCCCATTTTAGCGAAATCTTACTTTTATTAAGTCTTCAGAATAGTTAATCAAAATTTCTATAATGCAAGACTTCAGGGAGAGGAGATCACACAGGCTGCACTGTATCATGGTGTAAACAGGGAGACGTGAACTTACAGCAGAATCTACAGGGAAGGGTGGGGGAATTCACGCACTCCTTAGTATCGCTGTCAGCATAATGCTGTTTTCACACTACCGAGTCTCGGATTTTCTGGCCTGTACATTACGCTGGGAGAAGGACTCCTAGCATTATAGTTACCAATGATGCTAGGAGTCTCTGCCTCCCAGCGACATACTGTCCTGTAATATAATCACTATGGGACAGTATATCACTGGGAGGCAGGACTCTTAGCATCATAGATAACTATACCGCTAGGAGTCCTTCTCCCAGCATAAGGTACAGGGAAAGCCGCCTAAGACTGTATTCACACTTGCGTTGGAGTCCATAGGAGACTCCATCGCAGAATCCACTTAAAATTGGCAGAGAGAAAAGTGCTGCAAAGATGACTTTTCTCTCCGCCAGTTTCAGTATAAAACTGGAAGAAACAGGGTCTACATCTTTCGGGTCCCCATACAGAAATCCAAACGTTAGTGTGAACTGGGGCGAAGAGATCCTCATGAGCTACAGTCTACTACTAGTGAATGAGATTTTGTAAATCCCTATTCACTTGTATCATACTGGACTTTAAATTGAATTAGCTTTTACATACAATAATTTTTTATTACATAGGCACTCCTGGTCAGGGCATCTTATTCACATCTTCAGCATTTATGGCACAGCCACAAGCAGGGGCGTAAATATCGGAGTAGCAGCGGTAGCGGCTGCCACAGGGCCCGGAACATTATGGGGCCCAGAGCCCTGTGGCAGCCGCTACCGCAAACCCCACAAACACTGCTATCGTTATACTCCGGGGTCTTTTGAGACCCCAGAGTATAACGATCAGGGGCCCAGGGGAGGTGAGGGAACATAAAAAACACTGTAAGTCACCACTCCTACGCTCCGCAGGCTTCGGGCCTGTTTGGTGATGTCCCAGACATCAGCCGACGTCATTATGAGACGCCAGCCTCACTCACGCGAGATCTGGTCCAACATTGAAGATGGCTGAAGTAGCGCAGCAGAGCCAGGGAGAGGTAAGAAGCATTGTTTTTTATGTTTGTATCTTCCCCTGGGTCTCCGAGTATAATAATCGTTCATGCGTAGTCCACTATGGGGCATAATACTGTGTGCAGGGGCCACTATGGTGCATACTACTGTGTGTAGGGGCCACTATGGGGCATACTACTGTGGGCAGGGGCCACTATGGGGCATAATTCTGTGTGCAGGGGCCACTATGGGGCATAATACTGTGTGTAGGGGTCACTATGGAACATAATACAGTTTGCAGGGGCCGCTATGGGGCATAATACCGTGTGCAGGGGCTGCTATGGGGCATAATACCGTGTGCAGGGGCCGCTATGGGGCATAATACCGTGTGCAGGGGCCGCTATGGGGCATAATACCGTGTGCAGGGGCCGCTATGGGGCATAATACCGTGTGCAGGGGCCGCTATGGGGCATAATACCGTGTGCAGGGGCCGCTATGGGGCATAATACCGTGTGCAGGGGCCACTATGGGGCATAATAGTTTGTGCAGGAATGCGGTTTATGTGGAATGGGGGGGTTTGTGCGAGGGGGTTGGGGGCGGCGGTTCGGGGGGGGGGGGGCAATGTCAAATGTTCACCTTGGGGCCCAGCCATTCCTAGTTACGCCACTGGCCACAAGATATATTATAAATGCTTGATAGGTGCATGTCCCACATCTAGCTGAGCAGGGGTTGCCGTTCACCACTAAAGTTCAGTGTGCTTGCTCATGGCTTTCTCCATTAAAGTCTGTCACACTAGGTCCACACTAGCGTTTGAGTCTCAGTACGAGACTCCGTCCTACATTCCACTTAAAATCGGCAGAGAGAAAAGTCCTGCAAGAAAGGCTTTTTTTTTCTGCCATTTTCAGCGGAAACCCAGAAGGCCCCATTATAGTCTGTGGGGTCCTTTTTAAGCGGAGAGGGTCTCTGTCTTTCAGGTCCCCAAGCAGACCTAAGGATGGAAACCCAAACACTAGTGTGAACCTAGCGTTAGCGCAAAGGCAAAAAGCCAAGAAAAAATTTCAATTCACATCTGTATTGCAGTGTAGGAGAATGCGGTGGCTGGAGTCAGAAGACATGGATCACTGTACCCCTTCTCCAGACAGTCTGCTGCAGAGGAAGGATGAAGGGGGGGGGGGGGAACAGAGCAAGATCCTGAAATTTGACAGGTTACTACATTATTGTTACCTTCAGCCTGAACCGCTCTGCTACATGGCACACATTATTGTAAATGCTCTGTCATCTGTATTGTGCCTTGACATTTCATACAATTTTTTTTTTTTCTTTTGGAGTACCCGGTGTAGATGTCTGGATATAAAGTGTAATTTTTCTTTTTTAAATATTTACAAGCCGTCAGATTTTGATTAATCAAATCTGACAGACTTTATTAGGCTTCTAAGCTGCAGGCATTCACTCCTGCTCTACACGCTGCGCTCCATGTCCTGGTCTTCTATTCATTGTTAGCTTCATAGTGGCTGTGCTTGGTGTCCATAGCTCAGCCCATTTACTTGAATAGGACTGGCTGCAAACAAGCTATGTGACCAACAACTCGTGGTGGTGCTCAGGGTGTTGGACCCCGGCTGTTCTTCACTTGATGATGTATCCTAAGTTTAGATCATCAACCAATAAGAAAATCCCTTTCAGAAGCCATACACATTAGAAGATTGTCATACAGATTTGGTGGGATTGGCTGACCGTTTAATGGGTATAGGATCCTCCCAACTCTCCCCTAATGGGATATGTCAAGAGTTCAATACTTCCATTTAGTACTGTACAACATGCACTGCTCAACTAAACCAAGCATGCATGTGTATGGAGGGACCAGGTGAGATAGTTGTTTCATGTGTATGTCCTACATTAGTTACTATCATAGATACCATTAACTTTAGGCATCTGCACCACTCAGGAAGTGCTAGATAGTAAGCCCTGTATACTATCTAAATGAAGAAAGCATGAGAACAGATGCCCTAACTTCTTAGGTCTGCCTAGTCCTATACAATTCCTTTTACTAGACAGGACTTAGGCTGACTGGAGTTTTGTCCAAAATGAAATCAAAGAGAAAAAAATGGCTGTTCCTAAGTGTTCAATAATTGTGTGGGAAAAAAAGACTAAGGCTGCACTACTGAAAGATTCTGATGGTATTGTGTGATCAGAATCTCTTACCTGGCTTGACAAGTTGCAAACACTTGATGCGTATGACAATAGTGCACCTGATAAATATCTGGAGGAGACAAAGGGTGTGTCCCCACAATGTGGCCAAAACAACATGGCGGGTGGGTAGTTTTTACAAATAGCTTGTTAGCCGCTTGCACAATTTTGCTGGTAACAGTACAGTTTAGCCCGCAAAACTGCACAGCCATTAACACTCTGTTAGTACAGCCTCAGGCTGCAAATGGACCTGCAACTTCAAGTAATCCTATCTAAGCTACAAGAATGACCTCAACTATGAGAGACAAAATGAGAAAACACATCCAGAAAATCAGTATGATTTTTTAAGAATTTATTTGCAAATTATGGTGGAAAATAAGTATTTGGTCACCTACAAACAAGCAAGATTTCTGGCTCTCACAGACCTGTAACTTCTTCTTTAAGAGGCTCCTCTGTCCTCCACTCATTACCTGTAGTAATGGCTCCTGTTTGACATTGTTATCAGTATAAAAGACCCCTGTCCACAACCTCAAACAGCCACACTGCAAACTCCACTATGGTGAAGACCAAAGAGCTGTGGAAGGACACCAGAAACAAAATTGTAGACCTGCACCAGGCTGGGAAGACTGAATCTGCAATAGGCAAGCAGCTTGTTGTGAAGAAATCAACTGTGGGAGCAATAATTAGAAAATGGAAGACATACAAGACCACTGATAATCTCCCTCGTTCAGGGGCTCCACGCAAGATCTCACCCCGTGGGGTCAAAAGGATCACAAGAATGGTGAGCAAAAATCCCAGAACCACATGGGGGGACCTAGTGAATGACCTGCAGAAAGCTGGGACTAACATAACAAAGGCTACCGTCAGTAACACACTACGCCGCCAGGGACTCAGATCCTGCAGTGCCAGACGTGTCCCTCTGCTTAAGCCAGTACATATCCGGGCCCGTCTGAAGTTTGCTAGAGAGCATTTGGATGTTCCAGAAGAGTATTGGGAGAATGTCATATGGTCAGATGAAACCAAAGTAGAATCGTGTTTGGAGGAGAGTGAATACTGAGTTGCATCCAAAGAACACCATACCTACTGTGAAGCATGGGGGTGGCAACATCATGCTTTGGGGCTGTTTCTCTGCAAAGGGACCAGGACGACTGATCCGTGTACATGAAAGAATGAATGGGGCCATGTATCGTGAGATTTTGAGTGCAAACCTCCTTCCATCAGCAAGGGCATTGAAGATGAAACGTGGCTGGGTCTTTCAGCATGACAATGATCCCAAGCACACCGCCAGGGCAACGAAGGAGTGGCTTCGTAAGAAGCATTTCAAGGCCCTGGAGTGGCCTAGCCAGTATCCAGATCTCAACCCCATTGAAAACTTTTGGAGGGAGTTGAAAGTCCGTGTTGCCCAGCGACAGCCCCAAAACATCACTGCTCTAGAGGAGATCTGCATGGAGGAATGGGCCAACATACCAGCAACAGTGTGTCCCAACCTTGTCAAGACTTACAGAAAACGTTTGACCTCTGTCATTGCCAACAAAGGATATATAACAAAGTATTGAGATGAACTTTTGTTATTGACCAAATACTTATTTTCCACCATAATTTGGAAATAAATTCTTAAAAAATCAGACAATGTGATTTTCTGGATTTGTTTTCTCATTTTGTCTCTCATAGTTGAGGTCTACCTATGATGACAATTACAGGCCGGCCTCATCTTTTTAAGTGGGAGAACTTGCACAATTGGTGGCTGACTAAATACTTTTCCCCCCCCACTGTATATAAATGTCAGAGGTAAATATATACATGAACAGAGCATGCATGTACATTGAAGGGGAGGACGGAAGGAATAGCTGTTGTCCAAATGAATGTTAGGTTGACAGATACTGAAATACTATCATATCAAAAGTCACAAAACCAAAACCACTTTCTGATTCACTTTGCTTTAATGTTACATTAAAAATCAATATTTTAGGATTCAAGTAAAACATTATCTGAAGGTGCAAATACAAAAGTTATGTTCAGAGCATGTTCTATCACTTTGTTGAGAATAATGTACACTTGTTTCGCAGGGAAGGGTAAGGGTGCTGAAAAATCTGTGTTTTCAGGATAAATATAAATGGATGGAAGGTAAAGTGCAAGAGGTCCACAGTGTTTTGTTCTTCCGCATGAGGAGGGGAGGCCAATCACATCAAAGTAACAGAACAGCCATATTGGGGTGAGAAGTGCTGAGATGCAATACGTCTTCTATTCGGCTGAGGCCAACCATACACACAGCTTCAAGGGAGTTTTTTTTGTAAAACTGTACATAACATTTTACATGTCATCAGCTGCTTAGAAACCTCTTTAGTGCTGACTAGTCTATCAGCTTCATAACTGTCCGGGTTCAGCTACATGCAGATCGCAGATGACTTCCTTAAGTGCTTGTAGAATATTGCTTCAGACATGTATCCTTGATGCAGACAACAGAGCTGGGGTTGAGCAGGTCTGTGTATTCTAAAGACTTAAGATTGTGACAGCGGGTTATTAACAGTCAACTGGACATGCTTAAAGAAAAGCATAGAAGGCATCATCCTATCAATCGTCCAGCATGGGAAGTGACTGGAACAGAAAACCAGCACTGCTTTCTTATAGAGTTTTGCGTTTCGAGAATGGAGTGGATTACTTTTTTATCGTTTTGTGGTTTCTTACTTTTAACACTATGATAAAAAGAAAAAAAATAAGAGCCAAACAAATTCCCGCCAGCTGTAGAGAAACAGAGGCAGCTTCCTAGACGGTGTTCACAATAATCTGTGTAGAAAATGCATACTGAAGAGGCTTGTTCTTATTTTCCTTGGGATCAATTGCTGCAGCACCCACTTCTTGGCTGCTGATCTGAGCCCTGGAGATTCACGCCTCTGTTGCGGGCAGCATGAGTTGGATTTTGAGCATCTGATTTAGGCATTTTCTTTGCTACATGGGAAGAAAACAAGGGATAGAGTTTGGTTATTTTTCTTTGCTTGATGTAAATTGTAAGGATTGACTGCAAACATACACAGGCCAGAAATAACTTTAAAATCTGTCTAAGGCTACATGTACACAAGCATGTGCATCTATGAGTCCATGATATCAATGTGCTGTCCATGACCTCCATGGACCCAATCATCTCATTAATGAGTCCAGACTTAGGTGCCATATACTGCACACATTAAGTACAGAAGAATCTGCTCCATAACTGTATCTCTCTCACACAGAAGCAGAACCAGGTCTGTGGAGCTGGGAGGCCAAACCCACCAATTCCACAATTCCGATTTTTAGTTCAGGGCCCCACGTTGCAAAAAACGCTGCATATTACTGTACCTGCAAAGTGGATGGGATTCTGGCTAAACCCATCCAAAAAAATCTGCAGTGGAAATGCTGCAATTTCAAAAAAAACTCTTGCATTTTGGCAAACCGCAGCTAGTCAATAATACCTACAAAAATGCTGGCATTTTCCATATAGGCATAATAGAGACAGAAAGTCCGCAAAAGAAAACACTGCAAACACGATGTGTTTCCGCAGCATTTTTTGGCTGTGGTTCGCTACGTGGGGCCTTAGCCTTACTTTTCCACAGCCCAGCTCCTTCATAAATGGCAGACAGTCAAGGTATTTCAGACGCAGTAAAGTTCCTTTGTTTGTTTGTTTTTTTGTTGCAGAGCCAAAACCAGGTGGGGATTGAGCAGAAGGGAGAGTTAAGTGTTTCCTTTATATTTCCCATTCTCTCCTACTGGGTTTGGCTCAAAAAAAAAAAAAAAAAATCACAGCAAAATCTGCATTGCGTTTTTTTCGGCAGTGCTTTTCACAGAAAGGGACTGTAAAATACCGTGGTTTTTGCCGCAAAGTTTACACCACATGGGGCTTCAGCCTCATACACATGCATGTTCAGGCATGTGTTCTCAACGTGAAGAGGAAATTAAACCACTGATAATTGTCATCAAGAGAGAGTCAGGACACCCCCATACACATTAGATGGTAGGTCGGCCTGTTAGGTCACAGTGCAATGTAGTACCCCGCCAATTTACATATCTTTACCCATACATCTATCATAACCTCATTTAGCCAAACAAATTTCATTTCTTAATTTGCCATTTGAAAGCGGAATACAATATATAATAGATACACGGTGACCTTTCACTTCCTACAGAATCACACGTGACCTACCAATTGCTAGAAACAACTCATTAACATTCATTGCAGTTTTTGCTGAGGTTTCCATGAATAACAGTCCAGTGTCTTCTGCATACGCCTGAGCTTCCTGCGGGAAAAGAAATATAGGGATTCTTACAATGGGAAATAAAAGCAGAGTACATTAAGTGCATCTAGAAGACAGCATTGTATTCATTCACTGGAATAATCGATATATTACTGAAATGAAATAGATCCACTTTGTATTGTTCTCTGGATAACTTTTATTCACACGTGTTACTGACATATTGGAAAAAAGTGTTTCGCTTCACAGTCTGAATGGCGCACCCCTCCTCAAGTAGTACGAGACCACCAGGGATAGCCAAAGTGCAGTGTCCGATAGGGGAAAAACTGATGAGATGGGGAAACCTATTTAGCCTATGAGCATATGGATGACTTAAGCCACTGTATGCCTCTCAGGACCCCGTCACCTTCTGTCTCAATGCTTACTGGGCCCCACTGCTTTCTATTGTCTGGTCCGTCCTTGCAATGACTAGTGATTGGTAGACAGTAGAAATAGACTGGGACCCAGTAAGCGCCAGAATAAGGACTGGTGAAAAATGGTTGGGTGAATATTACTTCTTTCATGTTTTTAACCCATTATGCGCCTATTTATTTTTTTCAACGCTGAACAGTCCTATTAACGCTTCTTGGAAATCCAGATAAACATAGCCAGTAAAGCAGCCAACCTCAAATTCCACCATCCTCTTCTCTGCCAAGTCTGACTTGTTACCAGCCAAGGCAATCACAATGTTGGGACTGGCTTGCCGCTGTAATTCTTTAACCCATGCTTTTGCCCGGTCAAAGGTTTCCTGTATCAAGAAATAAAGACAAAGATTTTAGATGTGATGTACTTATAAGATACTTATTTATTCTGTCATAATCTTCTAAATGGCACTCTATTACATTATATAACATTTACAATTATATTAGTATTCAGATGGGACTCCAAGGTTATATAAGAGGTGTCAACTTTAATTGTAATCCTGTTTGTGATGAGAATAAGATGACTACTGAAAAGTGATCTATACAGAATAGAAAGTGTTACAAAAAAAAAAAAAATATGAAGCAAGTTGAAAGAAGTTTTGATTAAAATAATCTGACTGGTATGTTATACTACTGGTATGTGTCTACAAATCATGTGCAAAGCTTTGTGTTTCCACAAAAGCTGCAAATAAATCCTGTGTAGTCTGATCCTGGAGTCACATGATGCTACATTTCAATTGAAGCTTTTCAATAAAATCGTACAGAAACTCCGGACTAACAAAAAAACAAAGTAATAATCTGGAACCATAAAGACATTTCCTTTGGAGCTGTATGCACAAAACAGGATATTTCTAATTGGGATTTTTGACACAATATTTCAAGTTGTGCAATAAAAAGAAGTAGGTAAATGTGCACATAGCCCTGGCAGCATAGGAACGTCAGGGCTATCATTATGTGGTAATAACCCGTGTCACCTGCTCTTCTTCTAGATTTCCCATCAACACATGTTGTGAAAACCAAAATTATTAATGATGCATTTTGAAAACTGACAGAAATCAGTATACAATATGGCAACCTCCACTTCTTAAAGGGAGTCTATCACCAGGTCCTAGTATATATTACACCCCCCACCCTGCAGATAGATTAGGGTCACCGGAATCAAATGGAGTTTTATCATTGTAAATAGGTGACTCTGTTGCGGTTTTTTACCAACGTGCAAAAGAGCTCTTTGGAGCAATGAGGGCGTTGCCATTGCTCCAAAGAGTTTATTTGCACATTGACACACATGGCAAAATCTTGGCAACGGAGGCACCAATTCACAAGAGAAAAACGCCATTTGATTCCGGTGACCCTAACCTATCTATCTGCAGGGGGGGGGGGGTTAATATGCTGGATACTGGTGACAGACTCCCTTTTATGCATACATCCAACTGTAAAACAATGAATATTAAAAGTAAATATAAGAAACTTTGTAATATATTATTAAAGAAAAATGCTCCCATCTCCATGGATCAGGCTGCTCTCCTTCTCCTCCCTTTAGCGTTGTCATTGCCTATAGAACCTGTAAGCAAAGAGTGAACACAGACCGTGAGCCTCAGACACAGAAGTATATGGAGAGCGGAGAAGGCTGCAGCTAACTCTAGTATATGCCTTGTAAGATAAAACTGTACAGGGTAAAACAATAAAAATCACTTACTACTTCACAGACTTCTATGTGTGAGGCTGACAATCCATATCCACTCTTTGGATATGGCTCCTATTGGTAATAACACGGTGAGTGAAGGGACGGGGAGTATCGACAGAGACAAACATTTTTCTTTAATAAGATATATTACAAAGTTTTTATACTCATTTGTCCTAATCCATTTTAGAAAAGTTGTTTTATGATTGAAGGAACACTGCAAACTGTTAAGCCATATTCTTATTAAAAAGGAGGTTTCTATTAGGACAATTACATTTGTTGGGTGACACCCCAAGTACCTAGTGTGTATCCTCACGTTCTCAGCCACACCTGGCTCAAAAATAACCTCAGCTAAGCACAAAACAACAAGGATTATTATGAATCAAAGCAATAAACAGCCCGAAGAGACAGACGAGAGGGACGGCTGCTGATTCATCCCTTCTACTTCCTAGTTACAAGAAATATATTCATTTACTTCAAGACAAAATTACATTGCTGGATCTGTCAATGCCTTAAAGAGGTTTCCCCATAATCAGATTTGAATTTGTGGGCAATTAAAACTTGAATATTTTTGTAAATATAAATAAGTTACAAATTTTCCAGCGTTTTAAAGATTTTTCCAACTATCTTAGTGTCTTGATTGGTTGCCAATGGATACGACAATAAATGCAGAAACTTTCTATGGCCCTTTCAGAAATCTCACTATTAATTCCTTTATTGTGGACAGGTTATCAGGCAGGAACACTACATTATGAGAAGATAACCCAGCCACAATAAGGAAGTCATGGCTGGGTTTCTAACAACTCCCAGGCCATAGAAAGTCTCTGTATACATGATCGTATCCATTGGAAACTTATCCAGACAACAGACTGTCACCGCTGAGATGGATAGGGAAAAATCTTTTACATTTGTAAAGTTAAACATGTTTTGCAAATATAAAGAATGAAAAATTTTGCAGAGTTGTAACGTGTTTATGTTCCTGGGAAAACCCCCTTTAAGCTGGCCATGCACCTTACATTAATGCCAACCAAATTTTGCCAGCCATATAATGAGTATAGGGCCCCTCGGCTTTCCCCTGACAGCAGATGGATTTGCAGGATCCTTTAGTACTCAGGGGAGATCGCCACAAGACACATTTACATTCACAAATTTTTAAAATGGTGTCCAAAATGAACATGCTCCATATGAGAAGAAGGATCATAGAAAACCTGTGGTTGCAAAGAATCCAAGAAAGCAGCGGAGCCTTACCGGTTTAGTGATGTCAAACACCACAATAGCTGCCTGTGCTCCTCTATAGTACATGGGGGCGAGGCTGTGATATCTTTCTTGTCCAGCAGTATCCCAGATCTCAAACTTCACTGTTGTATCATCGAGACATACAGACTGAGCCAAGAAGGCAGCTGGAGACATGGCAAAAGGGAACTGTTAACTCATGACTGATCTGGGAGAAGAATACTGTATTTATGAGGAAAAGACAGAAAAAGCACAGCACATAACTGGATGCCTTGTTGGAATATTTGCCCTACTTACATTTCTTATTAATATAATATATGAATGGCCACTTTATTAGAGACACAGGCTCTTTAACAATTGGGGCTCACTTGTATGGAAATTAGACATTTGACCCTGAATTTTGGCAGAAAATCAAGTGAGGGCTTTTTTTTGACTGAATGAGGCCTGGACACCGGTGATAGACTAGTGGGGCAGCATTGTAAAAACTTCCAGCCTTGTGAGGTCTTCTCAAGCAACAGTATAGAGAATTAACTAAGATTGAGTGACTGAGCGAAAACTTCCAGCAATGGGGATCCTGTAAACCTAACCAACTGGTCCACAAAGGGATCAGAGGAGTATATGGAGAATCGTTCTGAGGAACAGGCGGTGCGCAGCCAAATACAATGAATCCAGATTTCTAATGGGAGGTTCAGAATTTAGTGCAAGTTGTATGAATCCTGTCATGTGTCAATAGTTCAGGCTGGTGGAGATGGTGTAATAGTGTGAGGAATGTTTTTATGGCACATACTAAGTCCTCTGTGATATGTGGATGGTACCAGTGTATAACATCATGAATTGCAGTGGTTCTGTGGTCTCTAATATGTACACTACAGAGTATCTAAGCTCTTAAAATAATCAATACATATGAGATACTACCTTTGGGACCCTCACCCTCTGCAAGCAAGTTCACCACTGAATGGAAGTTTATGAGGAGTGTGGCAGTGGAGATGTCAGTGAATGGCATCCCTATTCTCCCTCATAGGTGCGGGTCTCACAGGGACATATGACATATCCTGTGAATATACTAAAAATGCTTAAAAGGGAGTGTCACCAGAGCCCACCTTGTGAATGGGTGCCTCTGTTCCCAGATATCTCTGTTTATGTCAATAACAAAATGAGCTGTTTGGAGCAACAAGGGTGTTGTCGTTGCTCCAAAGTCCTCATTTGCAAATGGACAGCAAACATGGGAATAAAGGCAGCGACTGATAAGGGGAAAACACTGATTGGATCAAGAAACCCTAACCTATCTATCTGGTGGGTGGATATGCTGGATCCTGGTGACAAACTATCTTGAAGATGGAAACACCCCTATAAATCATCCATTTATATACTGTACCATGCCATCTGCCGTCCTAAGGTTATTTTGTGACCCGTATTTAACATGCATGTCTAACTTGCTATCTGCTGTCTGGGACGATGGTATAAGGAAACAACTATCAGACCCCTTTGACAGCTCGCACTTCAGTAAGACCCCATGCACACGACCGAGTGTGCATCCGATGTGTGGCAGAGTTTGCAGCAGAATACACTCGGATGGAGTGACATCATTTGAGTGCATTCCGTGATGCAATCACATCTATGGGGGCTTCCAATTCATTCTGTTCCGATAACAAATATTGCGGTATATTCCTTTATGTAAGTTTGTTCATCCCGGGCTTCCAGGTACATGCCTATACTGTCAGAATGACAAAACTACTCACACAGGCAGGAAAGCTGAAGATGCAGCACTTTGGATAACAATGTAGTGTTAGGTACCGTTTAGGGTCTATGAAACGCTGAGGTGACTGTCACTGTATTGCCCACCACTAGTGCACGTCTACCAGCATATATTTTATTTTACTGTAACCATTATGCTCAGCTAATAAAACACTAACTATACTTCAATTCCATTGACAGATACTTCTCACCCATACTAAAGAGTGTTCAGCAAACATCATACTAATAGAGAGGGCATAGATTGCACAATACAAAGCATGATCCAATGGGGCGGTGAATGCAGCCGCCCTTGTCTGCAATCAGGATATCTGCCAAGCTTATTTCTGTCTATAAGCATGTGATGTTTTGTAACAGAAGTGACGTCTGAGCTAATGTTTCCCACAATCCTTTGCTGATGACAAGGTGAAATGGGAGTCACAAGTGCAGTACCAGGCTCAAGAAAGGTAAAAAGCTTCCAAACTGTTATCAAGGAAGCAAAGTATGCCTTTGTGTATTACAGTATAACGCTTATACTCTAGATGGCTATGATAGCTGAGCAGTGGAAAGGGAGATTAAAGGGAACCTGTCACATAGAAAATGCAGTGCAATCTGCAGGCAGCATGCCATAGAGCAGGAGGAGCCGAGCAGATAAACGACAGGTTATGCTGAATCTATTCAATTAAATCCATATCCATTAGGCTTAGGAGTCTAGTGGGCGGTCCTACTCAGTAATAAACCGCTATATATGCACAGCCATAGGCAGATAATAAGTAGGATTACCCACTGGACTCGTAAGTCCAAAAAAAAAAGCAAAGTTATACTAAATCCCATAACACTATCCATCAATCTGCTCAGCTCCTCCAGCTCTATAACCGGCGCTCTGCAGATCTGGCTCTTTGTTCATTAGGACAGCCTCCCTTTAAACTAAAACTTACATTTTTGGAGCATCATAGTATTATCCTGTATACAGATCTAACAGAATAAACTCTGCAATACAGCAATTCTCAATGCCCGCCATAATAGACAATATTATTAGCGCTGCAGTATAGGGCTGGCTGTCTGGCACTACAGGTCGCAGTTTACACATAGGCCTAGTGTACTGCGTGTACTCACTGTCTTTAGTTTGACAACAGCTGGAGGTGTAAGCACAGTGCAGTATATAGCAGAGTACTGTTTATGCTGCTGGGGAATACTGTACTGTGGTCAGACATCAACATTTATACTCCACCTTCTGTGATCTGGGAGATCAGCACTCAGACACCAACACATGATCTTTAACATTTCATGTCCCCTAACATGTTATATACCATTAGAAAGCTGGACTTGCACTGAATCCAGCACACGTTCCCTTTTGTTTGTAGCTTTCCCTGTTGCAGAGATATTGTTGCTGTTAGTTTCAGCTACCAATATCACTTTACAAGTCAATCCTTACAACCCAGCATCATCGCAGGATGGCGGAGAACGTCCCCTTAATTTGACAATAACAGTTGATGCTGGGCTGTAAAGCACCGCTCCAGACATTACAGTGATATCAATAACCAAACTAACCGCACCGATCACTGCAACGAGTGAAGCTACACACAAAAGGGAAAGTGCAGAGTCCAGCGCAAGCCCCATGTCAGAGGAAGCAAAAGGTCCTTAAAGCTACACTCAATGCATAGCACAACAACACTACTGTATTTACTGGTGTGGTCCTCTAGGCATTTCAAAGAAGGGACAAAGTCAGGAAGCAGTTAATAGTCTTTGGTTGGGAAGAAGGGGGTGTTAAATGTAAAGAGTTACAATATTCACTGAAAGAGACAAAGTGTTAACTATACAGACTGCTGACATACCCTTGTAAACAAAGAAAGTAGTGTATGTCATGGCTACATAAATATGTATGCTATATTGAAGTGTTATATATAGTGACACAAGATCTAAGTTCCTAAGACAAACCTACACCCATAAATAACTGGCAGACACACACATATGGACACATATGGCACATATGAGGAGTCCATAAGTCATATGTGGGTAAGAATTACAAACATCAACTTTTTTTTTTTGTTTTATTTTTTTAAACAGGGGGCTTTTTTTCTTTTCATAGGACTAAATGGAACTGAAAATCTACTTTGAATGAGGGGGGCGGTATCTTAAAGAAAAAGGTATTCCCATCTAGGACATTTATGGCATAACGACTTAAATGTCAATATCTGCAGATCCACCAATCTTTGGAAGGAATTTTCTGAGCCTCGACGTCCAGGAACTGTGAGCAGAAATGTGGCTCTCTATATTCCCTTCTATAGGAGTTCTGAGAACAGTCCTCCTTTCCAATCACACTGGCAGAGACAAGGGGCTCAGGGGAAGTCAGTTTTCGAGATGGAAGTAAATGTGAAAGAGTAAAATGAGTAAGGTCTCATGACCAAGTGTGCAGGGCGAGGGCGAGGGTGATTTTTTAACAGATGGTATTTGGATCACACTCAGATGACATCCAAGTGCCTTCCATGTTTCATTCATTCCTATTGTGGGAGTTTCGTCCCTTTCCGATTCAATATCACAGAGCAGCATAGGACCTACACTACAATTATCAGAACGGAGCATCAGAGCCCAGCTCAGACAGCACACTCGGTCATGTCCACATAGCCTAAAAGAGTGTATGTCTATGTCTGGTAAATATAAGCATCCCTGGTGGCCAGGAAGAGCTAATGTCAGTATTTATGGTGTTTTAGGACAGAGAGGGGGCCCTTGGTCACATTTCACAGGCACTGTCCATGTAACAGTGGTTCCCTAGGGCAGGGAGGAGATAGAGAAGGCTGTGCACCTGTGCGTCCACATGGTTACTTCTATGATCAAACATGACCATGATGAAGATCTCTAACACAAGGGCTCGTGAATGTAAATAATATAAAACAATCTTATGAAAGATACCGATGCCTATTAAACACCACATAGGTGTGCAATTAACAATCTTATAGCAGCGCGCTTTCATTTGTGATGTACAACGCCTCTACACTACCTATTTATTAAGCTGAAAGTGACTCCCAAGTCAAGACAACATTTGCAAGACACATAATAAAGATAGAAAAGCTTCACAGGTTACACAACAGCTTCAAATGACTGAACAAACAGAGATAGACATCAGGTTAAGCTTTCTTCTTACCTCCAATGGTGGTCTCTTGAAATTCATCAAACTGACCCTTGACAAACCTCAGCACAAGACTGGATTTTCCTACAGCCATGTCGCCAAGCAATACCAGTTTGAACTGGCAGATTTTTGTCTGGCCCACTCCATTAGCCCTTGTACTTCCCCTGTTAGCCATGGTGTCCTCTGTCTCCAGTATTTTGTCTTCTTTAGTCCACTGAAGGCTGCTATGTTCTGCTCAGTTACGTGAAATCCAAAGTAACCTTCAGGAAACCCTCTGCAAGAAATAAGAGAGACAAGTTGAGTTTTTTGGTTACCTTACAGATTTGCTTACGCAGGTACCTGAGTGCACAGGCACGGTGCTTGTAACAACTATGTTTGCTTAACCTTATTATTAAGACATAATTATCAACTGGACACAATTTCTTACTGCCACAATGGCAAGTGGCCAACTCACATAAAAGCTGTCCAGCCGGGTGCAATTCACAGAGATCTGAAACCAAGCCATTGATCTACAAGACAATTCATGGAAATCACTTTCCTAGAAATGTCTCTACTAAAACTCCAACTTCAAAATAAAATCATTAAATGATGGTCTATGATTTTTTTTTTGTGTATTATTATTATTATTTATGGACCATCATACATATCTGATCGGTCCCACACAGATAGATGGAAGCAGTTGGCTCCATGCCCAGTATAGTGGCTGGGCAGCGCTCCTGCAGCTCAGCTCCCACTCAAGTCAAGAGGCCATAAATAAAATCATGGGTAACCCCTTTAAATCGTACCTCCAGTTATAAAACAGCTTTTCATAAGGCTACATGTACATGACCGAGTAAGTAGGGCAAGGGGGATTTTATAGCGGAATGTACCCAGATGACACTTAGATGAAAAGGGGGGTTCAGGTCTACTCCAGATAGCACCTACTCTATAATCATTGGAATGGAGAATCGGAAGCCTCATCGGGGGAGAGCCTCGGCCTGCACACTTACAGGTAAATAGAAGAAGCTGTGTAATTTATCTTATTAAAGGAATAGGTTTCCTTCTCCACCTTCTTAAACTACAAATGAAAAGATTACAGTACTTTAGAGAGTACAGTAAGTGGCTGAACACCCTGTATGCTTATACCATAGGGACCCCTACTAATTATAATAAGTGATGGCATATCCTAGCAATATCACTTTATAAAATGAGAATACCCCTTTAAGATGGCCATACAATGAGGATTTCAGACTGCTGTTTTCTGAATGACTTGTCATTCATGGTTGGTCTGTGAAGATTAACCTGCATGGTTGAGAGCACCGCCGTACAGGAAGAACCTAAAAAGGGACACACAGCGGAATTATTCTCAGGTTCTCCCTTTGGGACCCCCACCCATCACTTTACTGAAAACCCTGTACACCTCCTACTCAGCCACTTGTTGTCACTCTCTACCAAGCATTTTGGCAAATCTGTCAAGTGATGCAGCAATATGAGAGTGATACCCCTGGATGTAGCAATGCAGAACTTAGCAGAGCTGACATTTAAGAATCTGGAAAAAGTGTGACAACCCCCATGACACCTCTCATGCTTGTCACTGAACCTAGCTTTCCTAGAAACTGACATACAATACCAAATAACTGAACAGATTTTCTAGCAAGCTGACAGGTAATACACAGTAGTATCTGGAGCGTTCCAGATTTTTCTGAGTAATGTCCATTATGAGTGCCTGTATGTGATGAGTTACTGCCACCTCTTCTCCATCTTTCGAAGGCTTTCTGAAAGGTGCAGTACAGGAACCTTGTAAAGACATTTACTATTGCAGAAACACTTATCTGGGTGGCGGAAGATATGTGGAGGCTGACCACAACTGTCCATGAGTCGGATGTCAGGACTGCCGCCCCTGCTTCCTGAACAGAATTTCACACATCTCGCTCGTCTATCTACTATACACCAAAATTCAGCAAGAAATCTCATTCTGTATCCAAGGGGCTATTGTTTCCACAGACACAGCATACTGAGCAGACCTCCCTTGATCTGAATGCTGTGCCTGATCTCCTGTGCTGAAATCCCACAGCAGCTAGTCTGCGTAGTCTATAGTTTTGGCAATGAGAGGTCAGAGCTCACAATCTCCACCAATGTGACCTCCTGACGTGTCTATGGAACATTTCTATCAGCATTATCTAAAGCAGTGCCATCTGTCATCTACAATGTCCTGCATGCCGCGGTAGTCTAAGGTTCCTATTGCATGCTGGAAGTTGTAGTTTCACTACAACTGGGGGGCTGCAGGTTATATGCCACTGGTTAAAAGCCCAAGATTTTTATAGGTATTCAATGTATTACTCAAGTTTCTAATCTGTTTCCATTACCTAGAACTGAGATCACTATATGCACACATACCCCTGTTTTCTCAGAGCTTGGCCTGACATTTTTCACTGCTTCCATTCATTAGGAAGGAAAGGTAAGCGCTGTCTACAATTGTCAGGCATGTCAGCTCTCATGGGTTAAGTATATTGTCACCTGGGTACCAACAGGGTCTTCCTGGCAGTCAAAGGGATTTCTATCTCTCCAATACCATTCTTTCAACCATATTGGATAGTGTAGCAGACTATGCTTTCTTATACAGAGAGTCACAATAATAAAACCATATGCTTTTGTATTGCAGATGTATACATCCTAAGCATAAGTACCCGATGGCAGACTCATACACAAGAGTATACAGTGCAATAACCTGTCATGTATTAATCGGGACAGCTTGGATGAGGTTTGATATTTAGGGTTCTGTGTATTTGGGAGCTTGAATGGCTGGACCAGATACTTTATCTGTGGCGTTTGTGGGCAGGTTATGATTGTACATTTGTTTTATATTAATGTATATGTTGTTTATATTGTATTGTTAAGTCTTTATAATAAAAATAATAAATAACCTCTTACACTAGGTTCACACCTGTGTTCAGGTTTCCGTTTGGGAGGTCCACTTTGGGACCCCCTGAATGGAAACGTAATCCGCTTAATAAAGTGGTTACCCGCGGACCCCATAGACAATAATGGGGTCCGCCAGGTTTCCATCCAAAAAGGGCGGAAAAATGCGGAGAAAAAAGTCCAGTACTTATCTCTCAGCAATTTTTAAAGTGGAATGGGGAACGGAATCCCCAAGCGGCGATCAGGCGCAGGTGTGAACCTAGCCTTAATAATAGGACTGTGCAAGTAACACTAGGTTCATAGAGGCCACCTATACTGTTGTGGCGGTCCACCTATCCGTTGATGGACCAGAAAAGATAAGCGGACCCCTACAACAGCAGACACATATGGAGCCCGACATTACCCGGCATTGCTTGGAGTCTATTGCGAGAAAAGCCCATTACAAATGGTATATGATATCTAGCCATGCAGGCTTTATACTCTTTCTTGGTCACTGCAGTCAGTAGCTGTGTGATAGGATGAGAAAGCCTGGGACAGATATATCTGGCTGCTTCTACCTGTGTTAGCTCACTGAACTTTATTTAAAGACAAAAGAAAAAAAAAAGAAAAAAAAATCAAGAATCGCCCATAAGCTTGAAAACAGATTTTATTTTAGGCAAAAACCGCCCAACCCTACCTCTTACTATTTAGGCTAAGTTTGTAATACAAGCAATAGACAACGGCCGGCAGTAGTAAGGCTTTCTATATCAAAAGAGTAAGGGGGAAGTTAACATTATTTCCATGTAAACAAGCAATTCCAGTGGCCTACATACCGAACACTCAAAATACCTGGCTGACATGAATTTTCAGCATTTACCCTAGTGAAAGCCATGAAAGTTACTTCTTTATGAAGCTGTTCCATGCATGAGCCTGCAGAGCACATTTCTAAGCAGGTCTATACTTTATGAACGTTTTACATAAGGATAAATAGGCTGACATCACGGAAAATATCTATCATGTGGTCTGAAAGCGTCAGGTCTGTGCTGTGACAACAATGGCTGATTGATCTGTTTGCTTATGTATAAGGCAGCCGCACAAACACTACAGCTCAGACTGCACTGCTGCAGTGGGGAAGGGTAATAGGTCTCATAGAACTTGTTCTACGAAAAAAAAAAATGATATATTGGAGCAGATTTACCATAATAGATGTGGCACGTGGTGTACGGGCTATGAACCAGATTTGTAACAATGGGTTGTCATTATTTCTAGACACTTTTCAAAAGGCACTACAAGAGGCAGCATGGGTAAGCGGAATCCTAAAATGTGCCAAATTTATCACTGGCGCACGCCACAAAATACTGGTCTAAAGTAAGCCAACCAATAAATGACAAGTTAGAGAAAAGTAAAGTATAGCTTCATCCCATACAAGTCAATGGGACAAAGCTGAAATTACACAGCACAGCCACTATAAAACAGATTGGGTGTGATTTAAGCCGTACCCAGCGCTAGTACAAGAGCCACAGCCCCTTCATACAGCTGATCAACAGGGGTCCTGGGTATCAGACCCCCTACCCATCTCTTGTTAATGTCCTATTCTGATCATAGGTCATCAATGGAAAGGAGTTGGAAAACCCCTTTAAAATAAGTCTCTGCCTAAGGCTGGGTAATTTTTCCAAAAAATATCTTTTTTTTTTTTTTTTTTTTTTATTGAAGCTTATGGCCGAGTCTTCATTTTATTCTTGATTCTTTATTTTACTTAAAGAACTTAAAAAAAAAAAATAATAAGTTCAGTGAGCTAGCACAGAGGTAAGGCGTCAGATATATCTGATGCAGCTTCCTCTTCCTACCATCCAAATATTGACTACAGTGAAGAACCTGCTGACCATAGCCTGCGGTGCGAGGACAAAGCCTGCATGGATTATATTGGACTCTGGGAAGGGGCTGACAGTGATTTCATGATATCCAATTAATCTAATTGCCGTATCAGCAGTACGTTAATGGACCACACTGCTGGTCACAATGTATTATCAGGAATTATTTATAGAAATAATCCTTAAAAAAAAAACAAAAAAAAAAAAACGTATGAAAATAAAAACCACATGCAAACAAGGGTGCCCATAAACAAAGCCATTTGCGGCCAGGGCTGTGGTGTCAGGACTAATTTTGGCTGGATGTCGAAAAAAAAGTAACCAACTCCGATGTCAAATTAAAATGATTAAATACGATAGGAACTAGAACGCTGGCAGAGTCTCCTGCTTTCCCTAATAGGTAGAAACCCTTAAGACAATCTTCCTTCTACGTACTCCAGACCATACCTTTGCTTCTAGACCATACAGCTGTACAGTGCCTCAATGAGGTAATATCCAGATCCCGGTGGCAGGGTAGGAAACCTCATATTCACAATCACAAACTAATGGCACCAAGGGAGGTGGGAGGTATTAATACGCCAAATATTCGTCTCTATAACCTGGCATGTCTGGCAAAACACATTTATGACTGGGTAAAGGAAACCTCTCTATTTGGACTACCCCCTAGAAACAGAATTTGTGAGACCTTGGTCCCTAGGAGCACTTTTATATTCCTCCCTGGCCACAGTGCCAAAGGTGAATTATTCTCTGATATGCAAAGACACCATTTACGCATGGAAGGTTATCCGAAAAAAGCTGAGATTTTCTCATGTTATTTCCAAACATCCAGCTCTATAGTCATGGCCGGATTTCCCCCAGGGTAGGGATAAACTCTTGCATAAATGGAAGGAAAGGAGAGTGACTAGAGTCTAACACTTATTCCATAAGTCTGAAGCACGTTGGCTGACCTGGTCAGAGCTGGATTCTAGATATGGTTTGTGGCCCCAACAATCTATTCAATACGCCCAGGTCAAGGGAATGCTGATATTGAAATTAGGAGATACTAGCATGGAGATAGCCCCCAATATTTTACATAAAGTCCTGTCTAACTAGCAATCTGCCCCAATATCTCCATGCTCAACTGGTGGTTTAGGGAGGCCTGGTTGATAGTCCCCCTGTCCGATTTTTTTGATGCCTGGGTGAAAACTTGGTGACCAAGAAGTGGAACAAAAAATAGTGTGGGTTGGTGGACCTTGTGCAGGGTAGTGGTGAATGAAGTCTGGAGGGATACACAATTCTGTATTATGCACAGTCCGATTATGCACTTGGCAATCCCCCCCCCCCTCACCAATAGTCGATTTCAGTGATAGAACACTTGGCATATGCTTGAAATGCTTGGTAGAGTCTCCCAGACATTTCAGTGATTTACAATCTTCTTCAGTGGGAGAAGTTGGGTACCAAGTCAAGTATATGCTGTAGATAGACATAGTAATAGTATAGCGATAACATAGTAGAAACTCCAATGTAGTAAATGTGGAGAGCAAACTATGCACAATATCATGTGATACAGAGCGTCCTATAATATAAGAATAAAGTTCCAAGGTAGCCACCAAAGCATTGCGTATAGTTTTCTCTCCATATTTACTATGTTATCGCTATACTATTACATTTGTCTATCTATAGCATCTACTTGACTTGGTACCCGACTTCTCCCACTGAAGAAGGTTGTAAATCGGCGAAACGTCTGGGAAATTCTACCAAGTGTTCTATTACTGTATAATTCTGTACTGCTGCATGGACAAGGGTACTAATGTTACCAATGGTGAAAAACATAAATTAGGTCTTCACTTTTTGCATAATAAACGGCGTGCTTGGATTTATATTTATACTACTACGGCTTTGACAAACCATCCGAATAACAACCTAATTGACTACACGGAGCGGAGAACAACATTTTATACTAAGCAACTACAGCAAGGCTGGGCAGGTTGACTGCCCTAAGTGCCACGCACACAAAACAGGGCTGTGGAGTCGGTACGCCAAAGCCCCGACTCCGACTCCACCAAAATAGGCACCGACTCCGACTCCACGACTCCGACTCCACAGCCCTGAGTCAAGCAGTCACTCTGTGTCCTCGGGCTGTGGGTGGGTCTCCAGCACAATTACAGATAAAGTCAAGCTTTTCAGTCCTCACAATCACAACACTTGCATCTTTTGCTTACTCCAGATAATGGTGCTAAACCTTATAGGTTCACTCAGAACTCAGTCCCATCATTATATGAGGAATAGAACAGACCTTTACAGGACATTTCATCATTTTCAACATTTCATCATTTTCCCAAATTCTTATGAAAATATATTCAGCACATACTGCATTGTACTACTAACTGTACCAATTTATTATATATTTTGGGAGTCGGAGTCGGTCCATTTTATACCGACTCCACCAAAATAGGCACCGACTCCGACTCCACGACTCCGACTCCACAGCCCTGATTATTACAAAACCAACCTATATCATATCATGGACTGTGGCAATGCCACACAGTGCAGACCTATTGGAGGGAAATACAGGGTTTGGCCCACTTGTATGGTGTGGGGAGATCCCTCTTCACCCAGTGATGCATTATTTCTATGACTGGGTAGGCCTGGAGGGTGTGAGCTCAGAGGGAGGTCGGGCTCCGCCATGACTATTTCACACTATCTGCCTAGTAGCGAAACAGTGCCTTTTACAGAACTGGTTGCGGCCCTCTGTGCCCACCTCGTCCACCTAGTAGTGGATCAACTAAAGACATCTTTTACAAATACAAAGGCTCAACATGGAGAGAAGGAAGTCCTCCAACACTGGTAGTTTGTTCCAAAAATGGATAGCCTATATAGTATAGTGCTCACAGCCAGAAGAAAGCATCTAATGTCTCCCTTCACTAGGATGGTTGAAGGGTATGCTAGGCCGTTTGCAGATTCATCAAGTCAACTTCCCTACATGCTAGACTAAAAAGCCTCCCAAAATAAGATCTCTGTGGTGGACCCCCAATACACGAGCAACATATGGCACGGTGACCATTACTCAAGACATAGTATAGAGAGATCTGGTAACTTTTGAATGTCTTTTTCATACCATGCGGAATTATGCCATTTACTATATACATATAAATATATATATATATATATATATATATATATATACACACACACACACATACACATATAAATAAATATATATATATATATATCTTTTTTTTAATTATATTAATATTGTATAATTAATTAGATTGAATTCCTATGAAGGTAAATATGTAACAGTCACTAGGTTTTTAAAATAGATTAGTGGATCTTTAGGTGTCAGCCACATCATAGGTGTAAGGTTAGACCAGACAGTCTAACAATGCTCCAGATTTATCATTCAGCATTAGTCACTTTCATAAATTTGGCGCAATTTAAAACAGTCCAGTCTAAGTTTGTATTGTATAAAACAGATGATATTAGTAAATCTGCCCCTTTAGTGTCTACTTTAGCTAGTTTCTAAAAGTAAAAACATAAAAGGCTCCCAAGCCATTTGCACACATGGGTAAATGCTCTGTAAACAGGGCCCACATTAAAATGACACATGAAAAATCTTCAAGCATTTTCTAATCCTACTAATATTGCCTGGCTGAATGCAGCACAACAATGTTTCGCGCAGGCTCAAGAGACATGTGAAAGGCTTTTTTGACACAGTGTGATATGAAACAATAAGCGATTTAGATAAACCACTGTCACATGTCAGACACGTGTATGTCTTGTTTTACAATGTTGACTGCTTTGTGCACTAAGGCTGTTCACATCTGATTTGAGAGTTTGCAGTATATTTGACATAAAAAATAAGTCCCTGCAGCACTACTATCTTAATATAATCCTCCATGAGCCCCATGTAGACTCCAGGGCAGACATGCTGCTGATTTTCCATCATGGAAATTCAGCAGCACGTTTTCTTAAAGACTGCCACCCGAAACGCCTGTGTTTTTCTGTCTCACCACATGTCCTAGAACGTCAGCCAGTCCCGCTGCTGCCTGCAAACTTTGCATTGTGAGGTTTTTGGTGAAATCTCATCCACTGTGCTGGTACCGTACGTTGCAGTGGCTAACCCATTCTGTGTACTCCCACAACACATTAGACATGGCAGCCAGTCACCTTTGGTTAATAGACAAGCACTAGGCCCTATACATATGACTGCATTATGTATGGATGTTGGGATATAGAGCTGTAATTGGTCACCCACAGATATCAATGTGCCGTTCTATACCTCCGATTTCATTTTAAGGCTTTCTTCAAATATTCAGACAGAATCAATGTGAAAAGAAAAATGGTGCCATGTGCTATCACATTCCAAATGATGGCAGCACTCTTCCCAAGAACATGGTACCATAATATGATACTGAGGGGACTCAACGTACCATGGTATGTGCTCTGTGTACCTGAGGCTTTACGCTAGGTTCCCACTAGTGTTTGGCTCTCCGTCGTTCGGGTCTGCATGGGGACCCCAAAAATGGAGAGCTTGTCCGCTCAAAAAGTGGTTACCCATGGACAATAATGGCGTCCATTGGGTGTCCACCAGCTTTATACTGAAACCGGCGGACAGAAAAGTCCTCCTTGCAGGACTTTTCTCTCTGACGATTTCAGGCAGAATCTGCAGCGGAGACTCCAACGCAGATGTGAACCTAGCCTTAGTCATTTTGTGACTAGATATCTGTAAGACATCTCTCAGCAGCAGAGTAGATTCCAGTCATAGCTGTGGTGTGATGTACATAGAGGCGGCTTCAGCTTTACACATCCATGTGTTAACAGAACCCTCTATAATGTATCAGCATGTGAAGTGGACACAAGAAGCCTCTGCAGATAAGCGGTTAGCTGATATCTCTGGTATTAGTGTATGTCGTATTTGGAGAGGACCTGTCACCATACACAAAATGCTAAATACCACATATCACTTGATTCTCGCTGTGCCCCTGAACAATTCTGGCCACCCATTCAAAAGAATTGAGAAAAAGGGAGAATTAGAAGTACTTCCTATATATTTCCGTTTTGCAGCCATTCTTGGCTTTGGCTCAAAAACCCGCAGCAAAATCTGTAACAAAAAAAGCAGCGTTTCCGCAAAGTGGGGCCTTAGCCAAATACTGTTTCTTTTATGTTTGCTCACATCACCTCTGAAGAGACCTCAGAGTATAATAGCAGTTCTGGTTTGGACGTGTTCAGTCTGAATGAAACTGCCGAGCAAACCTCAGAAGACTCATGAAGGTTCACCTAACACATATTCACCTCCTGTATATTCCCTTGTCCCATAACAGTAACCAGCTATACCAGCAGACATCCCCTTTAAACCTACAGCATGTCAATTATAGCTGCAAGTTTTAGCTATGAATTTCAACGCACAATGAGGGAGATTTATTATGCCTGGCGTTATTTGCAAAGTTGCATATTTTTTCCCAAGGTGGAGTTTTGCACTCTAACTTGTGGCTTTTTCCTTTTTTTAGGCCACCCTTGCCACTTTCCTGAAAGGGGGTGTGAAGATGGGCATTCAGTGGGCCACCAGATATGTGATTATTTAAAGAGGACCTTTAACGTCCTCAGGCACATGCGGTTTTAAATACCGCTAGAAAGTCGACAGCGCGCTGAATTCAGCGCACTGCCGGCTTTCCTGGTATGTGCCCTGGGGCTGGAGATATCGGCGGTGTTAGTTTCACGGTTTACTGTCAGAAAGGCGTTCCTGACAGTCTAGCTGTGCTGTGAGGAACGCCCCCCTGACAGTTCTCGTTCATAGACTTGTACTGAGGGGGCGTTCCTCACAGCTCAGCGTCATCGCCGGCCAGTATGGAACGTCCCTTCTGACAGTACAGCGCTATAGACGAGTACAAAGAGAGGGGGGCGTTCCTCACAGCGCAGCTAGACTGTCAGCAACGCCTTTCTGACAGTAAACCGTGAAACTTACACCGCCAATATCTCCAGCCCCGGGACACATACTGGGAAAGCCGGCAATGCACTGAATTCAGCGCGCTGTCGGCTTTCTAGCGGTATGTAAAACCGCATGTGCCTGAGGACATGAAACGTCCTCTTTAAGCAAGTTTACTGGTGTAAATGAGCCCTGAAATCTATACTAGCTTGTAGCCCGGCAGGAGAATGCGCCCTATCATATATAAGATGCAGGAGATATGAGGACTGACAGTGAAAACAGCAGTCTTCATAAATCTCCCCCACTGACCACAGCATAATGTTTTGGAAGGTTTTTATGTAAGATCAAGTATTGATCATGGCGGGACATGTTTTACTGCACTTCCTGACACATCTGGAGGCTGACTGTTCTTCACAGAAGGGTTTGTCTGAGAATAACAGAAGGCGGTATATTCACCCATTCCATTCCCTGGCACTCTCCACATACTTTGATATCATGTATAGTCCAGTGACGAGTGAAGCTAATCCCTGGTCTTGTGCCATAAAGCTTAGGCCTGTGTACAGTAGCAGTGGTCACGGCAGCCAAGTACACAAAGTCTGGTAGGCATAAAATGGGCAGACATAGTTTCTTTTGTTATTTTACCACAAGTCCTGGCTTTGGACAAATGTCTCATTAACTTAAACAACCATTTAAGCAGATTGCAGAACACGGTCAGATTCTCAGTAGCCTGAACAGCTGATAACAGAAAAAAACAGAATTATTCATCTGCCCTGCAGATACAACAGACTGGCATCTGCAGAGACGCAGGAGCACACCGCTAGTACCACTGCAGAGGCAATAATATTCTACTTTCATAACAGATCCTAAAAGTTAGTTAAGTAGGGGGTCCGACCTCTGGAGACCCCACAGTTGCTGAGAGCTGCGGCTTGTCTTTATGTTTGGTTACATGATCACTTTGGCCTCATGGGCCCTAAAAATAAAATTAGTGCATGGACAGTACCTTGTATTATATGTCAGGTATTCCTTCCATTCGAAGCAGACAGCATCATATAGGAAGCTGAAGGGGTTTTAGGCCAGAGCCACGTGTGGTTTAGTCACAGTGGGCAGCTGGCACCAGCTAACTAGCTGCTATATATAGTGCCAAGTAGTAGAATGGATTTTAATCCCATCCACATACTGCAGAAAAAACAGGAAGTACATAGTGTCTTGCGCTGCAGGTTTCCAACCCACAGCAGGTCAGTTTCTTGCAGTGGGTTCAGTACAGTTTTTTGCAACTGATAAGTCCACTGCAGGATGATAACCACAGCGGACCCCCTATGAGTAGCTGTAAGCTAATGTGGTACTAATGTGGTTTTTCAGGAATTAAATACTGATCAATATCAGACTTGTAAGAGTTTGACACCGCCAATCTGCTGTGTGAAGTGGAAGTAGTACTAGGTACTAGGTGAACAACGCTTCCACTTCACAATGCAGTATTGAGAATTTCATTGGTAACCAGGCATGTCTGCAGCTCAGTCCCATTTACATTAATGTGGCTGAGCTACAATACTATACCAATGTGCCTTGTTCTGTCTGGGAAGAAATAAAACGTCTGCAACTCTCATCCAAGTGCTTATGCGGGGGGTGCCGAGTGTCACCCACC
This sequence comes from Leptodactylus fallax, assembly GCA_947044405.1. NCBI lineage: Eukaryota > Metazoa > Chordata > Amphibia > Anura > Leptodactylidae > Leptodactylus > Leptodactylus fallax. Next base: position 4,203,195 of record CAMRHE010000077.1, on the reverse strand, counting down.
TAAGGCTAGATCAATCTCATATCTGGATAATCCTTTTAATATCAATAAATCATAATCAAAAAGTAATGAGAAAATATGCAGCTTTATAATATAATGCATAAATGAATAGTACAGGTTAATATAGGAAACTTTGTAATATATCTTACTAAAGAAATAGGTTTTCTTCATTTTTCAGGCAGCTACTTTCTACATATTAGTCTATGAAGAGGGATTAGAAAAGTCACTCAAATAATTGCTTTTTCTTCACTCTACTATTCTGAACGCTTTTAACACTGCTAGTTTTGTAGATAAGAGGCTACTACTACACAGAATGAGGCAACAAATCAATTAAAGGGTACCTACAGTTATAAACAATTTTTCATAAATGAATAGTACATGTGAAAATAAGAAACTTTGTAATGTATCTTATTAAGGATTTCTGTTTCCTTCACCACTTATTAAACTGTTCTCCTCATGCACTATTAATTTAGGAAAAGTTGTTTTTTAACCAGGGATACAAGTTAAAGGTTTTATTCTGGATCAGACTGCTGATGGCCTTCGGTTAGGAAAGGTCATCTGTATCAGATTGGTGGGGGTCCAACTCAAAGCACCCCCTGTGATCAGCTGTTTAAAGGGCAGTGGAGTTGATCCTCTACCAATAGGCCAACAGTATACTGATCCCTGAAAACCTCTGTGAATCTGTGCAATCTGATGTTATGAGTTCTGTATGAACAGAAACCTATTCCATTCAATGACAGCAAGTTGGTAAGTACTTTAACACAATGTATGTGATACAAGGATTAAACTATATTTACCTAGAACTATATTTACCTAGAACTATAGTTCTTATGTGACTAAGTGGATGGCATTCTCCTGCACTTGACAATATGATACAACTATAATCGGTAGAGCTGGAGGACATAGTACACAACCTTAAGCGGAAAAAACATTCTAGTGCAATTACACATGATCCCTACTAAAGGTCAGGGAACACCATGATCTCTGACAGCTGAATCCCATATCATAGATGTGTCATTTGTATGTTCCACAACTTGGTGTACGACAGTCACTGTATCACTTTATAAATATTAAATGGGCCCTTTTTTTGGGGGCCAGTATTTACCAGTATTGCTATGTTACTATGACCACAGGACACCCCTCTCCCCAGTACTACTAGCTGGCACATACCCCTGCCCAGTGTGTACCAGTATTGGTATGTTACTATGCCACAGGGCACCCCTCTCCACAGTACGACTAGCTGGCACACACCCCTGCCCAGTGTGTACTAGTATTGGTATGTTACTATGACCACAGGGCACCCTCTCCACAGTACTACTAGCTGGCACATACCCCTGCCCAGTGTGTACCAGTATTGGTATGTTACTATGACCACAGGGCACCCCTCTCCGCAGTACTACTAGCTGGCACATAGCCCTGCCCAGTGTGTACCAGTATTGGTATGTTACTATGACCACTGGGCACCCCTCTCCGCAGTACTACTAGCTGGCACATACCCCTGCCCAGTGTGTACCAGTATTGGTATGTTACTATGACCACAGGGCACCCCTCTCCACAGTACTACTAGCTGGCACATACCCCCTGCCCAGTGTGTACCAGTATTGGTATGTTACTATGACCACAGGGCACCCCTCTCCACAGTACTACTAGCTGGCACATACCCCTGCCCAGTGTGTACCAGTATTGGTATGTTACTATGACCACAGGGCACCCCTCTCCACAGTACTACTAGCTGGCACATACCCCTGCCCAGTGTGTACCAGTATTGGTATGTTACTATGACCACAGGGCACCCCTCTCCTTTTCTCTTGCCCCCTCCCCCCTCCCCTGTGTACCAGTATTGGTATGTTACTATGACCACTGGGCACCCCTCTCCGCAGTACTACTAGCTGGCACATACCCCTGCCCAGTGTGTACCAGTATTGGTATGTTACTATGACCACTGGGCACCCCTCTCCGCAGTACTACTAGCTGGCACATACCCCTGCCCAGTGTGTACTAGTATTGGTATGTTACTATGACCACAGGGCACCCCTCTCCACAGTACTACTAGCTGGCACATACCCCTGCCCAGTGTGTACCAGTATTGGTATGTTACTATGACCACAGGGCACCCCTCTCCGCAGTACTACTAGCTGGCACATACCCCTGCCCAGTGTGTACCAGTATTGGTATGTTACTATGACCACTGGGCACCCCTCTCCACAGTACTACTAGCTGGCACATACCCCTGCCCAGTGTGTACCAGTATTGGTATGTTACTATGACCACAGGGCACCCTCTCCACAGTACTACTAGCTGGCACATACCCCTGCCCAGTGTGTACCAGTATTGGTATGTTACTATGACCACAGGGCACCCTCTCCGCAGTACTACTAGCTGGCACATACCCCTGCCCAGTGTGTACCAGTATTGGTATGTTACTATGACCACAGGGCACCCCTCTCCACAGTACTACTAGCTGGCACATACCCCTGCCCAGTGTGTACCAGTATTGGTATGTTACTATGACCACTGGGCACCCCTCTCCGCAGTACTACTAGCTGGCACATACCCCCTGCCCAGTGTGTACCAGTATTGGTATGTTACTATGACCACAGGGCACCCTCTCCGCAGTACTACTAGCTGGCACATACCCCTGCCCAGTGTGTACCAGTATTGGTATGTTACTATGACCACAGGGCACCCCTCTCCGCAGTACTACTAGCTGGCACATACCCCCTGCCCAGTGTGTACCAGTATTGGTATGTTACTATGACCACTGGGCACCCCTCTCCGCAGTACTACTAGCTGGCACATACCCCTGCCCAGTGTGTACCAGTATTGGTATGTTACTATGACCACAGGGCACCCCTCTCCGCAGTACTACTAGCTGGCACATACCCCTGCCCAGTGTGTATCAGTATTGGTATGTTACTATGACCACAGGGCACCCCTCTCCGCAGTACTACTAGCTGGCACATACCCCTGCCCAGTGTGTACCAGTATTGGTATGTTACTATGACCACTGGGCACCCCTCCTCTCCGCAGTACTACTAGCTGGCACATACCCCTGCCCAGTGTGTACCAGTATTGGTATGTTACTATGACCACTGGGCACCCCTCTCCGCAGTACTACTAGCTGGCACATACCCCTGCCCAGTGTGTACCAGTATTGGTATGTTACTATGACCACTGGGCACCCTCTCCGCAGTACTACTAGCTGGCACATACCCCTGCCCAGTGTGTACCAGTATTGGTATGTTACTATGACCACAGGGCACCCCTCTCCGCAGTACTACTAGCTGGCACATACCCCTGCCCAGTGTGTACCAGTATTGGTATGTTACTATGACCACTGGGCACCCCTCTCCGCAGTACTACTAGCTGGCACATACCCCTGCCCAGTGTGTATCAGTATTGGTATGTTACTATGACCACAGGGCACCCTCTCCGCAGTACTACTAGCTGGCACATACCTCCTGCCCAGTGTGTACCAGTATTGGTATGTTACTATGTCCACAGGGCACCCCTCTCCGCAGTACTACTAGCTGGCACATACCCCTGCCCAGTGTGTACCAGTATTGGTATGTTACTATGACCACTGGGCACCCCTCTCCGCAGTACTACTAGCTGGCACATACCCCTGCCCAGTGTGTACCAGTATTGGTATGTTACTATGACCACAGGGCACCCCTCTCCACGCAGTACTACTAGCTGGCACATACCCCTGCCCAGTGTTTACCAGTATTGGTATGTTACTATGACCACTGGGCACCCCTCTCCGCAGTACTACTAGCTGGCACATACCCCTGCCCAGTGTGTACCAGTATTGGTATGTTACTATGACCACTGGGCACCCCTCTCCGCAGTACTACTAGCTGGCACATACCCCTGCCCAGTGTGTACCAGTATTGGTATGTTACTATGACCACAGGGCACCCTCTCCACAGTACTACTAGCTGGCACATACCCCTGCCCAGTGTGTACCAGCATTGGTATGTTACTATGACCACAGGGCACCCCTCTCCGCAGTACTACTAGCTGGCACATACCCCTGCCCAGTGTGTACAGTATTGGTTGTTACTATGACAGGGCCTCTCCGCGTCTACTAGCGGGCCCCTCCCCCTGCCCAGTGTGTACCAGTATTGGTTGTTCTTGACCACAGGGCACCCTCTCCGCAGTACTACTAGCTGGCACATACCCCTGCCCAGTGTGTACCAGTATTGGTATGTTACTATGACCACAGGGCACCCCTCTCCACAGTACTACTAGCTGGCACATACCCCTGCCCAGTGTGTACCAGTATTGGTATGTTACTATGACCACAGGGCACCCCTCTCCGCAGTACTACTAGCTGGCACATACCCCTGCCCAGTGTGTACCAGCATTGGTATGTTACTATGACCACAGGGCACCCCCCTCTCCGCAGTACTACTAGCTGGCACATACCCCTGCCCAGTGTGTATCAGTATTGGTATGTTACTATGACCACAGGGCACCCCTCTCCGCAGTACTACTAGCTGGCACATACCCCTGCCCAGTGTGTACCAGTATTGGTATGTTACTATGACCACTGGGCACCCCTCTCCTCTCCGCAGTACTACTAGCTGGCACATACCCCTGCCCAGTGTGTACCAGTATTGGTATGTTACTATGACCACAGGGCACCCCTCTCCGCAGTACTACTAGCTGGCACATACCCCTGCCCAGTGTGTACCAGTATTGGTATGTTACTATGACCACAGGGCACCCCTCTCCGCAGTACTACTAGCTGGCACATACCCCTGCCCAGTGTGTACCAGTATTGGTATGTTACTATGACGGGCCCTCTCATACTACTAGTGGCACATACCCCTGCCCAGTGTGTACCGTATTTGGGTTTTTCTATCCCCCCCGGGCCCCCCTCTCCGCAGTACTACTAGCTGGCACATACCCCCTGCCCAGTGTGTACCAGTATTGGTATGTTACTATGACCACAGGGCACCCCTCTCCGCAGTACTACTAGCTGGCACATACCCCTGCCCAGTGTGTACCAGTATTGGTATGTTACTATGACCACAGGGCACCCCTCTCCACAGTACTACTAGCTGGCACATACCCCTGCCCAGTGTGTACCAGTATTGGTATGTTACTATGACCACAGGGCACCCCTCTCCACAGTACTACTAGCTGGCACATACCCCTGCCCAGTGTGTACCAGTATTGGTATGTTACTATGACCACTGGGCACCCCTCTCCGCAGTACTACTAGCTGGCACATACCCCCTGCCCAGTGTGTACCAGTATTGGTATGTTACTATGACCACTGGGCACCCCTCTCCGCAGTACTACTAGCTGGCACATACCCCTGCCCAGTGTGTACCAGTATTGGTATGTTACTATGCCACAGGGCACCCCTCTCCACAGTACTACTAGCTGGCACATACCCCTGCCCAGTGTGTACCAGTATTGGTATGTTACTATGACCACTGGGCACCCCTCTCCGCAGTACTACTAGCTGGCACATACCCCCTGCCCAGTGTGTACCAGTATTGGTATGTTACTATGATCACTGGGCACCCCTCTCCGCAGTACTACTAGCTGGCACATACCCCTGCCCAGTGTGTACCAGTATTGGTATGTTACTATGACCACAGGGCACCCTCTCCGCAGTACTACTAGCTGGCACATACCCCTGCCCAGTGTGTACCAGTATTGGTATGTTACTATGACCACAGGGCACCCCTCTCCCCCAAAAAAACAAGCGCGCCCACACCCCCCCCCAGTGTGTACCAGTATTGGTATGTACTATGACCACAGGGCACCCCTCTCCGCAGTACTACTAGCTGGCACATACCCCTGCCCAGTGTGTATCAGTATTGGTATGTTACTGGGCCCCCGCGCACGATGGCACAGGGCACCCCTCCCGCAGCCCAGCCGCCCCCCCCCGCCCAGTATTTACGTGCTGCTGTGACGTTACAAAGCACGGCACCCCGGGCACTAGTGGCGCAAGCTTCCCAGTCCACAGAACAAACAGGAAGTGCCGCACTGAGCAGCCGAGGACTGGCAGGATGACTGATAGTTACCAGGCATGAGGTGCTGGAGGTGACTGACAGCCGTGCTCTGTGGCCCCCCGCCCGGGCCGGGGTCTGCCGCCCGCTGTGGCCTCGGCGCTCCTCGGTGCTGTCAGGCTATCTGGCTCTCCTGAGGGGGGAGAAACATCCTCCGGACACAGGAAATGGTAGCGGCGAGTGGAGGGTTCTGTACCCGCCCGAGGTCACGTGACCCCCTGCGGCGTACAGTAGGGTCTTGCCAGGGCACCCCTTCAGTGCTCGCTGGCACCCCCGCCCAGCGGCCTCTATGGAGGAATGGCAGTAAGTGCTGGGAGCTATGTGAGGGGGAACCGTGGAGAGCAGGCGGAGTAAAACAGGGGCTGGGAGATAGGCCTAACACTAGAAACAACGAGAAGACCGAGACTCAAAGGAGAGCAGTGTGTATGAGGGCAGGGGAGCAGTCAGTGTGAGTAGTGGGGTGAGAGGGAGCAGTCAGCATGAGTGGCGGTGTGGGGAGCGGGTCTGCGTGAGTAGAGGGGTGAGAGTGAGGGGGTAGTGGAGGGGTGAGAGGGAGCAGTCAGCGTGAGTAGAGGTGGTGAGGGAGGGGGTCTGCGTGAATAGTGGTGGTGAGAGTGAGTAGTGGGGTGAGAGGGGAGTCAGTGTGAGTAGGGTGGTGAGAGGGAGCAGTCAGTGTGAGTAGAGGTGGTGAGAGGGAGCAGTCAGTGTGAGTAGAGGTGGTGAGAGGGAGCAGTCAGTGTGAGTAGTGGGGTGAGAGGGAGCAGTCAGTGTGAGTAGAGGTGGTGAGAGGGAGCAGTCAGTGTGAGTAGTGGTGGTGAGAGGGAGCAGTCAGTGTGAGTAGAGGTGGTGAGAGGGAGCAGTCAGTGTGAGTAGTGGGGTGAGAGGGAGCAGTCAGTGTGAGTAGAGGTGGTGAGAGGGAGCAGTCAGTGTGAGTAGAGGTGGTGAGAGGGAGCAGTCAGTGTGAGTAGAGGTGGTGAGAGGGAGCAGTCAGTGTGAGTAGTGGGGTGAGAGGGAGCAGTCAGCGTGAGTAGTGGGGTGAGAGGGGAGTAGGGGGTGAGAGTGAGCAGTCAGTGTGAGTAGTGGGGGAGGGAGTAGTGGGGTGAGGGGAGCAGTCAGCGTGAAAGTGGGGTGAGAGGGGGGGGTGAGAGGGAGCAGTCAGTGTGAGTAGTGGTGGTGAGAGGGAGCAGTCAGTGTGAGTAGTGGGGTGAGAGGGAGCAGTCAGTGTGAGTAGTGGGGTGAGAGGGAGCAGTCAGTGTGAGTAGTGGTGGTGAGAGGGAGCAGTCAGTGTGAGTAGGGGTGGTGAGAGGGAGCAGTCAGTGTGAGTAGTGGGGTGAGAGGGAGCAGTCAGTGTGAGTAGAGGTGGTGAGAGGGAGCAGTCAGTGTGAGTAGAGGTGGTGAGAGGGAGCAGTCAGTGTGAGTGAGGTGGTGGAGGGAGCAGTCAGTGTGAGTAGAGGTGGTGAGAGGGAGCAGTCAGCGTGAGTAGTGGGGTGAGAGGGAGCAGTCAGCGTGAGTAGTGGGGTGAGAGGAGTGAGTAGAGGGGTGAGAGGGAGCAGTCAGTGTGAAAGTGGGGTGAGAGGTGGTGGGGGGAGGGAGCAGTCAGCGTGAGTAGTGGGGTGAGAGTGAGAGTGGGGTGAGAGGGAGCAGTCAGTGTGAGTAGAGGTGGTGAGAGGGAGCAGTCTGCGTGAGTAGTGGGGTGAGAGGGAGCAGTCAGGTGGTGTGGGGTGAGTGGAGTGGTGGGGGTGAGAGGGAGCAGTCAGTGTGAATAGTGGGGTGAGTAGTGGTGTGGGGTGAGAGGGAGCAGTCAGGTGATGGGGTGAGAGTGAGTAGTGGGGTGAGAGGGAGCAGTCAGTGTGAGTAGAGGTGGTGAGAGGGAGCAGTCAGTGTGAGTAGAGGTGGTGAGAGGGAGCAGTCAGCGTGAGTAGTGGGGTGAGGGAGCAGTCAGCGTGAGTAGTGGGGTGAGTGTGAGTAGAGGGGTGAGAGTGAGCAGTCAGTGTGAGTAGAGGTGGTGAGAGGGAGCAGTCAGTGTGAGTAGAGGTGGTGAGAGGGAGCAGTCAGTGTGAGTAGAAGGGTGGGCAAGTTGAGCTGTTAGGGGATAAATGTCCGATCAGTGGGGGCCCAACCAGCGATGAGGAGAACACTGACTGACAGTCCCCCTAAAGCCTTTTGTGAATGGAGCACCAAGGCACTTGTGTGACCAGCACTCCAATCACTTCTATGGCACTGTAATCTCCGGCAGTGCCCGCAGTCCCATAGAAATGAATGGAGCGTCGTTCACAAAAGTACATTGGTGCTCCATTCATGAAAGGCTTTAGGGGGAATTTCTGTCCCCTGTCATTCTCATCATATACTGTGGATAGGGGATAAGTATCTTTAAAGGGGTTATCTGATTTCTAACATTGATGACCTATCAATATTAGGTCTGCGGGCCCCCCCACATATCACCAGTACCCAGAAAGCAAGACTCTCGGTATTGTGTACATTTATGGATTTCAGTGGGGCATTGCTGCAGTACCTACACTCACCACTACAATTTGTATGGCAAGTGAGCAGCGTGGTTCACAGTATTTTAACAGTTCTGGGCACTGGTGATCTGCGGGGGTCTCAGGTGTCGGACCGTCGTGCATCTAGTATTGTTGGCCTATCCTATAAAGACTGTTTTTGTTGCCTATAGCAACCAATAACAGTGCAGTTTTGTTATGGTTTTTCAGAACAGTTCAGGTAATAAAGGTTACTACGGTTGCTATGGGTAACAGAGCCATCTTTTATCAATGAGGCCTACTGCACCTCCAGCCTCTGCTCTCTGTTTGTCTTACTCTGCTTCATTTACAAAATTATTAAAAGATTTTGACACAAAAACATTTTTTGTCTTGTTTAATGTTTTTTTTCAACAAACAATTTCTGCCAGCTCATAAATGATAGGGGACGGGGCGTAACTAAAGGGGGTGCAGCGGTGGCAGTCACTACCAGGCCCTGGATCCTGAGGGGGGGTCCCAAAGGTCTCCCTAGCTCATAACAGTATTTTATGGTCACATGGTAGATAGGGGCTCCATTACATATTTTGCATTGGGGCCACACATGGCCTCCATTTTCATAATCAGTGGGTGCTCTAATGTATTTTATATGGGGGGGTGTGGGTCTGACTAATAAGGTGCAGTATGGGGCACAGTGCATCAATAAAAGCCCAGGTGTGTTTAAGAAACTTCATTCTCATGAGGTGCCAGTGTACAGGACATTTCACTCTATTGGATGTATCATTCACCGCTGGTATACTTATGTAGAATTCCTGGCTGTATGCACTAGAAGTCGGGTACTGTGGCTACAGCAGGGAGGGACGTCAGAATATTACTTACCTTTTCCCCCAGTGGACTTCTTTTTTGAAACATATTTATAGTCTCCTTTACACAGACCCCATGTGCCATCATATGGGGCTAAAGCTGCGGCTACACTAACGTATGACCGTTCAGGGACTCCATCTCCCATTCTGCTTAAAATATGCTGAAAGAAAGGAGAGGAAAGTCCTGCGAGCAGGACTTTTCTCTCCGCCAATTCGGGCAGAAAACCAGCAGACCCCATTATACATTAGTATACATTGTACAGTATACATTAGTCTATGGAGTCCGCGGGTAAACGCTTTTTAAGTGGATAGGGTTTGAGTTTTTCAGGTCCCCAAACGGACCCGAAGAACAGAAACCTGAACGCCAATGCAAACCTAGCGTTAGTCAGGTACCATATATGCAAGATATTTTTTATTTTGCTTCCTTATATAGCTCAGTCATATTCCTCAGATATTGACAACACTGTCTCAATTCCCTATCAGTATGGCTAAGTCTTTGGGGTGTGGGAGGAAACCCACGCTAGCACAGGCAGAACATACAGTGGGTACGGAAAGTTTTCACTCTTTGTTTCATTGCAGCCATTTGCTAAAAGCAAAAAAGTTCATTTTATTTCTCATTAATGTTCACTCAGCACCCCATCATGACAGAAAAAAAACAGAAATGTAGATATTTTTGCAAATTTATTAAAAAAGAAAAACTGAAATATCACATGGTCATAAGTATTCAGACCCTTTGCTGTGACACTCATATTTAACTCACAAGCTGTCAATTTCCTTCTGATCCTCCTTGAGATGGTTCTACTCCTCCATTGGAGTCCAGCTGTGCTTAATTAAACTGATTGGACTTGATTAGGAAAGGCACACACCTGTCTATATAAGACCTCACAGCTCACAGTGCATGTCAGAGCAAATGAGAATCATGAAGTCAAAGGAACTGCCCAAGGAGCTCAGAGACAGAATTGTGGCAAGGCACAGATCTGTCCAAGGTTACAAAAGAATTTCTGCAGCACTCAAGGTTCCTAAGAGCACAGTGGCCTCCATAATCCTTAAATGGAAGAGGTTTGGGACGACCAAAACTCTTCCTAGACCTGGCTGTCCAGCCAAACTGAGCAATCGTGGGAGAAGAGCCTTGGTGAGAGAGGTAAATAAGAACCCAAAGATCACTGTGGCTGAGCTCCAGAGATGCAGTGGGGAGATAGGAGTAAGTTCCACAAAGTCAACTATCACTGCAGCCCTCCACCAGTCGGGGCTTTATGGCTGAGTGGCCCGAAGGAAGCCACTCCTCAGTGCAAGACATATGAAAGCCTGCATAGAGTTTGCCAAAAAACACATGAAGGACTCCCAGACTATGAGAAATAAGATTCTCTGGTCTGATGAGACGAAGATTGAACTTTTTGGCGTTAATTCTAAGCGGTATGTGTGGAGAAAACCAGGCACTGCTCATCACCTGCCCAATACAATCCCAACAGTGAAACATGGTGGTGGCAGCATCATGCTATGGGGGGTGTTTTTCAGCTGCAGAGACAGGACGACTGGTTGCAATTGAAGGAAAGATGAATGTGGCCAAGTACAGAGATATCCTGGAAGAAAACCTCTTCCAGAGTGCTCTGGACCTCAGACTGGGCTGAAGGTTCACCTTCCAACAAGACAATGACCCTAAGCACACAGCTAAAATAACAAAGGAGTGGCTTCAGGACAACTCTGTGACCATTCTTGACTGGCCCAGCCAGAGCCCTGACCTCAACCCAATTGAGCATCTCTGGAGAGACCTGAAAATGGCTGTCCACCAACGTTCACCATCCAACCTGACGGAACTGGAGAGGATCTGCAAGGAAAAATGGCAGAGGATCCCCAAATCCAGATGTGAAAAACTTGTTGCATCATTCCCAAGAAGACTCATTGCTCTACTAGCTCAAAAGGAAGGGGCTTCTACTCAATACTGAGCAAAGGGTCTGAATACTTATGACCATGTGATATTTCAGTTTTTCTTTTTTAATAAATTTGCAAAAATATCTACATTTCAGTTTTTTTTCTGTCAAGATTGGGTGCTGAGTGTACATTAATGAGAAATAAAATGAACTTTTTTTTTTTTTAGCAAATGGCTGCAATGAAACAAAGAGTGAAAAATGTAAAGGGGTCTGAATACTTTCCGTTCCCACGGTACATCCTTGGCTGGATTTGAACCCAGAAACATCTCTATAATGTGTCATTTGATTTTTTTTTTTTTTTCTATTTTTCTTGTTTGGAATCTGAGTAAAAAAAAAAAAAACTTTTTGTGTGCCCTAATATGTGAAACAGGCATATGCATAAGGCTTTCAACTGGATTTAGGGTGGGTTTACATTACCGTTGTTTAATGTCCGTTGCTCTCACCCGTCACAGGATAAAAGTAACGGACATTAAACAAAAGATGCAGATCCTCCGTTGGGTGTCCGTCTGCATTTACCCAAATGTGAAAATCATAGAAAGAAGCTTTCGTCTGCATGCAGGGTACCTAGCACACCCTGTAATAGAACTAATATAATGGGGGAACCTGGACCTTTAGGTAGATGACCCATGGGATTATTGAAATCCATTGGTCACCTTCCTGAGTTAACTTTATTTTAGAGGAAAAAAAATTGTTCTGCTCATCTGGTAGCTGGGCAAATGTTTGGACCCAATGACGGCCTGTGATTGGCACTTGGTCCAATCATTATGGATCTCAGAATGTTTTACCTTTGACCCAGCAATAGTTTTTGATTGGCTGCCAGGGTGACAGGCAATGTTTTGTCTCCTGGCTGGCATAAATCTATGGGCAGCGCTGGGGTCTTGGTCAGACACCAGCATTGTCTTCAAAGAGATGCCCAACCACCCTCCCATTTGCTTTAAAATTTCTGTGTATATTGTCATGGCCTTGTTAGAAGGGGGTTAGTCACTCATTTAAATGAGTGGACAGATTTACTGTTATGTTGGTAAGGCTTGGGTTTATGGCTAAACTGTGATTCTGGTTTAAAGTTTAACCCCTTAACAACCAAGGACGTAATAGTACATCATTGGTCGCATGGGGATGTATGGAGAGGGCTCAGGAGCTGAGCTCTCTCCATACACGGCAGATGCTGGGTGTATAATACAGCCAGCACCTGACACTAACATCTGCGATTGGTGCCGATACCGATTGCAGCTGTTAACACTTTAAATGCCACGGTTAAATGCAACCGCAGCATCTAAAGTGCACAGGCGCCGCCAATCTTTTACTGATCCCCAACCCTCTGGAACATCATCGGAGGGTGGTAAATGGTTGCCATAAGAGCCGGATGCCTGTTGAAGGCTCTCAGGCTTGTCATTGTCATAGTTCTATTATACACTGCCATAGACAGCATGTAATATAAGTAATTGGATTTAATATTCATTGCAAAACATTAGTATTGCAGTGAATAGTATGAGCGATCAGACCCACTAGGGTTCAAGGTAAAAAAGTAAAAGAAAAAAAAAGTTTTTAAAAGTATTAAAAAAACACAAAAGCTTAAATCACCCCCCTTTCCCTAGATCACATATAAATATAAACAAAAGTAAACATAAACACTTTTATGTATTCCCGTGCTCAAAAATGCCGGTGAATGGCATAGCGGGGGGGAAAAAAAAATCAAAATAGCTAAATGGCGATTTCTTCAACACTTTGTCTCCTAAAAAAATTGGAATAAAAAGTGATCAAACCATCAGACCTTCCCCCAATTGGTATCAATAAAAACGTCATTTTGTCCCGCATAAAAAAACGCCCTACCCAGCACCATACTTGTAAATATGAAAAAGAATTCAGGCGTCAGAACATGGAGACACAAAAGTTTTTTTCTATTTTGCAAAGTTTTTCATTTTTTAAAAGTTATTACTAAGCAGAAAGACTATATACTGTATATCGGCCTTCCTGATAACATAAATTATCCAAAAAAGGTCAAATATGAATACAGCAAGGATAAATAATATAAAATATAACATTTATTAAATATGCATTAAAAAACTGATGGCACTCCATCAGAGAACCCCATACACAAATGCCGACAAAAGTCAATTATGTTCTGTAGGGACAAATTGTCTATTAACTATTGCATGCCCACATAAATGTCTATACCCAACCAGAACTTTTGTCTCAATAGCCACTGCTAACGCATAATAATATCATGAACAGTCGTCAAAGCAGCAGAGGACATACAGTATATAGTATCTCAAGTAGACACATACCCATCCATGTATCATCAGCGCCATAATCATAGCAAATCAGAAACATATATCATATAGCATCACAGATAGACATATGTCCCACTGTATATCCTCAGGAAAGAAGGCAAAATAGCAGTAACCTTTTCTCCGACGCCGTTTTTTGAAATAAATACTTTATTTGTATATGCTAATTCTGTGTACAGAGCACAGGGGGCGTTCCCCCACACACTGCGCGGGATTTGCATGCACTGTAGTGAGAAGTGCTGCTGCTAACGCAGCAAAGAATAAAGAGAGATGGATATCTTCACATGAAGGGGCATGCAAAAGGAAGCGGAATACTGGATATGACGGTGCTGAGCTCGGAGCACAGGGGGCTGGACCCCTGTATAAGCAATGCTACCTCCGATGCTGCCCCTGCTACCTCTTGTGTCACCCCCTCTACCTTATAGATTGTAAGCTCTTGCGAGCAGGACCCTCAATCCCATTTTGTGAATTGACTATTTCTCTATAACGTATCTTTTTGTCTTTGCTTGAACCCTTCAATTTGTAAAGTGCTGCGGAATATACTGGCGCTATATAAATAAAATGTATTATTACTGGTATGGCGGATGTCGGTATGGGGTTAAAGGGAGTCTGTCTCCAGTGTGAAGCTTATTAAACCGGCATCACAGATAGGTCAGACTCACCTGAATGTAACACCTTTTTCTCCATTAACATTCGTGCCGGGATATTAATTTATTTCACAGTATTCAAATGAGAAATCTGGAGCCCCGAGGGCCCCACGCTGCTGTAATATGCCCTTTCCCTTCACCCTAACTCTGCTGAAATCTGGCCTGGCCCCGTCTTCTCATGCTCGCAGTGGCGTATTACAACAGTGTGGGGAGTAGCTGACCACTCCCATAAGACCACTTTTTTGAGGAAATTTTTCAGTGGGACCCAGGCCCCAGCCTCACATGTATGTCTGCTGAGAATTCTCAGCTTCTAGACTCCAAAACTACAACATTTATGAAAAGTCACCAGTCAAAAGGATTGCAGAATGACAACTACCTTTTAATTTTGTATATACTCTGCAAAGAACAAAAGTCACTAGGTGCTTCTGAAAAATATTTTAGCATGTTACCAACTATACAACCTTGGGCTTATTGGTTATGAAATATTCAGTCTGCAAAACAAACCAAAAAATGTCCATACCATTGATCCTGTCTGTTACTTTTCTGACAAAAGGTGGCACTGTGGTAGTACATAAGTTTGGTCTCTGTGACTTGCCATACTAGTGCAGGGACTTTGCTGGCAGATACAAGGTAAACACTTTAGTCATGAATAATAATAAGTGTCAGATGCTTCCTTCTTCTCCTGCCATATACTGCGGTGACGTGCTGGCTGGATACACAGTGCATTTGCTGTCCTGCCGCTTTATGCATGTGCTGATTCTACATATGCTGTGATCCTACTTATGTAACCTATGCCTCTGCAGCTGCACCCTGTCCTGGTAGTATGACGTATGCTGGGACTTGTCATAAAAGAATTAAAAGAGCATTAGACCTTCTCTAAATAATCCCTGGGTTCCCAGTGCTGGTTTCAGGGGACACAGCTAAAATGTTGATTTTAGTTAATGGACATGGAATATGATGGGAAGAGTGGTGTTGTGTGCAGCAATATTGTTTTCATCATGACTATGGAAATCACGACAGATCCCAACAAATCCCATTATAAGTCAGTGGGGTCTGTCAGGTGCTGGCGGTATGTATCCTGTGAGAGATCTGGCAGCGCATTGTGGTTTTCATTACAAATCACCGAAACCTACAGTACTGAGAGTATGGTTTAGGAACGTACTGAGTTCCCATTTGATGGAAACAAGCATGCAGTGCTTTTATTTTCGGCATAACGATGGACACCATGTATCTGTCACAGTGTTATATAGCCACAGTGCAGATGTATACAGAGCCCAAATCCTTATTTCAACTGTATAACAACTAAATTCTAAGAATACTAACTTGCACTTTTCTGTGCTGATGGCCCAACTTCCAACCATTCAAATGCAAAGTTGACATGCTTTGAGTTCAAAATATGCAGCGCAAGACACTTTTACTGCTGCTGCGTTTCCAGCAGTGAGTGGATGAGGTTTGTTTAACCCTCTGTGATCGAGGCATATGATCACAGACACCACCATGTTCTTCTGGATTGCATTTCCCTGGAGCGAGATTACTACCCGAGATTACTACACTTCTATTGCAGGCTGCCACAATAAATAAAAAACAAGCAGTAATACATTAGGTATTCTTGCATACAAAAATGCCTGCACTATAAACATATAAAAATATTTTTCCCATACCATCAAAGCCATAGCGGGGAAAAAAATCTAAATGGACAAACAATGTTTTCAGCTCCCTGAAGGGATTGAACAAAAAGAGTTCAAAATGTCAGACAATCCCCAAAATAGTATAAACAAAAACTACTTATAAAAACTTTCCTGCAAAAAAAAAAAGACGCCTTACACAACACCATACCCAGCTATAAAAAAAAAGTTGTAGTTGTCAGAATACGGAGACTCGAAGTGTTTTTATTTTTCAAAGTTTTGGATTTTTTAAGGTGGTAAAACAACAAAACTTGCAATAACAAGACTTGCAATATACAGGTACTATGTCATTTTGGATGCATAGTGAATGCAGAAAAAACATTAAAAATGGCTCAAATTCATTTATTTTCAATTTTCTGCCTATTCTGAATTTTTTTCCCCCAGTAAATTGTACAGAATATTAGATGGTAACATTATAGAGTACAATTTGTCCTGCAAGAAATAAGCCCTTATACAGCCCCGTGAACAGAAAAATAAAAAGTTGCTTTTGGAAGGTGGGGGTTTAAAAAAAAACAAAAAAAAAAACATAAAATAACTGGAGGAGGAAGGAACTAAAGAAGCAATCCATTTCTTTATTGCCACCCCCCATCCCTTGTTTCTACATTGGGGGTGGTGGTGTTACTAGTTCTGTTATTTGGTAGATATAGTGCCAAACACTACCCCATGTGCTCCATTCTCAGTATAATGAAAGCCTGAGTTCAGGTTCAGTGAATAAAACGGTGACCTCCAGCGAAAGCATAAAAACTGGTCATGTGGGTCTTGCTAGGTTCACACCTGCGTTCGGGTTTCCGTTCAGGGGGTCCGTTAAACACAAACCTAATCTGCTTAAAAAAGTAGTTACCTTCAGAAACCGGTGGACTCCATAGACAATAATGAGGTCCGCCGGGTTTCCAGCAGAATTGGGAACGGAATGCCCAGGCTAGACAAGGCGCAGGTGTGAACGTAGGGTTAGTGCAGGGCAATATATCTGCTGAAAAACACTAAGATAAGCTACTAAGTTTAACCATTATAGCATGCCACTGAACCACCAATGTAAAAACGAGTGGAACAATGAAAAATATGGACTGTCACTTTAAATCTCACTACACCGGTGATAAACATCACAGCGGGTTAGCATCTGACAATTTCCTGCTGCAAGTAAACCCTGTGTATCCCCAGCCTAAGAGGTTTTCTACAAGGAAGGCCATCAGTATTCTGAACCTCGAAAAGCCCTTTAGGCTTTAGTGGGTCGCAGCAAAAAAGTGCAGCAGGAAAAACCGCGGCAGCAACGCATCGCGTTTTATTCCACAGCGCTTTTCACAGGAAGTCTGCAGAGGTTTCCTCTGGAAAAATACGCGCAGCGGACACGCTGTGATTTCCAAACCCGTTGCGGATTTGGAAATCACAGCATGTCAATTATACCTACAGAAACGCCGGCAGTTTCCCTATAGGTATAATGGAAGCAGAAACTTTCTGTGAAAAGCGCTGCAGGAAAAACCACGATGCATGGCCTGCTACCAGGGCCTTAGCCTTAAGGTTGGGATCTGAATTTATTTTGTGGTCTGAATTAGTTTGTGCAGTCTGACCTGAGGTCTGAATTTCTATTGTGTGCGTGTTTGTTGGAGGGGTCTGGTTTGAGTTTTGAAGCCTCTGCATTGCCTACTTTTATGTGGCTGTCTCTGTCATTCTTATTTCTCCAGAGCACAATGACTAGCAAGCTTGGAAAGCGTTTAGTAGCCTGCCTGTTAAATGTTTCCGAGGCCAGGAATAAAGATAATATTGAGAGAATTGCAAGAGCTGCTTTATCTGATAGCTGTGGTAAGTATGGAAGTCTCATGTACCATATTTCTAGAGGAAGTTAAAAGATAGGGGTTTATCTGGTTTCCTTTATGTTACTGTTAGAGCCCATGCATGACCGAGTGTGCATTCAAGATGGTGCTGATTTTGCAGCAGAATGCACTCGAATGACACTTGGAGAGACATCAGAGTGTCACCCGCGTGCATTCTGTGATCCATTCTGTTCTAATGTCACAAAGAAGAATAAGACCTGCTCTATTTTCATCAGAACCAAATAGACCATCAAATGCCCCCTCAGATGGCACACTCAGATGTGTGCATGAAGCCTAAGCTTTGTACTGTCCTGATGTGACTCATCTAATCAGATATGGAGAAGTCCAGCAAATATTCTTTGCAGCTAAAGCGCTTTGCAGGCCATGGGAAGGTTTGTTAAAAAGAAATTGTCATCAAGTCACATGTTAGATGTGCTGTGCATAGAGATTATGTCCTTCCAATGTAACTTGTCTTCTTCTGAGAAGAGAACTATTTCTCCTTCTTGGCAGGCAGCCACGTCTATTATAAAGAATTGCATAATGATAGCTGCCCTGGATAAAACATAACCATAATAGGCATTAGGTCCTATATGTACTAGCAGGCAACCTATTATTACCTATGCTCGATTCATCTTCATCTGCTTTTTATACAACTCTGCAGGCTGTCCTGAAGGGAGCCATATGCTAAATATATATAGTATTTGCACAAATTTGAACTGAATTATAACTTTTCTTACAAGAATGCAATAATATGCATATGTATGCCATACATTTATTAAAAAAAATGTATAAATTGACATACACCTTTTTCTGTGATTCTGAAAATCATAGTATCCAAAACTTTGAAGGGATTTTCCAGGAATTATATACTGGGATGATAGGAAAGGTCATCAGTATCATATATATATATATAAATCCTGGAAAACTCCTTTAAGTACAATAAAAAAAACTGTATCCAGCCATAAACCAGTTACATGTACTGCATGCAGTGGAGTAGCTACAGGAGTCACAGTGATAGCAGCTGAGAGTTTTCCACTATGCCAGGGGGCCCACAGTGAGGGCCCCTCGCCCCCTCACTGTATAATAAAGCAAATCTAACAGTACCCTGTGTCTGCATTGACAAGTAGACCAAAATACTCATTCATGCAGCCTGGTGTCGTGCTTATCATGTATGGCTTAAAAAAAATCAAAATACCCAAATGCACAAATCACTGTTTTGTAATTGAGTACAAATTGATCAAAAAGTCACACACTTCCCCAAATTGTATCAATTAAAACCACAGCTTGCCTCACAAAAAATTCCCTTACACAGGTCTGTAGACAAAAATAAAAAAGTTATGGATGACAGAATATGATGAAACAAAGAAAAAATTTCCAATTTTTAAAAGTATTAAAACGTAAAAAACATTTGTAGAAATTTGCTATTGCTGTACTGAGCCGCTGAATAAATGTAATGTGTCATTTCTACCACACAGTGAACAATGTGAACAAAGATAAATCTGTCCCATAAGATATTAGGAAATGTTATACTTCTGAGGAAACCTGCAGGGAAAACATGGGACCCTACAGAGGTTTAAGGTTTTATGTCACATTTCCAGTTCACATATGATTAAGAGTTTTGTGCAATGACCTCTGTCAAAGGAGTTTGCGAGCTGTTTTTATTTCTATGATGTACTGGTCCAGAGTCACTATATAAAAAAAAAAATGATATTTATTTCCTCTTTTCCTCCAGTGTGAACCCGGAATAATGACTTCCTTCCTCACAAAGCGATTTCTCATTGCTATTGTGTTGAACTTTTGTATTGCCCATAAGTTTTTATGGGAGCCAGATTGACAGAATCATTGCCTCATCACTCACAAATTAGATCCTCTCATTTAGAACATAAAGAAACATCATAAAGAATATTTGCTGCAAAACGCCTCAGGCTCTTAATTTTTAGATTTTAACAATTTTTTTTTAATGGTGCAAATTCCTGCTCATTGGTAACAGACTGCTTTTTCGCTGAGCTGAGGACTACAAAGAAACTTAGATGCTAATATGGCTAGTGTGGCATTTGGGTGTTAAAATACCCAAGTCTGGATATCTTTTTTTTCCCAAATGCAAGAGTATCTAGTGAATGAAGTGATATCGCTATAAATAAAAGTTGTAGCATGAAGAGCTTTGTTTATCCTTACACAACCAAAATCTTTTACATCCAGGCATTTTAATTCTGTAAATGGGAAAAGCACGGTGAGTGCTGGGTTTAGATCTGGAAACAGATGTACGTATCTGCTTCAGCTCTCTCTCATATACCACAAACCTTTTGAGGCTAAGTTCACATCTGCGGCCGAGTCCCCATTGAAGAGTCTGCCGAAGAAACTGCTGAAAATTGGCGGAGAGAAAAGTCCTGCACGGAGGACTTTTCTCTCTGCCAGTTTAAGTATAAAAACGGCAGAAACACCGCTGGACACCAGATGGACCCCGGTATAGTCTATGATGTCCACAGGTAACCGCTGTTTTAATACTGAATCCTTTGAAGAGAAAAGTCCTCCGAACTTTTGAGAGCTTAGCACAAGTGTGAACCTAGCCTCACTATAAGTTTTTTGAGATATATTTATTGAAGGGGTTGTCCAAGAGTCCCATGTGTACTGGATACTGATGACAGGATAGGCCATCAGTGTCTAATTGGTCGGGGTCCAGCATCAATCAACTGATCTGACTGTTAGAAGCTGTATACAGGGTATATAACTGAATGATAGTGTCTCTGGAGAAAATATCAGACATTGCAGTAACTAGCTGACAACAGAAAGTAGTAGAACAAGCTGTTTAAAACGTGCACCCCACTGAGAGATAGATCCCAGGCACTCAAATGCCTTCACCAGCGCCTGCCACACAGCCAGATGGACGTGTTGAATTTGGAGCTCAAGTTATCACCATAACTGGTATAAGAAATAAACACTCCACAATCTGAAGACAACCCAGAATAATAATAATAGTATAGTATAATAATAGTAATAAACTTACTAGGCAGGCAAAACCAGGAAGCTAAATCAAGAGAATAAACAGGTCCAAACCAAAAATCAGTCTGAGAGGTAACGTCAGAGCCAAAATTAGAAGACAAGCGAGTTTCCAGTAACAAGCCTAAGGTCAATATAGAGCAGTCCAGCACAAATGATCAGGGTATGGAAACCTCACTAAATACAAGCAAATAGCAGGCAGCTGGATGAGCAGGAACAGGGTTTAAATATCCCTCCATAGCTGCTAATGGGATCAGCATAGGATAGCACTGAAGAAACTTCACAGGTTTGCACGGTAAACTTAAAGCAACAGCAACTAAACTGAGATTCCTGAAACGTACATTCTAGCAGTGGCGTCAGGGAACTACAGCTCTATATTCATTCATTTCTGGATGCATACCCTGTATACAGCTTCTGCTAGCCAGATCAGCAGAGCGATGCAGGGTCCATGTCTTGGTCCCCACTAATGAGATATTAATAACCTTTCCAGTGGATAGGTCATCAGTGTCCAATATACAGTACAGACCAAAAGTTTGGACACACCTTCTCATTCCAAGAGTTTTCTGTATTTTCATGACTATAAAAATTGTAGATTCACACTGAAGGCATCAAAACTATGAATTAACACATGTGGAATTATATACTTAACAAAAAAGTGTGAAACAACTGAAAATATGTCTTATATTCTAGGTTCTTCAAAGTAGCCACCTTTTGCTTTGATTACTGCTTTGCACACTCTTGGCATTCTCTTGATGAGCTTCAAGAGGTAGTCACCTGAAATGGTTTTCACTTCACAGATGTGCCCTGTCAGGTTTAATAAGTGGGATTTCTTGCCTTATAAATGGGGTTGGGACCATCAGTTGTGGTGTTCAGAAGTCAGGTGGATACACAGCTGATAGTCCTACTGAATGGAGTGTTAGAATTTGTATTATGGCAAGAAAAAAGCAGCTAAGTAAAGAAAAACGAGTGGCCATCATTACTTTAAGAGATGAAGGTCAGTCAGTCCGAAAAATTGGTAAAACTTTGAAAGTGTCCCCAAGTGCAGTGGCCAAAACCATCAAGCGCTACAAAGAAACTGGCTCACATGAGGACCGCCCCAGGAAAGGAAGACCAAGAGTCACCTCTGCTGCGGAGGATAATTTCATCCGAGTCACCAGCCTCAGAAATCGCAGGTTAACAGCAGCTCAGATTAGAGACCAGGTGAATGCCACACAGAGTTCTAGCAGCAGACACATCTCTACAACAACTGTTAAGAGGAGACTGTGTGCAGCAGGCCTTCATGGTAAAATAGCTGCTAGGAAACCACTGCTAAGGACAGGCAACAAGCAGAAGAGACTTGTTTGGGCCAAAGAACACAAGGAATGGACATTAGACCTGTGGAAATCTGTGCTTTGGTCTGATGAGTCCAAATTTGAGATCTTTGGTTCCAACCACCGTGTCTTTGTGCGACGCAGAAAAGGTGAACGAATGGACTCTACATGCCTGGTTCCCACCGTGAAGCATGGAGGAGGAGGTGTGATGGTGTGGGGGTGCTTTGCTGGTGACACTGTTGGGGATTTATTCAAAATTGAAGGAATACTGAACCAGCATGGTTACCACAGCATCTTGCAGCGGCAAGCTATTCCATCCGGTTTGCGTTTAGTTGGACCATCATTTATTTTTCAACAGGACAATGACCCCAAACACACCTCCAGACTGTGTAAGGGCTATTTCACCAAGAAGGAGAGTGATGGGGTGCTACGCCAGATGACCTGGCCTCCACAGTCACCAGACCTGAACCCAATCGAGATGGTTTGGGGTGAGCTGGACCGCAGAATGAAGGCAAAAGGGCCAACAAGTGCTAAGCATCTCTGGGAACTCCTTCAACACTGTTGGAAGACCATTTCAGGTGACTACCTCTTGAAGCTCATCAAGAGAATGCCAAGAGTGTGCAAAGCAGTAATCAAAGCAAAAGGTGGCTACTTTGAAGAACCTAGAATATAAGACATATTTTCAGTTGTTTCACACGTTTTTGTTAAGTATATAATTCTACAGGTGTTAATTCATAGTATTGATGCCTTCAGTGTGAATCTACAATTTTTATAGTCATGAAAAATACAGAAAACTCTTGGAATGAGAAGGTGTGTCCAAACTTTTGGTCTGTACTGTACATGGGGTCTTGAACAACCACTTTAACACAGCATAGGGTTCATGATGATATCTTTGTGGAGTCATCCTTCTTTATATCACATTGTCTGAATTGTGACAATTCCTTGTATATAATAGGCACAGGATCTGAGCCAGCTAGGACCTATACTAACTATGCTCCTCTTGGCCTCAATATACTCTAGATCATAGAACCGAGACACAACTCTTCTACACCTAAGCAGCTGCAACTTTAAAGGCTAAAACTATCTCAAAAACAATATGATGCCCACTTTACATTTTCCTGTTTTGGTGCCACTTTGAGCCAAACTCAGGATTGGTGTCTTATGTTAGACCCCCATTGATCTGATATTTATGGTGTCTATCCTAAGAATAGGGCATCAATATAAAGAACCCATAAAGTCCCTTTAAAAGCTTTGTAAGTTGGATCCATTTCTAGTTTTCAGTTAGCTGAAAATCACACTTACAGTTTTTGTGGCAGTTTTTCCAGTCAAAGCCAGGAGTGAATCCAATGAGAAGAAAAGGCTGACACTTCGATTTTTTGTATTCACTCCTGTGTTTGGTTAAAAAACTAATTTAATGGATCCTAAAAATTTCTTTGAGATTAAAAGCAATGCCTAAGTATATCATTTTGTATCAAGAAATGAATGCCAACTAAAGTCAGTTTGCATCCTTTACAGCTCACAATGGCAAAATGCACAAATGGCAAATGCCACACTCCAAAGACATATTGATAGGGAATGTAGATTGTGAGCCCTAAAAATACTGGTGTAACAACAGATGGGATCCAACTCCTGGGAGGCTGAGGCATCTTGGTAGTTAGACAGAGAAAGGGGGTTAATACGTTTTCTAAATGGAAAAAAAAAATGGAAATGACTATAGCAGGAAGGGGGTAAAAAAACAGTCAATTTCTTTATTGGTTCAGTGTAAGGGTTCAATTGACTAGTTCTGTTATTCGATAGATATAATGCCTAACACTACCTAAAAATTTATGAATTACATGTACAATTTAAAATGCTTTTTTTTTTAAAAACAACTAGTCCAGCAACCCCCCACCCAAAAAAAATAAATAAATTTGGCTACATCAGTAGAAAAATAAAAAATGAGGGTTCTTGAAATGCAGCAACACAATTTTTTTTTCACAAAATGTTCTATTATAGTGCAAAAATAGTAAATCATAAAAGAAAACTATCCATAATTGGTATCTCTGTTATCATATTGACCCATAAAATTAAGGTAACTCATTATTTATGCCACATGGTGAATAGCACAAAAACTTAATATGCAAGAATATCTCTGGTGGAATTGCTGTTTTTCTCCAGTCCACCCGAAAGGGCTATTAAAAGTTATATTAAGTTATATGTACCCCAAAATGATGCCACTGAAAAATACAACACATTCCACAAGAAACAATGTACAGCTACAATAAAAGTTATGACTCTATGGAACGCAGCAGCCCTAATTCAAGACAACATGTTGTTCTTAACGCCAAAATAGGTTTGGTCCTGAGTCCTTAAGATGTTCAAATCTTATCAGTCTGTGGGCATGTTATCTTTTCTTTCTGGGGCATGTCATCGACATGACATTTCTGCTTATAATGTGGGTTTGGATACAGACTGTATATACAACTTTGCTTAGACTACATTAGTGAGCAACATAAAAAATATGTTACCCAAGGAATAATGGCACTGGACAACATTTCAAGTGTGTCTGGTTGGCAGCAGAAAACACCTCGGGTATCCGACAACACGCCATATTATTCATTACACTTTGTAGTTTACTTAACACAACTTGACTGCCTGGCAAATCAGTGGAGGCCAATCTTTTATTTCCTTGGCTCCTTAGTGGTTTTATGGGATTAGGTTATCAGCCTAGTGATTAAACGATTGCACCCAGCAATCTGCCAGCCGTGTGCTGGTGGGATACCCTGGGCCTTAGATAAACGCTTTGCAGTCCTAATAGTGGCTTTGGTTCAAGTGAAATTACAGCTATTATACTCCATTACGCAGACAAAACAATTTACTTCTGCAGAGGATCACGCTGACAGCAAATTCCGCCTGCAGTTATTCTATTCATTCTTGTTCTCCTTCCTGGATGGAACCTGAAGAAATTGTCAGAAAATGTGTTTTCTTTTCTTAGAATTGCTCTGAGCACATCATAAACTGAAGTCATGTGGTTCATGAGTATGTACATTGGTCCTTAGTGTTTTTGGTGGTCTGGATACCTTTTTTTCACATATTTTTGTAAAATATATCCAAAACAGGTTGTAAGTAGGGGGTAGTATCATATAGTGGTCAATAAGGTAGATATTCGCACTGTTGACTGAATTGCATCTTACACATGGCGCGTCCAGGGTTTTTTTTAACCATATTCTAGATTTTTGTGTCTGTGAATAAGAATTCATGGATTCCCATTTACACATATAAGTAGTGACTGCTTTTTTCTTGAGTCTTTTTTCCAAATCAACAAGCTGTCTTCTCCTAGGCCTTGCCCTTCTGTTCATCTGCAGTAATTGCTTCAAACCTCAAAGCTCTATATACATTGCATATATGACACTTGTTTGGTATAAATATTTGTCTGGGGGGGGATAATGCTTGTCTAGCGCCCCCTATTGGGAGGAACTACCATATATAAGTCAATGTTTGACCCTTGAACAGGCCTTGCAAGGATGATCAATCATGTTATAGGGTAGAACATTGACCTATAGGACAGCTACCCCCAATAAGTGACACTTGAAAGATAGTTTACCTTCATTCTGGAGGGGAGCTACTTTGCATATAAATATTGGGAAACGTTTCCAACTTATACATTTGACAAGTTCCCCTGACGTGTGCTCTACGCTGCCACATGGTTGCTTATGTCACCCATAGACATTCATTGAAAAAAAATAAACCACATGGAATGCTTTTTTTTTGCAGTGCAATTTTTTTTTTATCCTGCAAAACAAAAGGTGAACCGATGTATGCCAGCCCAGTGATGCCAAAAGGACTCTCTCCATAGGAATATATGGACACATTTGGCATATGCACACGGAGCCAGAACCATAACTAGAAGCTACTAAGCTCCAATGCAAAATCTGTAATGGGGCCCCTACCTACCGTGTTGTACCCTTTAAAATAGTGATATATTTTATGTGTCAGAGGTACCTTTGTGGCCCTCTCAGGGTCCAGTAGCAACTGCTACCACTGCATCTACTGTACCTATGCCCCTGCATGGAGCATTTTCTGGCATATACGCCCTATGTATATATTGCAAACTTAAGAAAAATAAAGCCTAAGAAGGGGAATGTGCATTTCTAGCTCCAGGGTAAGGGTGTTTTTTGTGTTGTGTATTAACCAAGAAACAAGACCACAAGCAATCTGTGATACAACAGCATCAGAAAAATCTAAGTGATCAAATATATTGTGAAAAACTAAAATCTCTTTTATTATTTTATTTCCTATGTATGTCAGTAAAACCAGAGGTACTATACACTTCATTGAGAGGCAGATGAAAAATGGGTCTGGGGAGTTGTTGTTGAAATTAACTTATATGAAATCGGACCCCATATGACATTGAAATTATTGAAGTACAGTAGGGCTCAAAAAGCCTATAGGTTACTACTCTAAGGCTGTGTGCATGAGGCCTAAGGCAGTCCATTCACATTAGATTCCCCAGCATCTCCATAATCATGCAGAACCAAGTTGGCTAATACTACATATTATTTCACTACAGGCTTGGACTGGCCCACAGGGGAGTGGGGGAATCCACCGGTGGGCATCTGACTCAGGGGGCTTAGTTGACTCCTAGACCTCCAATTCTTGCAAGAGTGGTGCATGGCACAGTACACTCACTGCACTACATATAGATAGGCAGCAGACAGCATCTCATGCAGCTTATGCTCACATATAATAAACTGGGTAGAATATTTAGCAAATTAGCCAGTTTATTATACATAGATTAATTGGGTGGCTAAGATGACATAATACAAAGGGAGGCCCACCAGTATCTTCCATCTCCACTGTGGGGCCCCCATTACCAATCATCTTACAAAAGCAAGTCAGAGGGCCACAGAGCAAAAACAGTCCAAGGTAAGGGCTAGGTAGTATGCTGATACTGAAAAAAAAGATTGTGACAGTGCAGTTTTAGGAATTTTCGAATGGTAGGCAGGTAATATTTGTATATAGTTGTATAGTGGGCCCTCAGAATGAATTCTACTGATGGGCCCTAGGCGCCGCAGGCTGATACTGCTTCGATAGGAGAAAGAATTACTTCCAGACTCTTGACACTGCTTATCTCTAGGGGTAACAATGAACTGGGCAAGTTAAAATTCATTGTGACCCAGCCATGTTTCACCCATTATGAAATAAAATACATTCTATATAGAGAGCCCATCTAGATTGGCAAAGATCCAGCAACAAACATCTAATGTGAGAGGATATTCCCTATTGAAATGTATGGAAATATATACCTGCACCCTCATACTAGGACCTGTGTATACTCAGTATGGGTCCATGAGCTCAATATCCAAATGCCGATTTCACATTGTGCCTATTGAGTCTTTTATACATATGAGTCAGGGAAGCATACAGTGCTGGCCAAAAGTATTGGCACCCCTGCAATAATGTCAGATAATACTCAATTTCTTCCAGAAAATGATTGCAATCACAAATGCTTTGGTAATAATATCTTCATTTAATTTGTTGTCAATGGAAAACCACAAAAAGAATTGTCAAAAAGCCAAATTGGATATAATTCCACACCAAACATAAAAAAGGGGGTGGACAAAAGTATTGGCACCCTTTGAAAAATCATGTGATGCTTCTCTAATTTGTGTAATTAACAGCACCTGTTACTTACCTGTGGCACATAACAGGTGGTGGCAATAACTAAATCACACTTGCAGCCAGTTGAAATGGATTAAAGTTGACTCAACCTCTGTCCTGTGTCCTTGTGTGTACCACATTGAGCATGGAGAAAAGAAAGAAGACCAAAGAACTGTCTGAGGACTTGAGAAGCAAAATTGTGAGGAAGCATGAGCAATCTCAAGGCTACAAGTCTATCTCCAAAGACCTGAATGTTCCTGTGTCTACCGTGCGCAGTGTCATCAAGAAGTTTAAAGCCCATGGCACTGTGGCTAACCTCCCTAGATGTGGACGGAAAAGAAAAATTGACGAGAGATTTCAACGAAAGATTGTGCGGATGGTGGCTAAAGAACCTCGACTAACATCCAAACAAGTTCTAGCTGCCCTGCAGTCCGAGGGTACAACAGTGTCAACCCGTACTATCCGTCGGCGTCTGAATGAAAAGGGACTCTATGGTAGGATACCCAGGAAGACCCCACTTCTGACCCAGAGACATAAAAAAGCCAGGCTGGAGTTTGCCAAAACTTACCTGAGAAAGCCAAAAACTTTTTGGAAGAATGTTCTCTGGTCAGATGAGACAAAAGTAGAGCTTTTTGGGAAAAGGCATCAACATAGAGTTTACAGGAAAAAAAAAGAGGCCTTCAAAGAAAAGAACACGGTCCCTAAAGTCAAACATGGCGGAGGTTCCCTGATGTTTTGGGGTTGCTTTGCTGCCTCTGGCACTGGACTGCTTGACCGTGTGCATGGCATTATGAAGTCTGAAGACTACCAACAAATTTTGCAGCATAATGTAGGGCCCAGTGTGAGAAAGCTGGGTCTCCCTCAGAGGTCATGGGTCTTCCAGCAGGACAATGACCCAAAACACACTTCAGAAAGCACTAGAAAATGGCTTGAGAGAAAGCACTGGAGACTTCTAAAGTGGCCAGCAATGAGTCCAGACCTGAATCCTATAGAACACCTGTGGAGAGATCTCAAAATGGCAGTTTGGAGAAGGCACCCTTCAAATCTCAGGGACCTGGAGAAATTTGCCAAAGAAGAATGGTCTAAAATTCCAGCAGAGCATTGTAAGAAACTCATTGATGGTTACCGGAAGCGGTTGTTCGCAGTTATTTTGTCTAAAGGTTGTGCTACCAAGTATTAGGCTGAGGGTGCCAATACTTTTGTCCGGCCCATTTTTGGAGTTTTGTGTAAAATGATCAATGATTTGACTTTTTTTTCAATTCTCTTTTGTGTTTTTTCATTGCAAGCAAAATAAATGAAGATATTATTACCAAAGCATTTGTGATTGCAATCATTTTCTGGAATAAATTGAGTATTATCTGACAGAATTGCAGGGGTGCCAATACTTTTGGCCAGCACTGTATGTGAGAATATGTGACCCATAGACCTCCATACACCTGATAAAGGGTAAAAAAAAAAAACTAGTCTGGTGGTATCCATTGGGTTTCCATTTAATAATGCAGTTGCTAGTCCAGTGGTGTCCAGCACAAAAAATATACTGTATTCTATACAATATATATTTCTTTCCATGGGCTCCTATAGGGAAGGGATGTCACTCAGAAGTATCCGTTTAATATGTCCGGTTCACGTGTTTACTATATTCTCACAATCGTTGAAAAAACGGCTGTGAAAGATGGATAATCGGTCCATTTTTTCACTGCCATTTTGCATTTGTGGAGCATCAATTTTCACTGACCCCTTATACACTTGAGTCTATTGAGGCATATGTGAAGAAGGGCAAAAAATGGACTTGTGAATTGCCCCATTGAAATAGAATGTGTTCAAAAAGTTGTGTGACGTCTGTTTATGACATTTGTGTGAATAAGGCCTTGGTCTAATTTCGAGGATTTATTTATGACAGATCCAATGTGTATTTATAAAATCAAATACGGTATCTATGGCTGAGAATCGGCTTCCTGCCATGGATGTGCCATGTATATGTTAGCGGATATTTGCAAGAATTAGTTGGGGATAATTTTTTGTGGCTAATCCGATGCTTTTCAGAGAATTGTTTGGGAAAAGCAATGTTCATGTTCATCACCATGGCAGACTTTAGTTTCTGTGACGTTGACAAAAATCCATGCTGATATTGTTCTGGTGAATGTGGACGAGATATAAAATACCGGGTTCTTGCACTGGATACAGATTATTCATGTATTTGATAAGATTTTAGTTATGGAATGCATCCCCTAACCTTTATTAAGTGCTGTGTGAATTTACCCTTGGACCAAAAGTGAACAAAGTGGGAAAAGACAGAATTTTATTGCACAAGTTCCCTGTACAGTATTGGGCTGTATGACATGCTTTTGTCTCTGAATAGTTTAGATTACAATTCATCACACTTGGTTTCTGCTCCATGTCTCCCAGGCTTGTGCTCTGGATTCTGCTTCCCAGGCCTGAGTAGTATACAGTAATTAACTAGTTAATGATCGCACACATGATTTACATGATTAAGTATCATTATTTTAAGTCTGTACCTGGAGAAAAGCCATTTATTTTGTGATGACAGGTCAGAGACATCCAGACACATCTGTGCTGAATGTGTTCTCCAACTATGACTACAACAGGTCGGTTCTCACCATCGTCTCTACCAGTGAACAGATAGGTAAGTGAAATGCTCAGTAAGTGTTTTCTCACTTGTAAAATGATGTAATAAGCACAAAACTAAAAAAGCATTGAATAGCCACTGATTGGCCAGGCCAGAATCCTTTAGGCTGAAGCCCCACGGTGTGAAAACAAAGCGTTTTTGCCACTGCAGAAACACCACAGCAAAAAACACTGCATTTTACAGTACCTGCTAAGTGAATGGGATCCCATCCACACATTGCAGAAAAAAATCCACAGTGGAAAATCTGCATTTTCAAAAACCAAAGCATGTCAATTTACATGCGGAAACAGTGGCGTTTTCCCTATGGGTATAATATGGATAGAAAGTCTGCCGAGACAAAATCAGCGAAAACACAATGAAAAACGCTGCAAAAAAAAGTGATGCGTTTTCACAGTATTTTTTTCCGTCTTAATTTTTTTTTGTTGTGTTTCGATACGTGGGGCCTTAACCTTAAGGCCGGGGACCCACTTAGCATAAATGCCACAACACATTGCAAATAGAGCGGCTTTTTACAGTACCTGCAAAGAGGATGGGATAATCCCATCCACACATTGCAGAAAAATATCCGCAGCAGACATGCTACAATTTCAAAAAACGTTGTGTTTTTGTAAATCGCAGTATATCAATTACCCACGTGGACAAAATTGTTGGTACCCCTCGTTTAATGAAAGAAAAACGCACAATGGTCACAGAAATAACTTGAGTCTGACAAAAGTGACAATATATAAAAATTCTATGAAAATGAACAAATGAAAGTCAGACATTGCTTTTCAACCATGCTTCAACAGAATTTTTAAAAAAAGAAAACTCATGAAACAGGCCTGGACAGAAATGATGGTTCCCTTGACTTAATATTTTGTTGCACAACCTTTTGAGGCAATCCCTGCAATCAAACGATTCCTGGAACTGTCAATGAGACTTCTGCACCTCTCAGCAGGTATTTTGGCCACTCCTCATGAGGAAACTGCTCCAGTTGTCTCGAGTTTGAAGGGTGCCTTTTCCAGACGGCATGTTTCAGCTCCTTCCAAAGATGCTCAATAGAATTTAGGTCAGGGCTCATAGAAGGCCACTTCAGAATAGTCCAGTGTTTTCCTCTTAGCCATTCTTGGGTGTTTTTAGCTGCGTGTTTTGGGTCATTAACCTGTTGCAAGACCCATGACCTGCGACTGAGACCAAGCTTTCTGACACTGGGCAGCACATTTCTCTCTAGAATCCCTTGATAGTCTTGAGATTTCATTGTACCCTGCACAGATTCAAGACACCCTGTGCCAGATGCAGCAAAGCAGCCCCAGAACATAACAGAGCCTTATCCATGTTTCACAGTAGGGACAGTGTTCTTTCCAAGATATGCTTCATTTTTCCATCTGTGAACATAGAACTGATGTGCCTTGCCAAAAATTTCGATTTTTGTCTCATCTGTCCATAGGACATTCTCCCAAAAGCTTTGTGGCTTGTAATAAAATTTTTTATATATTACTTTTGTCAGATTCAAGTTATTTCTGTGACCATTGTGGGTTTTTCTTTCATTAAACGAGGGGTACCAACAATTTTGTCCACGTGTGTATATCTACGGAAATGCTGGCATTTTCCGTCTAGGTATCATAGAAGCAGAAAGTCGACAGAGGAAGACTCTGCGGACTTTCTGTGAAAAGTGCTGCTAAGGTCCCATGTGGCAAGCCAAAGCCAAAAAGCACTGTGGAAAAAACTGTGACAGAAACACATCGCGTTTTTTAACGCAGCGCTTTTCACAGAAAGTCCGCAGAGTTTTCCACTACGGACTTTCTACTTCTATCATACCTATACAGAAACTACCAGCATTTCCTTAGGTATAATTGACATGCGAGTGTTTTTGAAATCGCAGCATTTCAGCTGCAGATATTTTTCTGCAATGTGTGGATGCGATTAGCCAGAATCCCATCCACTTTGCAGGTACTGCTGCATTTCTTCCACTGCCAAATCATGGCGTTTACGCTACTTGGAGCCCCGGCCTCAAGGGGTTTTCTTAGATCAGAATATTGATAGCCTATCATTAACATTGCCAACAATATTAGATTGGTTGGGTCAGGCTATCTGCAGATCCGTCTACCTGCATGCCATCTACTTAGGAGCAGAGGTGCAGGGTATTGCAGCTGCATCTCAGTTACTTGATACCAAATGCATTCCTGCCTGCAGACACAGCAGTGTACAAAATGAAGAGGCTGTAGTGCTTGTGAAATAACTGGTCACCGGTACTAAGTTAGACCCCTATGAGCAATACTAATTGACTGTCCAAATAATAGGCTATCATTATTCTGATCTAAGAGACGCCAAGCAACTTGACTGTCATAATTAATTTGGCCTGCAGATGGCAGCATCACACAGCTATTCAACCTCCTGCTCACATTGATGAGGACAGGAGAGCTGGAAAGAAGAGTAGATGGTGCATGTTGTACAGTCGACATGTAGATATGAGACTGCAGGCTGTACTCTACATGGGAGAGAAAGCAAGCTCCCCAAAGTGCAGATGCCATGTGAACAACATATTCTACAGCGCTGTACATAGATTGTCACCACTCATATCAGCCCTTGTCCACATTGAGGATCACAATCTAAATTCCAAGTTAACCCATTAGGGTATTTTCACACGACAGTTTTGGAGTGGATTTTGAGGTGGTGTTCAGCCTCAAAAATTTTCTCCAAGAAATGCCCTGTGGAATCATCCATGGAAAGCATAGGCTGAGACTCGCAAGTTTGCACGTATAGCCTTATGCAGTAGGGCTGATCAGAGAGTGGCCATCTGGTACTGTTTCAGTGGTGATTCTGTTGTGGAAATCGTGGCAAGATCAAGCTGGATGCTTCTTTTTTCAGCACATTGAATATAAAAGCATCCATCACTGCCTCACTTTGAAAAAAAATGGGATGCCGTATACGGACGGTTTTTGGAATGGATTTTGAGGCACAAAGTCGCCTCAAAATCTTCTCCAAAAGCCATTGTGTGGACATACCCTAAGGTTATGTTCACACTACTGTTATTACAGCCCATTGTTTTAATCTGACATAGGATGAAGGCAACAGACACTAATGTTAGGTGAGTAACAGACACACATGGAGCCCCCTCCACCTCTGTCCATTCCCATTGACTATAATGTAAAAAACATGACCGACACTTTTTTCTTCCTGTTTGTTTATTTTGGTAACAGAAGAAAAAGTCCTGCATTCAGCGGATCCCGCAAAAAACAAGTCCTTACAGGGTTCTGATGATGGAAAAATAAAAAAGATATGGCTGTCAGAATGTGGTGACGCTAAAACAAATTACTTTTGGAAAATAAGTGATTTCATGGTTCAAATTAAACTTAAAAAAACATTCAAACATAAAAAACCTATATAAACTTAATATCACCGTAATCGTACTGACTGGCAGAATAAAGGTGAAATGTTATTTATGATGCCCAGTGCACCACACAGAATTTAGAATGTTAAAAAAATTGTGAAATTGACCTTTTTTGCCGTCTTGCTAAGGCTAATTGCACACTACCATGTGCAGGCCGCTGGCTGTGGTTCTCATCTGCAAGAAAGAGTTAATAAAATGTGATCAATAAACTCAATGTTTCCCAAATGGTGCAATACAAAAGTACAACTTGTTGCGCAAAAATAAGCCTTCGTAGATTGACAATAAATAAAAAAAAGTTATGGCTTTTAAAATGTGAAAATGGAAAAAACAAAAAAGGAACTGCGACCTTAAGTATCAAACAAGGCTGACGGCTTCAAAAAGGCTTAGATGCCTTTTTAGTGCAAAATTGCATTGATGCTTTTGCAAATCTATAGAATATGTTGTTCGCATGGCATCTGCACTTTGGGGAGCTTGCTTTCTCTCCCATATTTTGGTTGGACTTGATGGATATGTCTTTTTTGAATCGTACTAACTATGTAACCATGTCCTTAGGGGGTTATGGACACTATATCCTTCCTCTCTGCTTGCATGGTACAGTAGGTTATCTGTGGTGAGATTATTTTAAAAGTATCATCTCATAATTTGCCAGGATTTAGACCCCATTGAAGGTATAATAACATAGTTGTGGTGTGGACTCCCCCTTATTGCTTCCCTGGTGGTAAACCTCTGCTGAACTGTGAGGCTGAGGCCCCACGTTGCGAAAATGCAGTATTTTTTTATGCAGATTTTGCTGAAATTTTTGAGCCAAAATCAGGAGTGGATTTAACAGAAGGGAAACATCTAAGAGCTTTCTTTATATTTTGCATTCTATTTCAAGTCACTCCTGACTTGAGTGGCTTTTCCACCTTAGGCTGAGGCCCCATGTTGCGGAAACACAGCTTTTTTTAACGCAGATTTTGTTGCGGTTTTTTGAGCCAAAACCAAGAATGGCTACAAGAGGAATGGGAGATATATATATAAAACGTACGTATACTTCTACCTTCTGCTCATTCCACTCCTGGATTTGGCTCAAAAAACAGCAACAAAATCTGCAACAAAAAAAGCTGATTTGTTATGTGTGGTTAGACATATAACTGGAATATCACAGATTGTTGATACAGCTATATGTTTATATGGTATATACTGCTCATAGAAACTGTATTGAAAAGTCCATGGTAGTAGAACAATAGACCATCATAAGATTTCTCCAATGAACTAAGAATGTGTGATTTCTACCCAAATATGTAGAACATCAGCAGTATCATGCATGCTACAATGACACTTTGTAGAATAATGGCTTTTGCTTACTGTGCAGTGCTGAACCAGAAGTCACAAGATGTAATGAATAGGCCATAAAAGGCCTCATGACATCCCATGATTTAATAAATATGTTCGCTGTTGCTTTAAGATCTCAACATCATTTGTGAACATTATTTTAGCTGAGCAAGTGAAAAAGAGATCCCAAGGGAATTAAAAAAGCTGTTAATTAAATTACTTCATTTGCTAGGGAAATGAAAAGCCTATAAAACGTTTAACGCTTTGTCTGGACACATGAATTTGCACATGGATTTTTTTTTTTTTATTTTACATTTTTGGTTTAACCCTAATATTGACAAGGAAAGAGATTTGTATTGTCATGAATGAATGTATTATATATGCACAGTGTATAGATTTTATTTCCATAACCTTAATAGATTGAGCATGGTTTATAGGTGGACATATGTAGTTACAATAATGTGTGGACAACAAGGTAAGCAAATGTGCCTAATGTTTATATGGAATCTGGGAGATGATCCTGTTTGGTGGTACGTTCCCAAAGAAGACTTGTCAGTTGACAGATTTTTTAGTAAATCTGTAATTTTTTAGTAAATACTTCCCCATAAAATAACAATTCTGGAGGACCGTCTCTTAAACATTGTGCCGTTCCTCTGTTATTCCTCCTAAAATTTGCTGAATACATTGACAACTGGGTTTAAACAGTTGGGGGTATGTCCCTACACAATCCAATAAAAGCTGCTAGTCTGTGTAGGAACACACCCCCTTGACAAGGGAAATGGTAGCACCCAATTGTCAATGTTATATAATTAGTTATTAGATCATTTTTGTTATATAATGAGGAATAGAAGAATTTGATAAAACAAAGATGTCAGGATAGGTGACCGATCATCTTAGGCTCCCATCCACAGATCCAGGGGCGTAACTACCAGGGTAGCAGCGGTAGCAGCTGCCACAGGGCCCGGGACATTACGGGGCCCCGCGGGCCCCCGATGCGTTTTTTTTTTTTTTATAGTCCGTTATCTCCTGGAGTAACCCCAGCAGGTAACGGGCCCTATATACTTACCGATCCCCGGGGTCCCGCTCACGGCCGCCTGTGCTTCCGATTCTGCGGAGGCGGCTGTGCGCAGGAGCGGGGATCGGTATGTGAGGCCGCGGCCCGAACACCACAATCTCTGCTATCATTATACTCCGGGAACTTTTCAGACCCCAGAGTATAATAATCGGAGGCCCAGAGTTGGTGAGAGAACATAAAAAACAATGTACTTACCTGTTCGACACTTCTCCAGGCTTCGGGCCTGTTTGGTGACGTCCCAGACGTCAGCCGACGTCATTTTGCGTCGCGACGCAGGCCTGCGTCACGTGACGCCGGCCTGGTCCAACATTGAAGAAGGCCGGAGTAGCGCACGGGCATGCACCGGAGCGAGGAACAGGTAAGCAACGTTGTTTTTTTATGTTTCTATCCTCCCCTGGGTCTCCGATCATTATACTCTGGGGTCTGAAAAGAATAAAAGAATTGTTCATGGGTGGTCCACAATGGGGCATATAGTACTGTGTGCAGGGGCCACTATGGGGAAAAATACTCAGTGCAGGGGCCACTATGGGGAATAATAGTGTGTGCAGGGGCCACTATGGGGCAAAATACTGTGTGCAGGGGCCACTATGGGACATGATACTGTGTGAAGGGGCCTCTATGGGGCAAAATACTCAGTGCAGGGGCCACTATGGGGAAAAATACTCAGTGCAGGGGCCACTATGGTGCATGATACTGTGTGCAGGGGCCACTATGGGGCAAAATACTGTGTGCAGGGGCCACTATGGGACATGATACTGTGTGCAGGGGCCCCTATGGGGCAAAATACTCAGTGCAGGGGCCACTATGGGGAAAAATACTCAGTGCAGGGGCCACTATGGTGCATGATACTGTGTGCAGGGGCCACTATGGGGCAAAATACTGTGTGCAGGGGCCACTATGGGACATGATACTGTGTGCAGGGGCCCCTATGGGGCAAAATACTCAGAGCAGGGGCCACTATGGGGCATGATACTGTGTGCAGGGGCCACTATGGGACATGATACTGTGTGCAGGGGCCACTATGGGGCAAAATACTCAGTGCAGGGGCCACTATGGGGAATAATAGTGTGTGCAGGGGCTACTATGGGGCAAAATACTGTGTGCAGGGGCCACTATGGGACATGATACTGTGTGCAGGGGCCACTATGGGACATGATACTGTGTGCAGGGGCCACTATGGGGCAAAATACTCAGTGCAGGGGCCACTATGGGGAATAATAGTGTGTGCAGGGGCTACTATGGGGCAAAATACTGTGTGCAGGGGCCACTATGGGACATGATACTGTGTGCAGGGGCCCCTATGGGGCAAAATACTCAGTGCAGGGGCCACTATGGGGCATGATACTGTGTGCAGGGGCCCCTATGGGACATGATACTGTGTGCAGGGGCCACTATGGGGCAAAATACTCAGTGCAGGGGCCACTATGGGGAATAATAGTGTGTGCAGGGGCCACTATGGGACATGATACTGTGTGCAGGGGCCCCTATGGGACATGATACTGTGTGCAGGGGCCACTATGGGGCATGATACTGTGTGCAGGGGCCACTATGGGACATAATACTGTGTGCAGGGGCCACTATGGGACATGATACTGTGTGCAGGGGCCACTATGGCACATAATAGTGTGCGCAGGAATGCGTTTTTGGGGGGGGGGGGGGGGGGTTGGAGGGGGGCGGTCCGGGGGGAGGGGGCGGGGGCGGCGGTTCGGGGGGGGGGGCCCCATGTCAAATGTTCGCCTTGGGGCCCAGCCATTCCTAGTTACGCCACTGCACACATCAATTCTAATTCTAATTCAATTAATGCTAATTCCAATTATAATATAATGTACCAATTCACGAAGAATAATTGTATACAATTGTCCCTCGCTTCTCCATTGTGTCTAACCCCAAATATACTTTTTTTTCTACATTTTTGTGCGTATCTAGTATGAGAAGGTTAGGCCAGAAATCCACTGGAAAATCTGCATAGCAATAAATGAAATCTGAGGCAACTGTAGGCAAAATCCACAACAAAGCAAAACCATTCTTGTCTGTGTTGAGATTTTATTTCTCCTCCATGTTCACAGGATTATGTTTGATTCCAAAATGAAGATTTACACTTGATCCTAAACAAACTGTGTCATGGGCTCTTTGCCTTTATATTCTTCAGAATTCTGTCTATATACCTTTACCAGAATAGCTTATTTATTAAGTGTTATGCTCTTTCATAATAGATTGTTTAGCAACTTTTATCTCCAAACTAACAGCTTATATCGCCATTCGTGTCACCTTACATTGGATTCTGTGCAACGATAAATGTAAGTGGTCAAAGCCATTACATAAAAAGGACCCTTCACCACATCCACCAACTAGTTCTTTGCAACTTTTAGTCCATACTGCTCCTCTGATTCCACCAGCACAGCTGGAACTTTTCTCTAGCCCGACTGTCAGGTGGGTGGTCATGGACCAGAGCAGACAAGGGGAGGGATTAGTAGCTCTGTCTCCTCTGATTGGACAGTTTCAGAGGGCTCTGAATCACACCCCCTTGCCTGCTCCTGTCTGACACTGCCCATCTGACAGTAAAGAAACTAATTAGCATGTCAAACACCAAAACTTACTACACTGATTGATCAAGAATGGTGGGGGCTGGAGAAAAACTTATACGATAACTGGCTGCAGCAGCAGCCTCCCCCATTAGTCCTGTTTACAGTACGAGAAAAAGATTGTTACAACTTGCCCCCTTGGCTATTTCCCAGCCAAAAATTAAACAGATCAGCAGAATATTAACTCTTGTGTTGTCTGCAGGATTTCTACAAGAATGTTTATCTCAGTTTATTTCCTGTTCACTGTTATCAGTTATTTCTAGTATTAGTATACCTTTAAGGCT
The DNA here is from genome assembly GCA_947044405.1 of Leptodactylus fallax. NCBI lineage: Eukaryota > Metazoa > Chordata > Amphibia > Anura > Leptodactylidae > Leptodactylus > Leptodactylus fallax. The sequence continues at coordinate 4,164,257 of CAMRHE010000077.1, read as the reverse complement.
AGGTTCACATATGCGCGTGGTCTCTGTTCGGGGATTCTGTCCCCAAATCTGCTTGAAATATGCGGAGCGAAAACTCCTGCAAGCAGGAATTTTCTCTCCACATTTTTCGAGCGAAACCAGGCGAAAACTAGGTGAACCTCATTATAGTCTATGGGGTCTTCGGGATTCTGCGGGTAACCGCTTTTTAAGCAGATTCTGAAGAACGGAAACCCGAACGCAGGTGTGAACTTAGTGTAAGCATTAGACAGGAGCAGAACACCTTACACTTATTCACCTCAAAAAGTTTCCTGAAAAATGCTGACAAACAGAACACTAAAAAGTTAGTAAAAGACCTTATTTGATTAACTTTTTTATATTCTGGTCAAGGGTTCCATTACACAATGTGGCCAAGGTGCAGTACTTGTCACACAGCTGAGAACTGCATAGCATAAAACACACAGTTTACTGTGAATTGCTGCAGCTAGTACACATCAAGTACATAATAACCATGTACTTAACTTATACTAGCCGTAAAACTGCTGCAGTCCATCATAAACCACATGCTGGTTTTACCATATGTTTCTTGGCCATGTCACAGTTAGGCTAAGTTCACATCTGTGTTGGCGGCTCCATTAGGAGCATCTGTCACAGAATCAGTTAAAAATTGCTGATGAAAAAGTCCTGCATGTGGGAAAAAACATCGGGATAGAGGCCCATTAAACCCCATTATAGACAATGGGATCTTTTTGGGCATTGTTCGTGTCTGTCAGCAGTAAATTGGTAACAAATCTAATCATCGTACCTTGTTGGGGTGATTTCAGTTTTCAAATATGGCTGTGTTACTCAGCATTCGCCATTTTATTCAGATGCAAATGGGGAGAAAATTGCCCCAGGGAACCTTCCTCCTCATTTGCATGTGAATAATTTACATGAAAATGGTGCTCCAAAGCTGAATAACAGAGACATATTCGGAAACTGTAGAATCACCTCTACAAAGTACTGTGGTTAAGTTTCTAGTTAATTTACTGCTACCATTGCGCAGGTTTATAATCAATTTATTTCTGACTCCCTTTTAATTGTTTAATGCTTTTTTAAATGATTTATATTCTGTTACTTTTCTAGCAGGAAATGTGTTCATGTATTAGTAATGAGATCAATCAAATGGTGTAATTCTTATTATTCTGCCCATTATATAGGTAAGTCTGTTGTTTCTTCCTGTGTGGAGGGCTTCACATGCATCGACCATTCCCAACATGAAGGTATACACCCCTGTCTTGGTGCCATCGACCTTATACCCATCTATCCCTTATCAGGGGTGACACTGGAACAATGTGGTAAAATTGCAAGAGGTATGTCACTCCAAACTATCAATGACAACTTTCAGGTTTTGCCATTTCTATCTACTATTCCGAAACTATGACAAATGGCATCTCCATCTTTCAGTAATTAGTTCTAATGTACTATACATTGTCCAAGTATTTTCATAGCATTTAACTTAATGTCTGTCATTGAACATCATTTTGTTTTGTATCCTAATAGGTTAAAATTGTGTGCTGATTCATTTCCTAATTAAAAATAATAATAAAATTAGTCCTTTAATAGGGGTTGTCCTGTATTGTTTTTTTTTATTCATGGATTATCCTTAGGATAGGCCATAAATATCTAATCGGTGAGAGGCCAATAGCCCTCACACATATCAGCTGTTGAGGGGTGAGTCTTGTCCTTGTACTATACAGTGCAAAAATCTAGAAGCAAATAACTCCGTGTGTAGTGGCTAGGCTCCACTACTGCAGTTCGGTTCCCCAATGGTTCTCCAAGACTGGATATATATGGCCCACCCTTAGGATAGGTCATCATTATCAGACTGGTGAGGATCCAACACCATGCACCTCTACTGATCAGTGTATGGAGCTGGAAGCAGGCGGCTGCGCTGCATGGTTGCCGTTCTGTTCCCATCCAACTGTTTTTGGTTACATATCTGAGAAGCTTAAGAAAATACACAGGTCCAGCAAGCCCAACCTATAATGCAGTGCTGTATACAGTGCCTACAATCAGAAAGACATTATAGTCCATCAAAGAACAATATATCACATTTTTCTTGAACCTGAATTATAGCATTAGCCATACTTAGAATATAATAAATACATACTAAACATGATAAGAGTGATTACAATACCTAGTACAGTGCTGCGGAATATGTTGGAGCTATATAAATAAAATGTATTATTATTATTATTATTATAACTGTGAAATCTTTGGCTTGTTTCACTGTATGCAGCATATAACCACAAGATGTCAGTGTTGTATCTGTAGTAGTATCTTATTGTATACACTTGCCCTTGAATGTCTTGCAGAGATGCAATTACATACAGAATTAACCCAGACATAACACAAGGCCAAGTGCATTAATCAGCACTAGTAGTCTGTACTTAGGAGCTCTAAGAGCTAGCATCAGGCTGGAGCTCAGCTCGTCCAACAATTGTTCATTTCTCTACAATAGCCCAAGACAACTAAAACAAAAGTGCCATGTATATGAAACTTCTTTAAGCCAACTATTTGCACTTTATTATTTTTTATGATACTAATCCATTCAAAGAAAAAAAAAAGTATACAGAATGCAGGCTAAAGTATCGAATGAGTTAGCCAAAATGTACAGCCTCCACCCACACCCCCAGAAGTAGAAAAATAATGATGAAACAACTCAAAATGTGTTTTATGTTTGATATCACATGAGCACATCACTCAGATCCAGAACTAGACTACGACTACTGCAATAAGACAGCTATGGTACTATACACAAGTCATTCAAGCCTGCACATATAACCGGGGCGTAGCTATAGGGGGTGCAGAGGGAAGAAGGCAAAAAAGCAAGCTTAATAAGGTGCTGTTTCAAGAGGAAATTCTTTATTCACATAGTAGATAAAGTGTGACACGCGTTTCGTTTGTAAGGACCTGCTTTATCGGGCACATAAGAACCAAACATGGACAAGTATAAATATACTCATTGGGCGGATAAAAAGCCCCACATGGATTACAAATATATGTAAAAACCAAAAATTATAAAAATCTACGACAATAATGTTTTACTTTTTTTTTTTACATAATTGTGTTACATATATTTGTAATCCGTGCCGGGTTTTGTACCCTCCTGGTGTGTATATTTATACTTGTAATCCATGTGCCTGATGAAGTGAGCCCTTACTTACGGTGGCTCAGTGGTTAGCACTGTTACCTTGCTGCATTGGAGTCCTAGGTTTGAATCCAGCCAAGCACATCTGCAAGGAGTTTGTATGTTCTCCCGTGTTTGCGGGGGTTTCCTCCCACATGCCAAAGACATACTGATAGGGAAATTAAGTTGTAAGGCTTATATGGGACAGTTGACAACATGAATGTATATAAGTAAGCAAAATAAAATAAAACCTACCATGTGAATACAAAATTTCCTCTAGAAGCAGTACTCTGTTAAACCTTCTTTTTCGCTTTCTTCTCCAAGTACCTGCGTTGTCCATCCTGTGATCACCGCGAGGCAGGAACAGCATGCAGACTACCGTTTGATCTTCATGCCCATTGCAGAGTTGTCCCTGTTCAGTACAACTCGCTATGGTGAGAAGATTACTTTATGTGCGGAGCTTGGAGCTCGTATGTGAGGTGTATTACAATAGGAGTGCCCCTCCTGTTTTCTATTTTCTCTAAACTATAAGACACCAGTATTATAGATAGCAAATGGTGGCCCACAGGGGACCCATTGCAGATTTAGCATTTGGGCCCAGGAGCTATGCCTAGTTATGTCTCTGCACATAACCCTTTTATTTTCAGTCCCCATGGTGACCTATCCATTTCCTAGTTTAGGATGGCCATATCATTATTGGTTCCAAGCATGGCACCCCTCTTAATCTTGGTCCTCAGCATAGTTTTCCCTTGGTCCTTGAAAGGTTCCACCTCTTTTCCTTGTCACCAGTATGGCTTCCCCGCTTATTCCTGGTTCCCCTCTCATTCCTAGACCCCAGTATGGTTTTCCTCTTTATTTTCCTCCTTCATTGCTAACTTTGACCATACCTGCCAACATTTAATTGCCAAAATCCCTTGCTCTGCTATTGCACAGGATGTTGAGCATGACATAGGCTGTACCCTCCCCATTCTCTGACAGCCTCCCTCCTCCTCCTGTGATGCTCAATGGTGCTGGAAATGCTCCTTCTTCTGATCTCTATCCACCATGACACCATGGCATGATGCTGACAGATTCTTTTCCCTGATATACCTTGTAAGTGTCCCCCTCTTATTTACTCCAGTGCAGCGCAGACCTGCATCCACATTGGACTCAAAGCACTCAAATGCAGTGCAAAACACAATCCCAAAATTCTTGCATTTTTCACAGTTTTTCTGCATTTTACATTTTTGCCTTCCCCATATAAGTCTTTTGGGGGGAAATCTAAAATTTTTATGTAAAATTAGCAGTCTTTTTTTTTTTCAGAAACATTTTAGAGAATGCTGTGCTTTCTGAAGCACTTTTTTCTGCAATGTCGCAATGGGATTAAATAAAATCCCATTCCCTTTTTGAGACTATAAAATGCAGCAATTTCTTATGCAGCATTTCCGTGACCCAAAATGCTATATTTTCGCAACATACAGATTCAGTCCAAAGGTGTTACCACTGTAATATTTGTTTAACCTTTTCTAGACCACCCATAGACTATATACATCCAGACTGTCCACCTCTAACCCTGCAAGGTCTGTATATAAGCCCTTGCAAGGTTAGCCTGCTGTACAAAATTGTGCAGCTATGGGCTCTGGATTCTAACTATTACTACACGCAGCTCCCCTCTGACCCGCCGGTCACATGACTGCTGGGGAGACAAGAACCTAGAGGACCCAGATGAGCCTCGGAATATTGTATGTATCTGCCTCAGTTACAGGAGAAATCATAAAAAGTTATGACCTTATGGGGGGGCACAATGTGGTAAAAAGAAAAAATAAAGTAACTGCCCCCTGCCACTACCAAACCCTTGTTACAGGTTGTAGCCCCACACCTAGCAACACATGAAAAATTTAAAAAACAAGACATTTCCCCTCCTTTTTTGTTTACATTTTCTCAGATATTAAAATAAAGAATAAACATGGAAGAACAACATAAAAATGAAGCCCTATTTTTCACAAAAAAAAAACGCAAAAATTATTTGAATAACCAAAAGGAAAATATATTATATCCCTCAAAACCGCATGTACGAAAAATGTGCCGGTCCTGAACCAGGGAAAATAGCCCGGGACTGAACTGGTTAAAGAAGTGAAGTGGTCTTTGATCACTGCTTATAGAGAACAGAAAAAAAACTTAAAAGGGGTTGTCCGGGATAAATTGATCTCTCTAATCTAAGCTAAACACCCTTCCCCCACTGACCTTCTAACTTATTTATTGTACCAAAAATCTATAATTACCTAGATTGCTGGGGCGGTCATGTGGCCCCAGGCACATTTTCCAATTTTCCGGTGTCGTTCTGTTTCCAGAAACGGAACGTCAGTGATACTAACCCACCCCCCCACCTCATCATATTTACCTGTCTTCCAGTCTGGATCTTCTGGGCACGGGACGTCACATCAGCTGCGCTTCCCCTTCTTGACGTCTGCCGTCCACCCATGCCTGCACAATAGATCCGGAGTGCCGGCTACTGCGCATGCAGATGAAGTGACATCCCAAGCCCAGAAGATCTTGTCTGGAAGACAGGTAAATATGATGGGGTGGGGGGGTTGGGTTAGTTAGGAATGGCTAGTAAGGGAAACAGGGAGAGGGGTGTGAGTGAGAAAGGGAGGGGGAGGGAGACAGGGAGGTGGTGTGAGTGAGCTCTGAGTGGCCCAAGGGATCATGGTAGTTGTAGGAAAACAGAACAGGAAGATACCCATGTAAACAAATAGATGCCAGGAGCTCACTGAGAAACCCAGAAATCACTCAAAACACTGCTAAAGGTATTTGAATGTACTTATTAACCTATTAATAGCACTAACAGACCTTTTTTGAAAAATAATTTTTTGCCCGGAAAAGTAGGCTCTTCTCAAAGGTATGGTCTTCTATGGAGGTTTCATTGTACTTACTGAGTTTTGCTAAAATAAAAATTACGAATTGCCACATTTTTTTGTACACGGCCTAATTCTATAACCATTATGGACCAGGCACAATGGGGCACAAAACTATCTTAACTTTAGAAAAGCATAAAACTAGGCCACACAAGTAGAAGATGCAAAGTTATCATAAAGAGTTATTATTCTTATTATTACTTGAATTGCAGTAGAGAATTGTCAATCGATATCTTGCTGCTTGCATACAGTATCTTGCATACAGTATATACAGTATATACTGTAGATGAAGCCCGTAGGATACTACTAGTGTAACAGTATTATGTCAGGGAACCACTATACTGTGCTTCACTATTACTTTACAAGTAGTTGCACACAAGCAGTTGGCATTCATGGACCGTAGCATGAATTGTGAATTACATTGCCACAAGCTCACTCATTTTTTATCAGATCTTTTTATTGAGATTTGCAAAGTTTAGAAAACATATAAATACATAAATGCGTTTTAAACAGCACAAACAAAACACAACAGTAAAAAGAAAATACAACTCTGATAGGGGCAAGTATACAAAGTGAATACTTATCCAGTAGTTCCCAGACCGTACCGTTTCCCTCTGACCCCCCTCCCTTCCCTTGTTTGTCCCTCACAACAACAACCCATATATACCGTGAAACATGGTTCAGGTTCGTAGAGGTGATGATATCCAAGATATCTAGAGAAATTTAGGCATCCCAGCAAGTACCAGGGAAGAACACTGGCTACCAATCATGAGCAAGTAAAATATATGGAAGGCTCATATGGGCTTCTAATAGACCCTGGTCAGGTAGCCCATCTGCCCCATAAGGCCCCAAACCTGGAAGGAGCTTTACTTTTGAGATATACCCCCCACTCCAGCCTGATTATGGAATTCATCTTAGAAATAAATTCCTCCAGGGATCCATCGAGTTGCTATAGTTTTCCTTCCCAGATAAAGAATATGTTGTATCTCCAGAGCGACATTGTCATCCAACTCCTCCATCTCCAATATTCCCAGTAGTATTCTTGGTCTCTGCAGGGAACAAGCTTACATATGGTGATTGTGTTTTTAGGTATTGCAGAGGAGCTGGTCATACAAGTTCCAGGGTGCAGTTTGTTCCTTTTTGGATACGCAGACATACCAGAGATGAGAAGTTTAGTAGACCAAAGGAGATCTCTGGGCTGGTTTAGGAAAAACCCTGATGTGACTACAATGAAATCTGATGTTGGAATGAAACCATCTAAAAAATATGGACTAACAGGTAAAAAAAAACCCACACTATTCTTCTAGTACAAATGTCACATTATTGACAAATATGACTAATAATCTGAATAATATACAGAGAAAAATTACTTTATACACTGTAAGAAATTCCTATATAGGATGAAATGAGTTTTCAGTGGCCCTTATCTCACAAATTTAGTATATTTTCCTAGACTATATGAGAAAAAAAAATTGACACATGCTTCAATATATGTCATATTATATAGCGTTTTCTGCCATAAAAGCATTGCCAGGGGAGAATATGGTGCACCACACATAGGCACTTAGACAGCCATACAGGTCCTTACAGACTCATATTACAGCCTGTATACTGCCATATGTCCCTTTGCACTTTGTGCACAAAGCCCTAAAGAAAAAGAGAAGATATATCTCCTCCACCAGTGAAACTAATGGCCTTCTAACTCTCTCACTGGGAGGTAAGACATACCTCTAATTCCAACAACGTTTCAAAATTGAATAGTACCTGTGAATATAAGAAACTCTGTAATTGTATTATTAATTGTATTAAGCAAATTTGTTTTCTTCTCCATTATTTAAGCTAAGATTCTTTTTACATTAATCTATGGAGAGGGGAGTGGGGAGGAAGAGGATGCTGGAAAAGACATACAAATAACAGCATCTGCTACCTTCTGATATTCTGTGAGTTAGATAGCTCTTTTAACACTGCTATATGTCAAGGTAAGAGCTTACCATTGCACAGAATGAGGCAATAAATCAATGTACAGACTCATCTTTCCCTCTCCATAGAGCTCTGTATGTGAGGTGAATATCAGAGTCTTATGTAAACAAACAGTCTGAGTGAAGATAAGGAACAGGTGAGCAGCCTAATAAGTAGAGAAGGAAACACATTTCTGTAATAATATATATTACAAAGTTTCTTATATCCACCTGTACTATTCATTTAGGAAAAGTTGTTTTAGAATTGGAGGTGCACTTTAAACTGCTGCAGGCATGTATTGATACTATAATACTGCCATTAGCTCTTGACCATTATCCCTGTCAAAAGATATTTTAATCAAAAAACAAAAATTTCCAGAAGTAAAGGTGCCGTATACAGTACATTAGACTAAGGTTGGGCAAATCTTGGAATGGCCAACCATCAAATTCGTATTGATGTTCGCTCACATTCTTTCGGGGTATGTTTGGGGATAAATCTTCTGGCATGTTAATTTTTTCTAATGGGAGACCAGTCACTACTAGTGGTGTTTGACAGCGGCTTATTCTCCATTGAACAGAAAAAAAAAGTTTATACATGTGTATGGGGAGGTCAGTAGTAATACTTGTTGGCCAAATGAGCATTTGTCTGGCAACTATTGAGTGGATATGGTCACCTTAAAATCTGTAACTCCCCTTTTATCCACTGTTTCCTTCCATCTAACAACTATGAATGTGTATGCCAGTATGTGTTAATATATGTGTGTGTGTAGATAGTTAAATAGAGATACAAATGATGTGTATAAATATATACAGTGAATAAGTATTTAGCATTGAATCTGAAAGAAAAAGTCTAAGACCTCATTCACACGAAAAACTGCTGTGTGATGGCCATTTTTATAACATTTGATTTCAATGTGCCTATTCGCATATCCATTTTTTTGACCGATTGTATTTCACGGCCATCAAAAACATTGACACACTTCATCTTTGTCCATTTTGGGTATGTTCACACGGCGGAAAATGAAGAGGAACTCCTCTTCATTTTCCGCCGCCGGCATTTTCACAGCGGTCTAGCCGCGAAGGGATGTTGATGCAGTGCGTCACGGCATCCCGCTACTGATTAAGCCTGGGCGAATGGGCCTAATCAGGAGGGAGTCTCAAGCTGCGGACGCCGCGGCTGAATCAGGTGCAGAATCCGCAGCAAGATCGAGCAGGACACTTATTTTTTCCGTGTCCTGCTGCGATCTCTGCCTCCCATTGAAAACAATGGAAGGCGGATTCTGGGGGGGAATCTGCTCCGGATTTGGGGGCGAAATCTGCCCCCAAATCCTTGGCAAATTCCTCCGTGTGAACACAGCCTTTCATGGACACACAGACCCATTGGAAATCAATGGATCTATTTTTAATGGATGGACCATGAAAATGGACAAAAATAGGACATGTGAATAGCCCCTATTCACTTGCATTGAATTTAATGCAGCCTTTAAAAATGTGTGAATATAGGGTTAGGCCTAAAAGTCTTTTTAATGTAAAAGTGAAAACAAATCTCAATAACAAAGTGATAGACATTCATTACAATTCTGAATATGTCATTGCATGACATATCCACTACTATGATATATCTTCCATACATCTGTGGAGTGGAGTGACCCCCTGGATGGGCAGGGGTTAAGCACTTAGACAAATAATGATTAGATCTAGATACTTTAAACATGACTGTTTACAATGCTTATACAGAAACAACCCCGCTATGGACGTTATGCCATTAACATCTATGTCAAGGATGTTTGCGGTGCAGATTATTATTGGAGTCATATACACAGAATCAGAGGAAGACAAAACAAAGATGAAGAACACAAGCAGAAACAGAAGGCTGGAAGTAGGGCCTGGAGACATATAAATAAGCTGCTTTTATTGTCCCCTCATAACAAAAACTCCCACTATCAAAATCAATTGTACGTCAGGGGTAAATAATTAAAAGAATAAGCAACTTTTTATCCATGGAAGATGATGAGATTAGCTCCACATGCCTGTTCATTTTCTATGCCACCACACAGGAAGGATGTGAGTTTATTTACAGCTGGGAGGGGGACAAGTTATTTTTGACTAGCAATGGGGAACATGATTAGGGCACGCCGGGGACAATTCATATTAAAGATTTTGGAAAGTTTCAAGGTGTCTATTGTTCTTTTTTAGCAACTAAACAAATTATGCAAAAAAAGGCAACAAAACTCCAGTTTTTGCAGTGTTTACAAAACTGTTAAAACTATTTAAGCAGATTTACTAAACCTTTCTAATATTTAAACAGCATAAAATCAGACCAGGCAGTCTAAGGGTGCATCAGATGTACACATATGCCGGCTCATACTGTGTGAGAAATTTGGTGCATCTGGACATGTTGGATACTTTGTCTTATGCAACATGTAGGAACTGATGGACACAAGCAGGTAGGCTTAATGGTTTACTTTACTGTCTGAAATACTGTGAATAAGCAAACAAACAGCTAAGTTGTAGTCTGTGCTCATTGTTTGCGGTTCTTCCTCTCTTTCAGAGCTCTGCAGGTTAGTTGCTGTGGTGGACCTCTCTGGAAGCTCCTCAGCCATCTCCTCTAGTGACAATGTCCCAACCCCTGTCTCTGTCTCAACTGATATTCTCTCTCCTGACCTTGCATTTCTTTTTCTCCACTAGTGGAGATTTGATCAGCTCCACCTGCCAGCCAGCAAAATTTATACCACTTATTGGTTGTTCTTATTTCAGCAAATCTTTGCTGCATTTTTGCTGCACAGTGTGGCATTTAAGCTTTTCTGCTAAATCCTGCCCCTTTTTGTTAAGTATGACTCAAAAAGTATCTAAAACACATAAACACGTGGTCCAAAGCATGCGTCCAAATTTTGTAAAAATTCTGGCACATTTAACTTTTAATCTCGCCTATTTACCGTAGTATGGATTTCTGGGGGGACCCCAAAAGGCTTTACTGACCAGTGGCCTATAAACTGAGTGGCCCCACAAGCCTGTGTTCATTAAAGGGTTATTACCATCACAGAAAGTAATGGTATATAGCTAGGATATGTAATACATTTTTACAATTTTCATCTCAATCTCTATATTTAAAGGAAATCCTAAAATCCTGCACTTTTTACTCTGACCACTAAGTCTAATAATAGGCAGACGGTTTTTGTTCCTTAGGGAATTTCTTTGCAGCAGTCCCCTCATTATTAACATAGGCAGGAGTTATCGGTGAATCATTTTTCACAGCTTGTTTACTCCTCATCGCTGCACAAGTCACAGAAGATGCCCAGAAAACGCTCCCATAAACCTCAATGAACATCTCCAGACTTTTAGATCAATGGCTCACGTGGCTGATGTAAAGCATATCTAAATACTGTTAATAGCAGCTTGTGTAAGATGGCCACCCCATAAACATGTACAGAAAATAAAATAAAAAAATCTAGAATTAATTACTAAAAAAAAATATATGTGATACGTTCACTTTAAAGATCAACTCTCTTTTTGTGGATGTGCTCTTATTAGAGTGTTACAGTGATCTTCTTCTAAGGCTATGTTCACATCTGCGATGTATTCACTTTCAGTTTAAAAACAACAGACACCCGACGGACTCCATTATAGTCAATGGAGTCCGTCAGGCTCCGTATGTGTCCTCTATTTTAGCAGTCCACCTGTCAGTTGTTCTGGTTCTGGGAACCTCTGATGCTAGTGTGAACCTAATGTTATACAATATAAAAAAACATTTAAAAAAAATCTTCATGACTGAAAGGACCATAACGCTTGGATATGTGCTGCGGCCTCTTCATTGACTACCAGGCACAGTGCCATACATTATATAGTGACTGTGCCTGGTATTGCAGCTCAGTCCCATTCCCTAGAATGAAAATGAGCTGCTGAAAGGCTGTTTACCAATGAACATGACATCACAGGCCATAGCATTGGCCAAGTGCTGCTGTCCCTTCAATCAGCAGATCGGCAGCAACCCCACTGATCAGATATTGGTGACTAGGGTAGATCATTAGTATTGAAATCTCAGAAAAATTAAAATCTTGTGTTGAAAACACCTAGTCATACTATTCAGTGACTAGACCCCAAACATAACATTGTGTAATAATATTCTTATTGTTATAGGTGTTGGTGCCAGTCCTTATGTGATGAACTGCAATGTCACCCTTGACACACAAGACCTAACCTCAGGAAAAGCAATAGCAGCTGCCATCCGTGAAAGAACAGGAGGGCTAAAAGGAGTTCAGGCAATGGCCTTTCCGAATAAGGGTCAAGTAGAAATCGCTTGTAATGTTGAAAGCTTCAGAGACATTCCGGAGAACATCTCAACAGCAGAAGCAGATAAATACGTCTCATATCATATATGTGATGATACCTTCTTTTATATCTCCCCTCAACATATTGAAGCTGAAGTTCACAGCTTAGCAGTTTGTAGAGGTATAAAGACAACAGGAACAGCTCTTGTTGGATTTACACCTCAGGAGTGCAGGGCCACAGCAGAATATGCCATATCATATGGAATAAATGAATTCTGGAAAAGAAGACAAGGAATTTTTATGTAAAAAAAATAGCAATAAACTTTGGCATACAGCTTTTTCCAGCATTTTGATTCTTTTAAACATCCTTTACTATATAATAGGTTTTTATTTAAAGAGGGCCAAGCCTTTAGTAATAAGGAATTAAGGAATAACGCTATTTGTGGCCATTATATAACTTGTATCCTGCACTTGTATTCAGTTTGCCCCTCTGTAGTCTCTGTATCTAAATCTCCATTCTATCAATCTCAGTTTTATTAAGTGGTGGCAGTGGGGATAGCTGTGGCAACATGAGTGGCAGTATCATGGAATAATATGATGGACCAGGCCGCAGGGCATGTGTGGCTGAGTGGTGGCAGCAATGGTAGCTGTGACAATGTTAGTGGCAACAGTAAAGTATGGAATTATATGATGGACCAGGCCACAGGACATGTTTGACTGAGTGGTGGCAGTAATGGTAGCTGTGGCAGTGTTAGTGGCAACAGTAAAGTATGGAATAATATGATAATATGGCCTTGTTGCATTTCTGGACTGTGGCCATTGCCACTGAAAATATTGACCCAGTGAACTACGAAAGCCATGTATTGTCCTTGTCCTTAATTGCTGCTCCACGTGTCCAAGGTGGCGTGCATTGTTTCCCCTAACTGACTTATCCAAGGAAAGGCCCACATCCTCCAACATATGGGCATATAAAGCAGAGTCATCTTTCCTCCATCTAGGTTGAGCGCATGCCATAAGTTTGCGAAACACAATGGAATCCATTAAGTGGTAGGGCAGCGACTGCATCGTCAGTAGCTTGGCTAGGTTCCAGTTAAGTTGCAGAACCGCCGGATGACTGGACGCTGTTTCCTGGACACACATTCCCATATGGGTGACTAGAATGGAAGAGGAGGAGTATGAGAAACAGTTGGTGGTGATAATAATAACAGTGACCATATGCTAGGTGTAAATGTGGCCTCCTACAAGGAACATCATGGGAAGAACGAGTAGGACTATCTTGCTCTTTTCCCCTGCCAGTGCCTCTGCCAAGTCTCTTTTGCCAAATAAGCTGGTGATGCTTTTTCATGTAAGTATGGAGATATGTAATTCCTACGTTTGTTCCTGTATGGTCGCAGCTAAGTTTCTGGCTTGCTTCCACATTGCCATGGATTTATAGTTTGACAATGTACAAAAAAATTCCCACATGATAGATGACTGCCTGTAGTTGCTGTTGCCAGCACCAGCAGTGGAAATGTGTCAATGCCAGTGCAACCACCCCCACCCTGTGAGGTTCCCTTAGGTATGCCCTGGACAGGGTTTTTGGATGTTATAGACTTATATACTGTATATGACATCAGCACCTTCCACTAACTATTGGCTGAGAAGCTGTGAGCTAATGTCAGGACATCACACACACGTGTCTCTTCTGTATTTTCACTGCACAATGTATGTCACGGCGGCTATTTTAGTTAGTTCGAGATGAATTGCAAAGTATTCCATTTCATTAGAAATTTAGAATATTTAGGTTGAACCTGGCTCGCAAAGAAACGGTTTGCCAATCTCTACTCAGAAGCTGTATGGAAAACATAATAATATGTGGTGGGAACTATGGAGGCATCATCATTATGTATTATACATTGAAGGACACGATTACTGTACTATGGCACAAAGGAACTCAATAGGAATGGGCTGGGATAAAGGAGACATGGGTGGGGTTAGGGGTCACAGCTTCACACAAAACAAATTTGCCTTGGTGCACTGTTTATGCTGCTACACTGATCTTTGTATCCTCTGCGGCACAGAAACAATATGGTAATCTGGAAGAGGTCAGGGTGGTCATCACAGCATTAGGTATAAGAAACAGATAACATAAAAACAGTCAGCCTGTGGAGAAGGATGTTCCAAGTAGCCCACATGCGCAGGAGATTGCCTGGGAGCAGACAGCAAGGTTTAGAATTTCTTAAAGGACCTGTACCCTACAGGACTGGAGTGCAATGCCCAAGGCCTGGGAAAGCACTGCAGTGGGCAAAGAAGGAGGACACTAGCAAGCAAAGTCAGGTGGCACAACATAACCTTTAGAATTTCTTTTTTTTCTGGATTTCATTGATATGGAACCAAATAGTACCATAATGTTACCATTATAAGCAGTATAAATACAAAAATATACAGTATAAACATAAAGTTTCTATAAAAACAGTGGTCCATTGCTAGAGCTATACCATTCCCTTTTACTTCTCAGTGCAAAAACCAGTAATGTTAAGTCAAGTTCTTCCACTCCGAATAGCTTTGGAACAGTCATAGTCTAAATCCTGACAACTATAAAATCATTGGAGTAAACATGACGTCTGCTATCCCTCTTTTCTACTGCCAGGATCCCCTCCAGTGTTTCAACCATTCCAAGCATTGCCCTTCTGAAAGATGGACAAGAACAGCATATGACACAACTGTCAAAAACGGGAACATGCGGTTCCCATGTCTGTAAATGAGTTGCACATGCATAGCTGTCTGCCTTTTGTGTCTCTCCACCACATCACACATTGTCCAGAGCCAAAGCAGTCAGTGTTGGGCAGTGTAAATCAGCCATACTATCGGAATAACATAAACCCCTGTCCTGACATGTTTTTTCTATCTACATTAACTCTGTCTTCTCTTGGAAAACAACTCATCAATTGTGCCAGCTTCACAGCTTTTTAAGTAGGGCCCTTAATGTTGTCGAATAAAAACTGGCGCCCATTTCACCATTGGTGTTGTGTGTGAGTACATGCAAGTATATATATCACAGTTGCCGCAGGCTCGGCAGTCATGTGTGTAATTGCATTATTTCTAGATCAGACGTTCTCACAGCCTCTCCGAGTAAAATAAGTCAGTTGAACTCAGTCGAGGAGGACGGCTTTTTGTCTTTGATAGTAGAAAGACAGCTCACTTTTAGTATATCCAGCATTTGCCATGGGACTATATTTACCATTATTGTTAATGCATTTTTAACAATCTCTAGGACAGTGATTCCCAACTTTATTACCATGAGGAAACCCCTAAGACCAGAGATGTAACATGAAGCTCCTGGGCCCCAATGCAAAAACTGTACCGGGCCCCCCAACTATAATGTACCATTATTATTATTATTTATTTTTAGAGCACCATTAATTCTGTGGTGCTGTACATTTCAGGATTTACATTCAAGACGAAAAATACAATACTAACAGTGAGCAATTGGTACAGTGAAATAGAGGGTCCTGCCTGCAACTGTGACCGGGGAAAGTCTAGTTCCCTGACCGCTATACATATTGTTAATGGAAATGTCCCTGTGACCCTTTCCAATAGATGCCAGCACAGAGGAAGGTGACTAAAAATAAGAAATACTTTTACTCACCTCTCCTGGGCTTCTGACAATCCACAGAATCCTCTCTGGGGCTCTTCTGGCCTGTGATGCGCCCAGGTCATGAGCCCCAGCCGTCTGTGCTGGGCTCATGACCCATGACAGGCCCCAGCAGTGACATCTGGGGCGCGTCACCTCAGTTGCAGGCAGAAGAGGACTGAAGAAGATGCTGAAGAGAACCAGACGGAGCAAGGATGCCCAGGAGAGGTGAGGCAAGGTGAATATAAATGTTTGTTATTTTTTTTCACTTCCTCTGGGCCTCTACTTATTATACTGTGGGGTATGAGGAGATCCAGGGTATAATAATAGCACCAAACCTCATGAATATTCTTCAAGTTTTGTGGGGTTCACCTGAAGCGGCCCTAGGGGGGCTATTGGGAGCATTTTATACTACAGGTCCATCTCAATAAATTAGAATATTTTTGCAACATTCATTCATTTCAGTAATACAATTCATAATCAGCGTCTTCCATGATTGTTTGTCCTACTGAACCAGACTGAGGGACCTTAGGAAACCTAAGAATCTAGAAAATATAGGAGGTCACTTTTTAATTTAATTACTGAAAGAAATAAACGTTTCAAAGATATTCTAATTTATTGAGATGCACCTGTATGTGGGGCCACGAGGGGGAGCATATTATACTGTGTAGGGGTCACTATAGAGCACATTATACTGTGTGGGGACCACTGTGCAGCATTTAATACTTTGTGGGGGCCACTGTGGAGAATACAATACTGTGTGGGGGCCATTGTGGAGCATATAATACTGTATTGGGGCTACTGTGGAGCATATTATACTGTGTGGGATTACTGTGGAGCATATAATACTCTATGGGGGCCACTGTGGAGCATATTATACTGTGTGGGGCCACTGTGGAGCATATTATACTGTGTGGAGTCCCTTCACTATTCACATCACACGCTATCTGTTTTATAGCAGCTGTGCACTATTATTACAGCCTGTAATAACATCATACAGTGGGTACGGAAAGTATTCAGACCTCTTTAAATTTTTCACTCTTTGTTTCATTGCAGCCATTTGCTAAAAGTAAAAAAGTTCATTTTATTTCTCATTAATGTACACTCATCACCCCATCTTGACAGAAAAAAACAGAAATGTAGATATTTTTGCAAATTTATTAAAAAAGAAAAACATATATCACATGGTCATAAGTATTCAGACCCTTTGCTGTGACACTCATATTTAACTCACATGCTGTCCATTTCTTTCTGATCCTCCTTGAGATGGTTCTACTCCTTCATTGGAGTCCAGCTGTGTTTAATTAAACTGATTGGACTTGATTAGGAAAGGCACACACCTGTCTATATAAGACCTCACAGCTCACAGTGCATGTCAGAGCAAATGAGAATCAAGAGGTCAAAAGGAACTGCCCAAGGAGCTCAGAGACAGAATTGTGGCAAGGCACAGATCTGGCCAAGGTTACAAAGGAATTTTTGCAGCACTCAAGGTTCCTAAGAGCACAGTGGCCCCCATAATCCTTAAATGGAAGAAGTTTGGGATGACCAGAACAGATACTGTGCAATGTAATTAGTGCAGGAGTCACAGCGCTCACAAAAGCACCACAGTACCTTCAAACAGTTGATCAGCAGGGACCCTGGGTGTTGGACCCCCCACTGATCTCTTACATCTCAGACTGCAGATCAGCTGTTTCCCAAAACATACAGCTCCCAGTATTGTTTACATGCCGGGCGCTGCGCTGCTCACTCACCATATTGTTGATGACTACAGTTGTGGGTACTTAAGCTGTATCCCTTTCAGGTATCTGAGATACCACTGCAGCACCCATAACCGTCACTATCAAGAATACGCTGTGGGGGGGGGAGGGCGGACAAAAGTTTGGCCTAGTTTTCCCATAAGCAAGGGGCAGCATAACAGTGTGGGGGCGGTGCATGGCTACTCCCCGCATACTGAGGGAGCCTGCTGCTCTTTCACAGTGAAGTCCCCCATCCTATACTCTGTGGCCATTAAAAATAAAACTGCCTTTAGCTACACTGATCTGATCGCTGGGTTTGGCAGCACCCTGGGTTTGTGCATGCACAATATAACACCTAACACTGGGAACTGAGTGAGAACAAGCATTAATATGAATGATTATTCAGCTGATTAAAATTGCCCTATAAACTTTATCCTGGTGGGGGGGGGGGGGGGAAAGGGCACAATCTATATAGCTCAAGGCCTGTGGTAATCTTTATCCATCCCTTCTTGGACTGACACCCTCCGGGTGCGATTTCAATGGCACTGGTGCTAATGTCGCAATGAACACTGGTAAATGAGGCGCACCCTCTGTCAGGCCTTGTGTCAGGCATAGATTTCTAACATCATTTATGCCAGTTTTACATCTTAAATTTGGGACATTTGTATGCTAGAAAACTGGTTTAGAAAATATAATAAATATTCCTTCATGACACCAGCATCCACTGCTAGTAAAATTTATTTTTTTTGCAAACTGGATAACTGAAAATTTTAGCATTGGTATGGCACGACCGTTGTTTTCAATCCCTACAGCACTATGCTGCTAGGTCAAACATGAAAAATCTGATGACAGGTTCCCTTTCATAGCATCAAAAGGAGGAAGCATGTTTGGCAGCGAAGAAGTGTTTCTTAGCAATGAAGGGCAACATCCTTATAACAATAGTTACAAGCAACAGATCTAAATGCAATCTGCAATAAGAAGCAGTAGAAACAACTTGCTACACAATCTATGATTATCTCAGCGGTATATAGAAGTTCCGAGGATGTTTCCTCTGGTTTAAAGGAATAGATTTTCCACTATCTCTACTGTTCATAAGTAGTAGCCCCTTTTTTGTGCCCTGCCACTTTAAGGCTTGGTTCACATGGAGGAATCTGCCATGGATTTGGAAGCAGATTCCACCCCCAAATCGGTGGCAGATTCTGCCATGAATCTGCCTACCATTGTTTTCAATGGGAGGCAGAGATTGTAGTAGGATGCTGAAAAAAATCAGCATCCTGCTAGATTTTGCTGTGGATTCCGCAGCTTGGGAGTCCTTGATGATTAGGCCCATTCATTCACTGCATCGGCATTCCATCACGGCAATCCCGTGGCCGAATACAGTGGAAAATGAAGATGAATTCCTCTTCATTTTCCCATGTAAACGTACCCTTAGAATTTTCCCCATCCAGTCTTGAGACTCAGTTTCTTGATTATAAGGTAGTTCAATTCCAGAAATATGTGATACTCACCTACATCCTATTTCAGACAGTGCATCCCACGTTCCCTCCAGTGGCTGAGCTGGAAGTATTGAGGCTCACATGTTCACTGTAGCCAATGATTGACCTCAGAGGTCACATGTGGGATACAGGTAAGATATCAGCAGTACCCTCACCGCTGCTGCAGATATGACCACTAAGGTCATTGAGTGACACAGTGCTCTCATGAGCCTCAGAAGTTCTGATGCGCACATGCCACCCAAATGGAGGACCAGGGATAGATGAGTATCACTTCTATTTTTACACCACCCCTAGCCTCCCAAAGGGGCTATCCAATCTGAGCAAGTTATCCCCTTAATTGGAATCAGTCAGGTCAATCTGGGACACTAAACCCCAGGTCCTTATAGACCTTGGGTTTAGTGTTCCAGATCGCCCTGTTGTAATGCAATCTGCGGGCGCATTAAAAATAAAAAACCTTTATGCTTACCTAGATAATAGTCCGATCGACGCTGTTTGGTGAGATCGGGTCCGGTTTATTCATGAGGCACGCCTCCCGGCGCCTGCGCTGTTCTTCAGTGAAGCCAAAGATGGACACTCCGACTTCACTACGTAATTGTGAGGCATGCGCACTGAAGCCGAGAAGTACTCCTCTGGCTTCATTGCAGAACTGCGCAGGCGCAGGGAGTACAGCGGCAGGGGGAGTATAAAGCTTTTTTTTTATTTTTAATGCAGCCATGGATTGCGTTATAACAGGGTAATTTTCGACACTAAACCCCCGGTCCATATGGACGTGTGGGTGGTTTAGTGTCCCAAATTGCCCTGACAGATTCCCTTTAAGTTTGTATCCTCTGTCCTAACCTGAACATGCAGCTGTAATACAAGTACAAAAATTCTGCTGCATTATAGCTGTCTGATCAAAGGGCCATAGTATAGCAGGAGGGGGCCGTTTGCAATATGGATGCTAATTTATAGCATCATTATACTGAAGTAGAAATGTCTGGGAGCAACCGCTCAGGTATGAAGCACTAGACCATTGAAGCACACACAACAAGGCTGCTGAATGCTCAAATGCACAGTATGTAAAAGGTGTCTGTTGGCATTTAGTGGGTAAGAATCCATAAACAAGTCTGTGATCAGCGTGCACAATGCCAGTGTTGGCTGGAAGAGTAAAGAAATCAGGTGAGACCTTTTAGAAGCTAACTGAATATATTTGATAGTAATCTTTCGAGGGTACTAGTTCTCTTCTTCAGACATACAACTGTCTGAAGAAGCGAGCTAGTACTTCCGAAAGCTTACTATCAAATATACTCAGTTAGCCTCTAAAAGGTATCACCTGATTTCTTCACTCTTCCACTACTTTCTATGGCTAACACGGTACAACATTATACTACTAGTGTTGGCTGGAGTGATAGAAAGCACACTACCACAGGAGTTTGGAAAAATAGGAAATTTGACTGGTTAGTCACATCTCACCTGAGATTCTGGCTAATCCCATCCACACATTGCAGAAAAAAAAACAGCAGCGGAAATTCTGCATTTTCAAAAACATTTGCATTTTTTAAATTCAGTGCATGTCAATTATACTTGCGGCAACGCTGGTGTTTTCTGTATAGGTATAATAGGGGCAGAAAGTCTGCAGAGGAAAACGCTGCGAACTTTCTGTGAAAAACGATGTGATAAAAAATGCAGTGCATTTTTTCCGCAGAGTTTTTTTCCTGTGCTTCGCTGTTTGGCACCATGTCGCAGCTTTTTTGTTGCAGCTTTTGCTGGGGTTTTTTGAGCCAAAGTCAGGAGTAGATTGAGTAGAAGGTAGAAATATAAGAGATTCCTATATATTTCCAATTCTTTTTGTAACAATTCTTGGCTTTGGCTCAAAAAAAACCACAGCAAAATCTGCAACATAAAATGCTGCATTTCCGCAATGTGGGGCCTTAGCCTTAAGGGGTTTTCCTAGGAACTTTGTAGACAACTAAAAGTTAAACATTTTGCAGATATAAATAATTAAACATTTTGCAGAATTTTAAAGATTTTCTCTAATTATCTCAGTTGTCTTTGTCTTTATTGGTTGGCAGTGGATATAATAATAATATCTTTATTTATTAACACGGTACAATGTAGCACTTTAGAAATCACAGGACACAGGAACAGAAATTGTTTGACATTACAATGTGACAAAGAATTAATGTATGAAACCATAGAAGTGAGGGCCCTGCTCGCAAGAGCTTACAATCCATGAGGATATGGGGAATATGGTCATGAATGCAGGAACTTTGTATGGGCTGGCACTTATCAGAAACCCAACAATGATTTCCATATTGTGGACAGGTTATCAGGCAGGGACATTACATGTGTGAGAAGGAAATTATAGAAATGTTACACCATATAAAGTTCCTACATTCATGGTCGTATCCATTGGCAATAGAGCAATACAAAAGAATGGCAGCACTAATAGGGTTAGAGAAAATCTTTAAAACTCTGCAGAATTTTTAATTATTTATATTTGCAAAAATGCTATAATTCTGGTTAAGTTCATAGGAAAACTTCTTTAATTTTAGTAAAGGAAAATAATAATGGTACAATAATATAAATACATTCTACAGTATTGTGTACTTCAGAATGCTCTGTCTGGTGAAATGTACCAACCATGTACCCTAATTTACTGCAAATCCTTACCATGGGAGAGGGGTCTGATCTAGCAGCAAAACCCAATCAGCTCCATGTTACTACCCATGATATTGGAATTAGATGTTTAATAAACACATATGGATTTGATATTCTGGCATCCACATACTTTTGGCCATGTAATGCATATACAGTAGGTATGTGTATGTGAGTATAGCTTACTTTGACAAGAAGGGGATCTAAAAGAGAGTGACAGAATGTGACCTTTTTAAAGCACATTTCTTAAATACTCCATTAAGTGAGTTTGGCTTTAGAGGGGAGCGAGCACTGTGGCATGTTGCCACTATAGCATTTATAAGATCTACATTTACTGTGCATGTACTACAATTTACTTAGCTTTGTTCTGTATATAGCACTTAGTAAAACTAGCTAAGACAGACCTGGCAGTAACTTGGTGTTATTTATGTAACAATTTAGATTGATATTGACAAGAGATAAAACACATAATGATACATTATTCTGTACAATGTGTGTGCTAATAATACTGTGGTAATGCTTTCTGTGTTAGTGCCAGAACCACAGCCTGAGACACCCCCATTATCTTCTGAATAGTGCCCCTAGGGTATACATTAAGTTATAGCCAGGCTTCTGTAAGTGCTACCATCTTGAACACATCACAGCACAACAATAGTCCTCAGCTCTCCATAACCACATGCTACTAAACCAGAAGGAAATTGGACAGCTCACTTTGCTAGACATAGTAATGAATCCCAAAGCTTAAGTGTCAATGATTTGGAAAGAAGTTTAAAGAAGAGCTCAAGAATGTAGGAGTGGTTGGAGACTTGAAAAGTAATCTAGGAGATCTTTATAGACCAGGAGCTTATCCCTAGATTCCCTGCTCTCCTAAATCATTTATATTCAGCTGTAATTGTGATTATCAGATGAAAGGTAATTTTACATAGGAAATGATGCTATTCTTGGATTAAGAATCCTATCTGAAGACCATTATTAAGCCAAATGTACATACGATATGCAAGGAAAATGTAATCCTGTTATGATCGATACATAATAAGAATATGGGAAAATTCCAAATAACACCACTATAAGATGAGAGACCACAACTAGTAAGCAAACAAAGGGGCAGCAGCGGTCAGTAATGTCCTAAATTCCTTCTTGTGTCATTCTTAATATCCATAGTTTGGGATCTCCGACATTAGTACCGATTTATTAAATACATTGAATCATGGGTGATTATATCGATGTCAAGATACAACCCTGGATTTCAAAAGGGGAAGATACGGCATCAAATGCATGCACATGTAGTACTGCTATGTTGTTTTTTTCCACATAGAAGTCATCCCATTGGGGGGGGGGGGGCTTTAGCTTGCCCGGCCTTTGGTCTCAGCTCTTGATTCCTGGACAAAGATGATTCCCCTCATTTGCAAATGAATAAAACTGTGATTTACAGAACATGAAAATGGGGCTCCAAAGCTGAAAATAAGAGGCATATTTGGAATCTGAGAAACACCTCTTCAAGGTAATTGGATTAGGTTTATAACCAATTTACTGCTGACACACTCCCTTTAGTTGCTATGTACAATGGGGGGATTCATGAAGACAGGCATAGTTTACTGCTGCACCAGCACAGGAAGTGCTTAACTCATGATAAGGTGAGTAGGTGCATCCTCCCAGCATGCTTGTGGCACCTCTTGCCATCATTTACGCCACTTTTGTAGTGTAAATAATAATAAATATGGTGTGGGTGATGGCCCTGATCACTTTTGAGAAAGTGTCGAGGCTGGTGCAAAAATGACACTTGCAACTATTTTAGTCTCAAGCAGAGTTAAATAGTCACTTATCAGCAATTTGTGACCATTTTACGCCACTAGTATGGCATAAACATAATGATGAATTCTCTCCAATGAATTTATGCCAGTTGCTGGGGGATAAAACGTTACATGATATGATGTTCAGAAGTCATTAAAAGTGGAATGTGAGGGGGGCATACACAGTTTTGCTATGCAGCCCTCTGATATTTGTGTACGCTCCTGGTCATCCCCTTACCTTTACATACTTGTGCAGAATGGGAACTATCTATATTGGCTTAAAGGTAGTCTGTAACCAGGTAACTCAATATTAAACCATCCACAGTATATTGCAGGAGACATTATACTGAGTGAGCACCAACATACCTTTACATAATCCAATAGATACCTTATTTCCATAAAAAAAACATTTTTATAAATATGCAAATGAGGCTAAAGTGCAATCGGGGTGTGCCTGAGTGTCAGGTTTTCAAACCTGAATACAGAGCCCTTGGAGGAAATGACCCCCCCACAACTGTATTTATTTGCATATAATATATATATATCAAAAAAGTTTTTCAAGGATATAGTGCATCTAAAGGTATGATGCTCAGCAAGTGTCCCCTACAATGTAATGAGGCTGGTTTGATATTACGTTTCCAGGTGACAGACTCCCTTTAATGGAGATTTTGTGTGACTTTCTCCTTTAAGGAGGGCTGAAGAGAACTGAAAACTGCTTACTTGGCTCTTTTACCAACTGCTGTCTTTATGTCTGTTGTTCTGATCCATCATAGGATCAAAACAATGCACAGAAAAGCTGACAGAATGAGGGATGCAGATGGAGAACCCTCTGCATTCATCACCATTCACTTTAATGTTAAAAAGATCAACAGAAACTTTCTTCTGTCTTGTTTGTTATTGTATTAAAAAAAAGATAAAGTCCTGCGGTGACTGCGGCACTCATGCAATGTAGCCTCATTATGGTTTCAGTGCAAGAGATATGAAGACTGGTGTTGAAAATGCCAGTCTTCGTAAATCTCCCCCAATGAGTCAGACCACAGGGGAGCAACAAACAACTTCTCCAACCCATAGGTGCAACCTTGTTTAGAGTTATCATGTTATCATGTGATGCAGCTTCCAGAAAAACATCTACTATGACTTGTACCCATTCTCACATAACAAAATACACAATTTAATACAATTTATTTTGCATAGGACAGCAATATAACAGTATAAACCTTGTGTTGCACATTTGCTACCTGTGTGCGCAATCTGAATAGGATCTTAATCCATCCCTTACCGATCTGAGGTACCATGGGGAAAACAGCCACTTGTTTAAGGTGTGAATTTGTACCACTTTACAGTTGTGATCAGTGTGTGTGTGTGGGGGGGGGGGGGCAGTGAGCAGGCTCCCCCACCAAACAATTATGTCTTTCATGGGAAAACCCATGTGAAGAGAATTGAGTGGAAAGACATTTTTCAGCAATATGATCTTCAGTTTTCATTTTAATGGAGATTCCAGAATTCTAGAAAGACTAGACATATATTTTGATTCTCTAAATTTTTTTTGAAATCTTAGAATAACTTTCAAAAATCCGCATAGCTTTTAAGATTCTTTCTATGTTGGTAGCTGTAGCCCTCATGTCCTGCCCTGTGTGGTTTTCATGCAATGTCTACAGCAGTCTTGTTCCTTTTTCTGACATCACACCATCCCCAAAGCCATAATCTGGATCCTTGATGAGGATGTATTAACAGTGTTGTATACATAGCCTAAGAAATCAGGAGTCACACAGTGCACTGTATCCAATTACCCTCACTCCCTTGCTTGTGTACTGATGTGTAATTTAATAAATCATGCCCAATAAATCAGCTCCGAGAAGCTTGTTATTATCCGGCCCTTACTCACCCAAATAATTATTTCTCTATTTAATTTGACAGGCAAGAACGTGTAGAAGTTGGGTGCTGGTTTCTTTAAAATGGAAAACATTCCTCCTCTGGGGAATAAACCTGATTATGGTGTATATTTTAGAAGTCATATATCTAATGGAAATAATATACATGATCCAGCAAAGTAAGGATATTATAATCCATGTAAGAGCTCTTTGACCATACAAAATCATGAGGCTATAAGCTCTTTATACATAACATATCAAAAGTCAGTGGCGTAACGTCAAGCTGCTGGGCCCCAATGAAAAACCTTTAACAGTGCCCCCATCTACCATGTGCCATGTATAATACTGGTGTCTTCTTAAGTGAAAGATTTTGGGCCCCCTCTGTCCCAGAGTCTGCACCTCCTATAGCTAGGCATGGCGTATTTTATGGCAAAACTGAAAAAAAGGTGCCAGCTGTGTTATGTTATATATAGCATGTTGTACGTTTATGGGAACTTGAAATGGGGTTGAAGCTGTAATAACACAACTGCATTATTAAATGTAGCTAATGTTCCATATTTTCTGGATATGGATATTGATAGGTGTGTCCTATTGTATCTGATAGATTCTGTTGTTTTCAGCAATAAAGTATGGCTTTATTGGCTGGAAGTGGCATACTGGCGAATGAGAAGACCAGACAGTCTGTGGAAAAAATCAGCTAGCGGAAACATCAGCTAATACCTCCCATTGAAATGAATGGGAGGAAGATTTCGGGTGGAATTTCAGGCTAACTCCATCTCAAATTCAGCATCAAATTTCCTAAGTGTGAACACTCCCTAAGGGTGCATTGACATTAACGTTGTTTAATCCATTCTTCTGGTTCATTGTAGGACTAGAGAAACGGATTAAAAGATAAAAATGGATCAGTATAATGATGCATAACAATGGATCTCAAGGACTCCATCGAGTATCTGTCATTTTCTCACTGACATCACTAAATGAAAATGTCAGGCATGTAGGATTTTTTCAGCCATAATTTCCAGATGAACTCAGATACAGATGTGAACATAGCCTAAACATTTGAAAGGAGCGGTAGTGATGCATTCGCTTTGCCATTGCACCAATCTACTGATGGGGCGCCTAGTAATCTAAGGCCCGGTCCACATCTGCGCATGGGTTTCCATTCAGAGGCTCCCCATGTGGACTCCTAATCCGCATAAAAAAGCAGTTACCTTAGGAAACTGGTGGACCCCATAGACTATAATGGGGTCCGTGTGGTTTCCGCTCGGGTTTTCACACGAAAAATGTAGATAGAAAAGTGCTGCTTGCTGGACTTTTCTCTCCGCATCTTTCATGTGGAGAGGGGAATGAAATGGCCCGAACGCAGATGTGAACCGGGCCTAACATGTATTGTCCATTGTGGCACAACCCCTTTAAGCAATGGCTTTTGCTAACTAAAGGCCATCGAGCTGTTAGGTTATACCTAATGCAATAACTATTTGGTGTATCTGTCCAAGCTGATGTTCTAGATTTCCATAGTACACAAGGCCTTTAAGTTGTAGATGTTACAATATAAGCGGTGCATTGGTTAATATAAATCTTCTTCCTCTACCTAAGTAGCAGTGAGGTATAACCCACCTTGAGTATCTCGCTGTGTACTTATTTAATTAAGACCCCATGACATTTACATAATTCTATTTACTCTGTTCATTCACCGGCAGAAATGTCCTCATTTGGTGCTGAAGACTTCACTCTAGAAAAAAAACCTAATAAGACTGTGTTAAAAATGTAATTGTTTTTATGGACGCATGGGGCACTTAATTAGAAATGACCTGATGCACTTCGTAAGCAAGAAAACTCGTTTTTGTTAATGCTGTTTTGTTGTAGCGGCTGTTGTGATGCTTAATTATTCATGATATTAGCATGTTTCTTTCTTTTATTTTTAACATTTAGTTCACCCTAGAGCCAATTCGACGATTTAATGGGATTACATTAGGAATTGCAGACCTGTCATTCTATGGTGTCGCACGAGATACAATATATGCCTTATTATTTTCCACTTCAGGAAGTCAGTTATGGTCTGCCACCTCCATTAACCCTCATTGATATCATCATTGTCAATTTCAGTAGCATCCCTAAACAAGGCCATTCTCAGACACATTGGGAATATTTCACATTATTCCAAAAAAACCTTTATGTTTGTTAAGAGGGATTTCTGTTTTTTCAATTTATTGTGGTGAGATAATCAAAATGTGAAGCTTGTTTCATGTTCAGTGATTCACAGGTAACCTCAACATTACTCATTGAGGGCTTATGCGTATAGCAGAGCCCTGTACACTGAGCCAGTACAGCAGTGTATAAACCCCATATGGCTCTAGTAGTACAGATCCAAACACCCTCCGTGTACTGTCCTACAGGCTCTGCTAGACTCCGTGGCGAGGATTTACTATTGTGGTTACGACTAGACACTGGTGTAAATATGGCACATCTTTGTCACAATGTGGTGCATATAGTTGGGGCTAACATTTTTTGACTTGCTAGGCTTGGCTTAAATGTGCCACAATGCATCAAAATTGTGTTTTAAAATTTTCAAAGTAAGCCATCTTTGCACTGTAGACAAGACGATGTAAACATACGCCAGATTTATCAGCCAGCCAGAGGCATAACTCAAAACTCCCGGGCCCCAATGCAAAATATTTACCAGGGCCCCACTTACCATGCACTGTCTATACTACTGGTGTCTTGTTATGTTGTAGCAAGGTTTTAAGGCCCCCTAAGGCCCCAGGGCCTGGTAGCAATTGCTACAACTGCACCTCCTATAGCTACGCCGCATCATCCATCCTCAGTCACTATGATAAATTTACAGACTATCTGTCTAACATTGCATTATATAACTATTAGTAAATCTGGGCCTGTGCGTGCAGAGCAATTCTCCCCAAGAAGTATTATTTCTAGCAGATAAAAATCTCAATACTTACAGAGTCTGATGGAACACGCCATGATCTTGGGGATATAAGTAGGTATTTAAATTGGGGAAATAAGGAGGCATCGCTATGGAAGTCCTATTATGGCTCTATACAAAATGGGGCTGCAATATGGCAATATAACTATGAAATATAGTCACAGTTGGATGTTCAACCATTTTGCAGATTTCTTTTCCAGAATGCTCTCCAAATACAGTACAATTGCATTAGGTATGAGCCTAGGGCCTGGTTCATATGAACAATAGTGAAATCATCCATGTGGACTTCTATGTCTGCTGCGGTTACAGATTTGGAGACTCCACAACCATGTCATGCTGTGATTTTTTTTCCACATGGTTTCATGCACTACTTTGGGTCTCTGTACTGTCCATTGTAGATAGTGACAGCACAAAAACCAAAATTTCGCTGTGTGAATAATAAGTCATGCACCCAGTAAAAATTGCATGGAGGCTCAACACGCTCAGAATGGCCCAGAGGTGAATACCTGATGGGCCACTGAGTCAGGTTGGTCCCCAACGCAACCGGGCATAGCACAGCTCTCATCGTACAGAATTCAACCAGGCTTTGTATCAGTATAATATACTGAGTATATTAGTTAAGAAACTACCCATGTTTTATTCATATACTGTAGAAACATTGGATGGCTGAGATGACATGTAAGTGCCGGGTCAGGACAACCAGTACCCTTCCTCCCTGGGCCCCATCTTCTCAATCACACTGCAGGGGCCCCAATAACCAATCATCTTGCAGCATTTTGCTTCTCTCTGAGGTCTGCTGCTGTGTGAGCACATAACCCTGGATTACAGAGCCAAGAGGGCCCTAGCTCAAGGTAAGATCCATGCAGCAGACTACTGACAGGACCCCAGGACAGAAACAACCAGAGGCAAGGGCTAGGCACCAAGATACTACTGAAAAATAAAGTTATGTTAGTGACATTTTAGGAATTTGCAGATGAGTGTCAGGTAATATTTGCATGTAGATGTATAGTGGCCCCCAGAATGAGTTTTATTGATGAGCCTCAGGCATGCCAGTCTAACGCTGAGGCACAGAGCCTAGGTCTCCATATTGCAAAGAACTAAGCATACTTGAAAAGTCTGGGAGGCTCCCGCAAAAACAGGTGACCTCCAGGGCCTGGTGGAATACTCTTACTCCTGCTCATATGACTTGTGACATGGGCACTTTATGAGCTGGTAACATCATAAAAAATGGGCTTGACTGGCAAATTTCATGCCCACATCACAAAAATGGGCATGTCATGCACCAAAATGGGAAGTGGCATAACCCCAAAGGGGTCAGAGCTTTAGTAGAGGGAGGTGACCATACAAAATTTCTGCAAAAAAATCTGCAGCTGAAAAAGCATTTTTTAAAATCGCAGCATGCCAATTATACCTACAGAAACACTGGCGTTTTCCGTATAGATATAATAGGGGCAGAAAGTCCGCAGAGGAAAACTCTGTGAAAAATGCTGCAGAAAAAAACGCAATGCGTTTCTGCCGCGGTCTTTTTTGCTGTGGCTCGCTGGGGCCTTAGCCTAAATGTTGAGTGCGCGGGGGGTTGGGCTGCAGAGGAATCTCAATCTGCAGAGGTCGGCTGCAGCAAAAAACACCCGATTTCAGGTGGTTGTTGCTGTGGTGATTTTAAAAAGGAAAACAAAAGCAGTCATAATAGATATCGGGCACACCCTTGAATAACTAATCTGTTCAGAGGCCACCTTCACAACCCCCCCTCCCCGATCATATATGTATGTCCTATCCTAAGAATAGGCCACAAAAAAAAATCATCAATAATCCCTTTAAGAAATGTAAGAAAATATTTTAGCCCTGTACTACAAGAATAATAGCTCTGCACATACAGGACAAGGGAATCTGCCATAGTATTTTTGTGTTGGATTGTGTACTCATTTTAACAGAAAAAGTATGACAGACAGATGTAGGTACAGTGAAAGGATTATTCACAAAGCAAAAAGTGAAGAGGAATTTGAGGCAGACTTCCGCCTCAAATTCCTCTCCACTTTCCAACCATGTGCTTCCTGCGGTGGAAACCCAAAGCAAAACTTTCATTCACCGATCGGCCTCAGAGGAACAGGTTCACTTGTTTTGTCACCATCCTATTTTGATCTCTGCCTCAATACAATGGGAGGCAGATTCATGGCGGAATTTGGAGCTGATTTTGAGGTGGAATCCACGTCTAAAATCAACTCCAAATTCCTCCATGTTAACTTACCCTAAGGGTTCCCTGCACAACGAAAGCCCTATTATAGCTCGATACTAACAGGAGTTGTGTGCTGTGTGCATTAGACCTTAGTATGATAAAGAAGAAACTACTGATACTGTGATTTTGGCATTTTACAGGTTAAAAGTGAATACTGTCACTGGCAGTGAACAATTTGTAGTTGTGTTTTTTGGGATGTAGGACTTGAAATAGACATACACATAAGTCAGAGGCTTGATGCTATTGGTGACAGTGCTGATACCAGCTGGCTTCTATTAGGACGTTTTGTGTGGTCTGTAATTTAGTACAAGTGGAAAGGTCTGCTTTATACACAAGTGGAGTCCCGATGCCATTTAACCCTTCTACTGCAAGGTCTGCTTATCACAGCATTGGTGGCATGCCCCAAAAAATAGCACAGGCACTCACCTAAATTGTTTAGACCAGGGACACAAAGGAACTCATGTATAGAAAGCATTAGTAAGAGTGCATTCAGATGGTGCAGCTAAACCTCATGAAAACCACATGCCTTTTTTATGTAGTTTTGATGTGTTTTTAATACAGTTTTCATGAGATTGTGTGTTTTATTTATTTAATGTTTCACATGTTAAAAACTGCAACTGCATCAAAAACGCATCATAAAAGCAACTGTTTATCAGATGTAACTTTATCTGCACTTCACCCTTAATGTGTGAAAGTAAGAAATGTAAGTCGTTTTTTAAATATGGAGAATATGCAGTCTGAGGCTGAGTTCACATCTGCGCCGGAGACTCTGTTGCAGAAACCGCCAAAAGTCCACTGTGCAGGACTTTTCTCTCCACCAGTTTCAGTATTGAAATGGTGGACACCCAGCAGACTCTATTATAGTCAATAGGGTCAGTGTGTAACCGCCTAAACAGCGGTCCAGCTCTCCATCCTTCGGGTCCCCCAACGAACCCGAGCAATGGAAACGAATATCGAATCCCATCCATACACTCCAAAAAAATACGTGCAGCGGATACGCTCGCTGCGATTTCCAAAACCGTCACAGTTTTGGAAATCACAGCATGTCAATTATACCTATGGAAACACTGGAGGTTTCCCTATAGGTATAATTGAAAGTCCTCTGCAGATTTTCTGTAAAAAGTGCTGCGTGAAAAACAACAATGCGTTGCCTCTGCGGTTTTCCCTGCAGCACTTTTTTGCTGCAGCTCGCTATATGGGACCTTAGCTTAAGTCAGGAAATATTAGTGAAGTGGTTTCATATGCTGTAGCTTTTCCTCAATACCCTTAGGCTAAGGCCACCTGTAGGCCACACATAGCATAAATGACATAATTTTCCGCGTTTTTTTGCCGCAAGGTACCTGCAAAGTTGATAGGATTCTGGCTAATCCCATCCACACATTGCAGAAAATATCTGCAGCGGACATACCGCGATTTGAAAAACTGTTGTGTTTTTGTAAATCGCAGCACGTCAATTAAACCTATATGGAAACGCTGGTGGTTTCCCTATAGGATATAGGGATATATAATTGAAGCAAAAACTCTGCGAACTTTCTGTGAAAAGCACTGCAGGAAAAAACATAATGTTTTTCCGCCGCAGTGCTTTTTGGCTGCATTTCCACAGTTCCATATCTGTCTTCAGGCAACTCCATCTACCTTGTCATTTTTATTGGGATTCAGGAGGCCAAAATGTCAGACCTTCCCTGCCTATGACATAGAGGAACATTGTAGTCACCAGTGGTTTTATCAGCATATCTAACAGTGTTCCTCCATGTCAGATATACAGGTAGTGGGGCAACTTAAGGCTGAGGTCCCACATTGCGGAAACGCAGCTTTTTTTGGTAGCAGATTTTGTTGTGTTTTTTTGAGCCAAAGCCAGGAGTGGATTGAGCAGAAGGGAGAAGTATAAGAACTTCAAATATATTTCCCATTCCGGTTATAGCCATTCTTGGCTTTGTCTCAAAAAAACACAGCAAAATCTGCAACATAAAAAGCTGCGTATCCGCAACATGGAGTATTAGCCTTGAGGAGTTGTCCAGGAAATGGACAAAGCATGGAGGAGGCCAGGGGAGGTGTAATATATTAAAAAAATTATACTCACCTATCCTTGGCACTCCATTTTTTTAATGTTACACCTTCCCTGGCCTCCACAGTGCTTTATCCAAATCCTGGACAACTCCTTTAGACTAACGCCCCACGTGGCATCCCGCAGCGAAAAGCCACTGCGGGAAAAACCTTGGCGGAAACGCATTGCGTTTTTTTCTGCAGCACTTTTCACGGGAAGTCCTCAGAATTTTCTTGAGGACTTTTCTCTTCAATTATACCTATAGGGAAACCGCCAATGTTTCCGTAGGTATAATTGAAATACTGCGATTTCCAAAAACGTCGGTTTTGGAAATCACAGCATTTCTGCTGCGCGGATTTTTCTGCAATGTGTGCATGGGATTCACTGTGTGCTCAAGAGCTGTATCTGAGGCCTATACAATGTGATAGATTCACCATCCTATTATACACTATGTAATACTTTGCTGCCCTTTTCCCATTAATTTCAAACGGAAAAATGACAAAGCAAGTTGCTAAGCCCGTAGATTGTATAGAAACAGTTATAAGAATGTTCCTTATAATGTTTAAAAACTGATATTTTTGCCTTTACTTGATGTGATAATGGTGCAGTTCTTAAAGTCACCATTATGGCCTGTGTGGGCAGTGTATGAATAGGGACCAACAATCCTACCGATTTTCTAACAGGCTAATAATAACTAGACTCTTCTTTCATTTTTCATTTATTGTAGTTGTTAAATGGTTAACAAAGGAATACTCTTCTATTCAGCCATTTGTAGCTATATCTGTCTTCCTTGCTTTTTTTTCAAAGCATTGTGTCATCTCTAGTGTTAACTAATTTGTAGGTTTTAGCAAAAAAATGTAAGTAGTGTGTAAGATTTTAGGAAAAGTTTCAGGAAGGCGTTCGTACCAGTAGATGGCGCTATTCTTCTACTAATCACATGGAACACTGCACACTATGGAAACTTTGTGAAAGAATATTAGTTATGTGGCACAGACATTAATCACAGTTTAATGGGAGCATGGTGTGTATCACGAAATATAGCTGGATATACC
The DNA here is from genome assembly GCA_947044405.1 of Leptodactylus fallax. NCBI lineage: Eukaryota > Metazoa > Chordata > Amphibia > Anura > Leptodactylidae > Leptodactylus > Leptodactylus fallax. Next base: position 4,130,576 of record CAMRHE010000077.1, on the reverse strand, counting down.
AGAAGACATTTAACATGCCCAGTTAGCAGGAAATAAGTGGGTGGAGACATAAACATTTATATACATTATGATTAAGGAATTCAGCATGTACTCTAGTCATGTATATTTAAAGTCAGAAGTGCTAGATTAACAGGTTGGCCTCGGAAAAAAACATGAAAATTATGGCTATAGAACCCTATGACTAAGAGTCTGGGGAAATGAGTACAATATTCGATATAAGTTTATCATGAACTCGGACAATTGCTTGGATCACAGATGTAAAAGTCACAGTGTGACTATGTAAGAGTTTATGTTTCCTGTATATTAAATGTGTTAAAAATCAAGTTAGGCCCCATGCACACCACCATAGTTGTTTTCTGTATATTGTCTGCAATTACGGATCTGTAATTGTGAATAGTATATAGAACCATTCATTTCTACGGCCCCATACACATGTCCATAGTTTTTACAGATAAGTGTCCGGACCACATAAGGAACATGTCCTATTCTATGTGGATGCAATGCGGACATATTTTTTGTGGAATATGGATCTGTTTTTATGGACAGTAAAAACCACTAGGGTCATGTGCATGTAGCCTTAAAGTTTTCTACATCTGTATATCACAGGTCTTTAACATGTGTAAAAGTCAAATTATATATGAGAAAGTATTTAATGATTCAGTTTTATTGGGATAATGGAAATGAGTTCTGTTCATATAAATACTTATTAGGCCTTATTTTCATTGTTTCTACATTACGAGAGAATTTCTGGACTATGAATATCAATGACCTAGCCTAAGGATAGGTTATCAATATCGGATTAGTGGAGTCCAACATCAGATGCCCCTACTTATCTGCTGTTCTCTGCGGCAGATATATAGAGAATGGAACAAGAAGCAGACAGCTCTGTTCTCTGTGTAGTGGCTGAACCAAGTCACTGCAACTTAAAGAGGACTTTTCATGTCCTCTGACATCGATGGTATTATATACTGCTAGAAAGCTTTGCCGGTATGTGCCGTGGTGCTAGAGATAGCGGTGCCATTCGTTTCAGTACCGATATGTACTGACAGAAGGGCCGGCCTTATGGAAGTGTACTGTCAGGGGGGAGTTACTCCCTGCCCAGTGATGACGCTGAGGTGTAAGGCCCGCCCAGAATATTGGTGCCGAAACTAATGCCACTGATATCTCTGGCACAGGGGCACATTCATTCACATTGTCTGAATTCAGCATACTTCCATCTTCCTTGCGGTATATAACAACACTGATGTTAGAGGACGCGAAAGGTCCTATTTAACTCAAATTTAAGTAAATGGGAACTGTTTGGCAGTAACTTGGTCTGACCACTACACAGAGAACAGAGCTGTCTGCTTCCTGCTCCATTCTCCCCGTATCAGTTGTCTGAGATCAGCTGATCAGTGGTGGTGCCGAGTGTCAGATCCTCACTGATCTGCTGAGGATCACGTCATCATTACGTCCTCAGCCACTTTTATTATGTATGTGGATTAGGTCCTTTAAATATGTGGTTTTCAACCTTTTCAGGTGAAGTACCCCTTAGTGAGAAAATGGCCTGAATAAAGTAGTGATCACTTATAAATGTCTATAAAATACAGCTTTTTTTGGTGCCTTTGTTATTTATGTTATGGCTCCCTCAGCGCCCCACAGTATAATAGCCCTCACACTTGTAGAATGGCCCCTTCAATGCTCCACATGTAATATAATGGCTCTCACAGTGTCCCAACATAGTGTCATTACACCAATTAACCAGTATTGGGCTTCAGCAGTCCCTGATGTACAGTAACTAGGGAGGCTGGTTCCGGCCTGAAGGCTGTGGGGTTCACACACTGGAGCCCAGGGGAGGTGAGTAACTGTTATGTTTACTCACCTCCCTTGGGCTTCTGTTAATTATACCCTGAGGGCCTTCAGAGAATAATAGAATTTGCGGGTGGCAATCCCCACAATCTATCATTATGGGGGGTGGCTGTCTTTGTGGTGTGTATCCCTGGGTATAGCAGGGCGAACCCCCAGGGGTATGAGTACCAGAAGTTGAGAACTACTGCTTTAAATCAATAAGGCCCCAACCCAGCCCCTTTGCCCCTGTGACTGCTGTCCTTCAGGGCTGTTACCTGCACTACAAATGCCGGACTAGGGATTAGAGATGTCAATTACAAGGGAAGGGCCATGTTAGGGCATGGAGAGCTTGACTTCTTCTTTTATCTCTCCACACCTTTGACTTTAAAGACCTATTTTGCATACAGAATAAAAGATGAAAAGCAGCTGACAGGTTTCCTTTTGCATATTCCCACCATAAGCATGATCACAGGTGGTAGGATACAGACATGGCAAGTGGTTTGATGGGGCCCTCCCTGCTGCATTAACTGCAAACGTTAGCATTGTAGATTTCCTTTCCTAACTACCAAATATAATATTGTGCCAATGTTTTAGGCAGGAAAAATGCTGCAAACTAAGAATCTTGCCATGAAAAGAAATGTTAACTATTTATTTTTGTCAATTAACAAAATGAAGGGAATGAACAAAGAGAAATCCCATCAATATTTGGTATGACCACCTCTTGGAGGGGGAGTCCTGGAAGAGATAATATGGCCCCCACCTAGTCCTGATCTCAATATCATCCAGTCTGTCTGGGATTACATTTAGAGACAGAAGGATCTGAGCAAGCCTACATCCACAGAAGGTCTGTGCTTAGTTCTCCAAGTCAGAACACCCCTTTAAGATATCTGAGGTGTTTTACCCAAAACATTGCACATTGCACAGAAGGTCTGTGCTTAGTTCTCCAAGTCAGAACACCCCTTTAAGATATCTGAGGTGTTTTACCCAAAACATTGCTTTATTTTTCTTGCTCTGTTTGCCAGCTACTGCTTATTATGTCTCCTCAGCCATGTGGGGTGTGCTGATATCACAGCGCTACATGCCCCATGTGACCACTGAGGCCCATTCACAGGCCTCAGCAGTGACCCAAGGGCATGTGACGTCATCCGTGGGTCAGAATAGGACAGAGGAAGATGTCAAGGGACCGTCTGACACCCAGGACTGGTGAGTATAGTGTTTATTTTCACTTGGGCCTCCACTTTTTTTTTTTTTTTTTTTTCAACTGTTTATTTTAAAAGTTTTAGTCATACAGAGGGAATAACAATATACGAGAATCATAAGAGAACTGAAGTTAACTGAAACATAGGACAGACGGGGATTACCCAGCATTCTCAATAAATTACAGAGCCTTAAACAAACTGGCAAAAATGGCCCCAAAAAAGCCAAGGAATCCGACAACAAACAGGGACAGACAAGACAGGAGGACAGAAGGGTGACAGAAGGACATCCAGGAAGTAAGAGGTCACACAGCAGCCGGGTTTGGGCCTCCACTTAATATGATAGTGTTTTGGGTGTAAAAGAAAAACGGTTGCAAATGGATGGACAATCTGTTTGCAGCCATATTACATTGACTCTAATGTTGAAAAAAACACATTCCACACAGATCCATTTTTTTGGAGGACAGAAAAGTGTGGTAGAACCTACTTCTCTGTCCATTAAAAAATAGACAAGGCTCAAAACAGAGTCAAACGTAGTAGTTTTTTTTAACACTGTAGTTTTTATGACTGCTGATAGATACATTTCTATAGCTGTTTTGTCTATAAAAATGTATCTCTTAGTAATAACGTGATGTGTAAGTACTCTAACTTAAAAATATTGTAACTTGAGACCATAACTTTATAAAGATTTTGTAATTAGTGCTAAAAGATGCAAAATATTGACCTAAAATAAGAATAATTGCTGATTAAAGAACAATATGCTTAGAACGAATACAGATAAACAAATTCTTATATATAGTATATATAGTATAGTATAGATAGCCAGATCTGCTGCAAGTTGAATATCATTTTCTATGTAGAGGAGAGGAGCTTTTCAGGGTTGTATACAGGGATTTATTATTGTGTTTTCCTTAGAAAGAATTCTGTTGCATTTGTTGGTGCCCATCAGCACCCAATATGCTACTTAGGTTCCCTATTGCCAGATGGGCAGCCCTGGGTTGAAGCAGATAGTCTGAGCCTGCCCACCGTACAGTAGCATATAGGGTGCTGAAAATAGTCCCAATTGCTCCTGAACGGTGGGGGCTAGAGAAAAAATTTCAACTGTGCCGGGATCAGTGTAGTGAAGCCTATTAAAGGATGAAAAAAAGACGGAAGTGGAAGTGGTGAAAGGTCTTCTTTAACAAGGAGAATGGTAACAGCCAGTTGTTATTTTATTTATATGTATGTAGGACAAATGGCACAAAGATATGAGAAAATAAGCTCCAGAATTGTTATATTATGGGAAATACAATTAAATACTTTAATAGACATGTCAGGGGAGGTGTCAGGTCACTTTTATATGTGGTTTTGCTTCCCAGTGGCCTAAGAAACACTGTTGTTAGTAGAAACATTGTAGTGAAGCCTTCGAAATCTTTGACTACTATATTTAGAAGTGGAGCAGATAATATTTACAGTAAATACAATAGTGCTATCACAAATCTGGCACTGTGTATGAGGGGTCAGTCTGCTGGTACTGTTCACTTAGAGGACTCTACTCATACTGATCAAAGGCAATACTCTGTGGAGACTGTTCATGTGGTCATGGGCGGCATAGCTATAAGCAGAGACATAGCTAGCGGTGGGGGGGCGTCTCCAGGCCCACTAACTTTGTGGGGCCCACTCCGAACACACACAGATATTTAATCTGTATTCACATCTCCAGGATACCGATACAGTTGAAATAGGTAGTAGAGCAAAAAAAAACAGCTTCCTGCTTTACCATTCTGTTAACCTGGTGTTATGAACCAAATGCAGTATGACAGATAGTTAGTCCCAGAAAACCAGATCCCCTGCACTCTATGATAAACAGAAGAAGCCGAAACCAGCTTCCAGAGGTTTTCACCAGATGGTGGAGATGGACTTGGCTGCTTCTTTTGGCCAGAAAACCACTCACCTGAGCACGTGTAGAGGCTGATGGAAGACCAGAGGCAGAGGAGGATGCAGCAGTTTCCAGGAGGTGGCAGATGTCCAATATAGCGTAGTCCAAGTCGGCAACAGGAGGTAGCGCAGTACAAAGGGATGAGATGAGAGAATAGTCAGCAGGCCGGGTCGGTATCAGGAAGTCACGCAGTTACAAAATCGGAGGTCAAGGAGAAGTGGTCTAGGAGGCAAGTGGTGGTCACAACAGGAGGGAATGAAGATACAGAATCAGCAGGAAGAAAACGTAGTCAGGAAACAGGAGCAGGAAGTCAAAGCAGCAATCGGTATCAGGAACACAGCGTTAGGAGCTAACACCCAGAAAACTGAATAGCCAGGCGCAGTGGAAGTAACAATATATAGGCTCGGAAGTGAATGACAATTAACCCCTTGAGAAACGAGCACACTGCCGGCACGAGTGAGGACAGGTGCGGCACCTACCACGCAACTGCCAAGGAGCCGGCTCCTGTCCTAACACCTGGAGGCTGCAGGTCTGTAGGAGCTTCAAGAGAATGATAAGAGTGTGCAAAGCAGTAATCAAAGCAAAAGGTGGCTACTTTGAAGAACCTAGAATATAAGACATATTTTCAGTTTTCACACTTTTTTGTTAAGTATATAATTCCACATGTGTTAATTCATAGTTTTGATGCCTTCAGTGTGAATGTACAATATTTATAGTCATGAAAATACAGAAAACTCTTGGAATGAGAAGGTGTGTCCAAACTTTTGGTCTGTACTGTATATGACAAATATAAACAAATATATACAGTATATATATATATATATATATATATATATAAGGGAGCAAAACATACGTGCCTGCCAGTGCTATATAAAACATATCTGACTGCCAGTGCTATATACAGTGGGGAAAAAAAGTATTTAGTCAGCCAGCCTTTGTGCAAGTTCTCCCACTTAAAAAGATGAGGCCGGCCTGTAATTGTCATCATAGGTAGACCTCAACTATGAGAGACAAAATGAGAAAACAAATCCAGAAAATCACATTATCTGATTTTTAAAGAATTTATTTGCAAATTATGGTGGAAAATAAGTATTTGGTCACCTACAAACAAGCAAGATTTCTGGCTCTCACAGACCTGTAACTTCTTCTTTAAGAGGCTCCTCTGTCCTCCACTCATTACCTGTAGTAATGGCTCCTGTTTGACATTGTTATCAGTATAAAAGACACCTGTCCACAACCTCAAACAGTCACACGCCAAACTCCACTATGGTGAAGACCAAAGAGCTGTGGAAGGACACCAGAAACAAAATTGTAGACTTGCACCAGGCTGGGAAGACTGAATTTGCAATAGGCAAGCAGCTTGGTGTGAAGAAATCAACTGTGGGAGTAATAATTAGAAAATGGAAGACATACAAGACCACTGAAAATCTCCCTAGATCAAGGGCTCCACGCAAGATCTCACCCCGTGGGGTCAAAATGATCACAAGAACGGTGAACAAAAATCCCAGAACCACACGGGGGGACCTAGTGAATGACCTGCAGAAAGCTGGGACTAACGTAACAAAGGCTACCGTCAGTAACACACTACGCCACCAGGGACTCAGATCCTGCAGTGCCAGACGTGTCCCCCTGCTTAAGCCGTCTGAAGTTTGCTAGAGAGCATTTGGATGTTCCAGAAGAGTATTGGGAGAATGTCATATGGTCAGATGAAACCAAAGTAGAACTGTTTGGTCGAAACAAAACTGGTCGTGTTTGGAGGAGAGTGAATGCTGAGTTGCATCCAAAGAACACCATACCTACTGTGAAGCATGGGGGTGGCAACATCATGCTTTGGGGCTGTTTCTCTGCAAAGGGAGCAGGACAACCAGGATGAGTATTACTGGCAGGGTGCAGCACACATACCAAAATATAAGGCACTCACATAGTAATAGTAATGGAGTGTTATTTCCACTGCAACAGGGTCAACAGTAATCCATAGTAACAACAAAAAAAAAAACAGTGCTAAACAGTGAGGTCCATGTAATATAGTGGTAATAGAATAGCAGACCAATTTCAACCCTCTTACATGCCATGTGCTTGTCTTTAGCCCAATCCCTTGCATTTCTAGATGTTTCTGGCTCAGACCTATTGCTCTGTTTTTGTTCTTGTGCTTTTTTTATGGTGACGTCTCTGCTGCTGGCTTCTGATCCTGACCCTATGGCTATGTTAGCCTCTTGTCTGCTCCATTATACCACTCCTAATCTGAACTTCAGCTATATACTGATTTTGCCTTTACCTGCTGGTCTCTGTTGCAGTAACCATCTAACTGGAGTCTATCCTTTAGCTTGTGACTTTGGTAGTACCTTTGTTGAGGCTTTTTTCCTTAAAACTGAAAAACACATTCCAAAATGGCCACTATAGAAGGATTGTGAGAACTCTGTCCAAAGCCATGTTTACAGAAATTAGGGCCATTGGCAATAAGCAAAGGAGAACGGAAATTGGACAATAATTATATTTCAAAATTTCTAGTGGCATTTGGTAGTGAAATGGTTAATTGTCAATTCTCTGGTGGTCTAGTGCAGTGAAGAGGTCAATGGAAAATTTGTTTTCTCCTGGAGATCCTGTACATAAATTGGGGCTCTTCTTAGTTCACCGCCTCACAAAACCATAAATTTGATTTGCTCTAAGAGATCCATGAGGGGGGCCTTTGAGATGAGGCCCTTGGTAGTTGCCCAGTTTGCCACCTCCAAAAACCATGCATTTGGATAGCTCCTGGAGATCCTGTCCATGAAGGGGCCCCTATGAGATGGAGCCCATAGTGGTTGCTCAGTTTGCTACCTCTCAAAACCATTCCTGGCCCTTCCTAAGACCTTATTTATATGTTAATGTCAGCTTTTCATCCATGGAAAAATGATCCATTTTTCAACAGTATTCTGCCCCGGTGCCCGTGACTCTTCTGTATGTCATCTAAAGGTCTAACCCAAGGTCACAGACTCCACAGATGTAATTTCCAAAACGTCTGTGAAAAATGACCATGACATCCGTGTGCCATCACAAAAATAGGACATGCTTCCATTTTTTGTTCTGTGGAATCACAATTCATGAAAAAACTTAAGTCTGAATAGACAGAAATGAAATGGTCAGCGTGCTATCTGTGTAAAACACTGACTGCACACGGATGCAAATCTCTGGCATGTGAACAAGCTCCAAGCGTGAAATAGAATATAACAGGCAGTTGGGAGAAACAAAGGTCATATTCAAATGGCTTTGTTAATGTTACACATGGAGGTCCAAGTTCCAAAAAAAATATCAATCTTATCTGGAAAAGCTCATGTCCCAAGTATTCTGGATAATGTTCTGTATATGGACTAATTAAGTACAATCTTATTATCACAAGTTTTGTCAGTTTACGAAAGGTTTTATTACAGCCTGCAGATTATTATCAGTTTCCTTATACCATGCTAACAATCATAAATCATTTTCACTCACATCCAAACAACCTGACTTGTCATCGGAGTTAAAAAAAACAAAAAAAACCTCCATTTGGAACATAATTGATTAATAATTGACTGGCTTTATTGAATTAATGACGTCTCCTTCCTTGATACATAGCAGATTTTTGGTCTGAAGCACGCAATTCCTGAGCGAGAACGTGGCCTTTCAGTATGTCATATCCAGAATAAATGTTAAAATATAAACTTCAAAACTTGGCCAAGCCAGCATCTAGAATTACAGGGGCAGCGCTGTGTCATGTAATGTTACCCTTCATGTGAATGATGTTTTAATAAACCAGGCTGCTTTTCATGGCTTTGGTTAACACTTAAGAGACCAGACATTTAAAATGAGTTGCAAAATAGTGTGAAATTTAAGTTGATTCAATATTCCCAGCCAAATCTATTATGTTTTTAGCTTAAAGCCACCATGACATTAAAATTTTTATTTATATCGAGATTTTTGCCTACTGAAGGAAAAGTTCCCTTGTAAAAATGGGACTGCAAATCTCCGCACTGGACAAGGGGAAGTTATTCTGGAACATAGCACAAGCTCTAATAAAAGATGTTGTATTCGGGTGCACTTCACCAATACTTTCTATGGCCACATGACTACCGTATTAGGCTTGGTTCACACAGAGGAATCTGCCGCGGATTTGGGAGCGGATTCTGCACCCAAATCCGTGGCAGATTCTGTCCTAAATCTGCCTCCCATTGCTTTCAATGGAAGGCAGAGATCGCAGCAGGATACAGTGGTGAAAAATTAAGAAGAATTTCTCTTCATTTTCTGCTGTGTGAACCTAGCCTTAATTAAGTTTGTTGACTCTGATAATTCTAGTGAAGACTGAAGGGACACTGACCAATGGTAGTAATGTAGCAGTGCTAGTTATTTGATGTAGCAGAGCTGACTTGGTAGACTCAGCTGTGAAAGTGCAATATTGAAGCAGGGTTGTGGTAGTACTGTACTATATATTGGCGTAATAGAGCTTTTGCGGAACTGAAGATTGCATTGGTAGTAGAGCTGTAGTAGTGCAGATATAGCAAAGCTGAGGCCACATATATAGCAGAACTGAAGTCACTAATGTAATACAGCTGAGGCCACTAGTATAGCAGAGCTTTGGCTACTGATTTAGCAGAGATAAAATGGACACTTGGACTGAGGGCACAAACCTGTATACTGTATGATAAAAAAAAACCCACTGGGTGACATAACTTGTGAACGTCAGCTTGCCAAACAGCAAGTGACATGTGAGTAACTATGACATTTTCGTTTGTGCAGTATATACATATTACATACATAGTGCTAAGTCATACCTGCCAACTCTCCCGGTTTGTCTGGGAGCCTGCCAAAAACAGGGGTGACTTCCTAGACTACCAGAAGAGCTAGCAAATCTCCCAGGCTTGGAGGAATGCTCCTGCTCCCCATTCGCTTACTGTCATTTTGTATGGGACATAGGGATTTTATGTGCCGGTCAAGTATGTGGTATTGCCCCATTGTAACTAGATTCTATAGAGTATTTATAAAGGGAAAATTATAGCTCATAGAGAAAGGTCACAAAAAACCCCAATAAGGCACATTTTTTAAAATTTAACTTACCTGCTGGGTATCTTTTTGTGTCATAAAATGACAGTCATATTATTCAATATGGAAAGTATGGCTATGTATGTTGTAATGGTACACCACAAGCAGGTGCACAGGAGAGATAGCCTTTAACCCCTGCCCACTACAGCCATATTTCGGTGTTAGATTTTCGTTTTTGATTCCCCACATTAACCTTTTTATTTTTTTCTTTCACAGAGCCGTATGGGAGCTTAATTTTTGTGGTACTATTGGTACTTCATAATAGTACCATTTAATATTCCATACAATGTACTGAGAAGCTGGAAAAAAATTTGAATGGGGTGAAATTGGAGAAAAACTACATTTCTTACGGGCTTGTTTTTACAGAATTCACTGTGCAGCCAAAATAACATGTCACCTGTATTCTATGGGTCAGTACAATTCCAAATTTATACAATTTTTTTATGTTTTTAAAAAAAAATTCAAAACTTCAAAAAAAAAAAACTTTGCAAATTTCTTGGAGTCACCATATTCTGACTCCAATAACTTTTTTTATATTTTTATGTATCTTTTTTTGCAGAGCCAGATGTACTTTTTATTTATACCAAATTGGGGAATTTCTACTGCGTTGATTGCTTTTTATCCAAATTTTTATGGGAGGCTAAACGGCAAAAAAAATGGCGGTTCAGCTCTTTTGGTTTTTTTTTGTTTTTTTTTTGCGGCATTCACCGTATGGGAGAAATAATTTTATAAGTTTGTAGACCAGCCGTTTTTGGAAAAAGAAATACCTAATTTGTTTGTGTTTTACTTAATTTTTTTTTTTTTTAAGTTTTTTTATGTTCTAAGAAAAGAGGGGTTGATTTGAATTTTTAATTATTTTTAACTTTTTTTTTTTTTTTTTACTGTAATTATTAGACACCCTAGACCTTCAATAGTCTCTATGTCATGGTAATGGATCGCTGGCCCCAGAATGAGATCCCCCCAAAATGGGCGGTCCCCATGCATTGCCAGGAAAATGGCGCTAGCTTTGGGGGGATATAGAGAGCATTGCTACTGGTGTATAATACATCATATTTAAATACCCAACATCCACTGTACTATTATGGCAGATATCAGGAAAGGGTTAAACTCATTAGGGGCGATTTATCAGTCTTATTTGGCGCCAACATATTCCACAGCACTTCACAGACATTATTACTCACTGTCCCATAGAGGGCTCATAATCTAAATTCCCTATCAGTATGTCTTTAGAGTATGGGAGAGAACCCATGCAAACATGGGGAGAACAAGCAAATGTCTTCCAGATGTTGTTCTTAGTCAGATTCGAATCCAGGACTCCAGCACTGCAATGCAAGGCTACAGTATTAACCGCTGAGCCACCATCTTCATATTCCTCGCATTAGTCAAGAATGCACCTAATTTATGATAAGGCGCATGACTTATCATAAACTAGACACATCATTTAGGTGTCCATGCACCTACAGTAGTCTGAAAACTACAACAGCCCATTGCAGAAAAATGGAGTGGCCAGAGATGTCAGGACTCTTAATAAAACTTCTGATGAATGGAGTGGCAGACAGGACTGGGGTCACCAGGTTTGGGGTCCTGAACCCCAGCAGCTGCTGGTTTAGATGCTCCAAACCTGGCAACAGGTTCACTTTAACAACAACATCAAACATTTGTAATGCACTTTTCTCATAAGAGACTCAAAGTGAAGTTCAGCGGTTAACGAAACAGTATTTTGCGATATCCTAAGAATAGCAAGGGTATTATTTATCCTCAAATGTCAAACTGAAGAGATGTGTTTTGTCTTGATTTAAAAGTGTCCAAGGATGAGATCTCTCTGATCGATCCAGGTGATATACTCCAGAGAGTGGGGGCTGCATGGCAGAAAGCTCTGGCTCCAAATCGTTTAAGGTGGATACTGGGGATGGACAATTCATTGTACCTGCTGATCTGAGAGGGCGGCAAGAATTATGGGGCTTCAGAAGATATTTTTATTAGTCAGGGCCTAAGTTATTTATGGACTTGAAGGTCATCAATCAAAAACGTATCATTTGCAGTGAGCGGAGGAAGGGGTTTATGGGAGCAAGTTGGGATTGTTTGGTTTTTAACCTTTCAGCTGTATTTCTGTATCTGGAAGACCTATGTATAGGGCACTACAGTAGTCCAGACGCGAGATTATGAAGGCATGTATCTGTGTGGAGAGATCTTTTTTTGAATAATGTTAATTTTTGCAATGTTCCTCAAGTGGAAGTATGAAGATTTGATAAAGGAGAATACCTAGTTTCTGATCAGTTTCCCATCAATAACTACATCTGAGTTTCTCACATAGTCTGAGCTTAGTGGAAGAGTGAAGAAATCAGGTGATACCTTTTAGAGGCTAACTGAGTATACAGTATTTGATAAGTATAGTCTGAGCTTTAAAGCGTTGTGTCTCCAAGGGATAGCGGTGGTAGATGTGCAAGTCACCATTAAGTGCTGACCTCCAACCATGAGAACTTTTTGTCGCGGCCAAAACGCTGCATTTTCGCAACGTGTGACCCCAAGCCTTAAAGTAAGCCAACCAAGAAGTAGAATAGAATTAGGCAAAAGTGTCTGAATATGCACCAAAAACATCATACAGCACAAGTTACTGTGATAAATCTGATGCATCTAGTCTAAGCTGTGTACATATAAGACTGTATGGGTAGGTTTGCCCTGAAATCTTTGTACAACTCTACTGTTTCTATTACTAGTTTAGTATCCCTTCAATCATTATATATATTCGTGGAGAACCTTTTTGGCAATTGTGAAATATACTGTATATTAAGTAAAATAGTAAAAAAAAAATACTATAGGCAGCTCAGGAGTTGTCTGAATATGGTCTTTCAACACTCTGAAGTTCACGTCAGAGCTGAATTGGGAAGCATGTTTTATTTCTCAGAGAAGTATTGATATTAAAAATCTGTTGCCAGAAATATTCTGGGTAAGGACATTCTAGGTAAAGACCGCTAACCATGAGTCTTGTTACAATTAGACTTCAGGTAAATTTTCTTGTGTGGTATGAGAACTGAAAATATTGGCAACATGAATGTTGGATTTTTCTGTAAAATAACTCATCAGTTTTCATTTGGATGCCATCTTTGTCCATATGGCTTGAGTTATTATCAGGGTTGGAATCAGCACTCGGCTTACCCAGGCAAGTGCCAGGGACCCAAGCTCCTGAGGGGGCCCACTTGGCAGTGGCATAACAGTACAGGGTACGGAGCCCGCGGCCCTCTGAAAATAGCCGGGGCCCCGGACCATCATGATAGCGGTCGGGGAAAGCCTGGTTCCCTGACCGCTATCCATACTGCTAATGGAAAGGGGCCTGGCGATAGATGCCAGCCCAGGGGAGGTGACTAAAAATAAAAAAAAAATACTTATACTCATCTCTCCTGGGCTCAGCATCCTCTCTGGGGCTCTTCCAGCCGGTGACTGAGGTCACACGCCCCAGACGTCATTGCTGGGGCCTATGATTGGGCCCTAGTGGTCACATGGGGCGCACTGGCGTAATGACGTCATCATGTTCCACGTGACCACTGAGGACCAATCACAGGCCCCAGTAGTGATGTCTGGGTCACGTGAACTCAGTCGCCAGACAGAAGAGGATCGAGGAAGATGTTAAAGACAGTCGGCAGGATTGATGATACACAGGGGAAGTGAGGTAAGGTGAGTATAAGTGTTTGTTATTTTTAATCACTTCCCCTGGGCCTCTACTTATTATACTCTAGGAGGAGGGGGGACTCTTGGGAGCATATTATATTGTGGGGGGGCCACTGTGGGCATATAATACTATGTTGGGGCCACTCTGGAGCATATAATACTGTGTGGGGGCAATATTAACAGTATCAAGCCCTGTGGCACTATTAACATCATCAGGCCCTGTTCACACAGTGGAATCTGGCACTGATTTTGCAGAAAATTCCTCCCTCATTCTGCCTCCTATTGAAACTAATTGGAGCAGGAAGCTGGAAAAAAAAGCTTCCTGCTGGATCTTGCTGCAGATTCTGCAGCTGATTCGGAGGCCGCGGCTTAAGACTCCCCACTGGCCGCAACAGAATGCTGATGTTCTTCTCAGCCGTAGAGGCAGAAAATAATGAAGAATCCGAGGCAGATGTCTGCCTCAAATTCCTCTTTACTTTGAGATGTCTGAACAAGTTGTATCTACAGTACTTGTATGGAATGGACTGTATTACAGTCCACTCCAGTAGGTCCACCTCAGCAAAAAAACACCCAATTTCAACTGGTTTTTTTTGCTGCAATGTGCATGAGATACTCCAAAAAGGGCCCACTGAGGCTCTGTTGCCCAAGGGCCCACAGCAACCTAGAGCCAGACCAGCGTATCATTCAAGTAGTGTTATTTATTTGTGCCTAATACTGACACTTAATGTAGGGAAGAAGGGTTGAAAAGGGTTTTACAAAGAATATATAGAGCCAAGACCATACATCAGGACTAGGGGTGCTACTGGGTGTAGAAGCCATTGCTTGTATATTACAATTAGGCAAACCACTGTAACCCATCACTAATTAATAATCTGTTAACTAAACATAATGAATGCAACAACCAGCTCCTTTGTGTACTAATGTCCCTGCACTTTGTAAATGCACTGTTTATCTGTCTCTTCTAGAATAAAATTCAAAACTATACTGTATATCTTCCTTAGAAGACAAGTAGGAGGATAAAGCTCCATCTCCCTTGTCCTCTCCAGTCAAGGAATGAAGTATCATTATTCATAATCACAACCTCATACTCCTTTTCTAAGGACTTCTCCTGAGCTGTACTCATGCTCTCGAATGCTTTTCCAATGTTCTAATTATGTAGCAGTGACAGGCAAGTGGTCTTAAATAAATTTAGAAACTACCTTTTCCCTATAGATCTCTAAAGAAAATAGAAGAATATATGGCACCTCCTAGATCTCCTATAGGATAGCTTAAGGTTTAATGAGGTTGTGCACAACAGTGTTATTTATATGTTTAGGTCAGAAGGGATATTATGTCTCCTCAGGGAATTGTCACCTTTGCAGGCCACCTTGCGGTGTGTAGAGTTTAACAGATCATACATTCTGTACTAGGAATTCTAGAAAAGAAATATGGAAATACGTTATCCTATATGGAAAAAGGAAAACTTGCTTTACTGCCACTTGGAAAGTAGCTCCAAGTCCTTATATAAAACCAATGCCTGGTTTTATATGAAACCTAGTAACATTGACGGGATTAATGCCAAACCAGAAGATCTCTTCCAAAAGTTGTCAAACTTTACCTTTTTTTCCTTTAAATAATATTCACAGTGGCATTTTCAGTGTTTACAGTAGTATATACAGTAGTATTGCAATTTTTATTACATTAAAGGGGTTGTCTGCGATGTATTTATACAGTTACCTGGTACCGAGGATACTTTTGATGGCCTTGGGGTTCTGGGACGTTATGTGATCTGAGGCAGCGTTAGGCTCCCCAATTCGCTCTGCCCACTCTTCCTCCGATCTTAGAGGCAACTAATTACCTGTGCTATGTGCTATGGGCAGCCCCCATAGCAGACCTGTGAGATCAGGGAAGGAGAGGGGAGGAGTGACCCAGAGAGTGGCTGAACACTGCCTCCAGTCACATGACCCGGGGGTTGTGACGCTGCCGGATCCCCCAAGACCAACAAAAGTATCCCTGGGACCAGGTAAGTGAATAAATACTCCCTGGACAACCCCTTTAATACTATGCAGGCTCTGGTATTCAGAGTTTCTTCTCTAGTGTACAGCAGTTAGAACAAACAGGAAAGTAACGCAAGATAGAAAAAAAGTTTGCTTTGTTAAAAAAGGTTTATCCTTGGTATTTTGAAATCATTTATATGAGAAAAATTCTTTAGCCTAAGGCTCCACATAGCGATCCAGAGTCAGAGTGCTTTTCACAAAAAGTCCACAGAGTTTTCCTTTGCGGCCTTTCTGTCCTTATTATACCTATATGGAAATTGCCAGCGTTTCTGTAGGAATTGACATGCTGCGATTTACAAAAACATGATGGTTTCTGAAATTGCACCATTTCCGCTGTGGATATTTTTCTGCAATGTGTGGATGGGATTAACCAGAATTCCATCCACTTTCACAACACGGGCCCCGACCTGAAAAAGCAGTCCTATCTGCAGGCCTCATGTTATAGAGAAAAAAAAAGCTGAGCAGATTAATACATAATTATGGGAAAAGATTCAGAATAACTCGTCTTTCTGCTCATTTTGAGCTTAGTTGTCAAGTCCTTCTCAGATGTCAAGTGGGTGGTCCAACTCAGTGACTGACAGCCACCCCATTTTGAATGTGCATAGAAATAGCTATCAATAATTTATTAGGAATGCCAACTTGACAATTAAACACAGAAAGAGCAGAGCTAATATTGAATAAATGGCAAGTTATACTGAAACTTTCCTAACAAAACTATCACTGAATATCATAATAAATACTGTATATTCTGTTCTATGTGACTGTGATTTTGTTACAGTCTGTAACTTAAACTGTAATCAATGTATATTAATAAAATGGCTGCCAATGAATATTCATGAGGGTTCCAGTACTAGTAGAATACAGGATTTATCAGTTTACTGGTTGATCATGTGACCTCACAAAGTCTGCTGATCTTCACTGAATATGATTGGTTGTGATTGGCTGGAGTCTCACTCCAGGCTTTAGACTGATTAAGAAACAAACTGACCCTTTAGACTCATTCATAGAAAAAAATATTACTAAGAGGCACTAAAAAGTAAAAGATTTAATATAACTGATAATATATAACAATAATAATAATAATAATAATACATTTTATTTATATAGTGCCAACATATTCTGAAGCACTTTACAAATTGTAATATATCATAAATACTGATCACACCTGAAAAATGATTGACATAAAATACTGTATATTGGGGCCAAAAAGCTAAATTCATGCATACTATATTAAAGCAATAAAGACATTCTGTTATTTGGCTTTGTTTCACAAAAATGTGAGCAGCCCCTTTAACAGGTACATGATACGATAATAAAAATGCAAACATATAATGGGAAAAAACGATGTTATGGAGACGAGTCATCAGTAGTCAGCATTTTCTTCCTTGCAAAAGACTGATCTTTTCTGCTACGAGATTCTTTAATATCTCAGTGACTGATTTGCATTTTGAAATGAGTTGTTTGACCTTGGATCTACCATCTGTACATGCAACAAACCCCCCCACCCAACTTTACCATAAACCTTGTATATATAAATGTTTAATGAATGAGGCCCTAAAGGTTTGTGAAGAATCCAGATTTATATTCCATTAAACCTGATCCTCGCAGCCTAATTAGCTGGTAATTTCACCCTTGCTTGTACTATAAACCGCTTTATGTTCAATAATAATAAAATCTCTGTAAACCTTGTCCCTTTATTAATAAACATTATGTGCTTCTGGCTTTTAAGAAAAAATGTAATGAATTGCTTGGTTTCTTATTCTAGCCTATCAAATCTGAGCTGCTTTATCCCGAGTGGAAGAAAAAGAACTATTGATTGGAAATTTCAAGTGAAATTTGAAAAACAATACAAATTTTAAGTCAAATTGACAGGCCTGTTCTCATTTTTTTTTTGGATTCTAACAAGAGACTACAGATCTGGATTTCACCAAGGTCAGCAGTCTGAAAAACACAACTTTGTCGGTTTTTCTTTCAAAAGAAGCAGCTCGTGATATTTGGCATTTTTCAATGCGGGTTGAGTTTTCTGTGTAATGCTGACCACTTTACTGTATGATTGTGGCATGTACTGTACAGATGATGGAAATTAAGAATGAGTTCACTGAAATAAAGTATGTGACATATACTAGACATTGAAGGCATTAAAAGCAGTCCTGTTTGCTGCTCCATTTAACATTAACTCCTTAGAAGCTAACACTGGAATATCAGATGTCAGAGCTTAGCCCACCTAGTCTGTTCTTTACATTAAATCCACATTGAAACATGTCAAGTTGGATTCTTTGGAATAAACCAGCTACTGTCCAGTGCAGTATTAGGGATTTTTTTCTTTACAAACCATACAAATACCTATTTAATAAGTGGGGCCATGTATGAAGGGCATTTAAAGCGTATGGATAATATTTTTTGCCCAATACCATACACCTAAAATAAAAAAATTACTCAAACTTGATTACAAATACAGTGGGGAAAAAAAGTATTTATTCAGCCACCAATTGTGCAAGTTCTCCCACTTAAAAAGATGAGGCCGGCCTGTAATTGTCATCATAGGTAGACCTCAACTATGAGACACAAAATGAGAAAACAAATCCAGAAAATCACATTGTCTGATTTTTAAAGAATTTATTTGCAAATTATGGTGGAAAATAAGTATTTGGTCAATAACAAAAGTTCATCTCAATACTTTGTTATATATCCTTTGTTGGCAATGACAGAGGTCAAACGTTTTCTGTAAGTCTTCACAAGGTTGGCACACACTGTTGCTGGTATATTGGCCCATTCCTCCATGCAGATCTCCTCTAGAGCAGTGATGTTTTGGGGCTGTCGCTGGGAAACACGGACTTTCAACTCCCTTCAAAGGTTTTCTATGGGGTTGAGATCTGGAGACTGGTTAGGCCACTTCAGGACCTTGAAATGCTTCTTACGAAGCCACTCCTTCGTTGCCCTGGCGCGTGCTTGGGATCATTGTCATGCTGAAAGACCCAGCCACGTTTTATCTTTAATGCCCTTGCTGATGGAAGGAGGTTTGCACTCAAAATCTCACGACATATGGCCCCATTCATTCTTTCATGTACACGGATCAGTCATCCTGGTCCCTTTGCAAAGAAACAGCCCCAAATCATGACGTTGCCACCCCCATGCTTCACAGTAGGTATGGTGTTCTTTGGATGCAACTCAGCATTCACTCTCCTCCAAACACGATGAGTTGTGTTTCTACCAAACAGTTCTACTTTGGTTTCATCTGACCATATGACATTCTCCCAATGCTCTTCTGGAACATCCAAATGCTCTCTAGCAAACTTCAGACGGGCCCGGATATGTACAGGCTTAAGCATGGGGACACGTCTGGCACTGCAGGACCTGAGTCCCTGGTGGCGTAGTGTGTTACTGACGGTAGCTTTTGTTACGTTAGTCCCAGCTTTCTGCAAGGCATTCACTAGGTCCCCCCGTGTGGTTCTGGGATTTTTGCTCACCGTTCTTGTGATCATTTTGACCCCACAGGGTGAGATTTTGCGTGGAGCCCCTGATCGAGGGAGATTATCAGTGGTCTTGTATGTCTTCCATTTTCTAATTATTGCTCCCACAGTTGATTTCTTCACACCAAGCTGCTTGCCTACAGTCATGGCCAAAAGTTTTGAGAATGACACAAATATTATATTTTCACATGATCTGGTGCCCTCTGGTTTTTATGTGTGTTTGTCAGATGTTTTTATCACATACAGAAATATAATTGCATTCATATTATGAGTAACAGAAGCTTATATTGACAGTTAGAATGAGTTAATGCAGCAAGTCAATATTTGCAGTGTTGACCCTTCTTCTTCAGGACCTCTGCAATTCTCCCTGGCATGCTCTCAATCAACTTCTGGACCAAATCCTGACTGATAGCAGTCCATTCTTGCAGAATCAATGCTTTAATTTTCTCTGAATTTGTTGGTTTTTGTTTGTCCACCCATCTCTTGATGATTGACCACAAGTTCTCAATGGGATTAAGATCTGGGGAGTTTCCAGGCCATGGACCCAAAATCTCTATGTTTTGTTCCCTGAGCCATTTAGTTATCACCTTTGCTTTATGGCAAGGTGCTCCATCATGCTGGAAAAGGCATTGTTGAGCGCCAAACTGCTCTTGGACGGTTGGGAGAAGTTGCTCTTGGAGGACATTCTGGTACCATTCTTTATTCATGGCTGTGTTTTTAGGCAAGACTGTGAGAGAGCCGATTCCCTTGGCTGAGAAGCAACCCCACACATGAATGGTTTCAGGATGCTTTACAGTTGGCATGAGACAAGACTGGTGGTAGCGCTCACCTCTTCTTCTCCGAATAAGCTGTTTTCCAGATGTTCCAAACAATCGAAAAGGGGATTCATCAGAGAAAATGACTTTACCCCAGTCCTCAGCAGTCCACTCCCTGTACCTTTTGCAGAATATCAGTCTGTCCCTGATGTTTTTTCTGGAGAGAAATGTGGCTTCTTTGCTGCCCTCCTTGAGACCAGGCCTTGCTCCAAGAGTCTCCGCCTCACAGTGCGTGCAGATGCACTCACACCTGCCTGCTGCCATTCCTCAGCAAGCTCTGCACTGCTGGTAGCCCGATCCCGCAGCTGAAACACTTTTAAGAGACGGTCCTGCCGCTTGCTGGTCTTTCTTGGGCGCCCTGGAGCCTTTTTGGCACCAATGGAACCTCTCTCCTTGAAGTTCTTGATGATGCGATAGATTGTTGACTGAGGTGCAATCTTTCTAGCTGCAATACTCTTCCCAGTTAGGCCATTTTTGTGCAGTGCAATGATGACTGCACGTGTTTCTTTAGAGATAACCATGGTTAACAGAAGAGAAACAATGATGGCAAGCACCAGCCTCCTTTTAAAGTGTCCAGTGGTGTCATTCTTACTTAATCATGACAGATTGATCTCCAGCCCTGTCCTCATCAACACCCACACCTGTGTTAATGGAGCAATCACTGAAATGATGTTAGGTGGTCCTTTTAAGGCAGGGCTGCAATGATGTTGAAATGTGTTTTGGGGGATAAAGTTCATTTTCTAGGCAAATATTGACTTTACAAGTAATTGCTGTTAAGCTGATCACTCTTTATAACATTCTGGAGTATATTCAAATTGCCATTAGAAAAACTGAAGCAGTAGACTTTGTAAAAATTAATATTTGTATCATTCTCAAAACTTTTGGCCATGACTGTATTGCAGATTCAGTCTTCCCAGCCTGGTGTAGGTCTACAATTTTGTTTCTGGTGTCCTTCCACAGCTCTTTGGTCTTCACCATAGTGGAGTTTGGAGTGTGACTGTTTGAGGTTGTGGACAGGTGTCTTT
Source organism: Leptodactylus fallax (assembly GCA_947044405.1). Classification (NCBI taxonomy): domain Eukaryota; kingdom Metazoa; phylum Chordata; class Amphibia; order Anura; family Leptodactylidae; genus Leptodactylus; species Leptodactylus fallax. Next base: position 4,109,571 of record CAMRHE010000077.1, on the reverse strand, counting down.
TATACTGATAACAATGTCAAACAGGAGCCATTACTACAGGTAATGAGTGGAGGACAGAGGAGCCTCTTAAAGAAGAAGTTACAGGTCTGCGAGAGCCAGAAATCTTGCTTGTTTGTAGGTGACCAAATACTTATTTTCCACCATAATTTGCAAATAAATTCTTAAAAAATCAGACAATGTGATTTTCTAGATATGTTTTCTCATTTTGTCTCTCATAGTTGAGGTCTACGTATGATGACAATTACAGGCCGGCCTCATCTTTTTAAATGGGAGAACTTGCACAATTGGTGGCTGACTAAATCCTTTTTTTCCCCACTGTATTTCATCTTTTGTGTATACAGCATCTAAGCAGACCTGTGTGCCTCCATGTCTACAGACTACAAACATAGCCTTCGTAGTCTGATCTTGCAGTCATACGGTACCCTCTTCATCTGTTTCTTTTGTCTTGCTTACATGCTGTATGCATAAATCTAGAATATTGATATACAATGCGATATTTCCGTTGCAAAAGTGCAAAAAAGTTCTCCCCTACAAAATATAAATCCATGCAATTCCATCTCCATACATTTTTCGGGATCAAAACCAAGTGAATGTAGAACTTAATTTACTGAATATTCTATTTATATTAGTGAGCACTAAATCATTGTGCCTTCAATGTTAAAAATGGCGAGGTAAAATGTAGAAAAAGAATAGGAATGAAAAGGGAAGAAATCTAAATTATAAAAAAAAAATCATCAATTCATAAATGAATAAATAATTAAATATAAAAATAAATATATTATTAGATTACTAAATGTATCAAGAAAAGCAATTAATAAAAAAAAAAAAATCAGCTCTTAGGGAAAATAAACACTAAAGTATTTAAAGGGAACTAGAAAATTATCTATTTTTTACCAAGTTTTAGATTAAACACATTTTTTAAGAATTTTAGGTTAAGTCTTTAAAGTTTTTCCATGTTATTATCTATATGAAAAACAATCCTACAAATCCTGCAGTTCTGAATGTGTCCACTAGGGTGTATATTAGGCTGATGAGACTTTCTGTTTTCTGTAGGAGAATTCTGACAAAATAGGTGATTTTACATCATATCTACTCCCCTCTCTACACAATGACCTCTGCCCAGGTCATAGAGCATGCCTAGAAAACTCTCCCATATAAGTCAATAGAGTCTGCTCCAAACAATTCTGTTTATGGGCCATAGGTCATCTATAGGGAACAGGAAGTCACAGAGAATTTTAGACATAAGACAAAAGTTGAAATTCCAAGATGTTAAATATTTTTTCATATATTTATTTGTAAAAAAAATTCTTAAAAAATATGTTAAACATAAAAACGTGACTTAAACAATTGGTCATTTCCTGGTGACACATTCCCTTAAATATATAGGCTGGTGGCCTAACATGTCTTTTTCTAGATGCTGTCACTAAAGACAATATAAGTCATATTCAACAAATAATAATATAAATGACAGAAAATGAATGCCAGCCCTCTTATAAAGAATATACTTAAGGTATACATTTTACATCACGCACATCAAAAAAATCACATACTAATATCTATTATATAGAATTTACAGTAGCCCTAGCTGTGTTGAATTCATTATTGATCTGTTTCCTTCATGTTCATTAGCAACTAATAAGGTAGAATAACTCATTAGTTTTACCTTCAGCACAGTTAACACATTGGCTATCATACTATATGGCAAGCGGAGCCCTGTGACATACGCCTGGCATGATTACACCTATCTATAGAATCTGGAAATGTCATTATGTATAAGAAGTTTGTGAAAATTGTAGTCTTTGTCAAGCATAAAGAAGGATCTTATTGTTTCCACTCCTCTTATCCTACTTAAAGGAACAGAGTGAAAAATGTTTTAAGCTAAAAAATAAGATACACCATTTGATTGCCGCTGTGCTGCTAAACAATATACAGTTTGGGGTTTTTTTTTGTTTGTTTTTTTTTTTTTAAGCAGTCCACCAGTTCAAAAGATATAGCCCCTGGAATTTTATCTAAAAATTTAATCTTATTCTTTATAAGTGGGCGGGAACATTATGCTTCTGTTTGAGAAAAAAAGGTTGCCACCTACTTGGTGAATATGAACTAATTTACATATAAACTGATGAATAAGAACTAATTTACATACAACCTGGTGAATATGAACCAATTTACATAAGACACCAGTCCAAGACTTTCTGAAAGAGTTGTGCCGATCCTAGCAGAAGTCTTTGAGGCAAATCCCCATTTTTGGCATGGCTGAGTGCAGACCAGTAAAGTTCTTTCAAAGCAAACTTACCAATCTATAACCATTTTTTATTGATCTCATTTTGCAATCTGGGCTATTGTTGTGCTGAAATAGAGAAGGGGCTTTATCAAACTTGCCACAAGGTTACAAGCACATTATTTGCTTAAAAACACTGGTCAATCTGACAAGCTAAAATTTGTCCACGAAAGAGCCCCGTATCATATTCAGCCAGGGTTGGGTTAAGAGGTAAGCATAAGCTTACAAAAAGCTACGAAAGCTAAATGTAAACCTGGTTTGCCTATTGGGCATCACTGCTGTAGAATGTCATTGTCAGCTGTAGGACTTCCTATAACTGAAATCAAGGGGTTCAGCCAAAACCAAGACCATCATAGTTATGAACATTCAGGCAAAAAATGTTCTTCTGCCTTCTAGATTTGTAATTCAGTTGGTGAAGGTTCATCCTTCCAGAGAATGTGTTTTCCACTGTTCCAGAGAAGGCGTGCTAACTCACCCTTTCTGTTCTGTAAGCTTCTGTGGTCTGCCACTTTATGTCTAGGATGTTTTTATAGGCAACTACCCTTCACGGACACTTACATTTGACTAAGTCATCTCTACCAGGGCTGAAATTTGATGAAATGACTTGTTAAACTATTTTCTCCTGTGTATCCAGTGAGCTAGGAACCACACATGATAAAAATAACCTGCCAAAATATACATTTTTGCACTGTTTTTGAAAAACAAAAAATTAAAAAATGTTTCCAAAAAATGTATACAACATGCAAATAAATGATTTCCTAGGTTACTTAAGTAGGAAGTTATTTTAACTTGTGCTGCTGGTAGGAGACATGCTTGATAGATAAATGGGTCCTTACAGGAACTAGACATAGACGTGTTGCCTTGACCACCATGCAGCCATGTGCTTCTGCATAATTGTTTTCAAGGAGAAGGGTTTTTAGCATTAAGAGTTTCTTTCCTTAACTATTTTCTTTAAAAGGTAATTTAAGGAAAAAAAAACAACATAGTATTTTTGAAGGAAATTCAATACATAAGCATTTTCTACCTAAGGTGTTTCAGTCTGCGCAATTTTCTGGAAAGTGGAAAAAATAACACTCAGTCTTATTTAAAATGGGTTAATCATTGCAACATGTCCGTAATCCACATCCATGTATACAGGCCAGATCACTATGGTTATGCGTAATTAAGTGTATTTAACTCCTCTGCAGAGAGAAAAAAATCAAGAGTTGGCTACTATTTTTTAGGTGGATGATTTTTTTTTTTTTTTTTTTTTTAGCATGAAATGGGTTAAAATATTATATTTCCTAAAATGACTTACTGTAACATTTCAGAGGCTAAGGTTATTTTATACTTACTTTTCTATTATTTATCAAAGAATAAAATACTGTACATATTTTAACAGAAATTCCTAATTCTGTGCACAAAATGTGAACTGAAAGAGAGGAAATGTATCATAGAAACTGAATGTTAGGCTAAAAAAATAGAAATAAGGCTTATGTTAGAAAGACAAATATTAGAAATTAGCAAACCTATGCAATACTGCTTCACTGATGTTTTGCCAGTGGTAAACGTCCTACTACAGAGCCATGTTACAACACATAAAACAATGAAGACTGAGATAAAGTTTCAGATTTTAGCATATAAGTTTCTATTGTGTTACAATGAATTTTCACATATTGATTAATCTGTCAGGTCCAAAATGCCTCCCAAACCAATATTAACATCATGTAGGGGCCTTTAATAGGAGAATAAATATACCCATATGGCTACAAACTGAGAAAATCATCTGTTTATCGATATACAAATTAGCCTGGAAGTGCATTAGAGGCAGGCTGGATCTACCAGATCTGGCTACAGACAACTGTGATGTAACTTGAAGGGGTGCAAAAGTTGTAGTTGCACCCTGGCCCAGTAGCCTGGTACAGACTTTGCACTGGGGCCCAGGAGCTTCATGTTACACCTTTGGGTGCAGAAAGTGGCTGGAAAAGTCAATCATGGCTAAAGGGGAGACATTGTGCTCTAATTCCAAAAGACAGTCAATGCATTTACATCTGTGTCCAGGCAAATCTGATAGATCAGGCCCTACCCTGAAGCCCCTGCAGGTTGATTTTTATATCCATAAAAAGTTGATGATCTTTGCATTCCTTCATTGGTTCATGCCCACAAGGGGATGTTTCTGTTTCCATTAAAGCCCTCTACATGGCACGATTATTGTTTTGGGAGACATTTTGGACCTGACAGACTCCCTTTAATGTAATACATATCAATATATTATACAATATTGATTTTGTCTTGTAATTCTTCTATGAACAGGGTACTGCTATAGGGGGTATAGTGCTAGATACTGTACCTGAGTCCTTGTGCATGAAGCAGCCCAGAGGCCCTTTTGCTGCATAAACAAACACCAGTATTATAAATGACATGTAATAGATAGTGGACCCTGGCTAGAATCTTGCAGTTGGGTTCAGGAGCTTTAAGTTATGCCTCTCTGCCTATAAATCATATTTTTTCTCCAGTTTAGAACTGACTTCCAAATCATAGCTCTTCTATCAATCTTATTTTTGTCTAGTCTTTTTATTTTGGCAACATGACTAGTGTTGAGTGAACCTGAAGTGCACAGTTCGGGTCCGTGCCGAACTTCAGCGCTGAAATTCGGGTCCGGGTTCGGCACATCCCTAAAGCTGGTTGATTGACTGCTGAGCAGTCGAGCGGGCTCAGAAGCAGAGCCTGTGCAATCACCATGGTAGCCCAGCTGTATCTGACAGCCATGCTCCTGCTGCAACAGTGGAGATGGTGATAACACCGATCCCCGCTATTTAACCCTTAAGATGCCGCGGTCAATAGCGACCACGGCATCTAAGGTGTTTGTCATTGAAACTGAATGCCGCTGACAGCTAACACCCTGCTCCAAACATGACCGCGGCATCCAAGGGGATCCGTCATGCCAAATGTCCCCCTCGGCACCCCCCCGCGGTGAGGTCAACACTAGACATGACACTTTCTCTTAATGAGTCCAGATTTGTCTTTTGGTTTTCTTGCAATTGAAGTATTTTTGCCATCACATCTGCTCAAAGGTTCATCACTGGTCCATGTCTTCTATTTTGTGGAGGTGACAACTTTCGCTGCATCTCCCTCAATGTAGTACTGGAGCCTTTAAGTTTCCACACAAATTAGAAGAATGTCAGTGGAAATACAACAATTGATTTTTTTATGTGAACCTCAACACTATTCTCTGGTGCCAAATATCAAAAGAAACAATGATAAGACATGTTGGATTTAATTGTGACCAATACTATGTTTTTTTGGGAGATAAGCCTGTAAGACTGTCTGAATAGTCTGACATTGGATTGTATTCCCCACCGCTACTGATGAAATATAAACACCTAACAAGCCAAGTGTGTGGGTCATTAGATACAGTAGGTTGGCGGATATTGTCAGAGATTGTCCACCAAAATAGTAGTCGACTAACAAACCTCTTATGTGTCTAATCAGCTTTAAGATGGACATCAGTCTCAGGTTGGGGAATCTGTCAATTTCAGTGGGACTGCTCTATCTTTTTTTCTTAAAGGGGTATTCCCATCTCAAGGATCCTGTCTATACTGCTAGCATATGTAAATTGAAGAGTTTTCCTAAATACATTTCTGTAGCAATGTTGCTTTGTTTTCCTGCTATGTGAAATTATTCCTCCCATTGTTTACACAGCGTTTCCATAGAGCTGGACCTGTGTGATAAGACAGGACAAGTGATGTCACGCACTGTTCTCACTGTTATCTACAGCTCTGCTAATTAGCTCTACAGCTAATGTTCTTCTAATTGCAGTTTGCTGATAAAGCCTGATGAAGGGAAAATGAGGGTGGGGGAGGGTCACTTCAAACGGTTATATCTCAAGTATTATAAAACCTAGGAACTTTTGGTGTCATATGAAAGAGGAGAATCTTATCTTTCATATGACATGAAGGACGCAGTTCTACCTGTATGATTTACAGAGATATCACTGGTGGAAAACACAGTCGGGATTGGAATATTAGCAAGTTTCTAGGTTTTATAATGCTCAAGATATAGCCGTTTGAAGTCACCCTCCCCCACCATCATTTTCTCTTCACTTCACACAGCCCCCTACTCCATACACAATGAGAAAGTGAGAATCAGGGGACAGCTCTCAATAGAGAAGCGAGGGAAACAGTGAAAAATGCAGGATATCACAGAAAGGAGCCAAAATTTGTTAATAAAATATATTACTAAATTTATTGATGACACAAATGCTGCCAGAGAATCAAAAGTTGTCTGAAAGTTTAGTTATGCTTTAATTCTATGATGGCAGAGGGCACTGTGTATATCTTCTTGTAAGAAAATGTACCAATGTATCTGAAATAAAGCAATTCTTTTAAAGAAAAATGAAGAAAAACTTTTAAAGTTTAAATCTGCAGGGGGCAGTGAAAAAAAATTTAAAAAAATGTATACTCACCTGTCCCCATTGCTTCGGCGTCCTCCCGTGCGTCCCGGTTCGTCTGCTCTCCTGGGTCTCTTCTGGAGTTGTGCTGAAGCCGCTGATTGGCCTCAACGGTCACGTGACTGCTGAAGCCAATCAGCGGCCTCAGCAGGCCTCAGGAAGAGACCTGTGATGAGGTAGTGACATTCAGGCCCTTCGCTGATTGGCCTCAGGGGGGGCCGCCGGGGCCGCCCAGCGGCCCCCCCACACAGCGCCCCGCCCCCGCTTTTTAGGCCGCCTAAAAGGGTTGCCATTTTTGCCTGGACAACTCCTTTAAGGAATTTGGGGCTAACAATTGCCTAAAGACATGATGCTTTCCATTTTTTTTTCTCAGGATTTCTAGGTATATTTGTATGAAGAACTATTTCATCTTGTCAAATACGCAATAATATTATAATAGGACTAGGAGTTATATGGAATTTTGAAGCCATAAATAAATCCATAAACATACACATATATATATACATATAAATTTTGCCTTTTCGAAATCATTACAATGAACAACTCATACTGTTGTGCGTTCAGTTCTTATGATTCTTCCTTTTTTAAGTTTTTACTATGCTGTGACCTTCAGACAATTAGCAGTTCTAAGGCTTGTGCCTCAGTGCTGGACATTATGTTTCTATTGTGTTTTATGATGGCTTACATAGTCAATTAGGTCAAATCACATGCAACAAATCAAGGTGTGTAAACACAAGTCTATTTCCTTTATTACAGCTGACGCCAGAAAATAGCCCTCACACCATTAGTCAGGAGTGCAGCTCTGAAGCCTCCCTGACTAGAGTCCTGCACTCATCTTTCTAAACTTGGCTAAGCTTGCCATCTGTCTATAAGTCATTGCTACAAATGATAGTTAATAATCTTTTTCTGATTTGCATTACCTGAACTTTGGATTGGATTATAACATAGTTTTATTACACTGATAAAAGATGAGAGTGCCTTCTGACATGGTATTTTAAAGTATAGTAAAACCTCTCCAAATGGCCACCTCTTTGAGAAGACCACCCCCCTTACCCAGACCAGATATTGTGTGACATAATTTCATTTTCACCATACTAGTCATCTTCTTTAGAAAACAAAACCTCAGAGAAGAGGCAATTTTGGGTGGTCGTCTCAAAGAAGTTTCACTCTATAGGCATATAATTGGCACCATGAGTAATTTCGGTGATCCATGGTTAAGGCCTTCTGTGTAAATGTAATGGGGGGGGTGAAAAAGCAGCAATTTTTTTTAGTGCATTGTTGTTTGCTTTAAAAAATGTGCAATCTTGAGTCACTCTCAATTTTGAAAAAATCATGACACATCTGCAGCCGGTGCTCACAATGTTAAGACCGGCGTACAAGGCATTGGTCTTAAATTCCCTTAATAGCATTGATAGATATACATCATATTTTTAAATATAGAGACTTGAATGCTTAAGAAATGTATACACAATACAGTTCATTTGTAAAGCCTTATACATTGAACTTAGGAAATGAGAGCATGGCTTATCTATAGAACTGGTTAGTGTGTGTACAAGAATACACACTGCCTGTACAATGCCCGGATCTTAGGAACTACATTTTCAATCAGTGTCTGTTACAATCTGGTTCAATATTTAATATTCAGTAAACTAAGGAGGAAATGTGAAAGCTGAAGAATGGCTTTATGGTTGTTTCATACATTTTAGAGGAGGCTTCAATAATACAGTAGAATGATTTTTATGATTCTTCCATAATCAACACATCACAATAGAGGTGATGAGTGAGCACTGGCGGTTGCATCACTAGAGCTCCCACAGTTCACAAGAATGGGGCCCTATCAGAGGCGTAGCTAGCGGGGGGGGGGGCAGAGGGGGCGGCCGCCCCGGGCCCACTGACTTTTTGGGGCCCACCCCGGGGCCGCCATTAAAACATGCTTTATTTCTAACTAGATCGGTGTCTGCAGACACCGATCTAGTTACAATGCTTCCTGGTGCTTAACTGTCTTGTAAACCGCAAGCCACTTCAGGCCTGCGGTTTACAAGACCCCGAGACCACAGACCGATGTCTTCTTCTAAGCACAGGCGGCGCGATGACGTCACAATATCGCGCCGCCCGCGCTCAGACACAGACGTCATGTGCGTGGACAGGGAGGAAGCGCCGGCGGCTCCGTTCATCAGCATCGCAGGTAGGTGAGTATGGCTTTCTTTTTGTGGGTATACTGTATTAATAGAATAAGGGGTGGTTAGGAGGGGGGAAATATAACTATAAAGGGAGGATTCATTAGGGGGCATTATAACGATGGGGGGGGTCATTTATATAAGGGTTATTAAGGGGTATTATGAATACAATGGGGAGGTTATTTATATAAGGAGCCATTAGGGGGCATCATTTCTATTACAAGGCATTATGAACATAAGGGGGTGGTCATTGATATAAGGGGTCATTAGAGGTGCAGTATTTATGTCAAGGTGAATTGGGCATAATATGAGGGTCAATTAATTTAATTAAAGTTGCACTTGCACCTTATTAAGACTAAGGCCCCACGTAGCGGGCTGCAGGAAAAACCATGGCGGTAACATTGTGGTTTTTCCCACAGCACTTTTCACAGAAGGTCTGCAGAGGTTTCCTCTTTGGACTTTCTGTTTTCAATACACCTAAATGGAAACCGCCAGCGTTTCCATAGGTATAATTGACATGCTGCAATTTCCAAAACCGCAATGGTTTTGGAAATCGCAATGTGTCTGCTGCACGTATTTTTCCGCAGTGTGTGGATGGGATTTGCTAGAATGTTGCGGTTTTTTTCAGAGGGTTTTCACCACATGGAGCCCCCATCTCTACTTTGCAGTATAATATGCACAGTGGATAATCTGCGATTTCCAAAACAGTCGGTGTTTTGGAAATCGCATGAATGTCAATTATACCTACGGAAATGCTGGCGGTTTCCCTATAGATATAATTGAAGCAGAAAGTCTGCAGAGGAAATCTCTGTGAACTTTCTGTGCAAAGTGCTGCTCGAAGAACCGTGATGCATCGCTGCTGCGGTTTTTCCCGCAGCTCTTTTTTGCTACGGGATGCCACATGGGGCCTTAGCCTTAAGGCGTTTTCCAGCTCATTTTTATTGATGATCTATCCTCAGAATAAAACATCAATAAGAGATAAGTGATTCCCCACTGATCAGCTGTATGGGGGGCTATGGCGCCTGTTTATATCATACACTGTCTGTTTATAGTGACCGTGTGATGTAATTCCAGCCTTGTCACATAGACGTGTATAGGATGAGGCTGTAGTTACATGACATGGCCGCTATGAGATGACACTATGTAAACAGAGAAGGGGTCACGGTGCTTACACAGGTACCACAGTTCATTCAAACAGCTGATCCTGGAGGTCCCGGGTATTGTAACCCAAAAAAATTTTTTTTCCCTTTTTTTCCCTTTTTAATTAGGAAACACCTGGGGCATTATTAATAAGGGGCAAATTATCTCAAGAGGACCTTTCACATCCTCATGTATATGCGGTTTTACATACCGCTAGAAAGCCGACAGCACGCTGAATTCAGCACACTGCCGGCTTTCCCGTTATATGCCCTTGGGTTGGAGATATCGGGGGTCTAAATTTCACCGTTCACTGTCAGAAGGGCACTCCTGACAGTCTAGCTGCGCTGTGAGGAATGCCCTCCCTGACTGTGCTCGTCCATAGACTTGTACTAGGGGGGGCGTTCCTTACAGCTCAGCGTCATCACTGGGCTGAGTACACCCCAGTACAATTCTATGGACAGGTACTGTAAGGGAGGGCGTTCCTCACAGCGCAACTAGACTGTCAGGAACGCCCTTCTGACAGTGAACGGTGAAATTTAGACCACCGATATCTCCAGCCCCGGGGCATATAACTGGAAAGCCGGCAGTGTGTTGAATTCAGCGCACTGTCGGCTTTCTAGCGGTATGTAAAACAGCATATACATGAGGACGTGAAAGGTCCTCTTAAAGGGGTGCAAAGGGAAGTTATTAGTTTAAAGATGCACTTATTCATTATGGGGGATTATATTATATAATTTATAATTGGGGGTAGTAGCAGGGTGGGTGTGCAGGTGAGTACAATGTGGGTCAGGTGCCTGGAAAAGTGAGGAGCCAAAGATGTCTGTGTTGCAAACTTTACAGAGACTGGAAGAAGTAGTCATGGCCGTCCAGATGAAAGAGATGCGGAATGTGAACGATTAGTCAGAGACGTCACCGGTAAGTCACTAAATGCTACTGCCCTGTATTCACCTAAGTCGTCTGCAGAGCCCTGTGTAGAGCCGCTATATACCACTATACGCTCACCGTATACTGATAGTATCGGTATACAAACATGTCCAAGTAGGGGGCCCACTTGGACATGTTCGCCCCCCTGTGCTAAACCCCTAGCTACGCCTCTGGGCCCTATGTCTCCTGTTTAAAAGGAGTGGTGGCTCCTCATAAAGAGGCATAGCTATAGGGGGTGCCAAGGTAGCAATCACTACCAGACCCTGGAGCCTCAGGGGGCCCAAAGGCCTATCTACAACATAAGAAGACAGCGATATTATGGATAATAGTGGGCGCTTATTACATATTTTGCATTGTGGCCTAGAACCTTTAAGTTACGCCTCTGTTCACATGCATGCTGCTGCTCAATTCAAAGTCTGTGGAACTGACAAAGATAGCCAAGTGCTGTAATCGTAACTGCAATTCACTCAAACGGCGCTTTCATGATTGGTGTGGGTCCAAGTGGTGGGACCCCTAGCAATGAGGCATTTATCACCTATCCTGTGCAAAGAAAACTTTAAGAAATTAAATATCACACATTTTTTCCTATCTAAAAAGATCTTTTAGCTAATGACTAAATACAGCTTTATACAACTTCTACTGAATGTTAGCTGTATATACCAGTAGGACACCTGCTTGGCCTATAGGCTGTCACAAGTAGAAAGAATGTATTATATATAGTGTTGAGCGAAGTTCGGGTTCGATGTGTTCCGATGAACTTTGCCCAAAAGTTGAAATCAATGGGGACCCGAACTTTGTAACCCAAAAATGGCTGTAAAACTTTTTTTTTTTTTTTACTTTTTAGTGATGTCCTACTATGGGACCTGATCCAGAGACTTCCTCTCTTCTTGGCAGGATCAACCAGGTACTGGGGGCTCCTAGCAGCCTGGGGTCACTGGCCAGACCACAGGCTGCAGAAGATACTGTACATATAGGCCGAGGGGGACATTTGGCACGACGGAACCCATTGGAGGCATCCAAGGGGTTAAAACCCCCAATCGGAGTTCAGCTACAGCTAACACCTGCTCCCGATGCCGCCCGTGGCATTCAGTTTCAATGACAAACACCTAAGATGCCGTGGTCGCTATTGACCGCGGCATCTTAAGGTTTAAACAGCAGGGATCGGTGTTATCACTGTCCTTGCTGTTGCAGCGGGAGTCTGGCAGTCAGATACAGCTAGGCTCCCAGGGTGATCGCACGGGCTCTGCTTCTGAGCCCGCTCGATCATCATCACGTATGTGTATGTTGGGATGCAGTAACTACTCATATTCTCCCACGTACATGTACGTGACAATGCGTGAAAGGGGTTAAAGCTGGTTGAATGGCTGCTCAGCAGTCAACCAACCAGCTTTAGGGATGAGCCAAACCCGGACCCGAACTTCAGCGCAGACGTTCGGTGTCGGGTTCGGATAACTGAAAGCATGAAGTTCGGCACGGACCCGAACTGTGCAGTTTGGGTTCACTCAACACTAGTTATATATTCTATAATTCTATGTTGGCAAGTGACAAGGTAGGCACTTTATGTAGCTGAGCCCTTGATGTACAATCCTGACAACCTCTCTGCATCATTATTTGGATACAGCGGTGAGCAGTAGGAGACAATAAGTACAGACAGGTAAGGTAAGTTGTCTCACCAAGAAAACTCTGTATCCAGCACATTCTGTATTCAACAATAAACATTATTCTGCATCACAACAAGTCAAATATATAAATGGAGTTGTCTTGTATATTGTATATTGAATGGTACAAACCAATGAAACATTAATATGACTTCAACAATGGATTGACTGTAACTGAAGAACAGCATCTACATAAAAACTTTATTGTATGTGCATGTAGCATTTATAGATTCTATTTTTAGCATTATAAAGTGGAAGGGAAGTTCATACATCATCGCCACTCCCTCACTAGTCTGTACCAGTCCTATCGATGTCACACTCAAATGTATCAAAACTGATATGTGTAGTGTATTGTGTATTGACTGATGACTGAGAAACAGTATGTGGAGAGAAATTGGCGGCAAGATTTTCATGTGATCAAGGAAAATGCATGCAACGCTTATTATTATGGATTCCACTCTGTACATGAAATACAATAGTGCTTAAAGGCATTTTCCCATTAATGACACTTATCGCTTATCCTCAGGACAGGCGATGTATCTGATAGGTGGGGAACCAACCACAGGAACCCCAGCAATCACAAGAGCAGGTGTCTGCAAGTGCTTACAATGGTGAGTAATGGTGTGTATACACCCAGCCCATATAACATTCTCTTGTGTGGGATTGTCAGAGACCAGTACCCCAGATATCCCATAAAGATAAATGAGGCAGTGTCAAGCATATGTACCACTGCTTCATTCATATGAGATTGCTAAAGTCCACCAACTCAGGAGTGCTAAAGAAGTAAATGGAGCAGTGACTGAAAATGCGCACCACTGGTCCATTCACAAGTAGATCTCAGGGTCACTGTGGACCCTTTTTCTTGTGATCAGTGGGGTTCCAGCATGCAGATGCCCTCCAATTTATTCTCTAAACTAATAAGTAATACCAGAATGAGTTTAGTAGCAAAACAGAGACATGTCCTCTGATATATGCTGAATGGGAATGTGTAGTGTGTATTATATTGAGGGTGAGGAGATTAATTATTCCTGATGAGGGAGGTGGGTGTAGAAATAATATTGGAAGACCCGGAGATATTGATGCATAGGAGATGTGGAAAATAATATCCTATGTGGGTCTTATCCATCACCCTGTGGAATAGAGGATGACTGTACATAGTTTATACATTCTCCTCTGTTGAATATTTCACCCCCATAATAGCATGATAAAGCATTATAATCTTAGGTATGTATTTGGGTTTGTTTTTGTTTATGTTGAAGATTGTTCCTTGGGAGAATACATATATTTTGCCTCTAGCTTAATCGCGGTATTGAAGCTTAGCTAAGCGATCATGTGATATAACAATCACATGACCGACAGTCCATTTGACAGGTATACTCCCCCAAATGGGAGGGATGAGAGGTTTGGTCTGGAGTAAACAGTTGATTGGCTCTAGAGGTGACCGTGTCATCAGTAGGGGGTGGAGCCTAGGAGTAGTCCTGCACTATATCTGACAGGAGAGCTCAGTGGCGGCGTTGACCACTCTAAGTACCGGAGCACACCATCAGTGCTCCGGGAACTGCGGTTGTTACCGCACATCGCTAATTAGGTATTGGCTGACCAGTAGTGAAGGAAGGCAGTACAGGTTACATGACTTCAGAATAGGGTTGCTCCTAACTTAGAGATATCGCTCCTGATGAACCCGTGGATGTTAGCATGGAGGAAACGCGTAGAGCAGAATAGTCATATAGCAGTCAATAGTCCGCAGGTGACTTCATATTTATGTAGCAGTCATGGAATTATAGTGACTGACTAATTGTTATTAGTGTTAATATCACCGCAATTGACCATTTCAGAGGTTTATCTGACTATGCACAGAGACTTGATTGAACAGTCTGTGCATAGCCTTAATTGAGTCAGTGGGCTGGTTAACCTTGACTCTAATAGGTAGGAATATAATACCTCATAATGGGTTATGAATTTGAGCTGTCCTAAATTGTGGTCAGTATTAGAGGAATATTGGTTGGTGTAATGTAGGCTCTGACCAAGTATATTTTTTAGTAACAATCAGTAGTTTATTTTTCTGTTAGTACTCCTTTATATCATGAAGACGATATAGTTACCAAGAACAGCAGGAGTGTAAGGACATATTTGTAGCCCAACTAGGGAGACTCCCAATTGAATGTATAAGAATGGTGCACCACTGTGTATGATATTGGCAATTATTGGGCCTGTGGACAATACCCTGATATTTAAGGGCCACTGAGGCTTTGATAGGTAGTGGCAACTTACCTATACGTTTATGCTATATAGTGTGAAGGGATTAAATTGATGCACTAATCCTGCAAGAAGAGAATCGGTGATAAGTTTTTGAGGGAATTTCCCAGGGGTACAAACAGGTGGCATTACTGATCTTTTTATATTAGTAGAAATCTGCCTCATATTTTAATAGATATAAATAAAAGTTACGTTTTAATTACAAGTTATTACACCAAAAGGTGGGTTGTGTCTTATAGTTGGAACATACTATATATATTTATTTACCAACTTTGATTTTGGTAAGATAGGGACCATTAAGTCCTGGCCACACTGTCAGACTTTCTGGTCCCTCCCCATTAACTGGCAATGCCTGTTCCTATATCTTTCAGGTTGCACATTATATGTCACATCCCCTTTTCTGACCGGGACATGCTGAATTTGTTGGGACTGTTGGGACATATCACACCTACAGGAGCCTTTATGACATCCCATTCTACATCCATAGGTAGTAACATGTAGTTGGTTCTCCCACCGCAGCTAAAACAGCTTTCTGCAGAGTAATTGTGAGGTCAGGAACTGATGTTGGACAACAAGACTTGGCTTGCAATGTTGGTTCTAGTTTATCACAAGGGTGTACAGTAGGGTTGAGGTCAGGGCTCGGTGTAGGCCAGTCAAGTTCTTTTACACCAAACTCACCCAACCATGCCTTTATGGACCTTGCTTTGTACAATGGGGCACAGTCATGTTGGAACAGAAAAGGGTTTTCCCCAAAGTGCACAGTTGAAAGCATATTTCTTGTAAGCTGAAGCCTTAAGATTTCCATTCCCAAGAACTAGAGGTCTACCCCTAAAAAAACAATCCTATATCATTATTCCTCCTCCACGAAACTTTACATTTGGCACAATGCAGTCAAGCAGGTAACATTCTCCTGTCATTCACTAAACTCAGACTTGTCCTTCAGACGGTCAAATACAGAAGTGTCATTTATCACTTACACAGAATACATTTCCACTGCTCCATTAGTGGTGTGCTATACATCATTCCATCCAACACTTGACATTGTACTTGGTGATGTAAGGCTTGCATGTAGCTGCTTTGCCATAGAAACCCATGCTGAAGCTCACAGTGCACAGTTTTTGTGCTATTTGGAGCTCTGCAGTTACTGAGTGTTACTGACTTTTATGCTCGATATATGATCTTATATAAACATATATTATTCACAATACAACATAGAACATATATTAGAAGGTGATAGTTAGGCATTTTTCCATTTCATTTGAAGAAAACTTATATAGAAATCGATGGCTGCGACACATAAAATAACAAGCTTGTTTAATAAACAATGGACCCACCAACAAACTGTGCTCCTTATTCAATTCTGTCTCAAAAAAAGACCTCTGCACCTGTGCCATCTGGGAGTTCTGTGGGCATCACATAGGCATAGTCCAGAAGCAAGGAATTCAGGTAGGTGTGTCTATGCTTCTCCATACATCATTCATCCGTTGACTGATGAAGGTCCAAATGGGGACCGAAACGTCTCAGTTTGTTTGGATGAAATAAAAATTTGGATTATTGTGAAGCAATATATGAATGCCAGAATTTTGTTCTATTGGTTTATGTGACAAAAAGTCACAGATAAGTCACTTGACTAAAACAGCTGTGCAAATTAGCTGCATCTTACTGACACACATTTTTAGCGCAACGATTTGACTGTAAAAAGCATTGAAGTGCAGACATGTCACATGCTAGTTGCTGTTGCATGCAACTTCCATTGAAGTCTTTGGTGAAAATGTTGCATGTGACTTGCGACCAAAGTCCAACACTATGACTGTCATGGCACAGTCGCACAAAATCACAGGTCGTAATGCGTCACTATAAACAATTATTAGTTTCAACTATTAGTTTCAACCGACCAGCCTTAATGTGTAAGGACACCTTTTGATCTTAAAGCGTTTGTCTGGAATCTGAAGGTTATTGATACCGATGACCTATCTACAGTATAGGTCATTAGTATCAGATTGGTCAAGGTCTGACACCTCAACCCCATCCTGATCAGGTGTTTGTCGCCGAATGCCATACACTAGGTATACAGCCAGAAGCAGACCTGCTACTATTCAAGTGAATGGGAGCGTGGCTGCAGTTTCGGGTGTCTCTGCCACACTATACAGACCAGAAGCTGTATACAGTAGTGGTGGTGCCTGGAACTGCAGCTATATTCCAATTGACTTGAATAAGAGCAGGTCTGCTTCAGGCCATATACCTTTTTGTAGATCTGATGAAGACCTGGACAACCCCTTTAAGGCTATGTTTACTCCTGCGACCGGTCTCTGTTCGGGGATTCTGTGCAAGCAGGACTTTTCTCTTCGCATTTTTCAGGCGGAAATTGGGAAGATCCCATTATAGTCTGTGGGGTCTGCGAGTAACCGCTTTTTAAGCACATTGGATTTCCGTTTTTCAGGTCCCCAAGTGGATACCCTAACGCAGGTGTGAACCTAGTGTAAGGGTGGGTTCACACCTGCACTTGAGTCCGTCCGCTGCCAATCTGAGTGAAAATCTCGGGAAACAGGATAGGCATCGGATACCGACAGGTTAGCGACGCATTGGTTAAAAACCCATTCATTTGAATGGGTTTTTAAAGCAATGCGCAGGTGTGCGCTTACACCCTCTGCGCCGCAAAGCCGTTTTTTTTCGTCGGACACAAATTCCAGCATGTCCGACTTTGTTTCCGACGAAAAAACTGGATTTGCAGCGCAGAGGGTGTAAGCGCACACCCGCGGATTGCTTTAAAAACCCATTCAAATGAATGGGTTTTTAACCAATGCATCGCTAACCTGTCGGTATCCGATGCCTATCCTGTTTCCCGAGATTTTCCCTCGGATTGGCAGTGGACGGACTCAAGCACAAGTGTGAATCCACTCTAAGAAGTATATTTTCCTTGGAACCAATTTATGTATGCTGCTTATTCTAAAAATAATATCATTGCGTGATGCTTCTCGATTCCTTTCTGCCAATGTGCATTAATCATGCTTCCACAGCTCCTCTTTACCTTTTATGTCTAATTTTTATGTCTTCTTTTCTAAAAATAAAGATTATTGTGCATTTTATTTCTTAATTTTTGCATATATAAAGATTAGTCACCTTTGTTCAGCTCATTTTGTTGTTGGTGGTTGATGTTATAAAGTGGTAAAAAATAATATTACCTTGTGTGGAATTTTTTTTAATGCCCTGAGACATTAGCCACTGCACGTATTAACTCATAAAAGAGCACATTTATTTCTTTTTTTGTTAGCACAGTGATGCAACATTGACTTTATAGACTTATTGAGTCGACGCCTCCCTGTCACATTACCTATGGATCGTGTATTAGGCCTGTCCTATAAACAAAGGAAAATTTTTATTACCATGTTAGTGCCTCTAGTCCTCAATAATCTTCTAATAAAACACAGTCACTTACAGTAAATAGTTGTTAACAAGCTTTGCATGTTTTGTGAATAGTGCCCAAGGTTAGGTTTAACTAGTTCTATTCTGTGAGTTTCCCGAAGAGATTATAATTTTTGCAGTGACAGTTCACTACCCAGTTGAGGTCCCTGACCCTTGAATGTACAGATCTGTTTTTGATCCCTATTCTCATTTTTGGTACTGTTGAGAAGGGAAGTTTTCATGTGTGCAGTCCCTATGAGGGAAGCTGCAATAGGAAGAAGATTATTATTATTATTTTTTACTTACTTGTATAGCGCCAACATATTCCGCAGCGCTTTTACAGACATTGACAGTCACTGTCCCATATAGGGCTCACAATCTATATTCCCTATCAGTATGTCTTTGGAGTGTGGGAGGAAACCGAAGTACCTGGAGGAAACCCACGCAAACACAGGGAGAACATACAAACTCCATGCAGATCTATACAGTGGTGGATACATATTTGCTGCTTTTCTATAAAACTTTACAGGAAGTACAGTAGCCACCAAGGCTTGGCACTTGCCCGTTTTCCCCGCTCTTGGAAATGTCAATAAGTAATAAATGTAAATTGGGTTTTAGAGAATTAAAAACATGACTGGTTCTTTTGAGAAGAGCACGACACTGTCCATGGATTAAGTCTGGTATTACAGCTCAGCTTCCTTAAAGTTAATAGGAGTGACCTCCAACACAACTCAAGTGAGCTTTACAAACTTCTGTAGACTGCATAGTTAGTAGTAGGGTTGAGAGAACCAATGTGGGTTAAACCGAATTCGACACAAATTTTCCAAAAGTTCTAGGCTCGACCCAAGCCTGAAAAGTTGGAGGTTCATAACCCACAAAACACTATCATACGCTGTGTTAAAATAAGTGGAAGCTCAGGGTAGGTGCAGCAATATAACAATTTTACTCACCTTGCCGCATCTCCAGGGCCGGGTCCAGGTTTGTATGGGTCCTTGGGCGACAGAGCCTCAGTGGTGCAATTCATGCAGAGACATTGTTTTCATCCAAAAGTGCTGCAACCAAAAATACAGTACCTGAAATTGGGTGGGTTTTTTTGCTGAGGCAGACCTGCCAGAATGAACTGTAATACAGAGGATGAGAAGTAGATTCAACTGTATATGTGTAATACAGAGGCAATAAATAGGTGTTAGTCCTCAATCACAGGCCTTGGCACATAACTTCAGCCAGAGGCTAGCAAAGGACACCAGGATACTACCGAAAGCCGCAAGGATTCCCAAGAGAGGTATGGCAAAGTGAGTATAATTGTTTATTATGTTTCTGCATCTCCCCTGGGAGAGTATAGTAATACCCCTTGTGCTGAACAAGTTTGGCCAAGAACGAACTGGACAAATATGTGAGGTTCGCCCATCTCTAGCCAATAGGTACACATTGCATATTTGCTGTGGAATTTGAGTTGTCGAAATGTGTTTTTAGGCAACCTGCAGATTTTCATATCCACAGAATGCTCTATTTATTGTGGATTTTTGTGCAAAGTTTACACATTGAATTTTTATATCTGCATTGAAATCTGAAACAAAATTTGCATGCAAAACATAGGTTTCATTGCAGATTTCTGGGTTGGTAAAGAGAGTTTTCTGCTGTGTGTGAACTTAGGACTTCAAAGTTAATTTCTTACAATTTCCCCCGTTACATCTACTGTTGCTTATACAGATGTAGCAAACTTTAAGGCTGAGGTCACACATTGAGGAAATGCAGCATTTTGGCTGTTGCAGAATCCAGCAGAAAAAAACACTGCGTTTTACAATCTCAGCAAAGAGAATGAGATTTTATGCAATTTCACATTGTGATGGAAAATGTGCATATTTGAAAAAATGCAGCATGTTAATTTTACCTTTGAAAATGCTGCGTTTTCCCCATAGACACAGCAGAAAAGCAATGAACGGTCGTGGCCCTATGTGGTGTAAATGCTGCAGAAAAAAAATGCGGCGTTTTACAGTCACAGCAAAGTGGATGGGATTCTAGCGATTTCTATCGCCACTTTGCATTAAAATACGTGCTGCGGACACGTGGCGATTTCGCAGCATATCAATTATACCTATGGAAAAGCTGGCGGTTTCCCAAGAGGTACAATTGAAGCAGAAAGTCTGCAGAGGAAACCTCTGCAAACTTTCTGTCAAAAGCGCTGTGGGAAGAACCGTGATGTGTTGCCGCCACGTGGGGCCTTAGCCAAAAACAGAAACAATTGGGATATGCATTTTTGCTGCATTTTTCCACAGCGTTTTTTTTTTTTTTTTTTAGCTGCATTTCGCTATGTGTGGCCTTAGTATAAAGGGGTTTTCCAAACAAATGATAGGATTTGACACCAGGACCTCCACAGATCAGCTGTACAGCATACAAAGCCGGGAGCATATCTGTAGTGGCTGTGCTTAGTTACTGAAGCTCAGCTCCCATTCCCTTGTATATGACCTGACCTACCTTTACACCGAGAACAGAACTATCTGCTCTGTTCTTCATATAGTGGCTACTGAGAGCAGCTGATCGGCTGGGTGTCAGACCACTGCTGATAGGTCATCAATGTTATTTGCCTAGAAAACCCTTTTAAGATGACACTTGGGCTGAGGCCTCATGTTGTGGAAACGCAGCTTTTTTTGTTGCAGATTTTGCTGCGTTTTTTTGAGCCAAAGCCAGGAGTGTATTGAGCAGAAAGGAGAAGTATAAGAACTTCCTATATATTTCCGACTCCTTTTGTAACCATTCTTGGCATTGGCTCAAAAAAACGCTGCAAAATCTACTACAAAAAAAGCTACGTGGGGCCTTGGTCTTAAAGGGGTCTTCCTATGAACATAACTATATTTAAACTTGTAAACAATTAAAAGTTAAACAATTTGCAAATATAAATAATTTAAAATTTAGCAGAGTTTCAGAGATTTTCTCTACTCATCTTAGTGGTGACAGTCTTTTGTCTGGATCGCTGCCAATGGATACAGCCATGAGTGCAGGAACCTTTCAAAAAACAGCCGTGATTTCCATATTGTGGACAGGTTATCAGGCAGGGACATGACCATAGAAAGTTGCATTCATAGTTGTATCCATTGCCAACCAATCCAGACATCAGAGCTGATGGTAAGAGAAAATTTTTAAAACTTTGCAAAATTTTTAATTATTTATGTTTATAAAGATGTTTAACGTTTAATTGTCTACAAATTAAATATGGTTACGTTCATGGGAAAACCCTTTTATCGCGTAAAGAGGGACAAAATCTGTGATATTCATAGTGAATAATGAATTTAAGTATGGTAAGCCTCTAGTCCCACCCACAACCACTTTGGCTCTGCTCATCCCCATCAATGACCCTTTGTGCTCCCACACAGTATAATGCACCATTAGTGGCCTAACATGGTATCATGCCCTCTTGTGATTATCATACAGTGTAATGTTCCTTGTAGCCCCTACAGCATAATGCCCCTTCATTGTGGCCCATACAGTATAATATTCCTCTTAATGTGGCCCCCACAATAAAATGTCCCCTTTAATATGGCCACCACAGTATAATGTCCCCTTCTGGTGCTTAAACAACACATATAATGTCTCCTCCTGGTAACACAACAGTGTATATGATGTCCCTACCTGGTGCCCCCCAGTATATATAATGTACCCTTCTGGTGTCCCTGGAGTATATGTAATTCCCCCCTCCTGGTGTGCCAACAGTATATATAATGTTCCATCATGGTGCCCACACAGTATATGTGTAGATAAGTTGAAGCAGGGACATACCTCGAGCCGCCTGGGACAGCAGGACAGTACCTGAAATCTAGGACTGTCCTGCTGAACCTGGGATGGTTGGGAGGTATGAATACACTGCTGCAAGAAATTTGACTTGACTTTTTCAATGACTTTGCAATGGTTTAGTGATAATTTATGAAGTTGCGGCAAGTTTATAGTGTGAAGTTAATATACAAATCCATTCACATGCACTAGCACACTACACAAGAAACCCAAAGAGGAAGCAAGGTGTCAACTTTTTATTTGTGTTAGTTTGCTTTTTTGTTTTAATTGGTCTTATGATCACACAGTGATATATGCCAAGCTAAGTAGGTTTATCCACTTATTCTTTACTTTTATGAGTTGTCTAAGGACAATAACAGATTTACCTTATGTGGGTAGATACTCTAAACAAGAATGGAGTCTATCCTGTTGTAAGGAAGTTAAACCACCCCCATGTCTGCGTTAAAGGTGGCTGTACCAAGTAGTGAAGATATCCTCATCAATAGGATAGGGAATAACCTGATTATCAGTGGGATCGCTGGGACCCCCCAGTCCCAAGAACGGGGGTCCAGTTCTGCCATC
Organism: Leptodactylus fallax; assembly: GCA_947044405.1. NCBI lineage: Eukaryota > Metazoa > Chordata > Amphibia > Anura > Leptodactylidae > Leptodactylus > Leptodactylus fallax. The sequence continues at coordinate 4,086,960 of CAMRHE010000077.1, read as the reverse complement.
CTGATGGAGCAGCAGGCCTAACATGAGCCCTACTGCTGCATTCATTCTCTGTGGGAGCATTGGAGATAACCAAATGGAAAAGAATCCATAAGTCTCTATGGTTGTTAAGTGGTATGCAGTATGTGGTGCAATGTAGGATCATTCTAAGCAGACCCACTTCCTAACCCTCTGAGCTTTAGTACCATTACATGATATGCAAGAATACTACATCATATAATTGTGTATAAGGTCTGATTGTATCATCTACAGAATTATGCCCCAAGCAGTGGCTTGGAAGTCATCTGGGGTAGGCAAATCTGCACAAACCTATATAATGTCCATGTGTACCTATGTAAAAAGCTTATATGCATTATATTTAAGACCTCATTTTAACCATTCTATTTTGTTTTTCGCAATCCAAGGCACTTAAATTGACCATACATTGTTTTAGCTTTTGAACAAGATGGTTATATGACCATAGGAAGTCACATCAAGTACAAAATATCAAGAGTAAAGACAATCTATTATCTATAGCATTCCCAACAGGGGTGCCTTGGAAACACACCAGAGAACTGCAAAACTATGGTTGGGATGATGACTGCATGCCTTTATGCAACATCTTCTGTGTCCTTAGGATGTTTTTTGTCTTTTGGCAAAAATTATTTGATAGGGGTACCAGGGGTGCCCTGACTCTGAAGAGGTTGGGAAACACTGTTCTATAGTATAGTGGATAACACTCAGACCGTTGGGGTCCAACTATTGGGATCCCCACTCACCTGGAGTCCACTGTCTAAACGTATGAATGAAATGACTATTGCTCATATTTTTAAAACTATATTAATCTCAATGGGACTACTGGAGATAGCGGAGTAATAGCACTTGACTACGTCCAGCAGTCCTAGAGAAATTAATGGAGTGCAGTGGACATGACCATTACTCCATTCATTCAATTCTCCGGATTGTGGGGGTCCCAGTGGTCTTACTGTCAATGATCATATACTTATCTCTTGGATAGGGAATTAGAGCCTTTAGTTGGAAAACCCATTCAGGCTAAGGCCCCACTTAGTGAGCAGCCGTAGCCAAAATGCTGCAGAAAAGACTGCGGCAGAAATGCATCGTGTTTTTTTCAGCAGCATTTTTCACAGAAAGTCAGCAGAGTTTTCTGCCCCTATTACACCTATACGGAAAACGCCAGCATTTCCGTAGGTATAACTGACATGCTGCAGATTTTTTTTTCTGCAATGTATGGATGGGATTAGCCAGAATCCTATCCACTTTGCCGGTAATGTAAAAAGCAACGTGGGGCCCCGGCCTTAAGCTGCTATGGATAAATTTGACAACAAACTTGTTGATTGTTTCCAATGGTGACCTGCAGAGTTGCAATGCAGCTCTGTGCTATAACTAAGACTGTACCTAGTAAAAAAAACAAGTATGTAATTCAATGTATTTACAAAATTGCAGAATTTTTTATACAGACTCTATTATGTATAAACAGTGAAATAAGTTTCACAGGTGGACATAACCTTTAAATATTGAAATTTGACAGCTGTGTTGCTTTGTGTGCGCTCCGGATTTCCTCTGTTTCTTCAACACCTTTATCATTAAAAATGGTAAACTTGTAAAAGTTATCAAGTAACTATGTTAATGCCCCTCCCTATAAAATGCTGCTTTAATGAGGTTAAAGGACAACCGCAAAACTTAATGAGATCTTCCCTTTGCACGACTCAAAGCTGAACTGTTTGTAGAGGAAAGTTAGTATTGTTCACTTGTTTCCAATGTCACCTGTCATTTTGCTCAAATCTGAAAAAATACACAGGCCTGTTGCTTATATGCTACTCGTTGCATTCATGCCCCTTGCTTTGCACATTCCTCTTCCTCACAGAGCCCCAGTCTTGCTGCACTTATTTTAGTTGTCCTACCTGTTCCTGATGGCATGTCCACAGTGTGGCATTAGTGTAGGTGCTGGGGCTTCCTGTCCCTGACTATTCTTCCTGTCCCTGACTATTGATCATGCATTGGCCAAAAGGAAGCGCAGTGTTGCCTATAATGTTAACCCTTTTCTGTTCCCATTTAAACCCAGCTACAGTGTTCTGGCTCTATCTACAGCTACAACTATGCTGTGTGCTCTAAATATGAAATCTGGAGATGCATGTGCTGGTCAATCTCTGCACAGTGTACTGGAATTACTATTACTACTATCACAGTGTGTGGATTATGAGATAATGCAGCATAATTGTACATACATGTAATGTCAGTACAATGCAGCCTACATGTGTAGGACATACAGGGTAGTTGTGGCTGCAGATAAAACCTACATACAGTAACTGCTTTTGCATTGGGGACAGGAAATGGCTAAAAGACAAACCTGTGCATTCTAATGTGAGAGAGCTCACAGAAGAGCAGAGCAGTGCCTGTGACCATGAAAACAAAGCCTTGCCCTACCTCATGCAATTCATTATAATGTCTTTGCTGGTACTGATAGACGTCAAAGGAAAACAAGCAGTAGTAGAGAAGATAGACATCTAGTGGCCAGCACTTTGGAATAATACAAAAGGAGCTGAGGCATCAAATCAGGCAGGGAAAATCCAGTTATAAAGAAAAAATGGAAAAGCAAATGGAAAGAAAAGACATAAGGGGGGTCTGGGAGGGGCTTAAGTCAATTTCGGGTCATAAACAGTCTGTCTGCCAGATTGAGGCAGATGTTAACTGGCTTAATGAACTAAACCTATTCTTCAACAGATTTGATCACACACCAGCTCCTCCCACCCCAGCATGTCCTTCAGCTCCCCCCACCACAATGACTTCTCCCCATGCGGCCACTTCCCAACAGACCAGTAAATCCAGAAATCCATCTTTATCTGGCCACAGTCTGACCTTCACACGGGCCCAGGTGAGGAAGGAGATGAAAAAGATCAAGGCGAGGAAAGCCGGAGGGCCAGATGACATCAGTGCAAGGCTAATTAAGACTTGTGGGGACCAGCTGTGTGGTATAATTACATATATGTATAATATGAGCCTGAGGCAGGAAATAGTCCCTGAATTATGGAAATCTTCTTGTGTGGTACCAGTTCCAAAGAAACCCCACCCTATGGACCTCAACGACTACAGACCTGTAGCACTGACATCCCACCTGATGAAGATCTTGGAGAGATTGGTTCTCACACATCTCCGCCCTCTAGTGAGCCCCGCTATGGACCCCCTCCAGTTTGCTTATCGGCCGGGCATTGGGGTAGATGATGCCATCATCCATCTTCTGCACAGGGCTCTGTCTCACCTGGAGAAACCAGGGAACACAGTGAGAATAATGTTCTTTGACTTCTCCAGTGCTTTTAACACCATACAGCCCAGGTTATTGAGGGACAAGCTGGGCCTTGCTGGAGTGGACCACCACCTCTCCAACTGGATCCTAGACTACCTCACAAATCGACCTCAATACGTGAGAGCCCGAGACTGTGTGTCAGGTACAGTGATCTGTAATACGGGGGCACCTCAGGGTACGGTTCTCGCCCCTTTCCTCTTCACACTGTACACTGCTGATTTTAGGTGCAACTCATCCAGCTGCTACCTACAGAAGTATTCTGACGACTCTGCAATAGTGGGTCTCATCACAGATGATGATGACAGGGAGTACAGAGAACTGAACCAGGATTTTGTGGACTGGTGCCACCGGAACCACCTGAAGATTAACGCGGGGAAGACCAAGGAGATGGTGGTGGACTTCCGCAAAGGCAGAAGCCCTCCTAAACCAGTGGACATCCTGGGGACGGGCATCGAGATTGTGAACACCTATAAGTACCTGGGTTTGCTCCTTAATAATAAGCTGGACTGGGCAGATCATATGGAGGCCCTGTACAGGAAGGGCCACAGCAGGCTCTACCTGCTTAGGAAACTGAGAGCCTTTGGAATCCGGGGGGCACTTCTTAGAACTTTCTTCAACTCGGTAGTGGCATCAGCCATCTTCTTTGGAGTGGCCTGCTGGGGGAGCAGTATATCAACCAGGGACAGAAATAAACTTGACAAGCTGATTAGAAGGGCCAGCTCTGTCCTGGGGAGCCCACTGGACCCAGTGCAGGTGGTGGGTGACAGAAGGATACTGTCCGTGGTGAGCTCCATGCAGAAGAAGAAGTCCCATCCCATGCATGAGACTGTGATCGCGCTGAGCAGTACTGTCAGTGACCGACTGCTCCACCCTAGGTGTGAGAAGGAGCGCTATCGGAAGTCTTTCCTCCCCACCGCGGTTAGGCTGTACAACCAACACCGACCTAAGCGGAGATCATTACACACAGAGAACTGAAAATATCTCTCTGCCTGTTAAATCCCCCCCCCCCCCCTGCTACGCCCTATCTGTCTGTCTGCTATCAATGTAATGCCTCTCACCTTGGAATATTCCTGTACATGTTGTATTTGTATTTGTATCTGCTTATCTTTGCTGCTGTAACACACTGAATTTCCCCATTGTGGGACTATTAAAGGACTATTATTATTATTATTATTATTATTATTAATTGTTCAGCAAAAAAGCATCAATTTAGGTAAATATAGAGATTTGTACTTTTGATGGCATTTACTAACATGAGTACAAAGTTACTTGAGACACCGGTGACCATTTAAAGAGTAGAACATGTTGAAATAACATAGGCTGTAATTCTTTGATACTAAATGTTACTAAATCCCAGTTCACACCACATTACATCATGAGGAAAAGCACTGTTTTTTCCAATATTAAAAAGTAAATTTAGAATAGGATGCAACAGGATATAACATGTTATAGCAGAGGAGCTAGGAGCTGTGTTACATCTAAAGTGTAAGGTGTGTAATCACATCACAGCTTATGACCCACCCTGCGAACGTAGCTAAAAAAACGCTTACTTCAGACCCTGGAGTATAATGATCAGAGGACCAGGGGAGGTGAGTGAACATAAAAAAAAAACACTGTTCATTACCTCTCTTGGGCTCCGGAGGGACTCCCTGCTGTCTTGGGGGCCCCTTAAGTGATGTCACGTAACCCACGTCTGTGACGTCATTGAAGAGGAGTCACACTGGACTCATGGTGGACCCCAGGAGAGGTGAGTAACACTGGTTTTTATGTTTGTCACCTCTCCTGGCCCTCCAATCATTATACTCCCAAGTATAGTAATAGCAGTTTCAGTTCTGATGTATTCGGGTCCTTTTCAGGGATTATGCGGCTATGGAGCCCTAGTCTTGAAATGGTTGTCTAGCTTAAACCAAATTTCTTCTAACGTAGAAGTGCTACTATTAGTATTAAATTACATGCTATTTCAGACATAGTAAAGAATTTACAAAAAGCATCTCTAAGGGGCCATTCACATCCCATTTTGATCATCTGTTTAATGGATCAGCTTTACAGATGAAAAAAATCGGATGCTAAAAACGGACACAAATGGATGGGCAGCCATTTTAATAGAGTCAATGTTAAAAAGAAAATGTTGCTTCGTTTGAGGTTGTTTTTTTTTTTTTCAATTTTGTGTCCTACAAATTAAACTGACAGAAATGGATCAGAGTCACACTGCGTTTTTTACATCCGCATACGTCTACAAATGATTTACAGGAACCTCTTCATACATCTCTCATTCCCTGCAACAGGTCTTTATTAAAGACTGGTGTATGATATGCCAGTGTTAATAAATCTGTCCCACTGTGTCTCTTATGTCTCATTTGCACCCACCATCAAGGGCACCCCTAAACACCAACATGCATTAGACCCAGAGCAGGGAAAGCCCAAGTGTGACCCCTTCAACACTGTGCCAGGGATTGTGGAAGGTCACCCCTATTTGTGGGATCCTCCCAGATGTTCAAGGAGAGTTGGCAAGTATGGGCTAACAACGCTGGCCTGCCATGCAGAAAGTCAGCACTTCTGGTATTGCTTGACATGCAAATGTACTAAGCGCTGGGTAAAGTATATTTCAGTGATGTATTGTCTTTACTGTAAAGAAAATATATACATTATTAATATCAATTGCATGGCAGTAATAAGTTGCAGAAGTCATATCAATGAAATTTTACAGCAGTACCATAAGGCAAGCGGTGCAGAGACACCTGTCTCTTCTCTGAGAATTAGTAGTGTGTTATGCATTTGTCTTGACAGAAGCGAATCCATATATATTTCAGTTTACGAAGAAAGTTTACTGCCTTTATAGATTTAGAGTCTAGTCCTAGCTTTTGTTCCTAAGAGCGCTCCTGTTCAGGTTCACATTTACTGCTTTTTCACTGTCATGTGCAGGTACCACACCCATTACCCACTGCATTCACCTAATAAAATACAGCCCAGCAGCTTCATAGGAAAACAACAAGTAGCTGTGTCAATAAAACGAGAACTGTAAAATTAGGTAATTATATTTTTACCAGAAAAACATGCCACAATTCTCATAAACAGCACATAAACCGGCTCTGCACCTATAGCTTATAAATCTAGAAGTGAATGACAGCTTCTTGTATGTGGGAAATTGTTCAAGGAATACATTTTAGGACTTACACCGCCATATTTGTTTTCCTGCCCGTATTTTGCAACACCTGATCCCTGAAGAGGGAAGAAAGTAAAAGTTTATAGTGTTTTCAGAATTCACTAGGACACTCGAAGCACTATATGTGTGAAACATTCAGGTAAGTATGAAGATTATAGTATAAGATAATAATAGTAATAGACCAAGCTTATAGCTGCAGTGTAAAGTATAGAGGAATGATGTGCAGTATTTTCAGCCTGTGATGAGACATTATGTCAATTTCCGACTTCCGCCAGCTTCCATTTAAGCTGGTGTAATTGATAAAAGGTATACTCTATGACTTTTGGGACACAAAACCACCCACAAGTCCTTATGGACTTATGGTTTAGTGTCCCAAATGGTCTAACCCTGTCGGTTCCTGCAGCTTTATAATACCAGTCTTCTGTACTCCTGGCACCGGCACAGTAATTCACTGAAGTCAGAGGAGTATACCTCACTGCACATGTGCTGGACCTTGGCGCATGCACAGTGCTGCCAAGGTGTACTTCCTTGGCTTAAGCAAACAACAGTGCAGATGCTAGGAACACTACAAGATCTGTTTGGGACACTAAACCACCCACAGATTCTTATGGATTGGTGGTTTAGTGTCCCAATAGCCTACTCCTAACACTGTAAATGTCTGCTATGAAAAATTAAACATTCATACTTACCAAGAGATAAATCTGGTGAGTGTTATTGGATTCATCTCTGGTGTCCCGGAACCTACACAAATGCTCACTGAAGCTGAGGAATGACACCTTGGCTTTATTTCATACTGTATGTGCCTACGGTCCAGTGCGTGTGCACTGAAGCCAAGATGTACTTCTGCAGCTTCAGCAAATGACTGCACAGGTGCCGGGTAAGTATAAAGATTTTTTTTGGTAGCCACTGAAAGTGTTAGGAGTAGGACAGACTGTTTGTTTTTCTTTCAAACAGTTGCTATAAAATAAGAAAAAAGTAGTGTAATACCTTTCCAATTACTCACTGCTCCCATACCGACACTGCACATGTCATGTCATGCTGACTACAGTGGTGTTGACACGTCATTGTCACAGCTAATGATTGGCTGCTGCAGTCACATGTTGCTTCAAAAGGTCATCACTGGAGTCAAGTGAACAGAGATTAGAGGGGGACCTAAAAGCATCAGCTTGGGATCGGCAGAGGAATGGTTAGGTGTAGTAATTTTTTTACTCCAAAACCTTCCGTTTCTGGAAAGGTCTACCACTGTTGCATGTTTTCTCCATCTGTAGAAGCCTTAGAAATGACTTAGTTTCTCATCTGTTCATGAATTTCTTCAGATAAGGGCATAATGTGTTGCCTTTTGAGATCTTTTAGCCTACTACATGTTGTCAGACAGGTTCTATTCAAGTGATTTCTTGATTCTACAGGTCTGGCAGAAATCTGGCCTGGATGTGGCTAGTGGAATTGAACTTAGCTTTCCAAAAATGTGGTTCATCATAGTTAATTCATAGGGACGTGGCAACTATTTTTTCGCATAGGGCCAGGTTATTTGGGTCTTTTTCTCTTAATAAATAAAATTGTCATTTAAAAACTGCTTTTTTCATTTACTCAGGTTATCTAGGTCTGATATCCAACTTTGTTTGATAATCTGAATCATTTAAGTGTGACATGTAAAAACAAAGGAAATCTGTAAGGGGCAAATACTTGTCTATCTATGTAATCTGTGTATCTCATATCTATCTATCTATCTATCTATCTATCTATCTATCTATCTATCTACCTATCTATGTACCTATTTAAGTATGTATCGCAAATCTACTTACCTAAATTTTCAAAAATCAATCTGTATTTATTAATCTGACTTCTATTAAGGGTAAGTATAGTTGGATAGTCTGTATCTGAGATACTATGGCTGTAAGGTAATTGGATCTTTATCATGACCCAGCTGATCTCCAGACCATTACTATGGTGGGTAAAATCATGCACTCCTTTTCCTTACAATAGATCCATTTATCCCCTGCTATCAGGGCAATATAGTCTGCTGGTGTAATTAACCATTTCTCTGAACAAGAGCTCTAGACTGTTCTGTTAGAAAACACTTTGCGGGCATTTGGAGAAATGGAAGGGTTATGCATATAATATCTGTTTCCATTAAGGCATTGTGTGTAGCACTGCATATGGGGAGATGGAGGATGGCTCTGTCTGTATCAGTGTAAGGTCCAGCGCTGCCCACACAGCCAGAGCTGCACAAAAGCAAGTGATAACTATTATCTTTATTATCTACTCCCCTAGGATCTCACTGTATAATAGCCAGTCTCAGAAGCAGCAAAGGAGTTAATTAGGAGCCCCCAGTGGAAAAAAATCCCACTTAGTTAGCGGGAAGTGAATATTCAAATTACTCACTTAATTTCACTTACATACACTCTTTGCCCACTTAAGGGTACAATTTGATGATTTAGGATGATGTCTTTTGAACACCAGGGCCTGTTGCTGACCTTACAATTATCTGTTCTCAAAAGCATTGTGAAAAGCATTGCAATTTACCTCCCACAAGCTCTCCAGATAGCGTCACATTTAACGGTTAAAGACGGATTCTACCTATGGTATGGTTTTCAATGTTCCAAGAAAATGAAGACACCCAACTGTTAAGGAATAATGCAGATTCTAGCACCGGGGAAGCTTTTGTTCTATAGCTTGTATTGTAATTAAAGTGAAAACCCATCAAGGAATAGCATGGTCTGCAATGTACAGTATTTTCTGCAACGTTCCTGGCAACCAAACAATTGATATTTAAAGGCTGTGTAATGGGGTATAATATTTCCGAAAGGAATACCGTTCAGTATTAAAGGAAAAGATTTTTGAAAGTAAAATATATTGTCAGTTCAGTACACATCCATATACTATAATGGATCCCTAGCACAGTCTTTTTTATTGGTATTTTTTTAATGGTTATGTTTATTTTTAATGTAACATGTATGTTGGCATTTTTATTTAGCGTCAATTTGTGCATTTTTCATTTTTTTCAAGTTCTATAGCGAAAGAAACTTGAAAAAAGAAAAAGACAGAGCATAATGGATAGTATTTCTCAAAACATGAGGATCTCCAACCATAACTCACCTTCTATAGACAAAACAGCTTAAGAGCTGAGAGTGCAGAAACCATTGGAAGACCCATTTCTGACAATTATCGAGGCTATAAATAAGTATAACAAAAAGCTTAAAGAAAAGCGGCAATGGTGTATCCAGAATAAAGTCAACAAGATAACCTTTGGAGTCCCAAGTTTGAATCCTGCAAAGGACAACGTCTGCATGGAGTTTGTATGTTTTCCCCATGTTTGCCTTTGTTTCCTCCCAAACTCACTAAGACATACAGATAGAGAATGTCGATTGCGAGCCCTATATGGGATAGTGACTGACAATGTCTGTACAAGCACTGCGGAATATGTTGGTGATATATACGTAAATAAAATAATATGGGTTTGACTCTCTAATAAAAGTCCTCATCTGATGTTATCTTTTTGATTGAATTCTGGGTACAATATCACAATATTCTGGTCCATTTTGCAAGCTACAACTCTTTTTCTTATATTTAAACTTGGACTGGAAGGTATCTTTAAAGAGGACCTTTCACGTCCTCATGTATATGCTGTTTTACATACTGCTAGAAAGCGTCATCACTGGGCTGTAAGGAACGTCCCCTCTGACAGTACTCGGCTATGGATGAGGACAGAGAGGGGGGGCGTTTCTTACAGCCCAGTGATGACGCTCAGCTGTGAGGAACGCCCCACAGTACAGGGCTATGGACTAGTAATGTCAGGTGAACTAGTTCTGACGGTGAATGGTGAAACTACGACTGCCGATATCTCCAGCCCCGGGGCACATACCGGGAAAGCTGGCAGTGCGCTGAATTCAGCGCCCTGTTGGATTTCTAGTGGTATGTAAAACAGCATATACATGAGGACGTGAAAGGTCCTCTTTAAATGAAAAAGATGAAGGCGATGAAAAAGATCAAGGCGAGGAAAGCCGCAGGGCCAGATGACATCAGTGCAAGGCTAATTAAGACTTGTGGGGACCAGCTGTGTGGTATAATTACATATATGTATAATATGAGCCTGAGGCAGGAAATAGTCCCTGAATTATGGAAATCTTCTTGTGTGGTACCAGTTCCAAAGAAACCTCACCCTATGGACCTCAACGACTACAGACCTGTAGCACTGACATCCCACTTGATGAAGATCTTAGAGAGATTGGTTCTCACACATCTCCGCCCTCTAGTGAGCCCCGCTATGGACCCTCTCCAGTTTGCTTATCGACCGGGCACTGGGGTAGATGATGCCATCATCCACCTTCTGCACAGGGCTCTGTCTCACCTGGAAAAACCAGGGAACACGGTGAGAATAATGTTCTTTGATTTCTCCAGTGCTTTTAACACCATACAGCCCAGGTTACTGAGAGACAAGCTGGGCCTTGCTGGAGTGGACCACCACCTCTCCAACTGTATCCTAGACTACCTCACAAATCGACCTCAATACGTGAGAGCCCAAGACTGTGTGTCAGGTACCGTGATCTGTAATACGGGGGCACCTCAGGGTACGGTTCTCGCCCCTTTCCTCTTCACACTGTACACTGCTGATTTTAGGTGCAACTCATCCAGCTGCTACCTACAGAAGTATTCTGACGACTCTGCAATAGTAGGCCTCATCACAGACGATGATGACAGGGAGTACAGAGAACTGAACCGGTTTTTTGTGGACTGGTGCCACCAGAACCACGTGAAGATTAACGCGGGGAAGACCAAGGAGATGGTGGTGGACTTCCGTAAAGGCAGATGCCCTCCAAAACCAGTGGACATCCTGGGGACGGGCATCGAGATTGTGAACACCTATAAGTACCTGGGTTTGCTCCTTAATAATAAGCTGGACTGGGCAGATCATATGGAGGCCCTGTACAGGAAGGGCCACAGCAGGCTCTACCTGCTTAGGAAGCTGAGAGCCTTTGGAATCCGGGGGGCACTTCTTAGGACTTTCTTCAACTCGGTAGTGGCATCAGCCATCTTCTTTGGAGTGGCCTGCTGGGGGAGCAGTATATCATCCAGGGATAGGAATAGACTGGACAAGCTGATTAGAAAGGCCAGCTCTGTCCTGGGGAGCCCACTGGACCCAGTGCAGGTGGTGGGTGACAGAAGGATACTGTCCGTGGTGAGCTCCATGCAGAAGAAGAAGTCCCATCCCATGCATGAGACTGTGATCGCGCTGAGCAGTACTGTCAGTGACCGACTGCTCCACCCTAGGTGTGAGAAGGAGCACTATCGGAAGTCTTTCCTCCCCACCGCGGTTAGGCTGTACAACCAACACCGACCTAAGTGGAGATCATTACACACAGAGAACTGAAATATCTCTCTGCCTGTTAAATCCCCCCCCCCCCCTCTGCTACGCCCTATCTGTCTGTCTGCTATTAATGTAATGCCTCTCACCTTGGAACATTCCTGTACATGTTGTATTTGTATTTGTATCTGCTTATCTTATCTTATCTTTGCTGCTGTAACACACTGAATTTCCCCACTGTGGGACTATTAAAGGACTATTATTATTATTATTATTATTATTATTATTATTATTAAAGACATCTGACGGTAGGGTCATTAAACCCATGGACAAGCTGATATACTTGGCTGTAATCCAGGTACAAAAATGTTTCTCATTTGGTTGCATTTTATATAGACATTAGAAGAAGTTGTCTCACTACATAGTCCACACCATACCTGGAACAGAAGAACTGAGGAGTTTCCCCAATTCATTGAGTCTAGTGTTGCACTTGCCATTTTTCTGACAGCTTTTGATACAGTTATTTTGTGCGATACCTTCTGGAAAGTCTCTATATAATATGTAGAATAAGCACAGGCAATCTCCAGATCATGGGGCTTATAATCAACTCACACAAAACAATTGCTCCAACATACCAGTATGCCAGTACATACAGTGGGGAAAAAAAGTATTTAGTCAGCCACCAACTGTGCAAGTTCTCCCACTTAAAAAGATGAGGCCGGCCTGTAATTGAAATCATAGGTAGACCTCAACTATGAGAGACAAAATGAGAAAACATATCTTGAAAATCACATTTCTGATTTTTAAAGAATTTATTTGCAAATTGTGGTGGAAAATAAGTATTTGGTCAATAACAAAAGTTCATCTCAATACTTTGTTATATATCCTTTGTTGGCGATGACAGAGGTCAAACATTTTCTGTAAGTGTTCACAAGGTTGGCACACACTGTTGCTGGTATGTTGGCCCATTCCTCCATGCAGATCTCCTCTAGAGCAGTGATGTTTTGGGGCTGTCGCTGGGCAACCCGGACTTTCAACTCCCTCCAAAGGTTTTCTATGGGGTTGAGATATGGAGACTGGCTAGGCCACTCCAGGACCTTGAAATGCTTCTTACGAAGCCACTCCTTCGTTGCCCTGGCGGTGTGCTTGGGATTATTGTCATGCTGAAAGACCCAGCCACGTATTATCTTTAATGCCCTTGCTGATGGAAGGAGGTTTGCACTCAAAATCTCACGACATATGGCCCCATTCATTCTTTCATGTACACGGATCAGTCATCCTGGTCCCTTTGCAAAGAAACAGCCCCAAAACATGATGTTGCCACCCCCATGCTTAACAATAGATATGGTGTTCTTTGGATGCATCTCAGCATTTACTCTCCTCCAAACACGACGAGTTGTGTTTCTACCAAACAGTTCTACTTTGGTTTCATCTGACCATATGACATTCTCCCAATACTCTTCTGGAACATACAAATGCTTTATAGCAAACTTCATACGGGCACGGATATGTACTGGCTTAAGCGGGGGACACGTGTGGCACTGCAGGATCTGAGTCCCTGGCGGCGTAGTGTGTTACTGACGATAGCCTTTTTTACGTTAGTCCCAGCTTTCTGCAAGTCATTCACTAGGTCCCCCTGTGTGGTTCTGGGATTTTTGCTCACCGTTCTTGTGATCATTTTGACCCCAAGTGGTGAGATCTTGCGTGGAGCCCCTGATCGAGGGAGATTATCAGTGGTCTTGTATGTCTTCCATTTTCTAATTATTGCTCCCACAGTTGATTTCTTAACACCAAGCTGCTTGCCTATTGCAGATTTAGTCTTCCCAGCCTGGTGCAGGTCTACAATTTTGTTTCTGGTGTCCTTCCACAGCTCTTTGGTCTTCACCATAGTGGAGTTTGCAGTGTGACTGTTTGAGGTTGTGGACAGGTGTCTTTTATACTGATAACAATGTCAAACAGGAGCCATTACTACAGGTAATGAGTGGAGGACAGAGGAGCCTCTTAAAGAAGAAGTTACAGGTCTGTGAGAGCCAGAAATCTTGCTTGTTTGTAGGTGACCAAATACTTATTTTCCACCATAATTTGCAAATAAATTCTTAAAAAATCAGACAATGTGATTTTCTGGATTTGTTTTCTCATTTTGTCTCTCATAGTTGAGGTCTACCTATGATGACAATTACAGGCCTCTCTCATCTTTTTAAGTGGGAGAACTTGCACAATTGGAGGCTGACTAAATACTTTTTTTTCCCCACTGTAGATGACTGGTAGTAATATCCCTTGTAGTTTAATTTTCAGATCAAGAGAGTTTTCATTTCAAGGTGAAATCAACCAAGAATACAACACTCATGTAGTAAATTAAATTGCAGTGGCTCGTAGAAATTAAAGGGAGTCTACCACTTCCCTAAGCATATTCAACTGCCACCACCATGTTACAGAGCACATTATAGTGATAAACAACACACCTTTGTTATATTTGTCACTTTTATAGATTTGGAGAAAAACAGCTTTGAAATCTTATGAAAATGGGTGCACTAGGGGTGGGCTTTCAGCTGGAGCACAGCGCTGCTTAAGTAGGATGGGTGATGTCATATCAGTGGGAGGCTCAAGTCTCACTGCATGGGCTGACACAGTCAGTAGATGGTAGGGGTCTGAGTGCCATGAGCAGTGTTCCCAGGGCTGAAGGCCCACCACCAGTGCACCAACTGCCTTAATGAGCTATGTAACATGATAGTGACAGTTGAATATGCTTGGAGGCGGTGGTAGACTCCCTTTAAGCTTCTGACTAATAAATATAATAAATGCAACTGCACCAAAAAACATACCTGTGGTACCCACATTGGTCCCTATTTCCTGACCCAACCTGCTAATCAATGGCCACAATGGTGACTGGTCTACATGTCATCCCTGGATCTAGATAAAGAGATCTTACTAAAATAAAAAGACCAACAGAGGACTAGGCAGCATTGGAAATGGAGTATTTTTTTTTTATTCTGTAACAACCCCTTTAATATGTTACTACATGTGTTTAGACATTCATGGTGTGACATCATTCTCTATGAGAATCCCCAGATCAACTTTCCTGCCCCTGGTCACATGTTCATTTCTGGTAATGAATTTCAAGTTTGTTTCCCTTGCAAAATATTTTTTCTGAGAATAGTCTTTGAGAAAACATGGCACCTAAGTACTGAGTGATAATTCTAAAAAATGTTGATAACATTAATTTAGCATGAAATTGAATATTTTGGCTACAATAATGTCCCATGGTGAATGTAAATGAGCTGATGGGGGATCTCTGACATTTCTGTGCGGAGCTGACATGATGGAAAGTTTTACCTAATCAAGGCAATGAGAATTGTATTATAAGGCAATAAGTGACTTACATGTTTCAGCCGCAGCTTACACTGTACTGTGTATTTGGAGGAATGCATAAAATATATTGCAGCTGCAGCAGATCAATGTTTTTCAGGCTATCTCAAGCTGGTTTTTATTTACAGGTTGTCTGTAGTTTTGAATAATTGTTGATGTTGGAGACTCAAAATGTCTACAGAGCTTGAGCAGCTTATAGAAATAATGTCTATAAAACAGCTCATATTAATATTATTATTATCATCATTATTGTATTATTATTAGTAGTAAAGGGGATCTACCACCACAACCATGTTACAGAGCAGAATACAGTGAAAAATAACCTGTGGCGGTAGCTGGAGGGGGACATTAAACTGGGGTCACTTGGAGGGAAACATTATACTGTGGGGGCAACTGGAGGGAGACATTAAACTGTGAGGACAACTAGAGGGGGACTGAATACTGTGGGGGCAGCTGGAGGGGGACATTATACTGTGGGTGCACCAGGAAAGGGACTTTATACTGTGGAGGGTGACATTATAATGTGGGAGCAGCTGGAGGGGGGTATTATAATGTGGCAGCATACTAGTGACTGTAGGGGTCTTATACTGTGTGGGAACACAAAGAGAAATGGATGGGAATGTGATAGTGGGTAGGGCTAAATTTTCTGTAGTGCGCATAGCATGCTGCACATTTTGTCGTATTTCAGTCCTTTGAAAGTTGGGAGGTATGAGGGTTGTTGCATAAACAAATGTCCATGTTACACTGCCCTATAGGGTCATCTATAGGTATAAAAAGACAAGAAGAGGATCACAGAACTTCTTCCTCTCCATGTATTCTGCCAGCATGTCCCCCACAGCCCCCTCTCCTACACGCAGACACAAGCTACTATGATAACTACATGTGATCTTGGTATTAAAACAAGAACTACCCTTAGCTAGAGTCTTTAATAGCGAGGATGGTTCAGATACAGAATATCAATGGCTAATGAAGAGCTTCTCTAATAGGACATATGAAATATATCTTAGGCAGGAAAAGGGGAAAATTGCTATTTACCAATGATTATTATTATTATTACTATTTATTTATATATATATAGCACCATTAATTCCATGGTGCTTTACATTTGAGGGTTTACATATGGTACACAAAATATACCAAACAAATACAATACTAACAGAGACCAACTGGCACAGTGGGATAGAGGGCCCTGCCCGCAAGGGCTTACAGTCTATGAGAGCCAATGTGAGACCAGGTTACTCTTGTCACTATTGGTGGTACCAGCTGATGAACTCCTACCCATGTGACTCCAATACCTTTTCTGATCAGACCATCATTCCTGTTTTTCCCTCCAGTCTCAGATTATTTTGATAAAGCTATGACATGACATAGCCTAACAAGAGTAATCGATGCTGCCATGCTGCTCTCTTCCTAGACTGACCACTTTCTTAAAGAGGACCTTTCTTCACCTCTGCAAAATCCAGCTCTTTGCATCAGTTGGAATTTTTTCTCTAATCCCCACCATTCCCGAGCAATAAGTGCTGTTAGCTGTGGTGCCTCTGATATGTTATTTAGGCTCTCTACTGACATATCGGTGGTGTCAGGCAGGAGCAGACAAGGGTTGTGATTTTGAGCTCTAACATTGTCCACCTCTTATTGGAGCTTTCAGTTACACCCCTGCCTGCTCCTGCCTGACACTGCCCACCTGGCAGTACAGAGCCAAGTAGCAACAAGTAACATATCAGGTACAAGAACTAATAGCACTTATTGCTCAGGAATGGTGAGGGTTAAAGGAAAAATACAACTGTGCTGGAATCAGTGGAGTGGCACCTGTTAACAGATGCTACAAACTGGAGTTGATGTAGGTGGTGAAAAGTCGACTTTAACCACTTTTGGATAAATTCATTTTCCCTGGTTCAGGACTGGCTACATTTTCAGGTTTTTCTGTGTGCAGTATTGAGGGCTATAACATTTATTTACTTTGGGTTATTAAAATAAATTTTGCATTTTTTTTGGTGATAAATAGGGCGTTATTTTTATGTTGTTTTAATTTTTTCATGTTTTTTCTTTATTTTAATATTCGAGAAACTGTAAACAAAAAAGTGTTTGTCTTTATATTTTTCATGTTTTTTTAACATCACAAAGTAGCACTAAAAAATAAATAAATAAATGAAATTAAATAGTTTTCCCTCTCCGTTATGGTAATTTTTTATATAGGTGACACTTATTGTTGTGTTGCCAGGGGTAGGGCTAGAACCTCTTGTTTACTTCTTTTTTGTGTTTTTTTCTTTATTTTTGAAAACATTGTGCAGGGGGGCATAATAGACTTTTGGGAGGAGGGGAATTCCTGGCCTCTTGCAGTCATGTGACTGTGGGGATGGAAGTAGAGCCGCATTATGGTGGCTCCCATAGCTGAGCGCTGTGTACACAGCAATTGGGAAGGCAGGGATGGTAATAAGATAAGAAAAGATAAGATAAGATAATCCTTTAATAGTCCCACCATAGGGAAATTCAGTGTGTTACAGCAGCATAGATAATACAAATACAAATTCTCCAAGGTGGAGGCATTACAGTGACAGTAGGTACAGATAAAAAGGTAAAGGTAAAAAAATAGTAGAAGGGATATCACAACTTAAGATTTATCAGTTCTCTGTATAGAATGATCTCCGCTTAGGTCATTGTTGGTTGTACAGCCTGACCGCAGCGGGGAGGAAAGACTTCCGATAGCGCTCCTTCTCACACTTGGGGTGAAGCAGTCGGTCACTGACAGTACTGCCCAACGCGATCACAGTCTCATGCATGGGATGGGAGTTATTCTCCCGCATGGAGCTCACCACGGACAGTATCCTTCTGTCACCCACCACCTGCACTGGGTCCAGTGGGCTCCCCAGCCTGTTGAGTCTATTCCTATCAATGGTTGATATGCTAATAAACCATCCCTGCCTTCCCTGTAGGAGGTCCATCTGTAGTAACAGCCAGCCCCCTGCTTAACTCGGCAAGGAAATATGTATACATTCTTGAAGTTAACAGGGGACTGCCCAGTCATAAAAAGTCAACTGGTAGTAGTTAAAGTAACAAAAAGGCACATGTCAGCAGCCAGTCAGTAGTAGCTCATAAACCAGACCTTTCATGAAGATAAGAAACAGAATATATATATATATATATATATATATATATATATATATATTAATAATTTCTCTTATAACTTATTGAACTCATTCCTACTTATCAGATATAACCTGCTGGACTGTATGGATGTCCTCCGCATATTTTGATCCTTCTGCTTTACCCACGAATCAGTTTTCTGTCAATGGCCTGTGGACAGAGACTGAAAGACATAATGACAATTTCCTAGGAATACTTCATCCTTGTCTAGAGTATTACTGTTAGAATCGTATGCTATATGGCACAGCATTGGTTAATATCTAAGAGCATAGCTTTCTCTTCCACAAAAAAAGTTAATTTAATTAAATGTTAACAAAAATATTTTCCCCCTAGAGGTTTGCTTTTTCCAATTAATACAGATTCTTGATCATGAGAACCTCAGACCTGCATCGCCAATCTCAGGCGGACTGATTAAACTTACTAATGACTGCCAAGAAAATGTCTTGATCTCTTAATAATTTATGTAAACACAAAACATACCGCCACATAGTTTGTTTATTTCCATTTTTTTTTTACGTTGGTTTGAAAAGATTTTGTTGTTTTCTGTTACTCTAACACGTAATTATTCACATTTGCTATTAACTGTTCCTTCTATGTCCACTGCATGTACAACACTATATTTTATTTTATATATTGTAATTATAGTGAAACCTTCAAAAAATTATGATCAATACATTTTGTCTTAAAGGGGTTTTTGAGGATAAATATAGTAAGGAACTATGCTAAAGATAGTTCACTATTATCAGATCTGTAGGGGTCTGACAGTTGGCACCCCCTCGATCTCCTGTTCTCAGCAGATGATGTACATAGGATAGAGCAGGAAGCAGACAGCTCTGTTCCCCGTGTAGTGGTGGAACTGAGTCATTGCAGATTAGTTCCCATTCAAATAAATTGGAACAGAGCTGCAGTACCTGATCTGGTCACTATACAGAGAACAGAGCTGTCTCCTTCTTGCTGCATTCTCTGTGTATCAGCTGCTGAGATTAGGGGATTGATGGGGTGCTGGGTGTCAAACTCCTACTAATCTGATACTGATTACCTTATCCTTTCGATAGGTCATCAATATTTTTAGCCCACAAAACCCCTTTAAGGAGGGGCATGTTGCAATATCATGTTTTATCGCTTCGCTTTTACAAATAAAACATCAATCTTTGAAAATGAACAATTTTCCTGGGGTCACCGTATTTTGTCATCTATAACTGTTGTACTGTTTTGTTGACGGAGGTATGTAAGGGCTCTTTATTTGTGGGGCAAGTTGTACTTTTTATTGGTACCAATGTTTGGTATGTACAACTTTTTGATCACTTTTTGTTGCTATTTTTTGGGGAAAGCAAAGTGACCAAAATACATTAATTTGCACATTGAGGTATATTTTTTTTACACCGTACGGGATAAATAACGCTATTTTTGGATAGTGGGGGCTTATACGCACATGCAATACCTAATATGTTTGTTTATTTTTTTGTTTTTGTTATGTGTTTTTTAGATGTAAGGCCTCTTGCACACGACCGTGGGCTAGGTCACTGTGCTATCTGGGTTTTTCCCGGCTAGCACACTGACGCATTCATTTCTGTTAGCCCATGCACATGACCGTGTTTTACATGGATCAGTGTGCGGACCAACAGTCCAGGCCGTAAAACTCAGGACAGGTCCTATTCCTGTCTGGTTTTGTGGCCATGCTTTCACGACTCCTATTTATTGAATGAATGGGGCCACGGAAGCATGGCCGTTGCACAGGAGGCACATGGATGACATCCGTGTGCCATACGTGCACCAGCCATGCAATCATGGCCGGTCGCCAGCACACATTCGTGTGCAATTAGCCTAAAGATGAGATTTTTTTAACTTTTTATTGTTTGTTTTTTTTTTTATACTTTTTAGTGACCCACAAGGGGACTTGAACCTGGGATCTCTGATCCCCAATGCAATGTACCGTATTGCAGTATGTCGCACATAGTTTCCCTATGTGTAAAGTGCATAAGCAGTCAGGAGGTCCTTGCTTAGCCTCCTGTTTGCTATGCCATCCCCTCTGACCGAGAGATCTTGTTGCAGGGAATTCGAGGGGTGGGGGGCCTGATCTTGCCCCCGTACCCACTGGATGCCATGATCGATATTGATCAAGGGATCCAGGGGGTTAATCCGCCGGAGTCGGAAGATACTCTAAATAGTATCTCCTGACTAGTCCTGGGCCTCGTAATACATACTATTACGGAATTATTAACTATATGCTCAGCACAAAGTAATACACTGTGCAGGAAGGGGTTAAATAATAAAAAACTATAAAATATGTGTACTATTTCATATATATATAATATTAGTACTAGCTGTTGTGTCTGCATCTCATGCTCAGCTACTTAAAGGGAGGCGGCAATAGAGGAACCAATTCCCAAAGGAAAAACACCATATGATTCAGGTGACCCTAACCTACCTATCTTTGGGGCTGGGTTAGTATGCTGGGGTCTGGTGACAGATGCTGAACTTCATTATATAATCACATACAGTTTAAGATCAAGGGCGTAGCTAAAGGTTGCAGAGGTAGCCATCAGACTCGAGCCCTTCTGAGAGTCCCAAAAGGCCCTCTGCCACATAAGAAGACTCTTTTACAGATTTTGCAATGGGGCCCAGAAGCTTTAAGTTACACCCTTGTTTCATAGTATGTTATTGTTATATGTTATGAAATATATGCCCATTGAGTTTAGCTGCCAAATAGTAATATAACACAATATAATATCTAGTATATTCTGTTACATACACTGCTTCATTACATGGTCATTACACTGGCCCATAAAAATGAAGGTGCTTTTTACACATCACACAGTTATAAGTATATTTAGAAGGTACATCCATCTTGTAGAGACAATGGTAATCGGCCCTTTCACTTGAATAGAGCTACGATGCGGTCCTGATGCACAGCAGGTGGTTGGGCGACACTGTGCAGGGAAAGACTGTGAAGAGACCACAGAGCTAATTCAGCCACGTGATCCCTTCATTTATAGAACCAGTGAGGGTCTCTGAGGTCAGACCCCAGTGGTCATAAAGTGTTGAAATACCCCAACAATATTTCATCACTTTACAAGATGAGAATAACCCTTTAAGCACTGCAGAACTGCATATACATTTGCCGTGGACTCATTAGTTTCTCCATTTAGGGAATGGACAGTGACCAGCATTGGTTATATCAGTACTCGGCATGGGAAAATCAGCTGTATGTGATGTGTTTATTTCTGCCATTAAGTCACATCATCTGCTGGGGAATTCCTTAAAATTTCCCAAGGAAATAACCATAGTGCTAATATCAGGAACTTGCCACTGGGTGACACTGTATGCAACATTACACTGTCCAGCTTTATCCTGTAACCATGGACTGAAGATCTTTCCTTTATATACATGCTTGGTGTGCGTTAGTGTTCACATTTGTTTGGTGGTGTTAAAGGATTATACATCACATCAGGCAATGCGTTGCCTGAAAACACACTTCAAGACTGTGTTATTTCCATGAGATCATTCAGATCTGCGATAAATCTGCGAAGAATCTTTGGTAAAATCGGTGTGCTGATTTTACTTTGCAAAGGTTGTAATTCCTAGTAAGATTAACAGGTAGGCTAAAGCCCCACGTTGCGGAACTCAGCGGAAACGCATTGGGTTTTTTCCGTATAGTTTTTTCATTGTGTTTTGCTGCATTTTACTCTGCAGTTTATCTTCCCTTATTAAATCTATATGAATATGTGAGCGTTTTTGCAAGTAAAATTGACAAGCTGTGTTTTTGAAAAACGCAGCTTTTCCACAACATTTTTTTTCTGCAAGGTGTAGATGGGATTAGCCAGAATCTCATTCACTTTCCTGGTACTGTAAAATAAAGGGATTTTGTTACTGCGTTTCCGCAAGGTGGAGCCTTAGTCTATACCTGCAACATGCATTGAAAATCTGCACTTTGCTCTCAAATCCGCAGTTAAATAAGTCCTTTATATATGACTTTGTAAATTAAATAGCAATGTACTGGTAAGTTTCCATGAACATGTAATGGGGATCAGTGCCCATTTATCACAGATTCAATGATCATGGAACTCTATGGGGCCATGCTATAGCTCCATGTTCCTCAATGATACACAGAGCCACACAGTGACTGTCTCTTACAGATTCTGTGAGTGGTATGCACTTGTATATGTATTCTACTTCTAAAGTGGACTATGGTCCTCCTGGAACCAGCACATGTTGCCACACCTAAACTGTGTACAGATCAGTATTACAGACTTGTCATGTAGTTTACTGCCACACTAGTCCATCCCCTCCGAGTTCCTGTATGACCAAATCCTAGTACAATTCCTTATGGGTGGTACCATCTTGTTGTGTCTTGTGTTTTTTTCAACATATCTGGTAATTTAATTATTTATTGTCATGGTTCCCATCTTTATTCGACCTATCAAAAAAAGATGAATTCATGGCTGGCAATACCAGACATGATAATGTGCCATTTATGTGATATCATATCTAAAGTGTCACATGTGGTCAGTCACAACCATGTCATATGGCATCTCATGTGCAGTACTTTGTAAACTAATAACTTTATGCTTTGGTATTTTGCAAAGTTAGACCCTATTCTATTCTTAGAGACTAGTAAGTGCTCTGTTACCCCTAAATCCTATCTTGACAAAAATACTTAAAATGTGCAATCCTAAGAACTAAATATCAACTGGAAATCACCAACTTGGTTCTGATTATTTCAGCTATAATACAATAATAGACCTGTACCATCTGCGTACCTTCTAAGGTTTTGGACAGCAGTGACGACCCTTTTGGTACATTATGTGAAAGATCCATTTTTCCCACATGTCTATACTCTTGAATAGCTTTTCATGTACACATCACTACACTATCATAAAGAAAAGAGTAAAGACATGTTTAAGGGCCAAACTGCATCAGATCATGAAATAACATGATTGGTGTCATTGGCAAGAAAAGTAGACGTACAGTATAATGACGATGATGCAGATTATCTATTAACAGGATAGTTTGTCTTAGGCTTCACACAGTCTTGTCTACATCAGGCAGATGTTAGAGGAGAACAATTTGTTTTTCAATCCCACTCTATGATGTTGACACATGTTGCACAAAATCTTCTTTCCCCTTCCTTTCATAGATTACATAAACCACAGTGATCTGCTTTCTAATATAATTCTGTGTCTGGCTGCACAGATCTGACATCATTAAGAACCTACAGACTTTGGCATCATTTGCAAAACCTCACTGAGTGCAGAAAGCTATTTTCCAAAAAGCCTGCCTAATTTTTTGTGAAGCTCTTAATAGACCACCCATGCGACGAGCCTGTCCAAATCTGGTTTGCAAAAACAGTTACCAGTATACTGTTGCGCCTTATACACAGCTATTTTCTATAGCTGCTGAAACATAGAATGTTTTATGGCCATCTTTGATATGTGACCAACATGCCAACCAAAATTCAGCAAATCTAAGGTGCAAACATCCTTT
Organism: Leptodactylus fallax; assembly: GCA_947044405.1. Lineage (NCBI taxonomy): Eukaryota > Metazoa > Chordata > Amphibia > Anura > Leptodactylidae > Leptodactylus > Leptodactylus fallax. Next base: position 4,063,203 of record CAMRHE010000077.1, on the reverse strand, counting down.
GTTTATAGGTGTAATATTGCATATTTACATGTTTTCTATTGCTAGCATTTTTCTTTTAGGCTAATATTAGGCTAGTATTATACGTCTCTAGCTTAATGGAGTTCCTAAATATTTTGATCAAAAATGAATTAAGATTATGTAATTCTAGTGTGAAGTAAAGTAACTATAGACTGTCTAAAGGTAATCCTTCCACCTCCTACATACACGTACAGTGTGGCCGAGCATGTGGCAAAAATTCTGCTTTTTACATTACCTGTAAAGTGGATTCTGGCTAATCCCATCCACACATTGCAGAATATAATCCACAGCGGAAATGCTGCGATTTCAAAAACGCTTGCGTATTTGGAAATCACAGCATGTCAATTATATCTATGGAAACTTTCCCTATAGGTATAATAGGGGTAGAAAGTCCACAGATGAAAACTCTGTTTTTCTGTGAAAAACACTGCAGAAAAAAACACGATCTTTCCCTGCAGCTCGCTACGTGGGGCCTTAGCCTAAACGATCTTTCCCCCAACTTCATTTGTTAGGGGATAGTAGGGAGGCCCCCATACATATTAAATGGATGGTCAGTCCCACTGAAAATAATTGGTTGAGCTGAGTATTCTCATGCGTTTGCTTATAGTTCCTTCTTCCCCACATTCCCCTTCTTCATTAGAAAAGTCTAGAATAACATCGAGGTTCAGGCTATTTTTCATGTATTCTGAACAATCAGGATTTGCAGACTATTAAATGGATAGGGGCAGAGAAACCCTGAATTACTGGATTATAGAGAATACAGTACAAAAGTCATAAAAGAAGTTGCAAAAAATATATTAAAAATGGAAAGATTGCGGGGAAATGTCTGCAGCTACGGTATAATATTTTTAGCCCAAAATATTAAATCTGAACTTAGACAAATATGCCAAAGTAGCAGGCCTGTAATAGAACACATTGCGAGTAGTCTGCCAGTCATTACAATAGTAGACTGCTATGATCAATACATATAACAAGCATATACAAATAGAATATATACATTACTTTCACTGTACTACTTATCAGCTCCATCAAGAAATTTATGTATCACGTACAAGATGTCTGGATGCCATATGCTTATTATTTACATGTTATTAAAGATGACCAATGAGATTTTATAGATCACTGGTAAGAATGGATCTAACCAAGATTACTAACCATTAACCCATTCAATGTTTCTTGCACTAATATATTTTATTTTTGATTATTAGAAAAGAAATATAATATTTTCACCATTTGTAGTCAACAAACCAATTCCAGACAGTCAAGTTTGCTTATCTTTCATATGACTTCGCTTAGAACAAGTAAAGAGATCGAAAAAACCTGGCCCTATCTAATACCACTCCAATGTATTATTGTGATAAAGACAGCTCGTCATGGAATTGTGTAAGGTTGTTCTTCTATATCCGCTTCTATATCAGGTACTAGGCTTTACTTTCTTTTCAATTTCTATGATGATATGCAAGATCTGATAGCGCTGATACTTTTTTGCAAAAAAGGGTAAGAAAGTCCAAAGTTGAAATATGGACCCACAACCCGGAACAGCGAGACAGCACCTGAAATGCTGGACTTTCCTTCTGAATTTGGGATGGCTGAGCAGGGGCACTCGCTGCCATAGGGCTGGGTGCAGTTGCACTGTTTGCCCTATGGTAAAAGTAGCCCTGAGCTGTGGAATATATCATGGTGTTCTGCAGCAGCTGTGGAGTGTATAAAGAGGTTCTGTTCAGTTGTGTATTGTAATGTTCTGCAAAATCAGAGGAGTATATTATGATGTTCAGGAGAGGTTATATGAGGTTCTGCAGCAGCTGAGGTATATATTATGCAGGAGCTGAGGTGTGTATTAAGAGTATCTGCAGCAGCTGCAGTGAGTATCATGAGGTTCTGCAGCAGCTGAGGAGTGTATTTTGAGGTTCTATACCAAGAGAGGTGAATATTATGAGGTTCTGCAGCAGCTGAGGTGTGTAACATGAGGTTCTATAGCAAGAGAGGTGAATATTATGAGTTCCTCCAGCAGCTGAAGTGTGTATCAGGAGGTTCTGCAGCGAAAGAGGTGTGTATTATGATATTTTGCAACAGCTTGGGGAGGAAGGGGGGGGGGGGCAAAATTTTGAAGTGGGCCCACCAATGTGCTTAAAATGCCCTGGCTCTAAGTTATCTGCATCCTCTGAAAAGATATTCTGTCCATATGTCCCCATGACAATTGCCTCTGGCAATTCGGTGTTATCATAAGGAACCTGGTCCTTACAGCAACTAACCAGTTGTGTTGTTTTCTGACCAATACTAGAAGAAAAAAATCCAAAACTTTGCAAAAAATTTTTTTCTTAAAAGTCGCCATATTCTGATACCCGTACCTTTTTTATATCTCTGTGTACAGGGATGTACGTTTTAGTGATACCATTTTGATGACTTTTTATTCAAATTTTTATCAGAGGTGAAACAGCAAAAAATGGTGGATTGATTTTTTTTTTCCCGCTACGACATTCATTCACAGGAAAAATATTTTTCTAAGTTTGTAGACTGCGCATTTTCAGACACAGGGATAACTAATGTTTATGTGTTTCACAGTAGTTTTTAACTTTTATATGTATTCTGGGGAAAGTGGGGTGATTTGAATTTTTAATTCTTTTATATATATATATATTTTTTTTTTACTTTTTTTATATACTATAATATTAGACCCTCTAGGGGGTTTGAACCCCAGGGGATCTTGATCACTAATGCTATGCATTGCATAGCATAGCTTGTAAAAGAAGTAATACAGAGACAAGCTTTGGAGCCTTCAATAAGCTAAGTGCAAGTGCAAGGAGTGCAGTGTAACTTCTAGATGGAGGGAACAGGATCTGAGGAACAGAGGAGTAAGGATAAAAGATGTTATTGTTCTACACCTCCGCACACTACACTGTGATCAGGTCATGTGATAAGCCTGACCATACAGATGTGATTTTAGGGCAGTTTTGAAGCTGCTGTAGTTGGATTAATTGGATTGTCTAGGGAAAAGCATTCCAGAGCACCGGTGCAGCTCGAGAAAAGTCTTGGTAACGGGAGTGGGAAGTTCGGATAACAGAGGATGCAAGTCTAAGGTCATTGGCAGAACGGAGAGGATGATTAGGGTGGTAGACAGTGACAAGAGAGAAGATATAGGGGGTGCAGCGCTATGGTTGGATTTGTGTGTGATTGTGATCATTTTATATTGTATTCTGTGATGGATGGGCAACCAATACAGCGACTGACACAGGGTAGATGTGTCTGTGTACCAGTTTGACAGAAAGATGAGAAAAATAATCCAGTTAACCCTGTTAAGACCCTTTGAGAGGCGGTCAAACAAAATGTAACTTTTATTATCCTAAAAAATTGCTAAAAAGTTTGGAACAATGCCATTGCATTTCTAAGGACTTTATATATTCTTAAAAAGTACTAATGCATTGCAAAAATGGTAAAAAATACTATATGGTAATTATAAATGGTAAAAGATGATAAAATCTAGCACATGATATATGTTTATTGGCAATAGGGATATTGGGTAGAGTTTGTTGTTGATTGTTCAAGAATTAAAGCAAAAAAAAAAAAAAAAACATACTTGCCTGTCCCTGGCACTCTTTTGTCCACCACTTGTGCCTTGGCCTCATTTCCAGAAGTCACAGTAAGGATCTGGTTACATATACAAGTGATGTCACCGGTTCCTCTAAGGAATCGCTAAGGCTACTGACTGACAAGTTGTTCCAAATTTTTAAGATTGTTGTTTTCTACGCAGTCTTAATAGAGGCTCCGACTGGCGCAAGGCATGCTTGAATTATCAAGAGGCTCCAGACTCTGGCATGTGCCAGAATGGAAATTTCCTGACCAGTGTAGATTTCCTATATACTGTAACTCATGCCAGAAAACTGATAATAAATATGTTAGATCCTGGTATCCCTGCCCTGCCCCACTCCATCCACATTCATAGAAAGAGGTCAGCAAAGTGCAGAATGAGGATGTGACACATGCGCCACATTATCATCCAGCAGTGGAGTCAGCAAGCATGTACAGCACCCAAAACCCTCAAATAATAAAGAAAGAGCAACAGAACCAGTTTTCACATCAGCATATTACACATATGTAATATGAGCATAATATTTTCACATCAGCATAGAGCCAGGCCTAGACTTGGGTTAATAAAACAGCCAAGGTACTGTACTCAAGTCACTCCAACCCACACACATAACCACAGGGGCCTCAACGCTTCATTACTCTCCTAGTGACCTGCACATTTCCTAGTTCAAGATGACCCACTCATTCTTGGTCCCCAGCATGGCATGTTTTATCTTGGTCCTCGGCATGGCTTTCCTCTTGTTTCTAGTCCCCAGCATGGCTCACCATCTCTTTCCTAGATCACAGTACAATATCCTTTTAGATCTTGGTCCTCAGCATGACTATCCATCTCATTCCTGGTTTCCAGCATGGCTCCTTTTTCCATTTTTCTCCTTAACTGCTAACCTTGACTATACTTGCTGACATTTCATAAGCCAAAATCTAAACTTTAATCTCACCAGGGAACAACCCAAGAATAGTGTTATGTCTCTGCCTGTTCGGGTCTCTGCGCCACCCTCTGCTCGCACGCTGCGGCATAGGAGGCATCCTCAGTTTGATTCTTTGCTTAGGATTCTAGATGCTTAGTTTGAACACGGTCCTAGTTTCCTTGCTGTGTAAATGATTCCCAGCCACATCCGTGTTCTGAGCATTGTTTCTCTCTGGACCGCATAGAGTTAATCTTTACCTTGCCTGTATGATTGACAGCCTGTGTACCTATCAGGTCTGGGGCTGGGCCCAGACTTTCTATATACGGGATGTCACTTTCACAGCAAGTTGTCGGTTATTGCACTGACTTTGCCTGCTTTCTTTGTACCTTTGATTTTTACCATGCTATTATCTCTGACCTTTGGCTTGCCTTGTGACTACTCTCTTGGATTTCGATTTGATACCACTTTTGCTTCTCTGGTTGTGACTCCTGGCTTGTTTACCATTCTTCTCTGTTGTTTGTCTTGTTCTGTGTGTCACTTAACTCAGTATAGGGCTCGTCTTCGAGTTGTCCTTTTACCGTTTAGGGTAAACTGGGGCAATAGGAAGGGACAGTGGCTGGGGTGAGATTAGGGCTCACTTGTCTCTGTCTTTTCTCCCTGACCCCTGCAGTAGTGTGAGGGTATTGCTACATCTGGCAAGACCCTAACAAATAGCCATTTTGATGTGGGGTATACATAAAACCCATTACATTTGTGGCCCAGTTCACAAGATTGTCCTGGCAAAACTGGGACTATTGGCATGTATGTTCAGCACCTCAGTGTCAGATTTGACTATGACATGGACTCTCTGCTCTAGTGCGATGCTGGTGTTTTTCTCTTCCCTGATGTCTCTTACAAATCTCTTGCTCTTGTTTGCTTCTGTCCAGTGATGCGGCACAATACAGATCTGCGTCCATATTGGTTTCACATTGTATGTAAGTCCAATGTGTGGTCTTTTCAAAAGGGCTCCCACTGAAAAATGTACTCAGAAAAGTGGTCTTTGGTTGGATAAGGAGGCTATCTGATTATAGAGAGGCAGCTTCTATGGAGGAGAAAAATCAGTCACTGAAAAAAATCAGTGTTTATGGGTCTGGATCTGCTCAAAGGAGTGGTCTTCTGTAGAGGTTTCAATGTACTTGCAAATTTTGGCCAACACTCTGTTGAAATAATCTCTTTCAGCTCTAGTCTAGTCTGTACAGTGACAGTTATCTATATATATATATATATATATATATATATATATAACTTTTTTTTAATAATATTTAATAAAATATCTCTTAAAATATCATTTACTTCATGTAATTGTAGTTATGTACATTATAACTATGCCATGTTTGCAGATACAATATTATGTATTACACAAAAAACATTATTCTATCCACCAACCCAAAACTTTTTGAAAACCAGGAGGATATATGACTCAAAAACAAACTTTTTGAAAAATCATGGTGATTAAAGTTGTTTCTACTATAGGAGATTTATTTATTTATTATGCTTACTTATATTGCTTTTTCTAAATATTATATTGAAATTGTAATAGATTCATTCATGAAATGCTGTTAACAGTGATAGACTCTGAAAAACTTGCATTCATGTACCGTATATATGGATTATTTGGGCCTACCATGCTTCTACATACATTCACTAAACTAGCAATATTATTGGAAGTGGAGATCTGGAAGAATTATCCATTGCAGGACATGGACTGGTGCATGTCCCACATGGATGATACTAATGCAAACTATTCATAAAGTTTGACCTATTATATACAGAAGTGTATGCAGAAAGTCTGTGCTGTCTGTCTGTTCCAAGTCATACTGAATGAAATTTACAAATAGCCTCAGGAATGGTGACTGCTTCTAACTGCAATTTAAAAGAAAAGCAATTGGGGGGTATGATGCTAGCAACAAATGCCTCAAAGCTGTTAAGAAAATCAGACAGACATGTGGTGCATCCATTGTTTAGCTGTTGTTTAGTATCACTGAACAAACCACAGACTGACCTACGTCTTTTACAACATCGCCAACCAATTGCAAGCCCGCTTTCTGTGGAATGTTACTGAGCTACAGTAACAATACCAGGTGCAGGGGGAGCAAAATTCTGGCGTGTATTTTACCACCCATATTCCTGTACTGACGTGACTGACTACGCAGGACACCAGGGATCTCACACGATCAATTTTACGTTTGGTAAATATGTTTACATTACTAGCAATGCTGTGCGGCCTTCATAATTGCAAGGAGTCATGGGAAGGTTCATGCGTTCCATTAACAGCAACGTCTAAAGTTTCATCAAAATCAGATGTAACTCTGGTGCTCCAAGGTCATTTGGAAACTAATAGGAAAAACATAAGCCGTAATATCCCAACTGAAGCTGCACAGTCCTAATCATAGTGTAAATCGTACTCGGATACCAAAGTGAGGGATGCCTTCAGTCCAGCGTGTGCGAGCAAATCTCTTATTTCATCACATTTCATGTCAGTACATTATAGTGGTTAACTTCTTGCCCTTTTTAGCAAAAGTGCTAACCCTCTGGGATGATCCACGCAGACTATATGATTAAGCACATGTATAAACACTCTATTTAAAAACACTCAGATTTAATACAATGTAGCAATTATTGTAATTGTTTTTTTTATTAACTCATTCCATACCAAGTAAGATTTTCAAGGTAAGATGGTATTAATGAAGTCAATACACAATGTAAAAATTGCACAACTACAATTCTCAATTACTTTAGTTGAAAAGCAGTAACTTAAAGGGTTGTCCATTGGGGATAACTTTTTTTCTAAAGTAGCAATAAATAAATTTAGCTAAATCCACCTCACCAATTCCTACCGTTCCCATTTTGACACGTACCAGGTCCCTCTGCTTTCTACTTCCTTTCTTGAATCACAAAGGAAATGCCCACTCTGTTGGTGACCTGACTCAGACAGTGATTGGCCATTTACTAGCATTTCCTGTGTACCATTACCATGTACAGACATGATATACATTAGAACATGAATAGTTGGGGATCAGTAAGGTGGAAATCACCTCTTTCATTTTTTTAACTCACTCCAAGCCTTTTAGCAAAAGTTTTTCCTTTCTGTAAAAACCCCTTAGACCGGGGCCCCACGTTGTGAACACGCAATGTTTTTGTGGCCACGGAAACACTGCAGCAGAAAACACTGTGTTTTACATTAACTACTAAGTGGATCTGATTCTGGCTAATCCCATCCACACATTGCAGTAAAAAATCCGCAGTGGAAATTCTACGATTTCAAAAACGCTAATGTTTTTGCAAATCGCAACATAGCATTTATACCTATGGAAACACTGGCACTTTCCGTATAGGTATAATAGAAGCAGAAAGTCCACAAAGGAAACCTCTGTGGATTTTTCTGTGCATTTTTGGCAGCGATTCGCTGCATGGGCCTTAACCTTAAAGTGTTTCTCTAGTTTCTTTCTGCTGCCTGATTTTACATTGGATGTGGATAGAAGCATGATGAACCTGGGGTGACACTGCTGTGGAGGCAATTGTATGACATCTAGTCTTGTGCACTATTAACTGGGGCAAAAGAAGTAAATTGAAGAATAATTGAAATGTAAGAAACAGAAAGTTTAACAGCAAACAACACATATGCTTAAAGTGTAACTATCCTGTTGAACACCATTTGTTTTCTGACAGCATTTGTGTCATGAATACATTTTATAATATACTTTATTAACAAATATTGGCTCCATTCTTTGAAATCCTGAGCTTCTTTGTTCTTCCCCCTGCTTCTACTGAGACATAAAATCTGTACACTTCTTTCAGTAGGTGTACTGGCGGACGGCTCATGTATAATGCAGGGAAATTGAGGCTGGGGGTCACATCAAACAGTTATATTTTGGGTATTATAAACCCAAGAACAGTGATTCTGGATTGAGATTTCCAGCTTTAATATGGCACTAAGATCACAGTTCTACCTGTATTATATCCAGAGATATCACCAGATGAAAACACTTTCAGGATTGGAAGCAGCTTCATATAAATATGCTTAAACAATGCTTTCAGAAAGCTTGCTCTGGTGATTTGCTATTTCAGAACCTGACAACCCAGATGAAAAGAGACCCCAGAATAAATACAGATGGGCTCATTATATATGCATAGCCAAATAAAATCTTACAAAAAATAAAAAAAAGCACAAAACACGATAATATGGGAGTCTAAAATATGAAGGGCACACCAGTGGTAAGATGGTAAACAGAGGCAAAAGCTAGATAAAAACTATGCACAGAGACCCACAAACAAGATGAAATGTATAAAAATTACAGCTCCAAAGACTAAAATAACAAATACATTTTAGAAAATCAAATATATAGTACGCTACAAAAATTTTACATAGGTGTGAAATAAATGCTGTAAAGTGGGAATGCTTTAAAAAAAGAGGTAATAGTTTATTTATGTAAATTAACAAAATTAAGAAAGTACAATCCGGCAATCGGAAGTACAACGTAAGTGTGAATCACTTAACCAAATTTATTTTCACTTGTCATCCAAACTACGATGTTTCGGCCTTGCCTCCGACCTTCTTCAAGAGGTTGGATTGCCTTTGAGGAAAAACATAGTGACCTAACTCTCCTGGTCACTGGCAATCTGACTGCTTGAAGAAGGTCTCAGACACTACAGGCCATAGTAGCAAGTTTAGTCTACTCACAATAGCATGAGCAATATGTGGCCTGGCACGGTCCTGTTGAAAAACGGCTCCTGGGACATTTTGGAGAAATGGCCTTACCACTGGTTTTAAGAGCAACTCAATGTAATTTCGAGCTGTTAGTGTACCTGACATGAAAACTAGCTATGCTACATTATTCTGCTTACACCATAATCCCAGGAGTAGGACCAGTGTGACATTCCCTTGTGAAGGTCTCTTCATGGCATTGCCCATATGGTTTCCAGACCAATCTCCAGCTATCATTACATCTGAAACAAAACTAAGACTCATCCCTTAAGAGTATAGACCTCCATTCCAGTCTCCATTGTTATTTTGCTTTGCACCATGATATCCTTTGAGAGCAATAGTGATGGTTTGTGTTGACACTATTTGCCTCCTTAGGCTTGGGATGTGGTGTTCATTTGCAGTACAAAATGGATCACTACATGCCATGTTTTCAATCAGACAATTCATCCATGCAGAGATTCACCTGGAATGATAACTTTCTGGTGTCAGTCCAGTCCGTTGTCATTCTCCCAACCACTGGGACATGCTGACATCTCAGTCTAGGCATGTAGTGATCTCCCAGAGTAATAAATCTAGGTTTCTCAGTTCAAGGCTTCTGCCCCTCTCAGTTTGTAACATGTGGCAATAACTGGCACGTTGAGGAACAGCAAGCATTGCAAAACCAGCCCATGCCATTTCAACCGATTTTTAAAGTTTCTTGTGGCTAAAAAAAACTTTGCTTTCAATCTGACTTTTATACCCCTCTCACAGGTCACAGATTGAAACTAGGTGCTTGAAAATGTGATCATTTACAGACACACCTGCTACTATCTCAATCTGCATAACCTTATGACATGTCCTATTTCAATGTTGAGGAATGAATTATCATTGAAAAATAATGGAAAAATAGAAAAAAGCTACTTGAAGCCCAGGATTCATTGTCTGTGAGAGCTTGTGGCACAGCGATATATTTGTAGACACAATTACCACCTCACTTATACTTACATATTAAAAATGGGGATTTTTTTAAATGGGAAATTATGTGAGGGGAAAATCTACTCAACTGTGAGGGACAAATCAGTGCCACGAGGATGATTCTTTTGCAGCGGTATAGTGCACAGTAGCTTGTTGCTATATTGTGGCACCCCACTAAAATGTCAGATTTACACTGCTATTACGACACACGAACATAGTGGCGCTCCCAAACACGGGAACATTAGAACTTAGCTGGCTTGTATCTGTGTCCACCTTGGCTGACTAAGCAGGGCAAATTAAAAACTCATTATAACTAAATATCTAAAAAAAAAAAGAAAAGTTTGAAGTAAATAACAAAAAAGGGGGGGAATAAAAATTACCTCTCAATCACATAGACGTAGAAGAGCTATGAAAAGGAAACCACTCTAAATTCCAGTGCATATAAACATAATAAATATTCACTAGCCCACAATAATTGTCAATAAAGTATATTAAAAATTACGGAATTTGCGGGGAGTCCACTGACCAGTTGGCAACCCTAGGATAAGTAATGAAATCATTATTTCTATAAACTGTAAAATACTGTTCAGTGTCTACATTTCCTGTAATATTACAGATTTAGCTACTGGTATACAATGCAGTTGCGGCCATACCACCATGAAATGCATTTTGGGAATTTGACCTAGCTACATGCTGTAAAGCATAGAGGTTAAATTGCTACACCATTGGACATGTTGATGATGTAACATAAAGGCTGCATGCATCAGTTTCTAGGACATTATTAGACATCACTGAATTTACTGTAAATGTTTGACAACTTGTCATCTCCAATTATTGCACTTATTCCCCTTCCCGGTAATAGTGATGTTTTTTACTTGCTAACTTGTTAAAAAAATATTTTAACATGTAAATAAATTATGGAAATAAAATGACGGCTGAAACGAGTCCGGTTTGTGTCTCCAGAAACTGATCTCCACCTTGACCTGCTTTGCAGATGCAAAAATGGCCCAGACTTCCATGACGACACCCAATGGCGGTTTGGTTCAGCACCTGCATTATATTTCATATGTAAATAAATGTAAGCCTCTTCTCTAAAACAATTACCAAAATACATTATTCTATAAATAATGACATCTTCACTGAGTTAAAACATCTGTACTGAGTGTCTTCCCAATTTTGAGTTTATAAAGCAGCCATGTTACTGGTGTTTCTGGCTGTAACAAGACAATAACTGCCTCGAATCTCTGAACATTGTGAGAAATGTAGATACTTTGGGAATTTTAACTATATAATTGTCATTTTAAGAGATTATGTTTCTATTAGTACTATAAAGGACTCACTGTTTAGTACACATGTGTCCTTCCTTACCCTTCCTCTTTGCTGGACATGTCTAGATATGTGTCTCACAAATGAAACAACTTTTCTAAAAGCAACATGATTTTATGATGTTAACACAAAGGGATATGCTAACTATCTTATTTGTGTCTATGTCTGTCCATTGTATGGGGAAGGAGGAGGAGCTTAAATGGGTTATACAGTTTTTAAAAAATATGGTCCAAATTTCAGGATGCTTCAATAAAAAACACTTCCTAATATATATCCTGTTTAAATTCATCATAGTTTATCTGATATATTTTCAGGTTATTGAATAGAAGTGATAATAGTTTATTTTTGTCAATTAACAAAATGCAAAGTGAATGAATAAAGTAGAAATCTAAACCACATGTAAGAAAATTGCTGTTGGTGAACCCTGGGGGTAGGGGCACGACAAGACAGTGAGCACCAAGCTGAACCCCCCCCCCATCTCTGCCTACTTGCCTGAACTGTCCTAGGCGAGAGACGGCAACTGGGCAGCAATCCCTTTTTAAGAAATAAGTGATAACACAGAACGCAGACAGGACAAACAACAACAACAGGGAGGTCAGCTAGCCAAGGGGTCAGTAACAGTCGAGCAACGCAGTACAGAATCAAAATCCAAGAGAATAGTCAAAGGTAAAGCCAGAGGTCAGGAATAAGAATACAGGTAACCAAACAGCAAGAGTAAATAGCCAGCATGCACGAGGCAATAGCAAGCACCAATGTGAATGTGAGCAATAAATAAATAGGAAGGAAGAACCCGCCCCAGACTTGATAGGACGATAGGCTGTCAATCACACACGTAAGACTAAAATTAACTATTAGCAGAGCAGAGGGAAACCAAGGTGAAGGAGATGGGTGTGGTGCAAAATCAATTAAGGAGGTGAATGAATAGGACAGTGTTCAGACAATACAAGAAAAATCCAAAGGAAGGAATCACAGCCAGACACGCCTCCTGCGATGGGCAAGGATGTTACATCACGTCAATATTTGGTGTGACCGATTTGTTTTTACCTTCCATTTATTCTTCTAGGTACACTTGTACACAGTTTTTGAAGGATCTCGGCGGGGAGATTGTTCCCACCATCTTGGAGAACTAAGCACAGATCTTCTGTGGATGTAGGCTTGCCCAAATCCTTCTGTCTCTTCCTGTAATCCCAGACAGACTGGATGATGTTGAGATCAGGCCTCTCTGGGGGCCATATCATCACTTCCGGGACTCCTCCTCCAAAGGGTGGTCACAACAAATATTGATATTTGATTTAGATATTTAGATTTAGTTCATTCACTTTACTTTGCTATTTCTTACTTTGCAGCATTCTTACTTTGCAGCATTTTTTTCCATACCTGCCTAAAACCTTTGCACAATACTGTACATCAGAAAAAGCCATAGGTTTTCCTCAGAACTTCCATTTTGAATTCCATTTGAAATGCTAGTATGTACTAACCCATACTGTGCTCTTCATTATGATATCTGAAATTAAGGGATGAATTTATGTCACATTATATTATTATGTATATTATTATATTGAAAAAAGTGTAAACATTTTTCAAAATGGATTTTTAAAATGTTTTTATATGGCTTTGTGTGAAGAAGAGATCTATACAACCGGGGACTTTCAGAAAGTAAGGGTTGGTGGCTAAATACTCCAGTATACATTGAATACACAATTTTAGATGTAGTATACTTTAGGATAGAATTTATCGCTCATACAGCCTTTGAACCAGTTTATATTTATAGAATAAATAGGCACATAGGTAAAGTAGTACAGTGCTCTGAGCAGAGTTATGGCTGTATTTTTTATATTTTTTGATCTTACATGGTCTTATAACTACTTGATTTTTCTGAGAGCAGTTTCTGTAAGCGCGTGGGCTCAGCTGCTAACTTACTGTAAGTTTTTATTCTCTGAAAGGAGGGGCAGTGCCAACTATAAATGCAAAAATAGAGTTGAAAGGGGTACATTTTTGCCTTGATGTACAGTAGGTTAATTTTGGAATAAATCATGTGTCAGGACAATTGTTAATATACTGTAAATATGCTTCATTGCCTGAACCTTTACCTCTCTTTTCCTCACCTTTGCTACCTTAAAACCATGAAATGCGTAAATGAACTGTTATAAATAAGACACAACCTCACTGCCTCCAGCCATCCCTTAACGTGTAAGGAATATGGGGTTGGTAATGTGCAAACTGACCTCAACACCTAGAAAAAAGACTTGTTTGGAAAGAGCCATGCTTTATGTCAAATTAAGTGTTTATGACAGCTAACCTCAAGTTATTAAATGTGATCCACTGCCACATGGCAATCCTGCCCTGGTGTCGCAGTAAAGCTGCCTGCACATACTGTTTAATTCATGCCATTAATACAAAGAGGCTTTCAACAGTCTCAGCTCCGGATCAGAAGTCATATATTCATACATCATTCTGAGCTAAATCCATCAGTTGTATGAGAGAACAGTTTACTTGCAAGCCTTTTCAGATAGGAAGAAGTTTTCAAGAATGGATGTGTCTAGCCAAGGTCTTAGAGAATATGGCAGAAAGTCAACGGAGCTAGTGTTTGACCAATGAGACCAACACGTTTAGTGTTTATATAAGATGGCCTTTGATAGAACTTAAAACAAATATAGAGTTTCCTAGGAGGAAACACTGTTCTCCGTTTCCTTAATCATTTAGGTTAAGGTGGTCAAAAATCAAGAACAAGAAGGAATATAGCAAGCAAACGTTTTGTTGCAGAAGGTGACATGGATAGCTATAACATTTTGTATATGTTGTTGCCCTGTTGGACAAAAATTAATTTTTCTCCCTCAAGCTCGGAAAAATCCATGACCTTTTCAATTTTTTTGAAAGGAACCATGCATTTTATAAGAGTCCTTTGTGCACCATTGTCGGATAGTCATACAACTTTTGAATAAATGACCATGCACATGACCTTGTACTGTCTGGAAAACATAGCCCATGTGTGTTCTGTATTTCCTGGACTAAACTCAGTTGTGTGCATAGAACCCACTGCATCATAACCAGCTATGATGTAGCAAGCTCCTGAACGGCTCAATCGCTGCTGTACTATACTGACAGCTTTATCGGTGTGTTCGTGAGCTCACTGCATCATAATGGACTATAATATAATGAGTAAAATGCATAAGGCCAAGTTCAGTCCAAGAAGTATGGCCCATACGCAGGCTGTGTTTCCTAGACGGAACATGGTTGTATGCATGGCGACTGAGTCAAATTGGTGAACATTCCATAAATGATGGTATCACAGTCAGTTTTTCTTAAAAGGTTCTCATCCTTGCTTATACACATTTATAGAAATATTATTATTATTACTATTATTAATAATAATAATAATAATAATAAAACATACCTTCAGACAATATTTCCATAATTGATTTGTACAGGTAAATAACTTCTGCTGCTACACTCTGCTATGCTATGCTGAGAGTGATGGAGAGCTCTTCTGACACTGCTGTATCTTCAAGATAAGACTCTACCATTACACGGAATTAGAAAATAAATCTGCCAGCAGCAGCCTCCCCCCACCCCGCTTCATAGACTTATGTCTGTGATGTGAATACAAAGATGGATCTTGTATAAACAAACAGTCTAAGTGATGAGAAGGAGGAAGAGAGCAGCCTGATAAATTGATGAGGAAACACTTCTTAATAAGATACTGTATATTACAAAGTTTCTTATATTCACCTGTACTATTAATTTATGAAAAGTTGTTTTATAATTGGAGGTGCACTTTAAAGACTGTAATGGCAGCAACTGTGGAATTGGTGGGTGGAGTAATTATATTTTAAGTATAATTTATAATTTTTTACCCATTATGCCTCTTTGCAAATAATTTTTGTTCCACTGGAAATCACCTTTAACCCCTTAATGACCAGGCCATTTTTTGTTTTTGCATTTTCGTTTTTCCCTCCCCACATTCCAAGAGCCATAACTTTTTCATTTTTCAGGTCACAGAGTCACATGATGGCTTATTGTTTGCGAAACAAATTGTACTTTGTAATGTCACTATTCAATATGCTGTGCAATGTACTGGGAAGCTGGAAAAAAATTCAGAATGAGGTGCAATTGGAGAAAAACTGCATTTGCGCCAAATTCATATGGGTTTAATTTTTACACCATTCACTGTGTGGTAAAAATGACATGTTACCTGTATTCTGCGGCTCAGTACGAACACGGCGATACCAAATTTATATAGTATTTGTAATGTTTTGATACCTTTTAAAAAATTTAAAACTTTGCTAAATAGAAAAAAAAAATTTGCGTTGCCATATTGTGTCACCTGTAACTTTTTCATATTTACATGTATGGAGCTGGGTAAGGCGTCTTTTTATGCGGAACAACATGATGTTTTTATTGGTACCACTTGGGGAAAGATCTGATGGTTTGATCACTTTTTATTCAATTTTTTATAGGAGACAAAGTGTTGAAAAAAACGCTTTTTGGCCATTTTGATTTTTTCCCCGCTATGCCGTTCACCATATGGGATAAATATTTTAATATTTTAATAGTTCGGGCATTTTGGAGCGCGGGGATACCTAAAGTGTTTATGCTTACTTTTGTTTATTTACTTTTATATCTGATCTAGGGAAAGGGGGGTGATTTGAACTTTTGTTTTTTTTTTATTTTTTCATACTTTTAAAAACTTTTTTTTTAATACTTTTACTTGTATGATCAGACTCCCTAGGGACCTTGAAACCTAGGGAGTCTGATCGATCATACTATTCACTGCGATACTACTGTATCGCAGTGAATAGCAAAATGCCTTCACTGCTATTAGACGATGCCTCGCGTTTGACCGCAGCATCTAAAGGGTTAACAGCCGCGATCGGTGCAGGCACCGATCGCTGCTGTTAGCTGCGGGTCCTGGCTGTATTATACAGCCGGCACCTGTGGTGTATGGAGAGTGCTCAGCTCCTGAGCGCTCTCCATACATCGTCATGCGACTCAGGACGTACTATTACGCCCTGGGTCGTTAAGGGGTTAAGAAATGTATGCTATATTACTGTAAGTCTAATGGCTGAGATTTACTAACAGTGTAAATGTAGACAGGCAGTCTGAAAATGTGCCAGATTTATTACAATGGCTAATACTGCGTGACAAATCTGATGTATCTTTAGACTATCTAGTCTAATACCACCTTTTAAACTAGGGATGTACAAAGAATTTTCTTAAGGGGAGTCTATCTGCCAAATCACTAAATGCCCCCCATAGTACATTCACTGCTACTGCACAATGCACTTGGTATACACTGATCCTCCTTTGCCTTCCCTTCCTGATGTCTCAGCCAGGTGGCACTGCCATTGGGGACTCAGAACCAGGTTAACTTCCATAACTATGGAAAGCCAATGCCATTTTATGCTTTAGCAGTGGGTGCTCCAAAAAGTAACACACATGGGTAGTAGGTTAATGAAATATTTCAACAATTTGTTGAACCCTTCTCACCCCCCATGCACGTGTTTATGACTGTATAAAACTTAACTTTTTTCAGCTATCTAATATGTGCAGTGAAACTTTAAAATATATGTATCATGCCTAATGCCTATAAATGTATATTGTTCACAGAAGTGAGACTGATAATAATACCTCATGTATTTTGTGAACAAAATCCCCATTAACTGTAACCAACTAAAGATTCGATTTAGAACAAACGTATAATAGTATCACACCGTTCTCTATATATAAAGCGGCAGAACCACACTGCCTGGTGCATCTGCAGTATTTTAAAAATAATCCCTCAAATAACTCAGTCCATGGAAAAAGATGACTTTTAGAAGATGGCAATACAAAAACAAATACTTTCTGTATCAATTCCATAGTTTTCTAGATCTCTGCTTGCTGTCATTCATTCTGATTACTTGCAGTGGATAAAAATCAGTCCATGGTCATGTGATATACAGTCCATGGTCATGTGATGGACACACAGGTGCACAGCTCGTTACCAGGCAGATGTCTGATTACTGTGCTGTGACTATAACGAGCTGTGCACCTGTGTGTTGATCACATGACCATGGACTGTACATCACATGACAATGGACTGTATATCACATGACCATGGACTGATTTTTATCCACTAGAAGTAAGCAGAATGAATGACAGAAAGTAAAGATCTAGAAAACACTGAGGAATTATACAAAAAAGTATGTTGGAAAATTGTACAACTTTTTATTATACAAACAATAAAATTAGTCTCTCAATATTAGTCTGAAAGTGGCCAAAACTTAAAAAAAAAACCTACTGCATACAAATTAGGTATCACTGTAATCATACTGATCAGAAAAAGCATAAAGCGTGCTATTTATACCACACGGTGGTATATTTTTGTTTTTGACTCTCCACCTTCTAAAAACCATAACTTTTTTATTTTTCCAGTCACAGAGCCATATGAGGGCTTAGTTTTTAGACTTCATAGTGGCACCATTTAAAATTCTTTATCATGAACTGGAAAGCTAGAAAAAAAATTCAGAATGGGATGGAATTGGAGAAAAATTGCATTTGTGTGACACGGGCTTTGTTTTTACGGTGTTCACTGTGCAGCCAACATGTCACCTGTATTCTATAGGTTGGTATGAATTTGATGATATAGTTTTTCTAATGTTTTTTATGATTTAAAAAAAAAAATCCGAAACGTTACAGAGTTGCCATATTCTGACACACACATTTTTATATTTCCATGTACTGGGATACATAAGGCGTATTTTTTTTAGATGTACTTTTCATTTATACCATTTTGGGGAATGTCTATTTCTTTGATCAATTTTTATGCAAAATTTTTATGGGAGGTGAAACAGAGAAAAAAAAACAGAGTTTTGGCTATTTTTCCTGCTACAGTATTCACCATATGGAAAAATTATTTTTATCGGTTTGTAGACTGAGTGTTTTCAGAAACAGCCATACCTAATGTGTATGCGTTTCAGGTTTTTTTATGTAACTTTATATGTGTTCTATGGAAAGGAGGTTAATTGGAATTTTTATTTCTTTTTTAATTTTTTTTTAATCTTTTTTATTTTTACTGTCATTATTATACCCCCTAGGGTCTTGAACCCCAGGGGGGTCTGACTGCTAATACAATGAATTGCAATGTTAATGCATTGTAATGCATTGGAAAATAACAGCACTTCTATTACAGGCTGCATACAGCAGTCTGTAATAGAAGCTAATGCCAGGCAAGCTTGGGAGCCTTCAATAAGCTCCCAGCTGTCATGGCAATAAATCTCCAGCCACAGATCTCATTCTGGAGGTCAGCGATCCACCCCAAAATGGGAAAATGGCACCTCTGTCAGCTATGACCAAGGCACCAAGGGGGTTAATGCCCATGATCAATGTGGGTACAGATTATGGGCATTGCCACTTGTTGGTTAGTGGTTATGGCGTATGCTCAATTTCTGAGTATCCGTCATATTTAAATATCGGCGATTATATTATGGCAGATGTCAGGAAATTGTTAAAATTAAACAAAAATGCTAAAATAGTTTTTTCCTTCCAGAAAGAATTAATAAAATGTATTCAATAAGTGACAGTCACTTGATGCTAAAATATACATGTCTTGTAAAAACACCACAAAAAGCTCCAAACAGCTACAATGTAAAACTAAAGTTATGGCTTTCAGAATGCAACAATGAAAGGCAAAAGAAATCACTCTGTCCTGAAGGCCTAAACTGCCCGTGTCCTTAAAGGGATTTGTGGGACTAAGATATTGATAACCCATCCTGATATTGATTAGAATGTAGAATCAGATTGATGGGGGGCTCCAATATCTAGCAATCCCACTGATCAGCTGTTTGAAGAAACCATAGTTTTCAGATGAGCACTTTACTACTTACCAGTAGCAGATTAGCTGATCTGTGGGGGTCCCAGATGTCAGACCCCATTTAATCTAATATACATGACCTAGCCTAAGGATGAGTCCTCAAAATTTAGCCTTGGAAAACCCCTTTAGGCTAAGGCCGCACAAAGCTGCTTTATGTGCTGCAGATTTTGTTATGTTTTTTTAAGCCAAACTCAAGAATGGCTACCAGAGGAATGGGAAATATATAGGAAGCTCTTATACGTCTACCTTTTGCTCAGTCCACTCCTTGCTTTGACTCAAAAAACCACAACAAAAGCTGCAACAAAAAAAGCTGTGTTTATGCCAAGTGGGGTCCTTAGCCTTAAGGAGTTTATTAATGGCACCATGTCATAGTACCGACCATAATAAGTAGCACTATGAAACTCCTTCGAGTATATTGTTGATACCAACATTGCTTCCCATGTTCTGCATATTCTTTTCATACTTTTTGCAATATTGTGTTTGAGCTTACTATGTATGGTTTGCTTTGAAAATCCTTGGCCAAAGGAAATGTTCTAAATAAAGTGTTGTACAACAAAAGTTTCTCGTACAAGTTGAATATAAGATGGGAAAATATGCAGCTTGCTTTTAACCCCCAAAACATTTCTAACCTACTCTGTGCTGGATCACTTGTTAGAGGAATGCACAGCTCCGCAATGGAAAATGTAATAGTGTACAAACAACTCCCTCTTCCCCAAATATCCTGCGAACAGCAATTATACATAGTAAAAACATGCTCATCTTTTATGACCCATGTTACTATCCCAGAAAAGATGACACTTCTAGACATAAAACAGTGTCTCATACACACAGCTACCTGCCATATAATGGGGTAAGCAGTCAAAGACTGTTAGTAGGGCATGAAGTCTTACTGTACATAGTTTAACCCATTACTGATCGACCAATAGACGTTCTAGGTTGGTCACTAATGGACTTTATTCTTATGCATGTGACTTTCTATGTCATATGCATTAGAATGTGACAGGGTCTCCTTCTCTGTGTGAAGTGGATGCCTCGATGTGTATTCACAACCAGATACCTGCTCCCAATGCCCAAGATCAGAAAACCTCAGATCCTGGGGCTATAACCCTTTAGATGCTGCAGTCAATAGCAACCGCAACATTTACCGTACAGGACTCCAGAGGGAGGGAGTTCCCTCTATCAGGCATTGACATTGATGCTGTTAAATGCCAGCTGGGGCATAGTGAAGGCCCCCAGGCCTGCCTTCAGTGTATAAGGCCTTGCCAGAGGTATGGTCTAATAGACTGCCTGTCAGTTTTATACTGACAACATAATACACAACTTAATAGAGGGATTAAAATATAGAGTAAAGAACTAGATACATTTTTATTTAAAATAAGTTAAAAAAAATGATAAAACGCAAATGCCCCATCCCAAAATATTTTCTAAATAAAAAAATAATACAGATATTTGCCCCTTTTTTAAATTTTATGCTGTGAGTGCAATATTTATCGTGTGTCTTGCGCCATTTTGGATTTGACACAAGGCTCAATACTGGGCGTGGTTTATCTGTAGTAACATTTTACAATGCAAAAATGAGTCTGACATATCTAACACCACTGGAATTACACTTTCTACAAGGTGAATTTTGTGCAGGATTTATGAAGCAATAACACTTTTTTAGTAAATTGGGCACATGAAATGCCAAGGTATAAAAAAGTGTATTTCAAAAAAAGGTGCAAAAAAATTATGTAAATGATAAATAACCAACACTGAGTATTGATTGCCACCCAAGCAATATACTGTAACTGTAATATTATTTTTCCTGCAAATAAAAAAAAAAAAACTAATAAAATACTTTAATAATTTCCATATTTTGCATGTAGAACTTTTTCTTCTGGTTGAAAAGGAAACAAGCATGATGGAAGAAAACCCTTGTCAGATTTTTTACACTGGAGTGAATGCAGATGGAGGGGACTCTGCATCTGTCATTCCAGCACCAGTAAAGTCCGTTGCTCTCATTCTATGATGGATGAGAGTAATGGACTTTACATATGGAAATGTTAACTTAGCCTTACATTGCAGGTTGATGTTATTCTCTGTCATTTAAAATTGATCTAAGTGAAGATAACATTGACCTGTCTAAAGATAAAGCTAAACTAAGAGGAGTACTATTACGATTATACTACTGTTTCACTGCTATTGCAAGTTAAATGTGAGCAGTTCTTAAATAAATGGCATTTTTTCTATCAAAAAAACTTGGACTGTAACTTCAATATGTGATCTGTCAGTGGTCTTGGATCGTTACTGTCTTCACAAGGACATGGAGGAGCTGGGTAGGTCTGTATGAAATTGTCTGTTCAACAATGCAGTCAGTAAAAGGGGAACCCACTGACAGGGGTGTAATGATTGCGGTTGCAGGGGTTGCTGGAGATGGCTGGGGCTCCAGACCACCATAACAGCGGTCGGGAAAAGTCTGGTTCTGCGACCGATATGCATATTGCCGGACCCCTTTCCAAAAGATGCCTGTCCAGGGGAGGTGATTAAAAATAACAAATACTTATAATCACCTCTCCTGGGTTTCTGGGTACTCAGCATCCTCTTCGGGGCTCTTCCAGCCTATTACTGAGGTCCCGTGAACCAAACGTCACTGCTGAGGCCTGTGATTGAGCCCCTGCGGTCACATCAGTGTGCCCCACATGACCACTGAGGCTCAATCACAGGCTCCAGCAGTGACGTCTGGGGCACGTGACCTCAGTAACAGGCAGAAGAGGGCCAAAGAAGATCCTTCAAAGAGCTGAGGCAAGGATACCTAGGTAAGGTGAGTATCATTTTTTATTTTTAATCACCTCCCATTGGCCTCTAATTATACTCTGGTGTCTGAGGAGGAAACCCCACAATATAATAATCAAATTTCATGGGGTTCACCTGAAGTTGCTCTAGGGGGTCTTTTGGGAGCATTTTATACTGTGTGGGGCCAGGTGGAGCATATTACACTGCGTGGGGCCACTGTGGAGCATATTATACTGTGTGGGGGCCACTGTGCAACATATACTGTGTGGGGGCCACTGTAGAGCATATTATACTGTGTGGGACCACTGTGAAACACATTATGCTGTGTGGGGGCCACCATAGAGCATATTATACTGTGTGGGGGCCACTGTGGAACATATTATACTGTGTGTGGGGGGTCACTGTGAAGTACATTATACTGTGTGGGGCCATTGTGGAGCATATTATACTGTTTGGGGGTCACTGTGTAGCATATTATACTATGTGGGGGCCACTGTGGAAAATATTATACTGTGAGGAGCCCCCTCACTATTCACATTATTCACATCACACACCATCTGTTTTATAGCAACCATACACTATTATTACAGTCTGTAATAACATTGCATAAAGATTATAAAACAGATACTGTGCAATTTTAATAGTGAAGTGGTCACAGCGCTCGCAAAAGTGCCACAGTATCTTCATAGAGTTGATCAGCAGAGGCCCTGGGTGCTAGACCCCCACTGATTTCTTAGACTGTTAGGACCCTGCAGATCAACTGTTTCCCTCAGCACGCAGCTCCCAATATCGTTTATGTGCCGGGCGCTTCACTGCTCAATCACTGTATTCTTGGTAACTGCAGTTTTAGGTATGTGATGATTCTGCTTAAATATGGCCATAACTCAGAGATGTATTTTGGTCTCTGGGTATAGTATCTCCCTTCTTACCTGCATTTGTTCATAATGTGCGCAGCTATAAGCCTAGGTGTATATTGGCAGTAGTAGCAGCACTGGAACAATAGGGCTTTGTATCCATCACAGCAGGGATCCATTGTACTCCTACACAGCCCTGAGTGATCAAACAAACACCTGCATTGTCCAGTCTGCACTGATAGATCAGATATGGCTGATAACATTGTATCATTTCACTTGGTCTCAGCTCTTTGCAAAGAATCTGGACTTGAGTGGATTAATCCATCAGACTTGCTGCCGCCGATGACCTCATTCTGTGAGGTGGCATAAAGGGTATAAAAGATGAGGTAAGAGGTCTGTGGGAGGAGATTATGCTATGGAGATTGAGCTGAGACCATCACAGACTACAGAATTATGACAGAGTTGTTACAGACAGACCATGAGGAGAGGCTGCTGTGATGAGATTTGTGTTGGGACTACAAGAGAACACCATGAGGAGATTTTTATGATGAGACTACTGGACTAATGCTGAGAGACTGTGATGAGAGCATGCAGGCTTGAATATACTGTGATGCCACATGCTATGAGTTAATGCCACATGCCAAGAAGCCTCCACTGGTGATCTCACACATACCACAGCATGTGTGAGTGTTGGACTACAGAACCACATCAAGGAGATGTGTGGTAAAGTAACAATTTCAACTTTATCCCTTTTATTTTATTTGTATTGTATCTTGTAACTAGTAACTGTTAATGCTTGCATATATCTGCATATCTGTTCTGAACTGTATATGTTAGATGTTAATACCGACCCATTTAGGGGTTAATAAATATATAAAATTTAGAAAGCTTGTCTTGTATTTATCTGGTGAACCCGACATTCACTGGCGGTGAGTGTGGTTTTTATATGAAAGAAGACTCAGGTGGGAGCCAAAGCGGTTTGGCGCACTGAGGATCTTTCACATTGGTGGCAGCGTAGTGGGATCTTAGGATAAACGGCGTGTGTTGGTGACCTTTATCACTCACATGCTGGGGATTATGGTAATCCTATGAGACAAGCTCGGTATTAAAGCAAGCATTAAGATACAGTGAAAGTTTGATACAGTGCTGTTCCCCTCCCTTACTCTTTGTATTCTATCCTATCTTTTATTTGGCAAATACCAGTGGATGGCTAGTGGGCTCAGAAGCAGAGCTCAAGAATTGCTGAACCAGGCTGTTGGAGATCCTGAGCATATGGATGAAATGGAGGCAGCCACAGCCATGCAGAGAATTGAGCAGAGTCCTGATTTTGGGGCTAGGCCAGGAAGTGCGGCAAGCAGCCCGGTCCCAAGGATTACTTCACCAGGAGAGACCAGTAGCCCCAGCCTTGTCGGGAGAGTGGCTTGATACTGGCAAACGGCCCTGCAGCAAATAGGCACTAGTGACCCTAACACCTACCTGCAGGTGGTGTGCCGTTTTATGGAAGCTGTAGAACAAGAACAAGAACGGCAGGCAGCAGAGCGACAGGCAGAGAGGAAGGTTGCTGAGCGACAGGCCGAGAGGGAGTATCAGCTTGAGCTGAAGAGGCTGGAAATCTCCCAGCGGGCACAAACCGCCCCTGCGCAAACTCCAGCAACCCTGCACAGACCCTCAAGTTGGAAGGAGAAGCCAGACCGGAGTTCACCACAGCCGTCTGTCGTCAGGTCGGGTGAGACAAACTATGCCCCGGGTGGTCCCTCCCCTGTCCCAGGAACTCTGGGCACCCTAGTGACCTTCCCCAAACCCCAAGGGGAGGTGCGGCGGGGCCATGCCTGTAACCAGACAGAACTTTTCAAGGAGGAGTGTGCCAACCGCCCTGAGAACTTCCCTGCTTCCCAAGCCACAGCAGGTGGCCCATCTGTGTATCCGGACTGGGGTGCAGGAAAAGGAATGCGGACTGTGGGACTATTGACTGATTTGCCTGCTAAGGTACTGTTGGGGAGTGATTTAGGACCTATGATGTCCCAATATGGGGTGGGGAGTACCCCAATTTACTGTGATAGACTGTCTATGACTAATGTTGATAATGTGTCTGTCATATCTGCAGAGAGGGCCCATAACCCCCCCTCTGAGATGCTTCCCATGGCAGTAAGTGTAAATGCTAATGAGTTGCCTTCAGCTGAGAGCAGGGAAGATGCAAATGAGCTTCCTGCAACCCAGCTCAGCAAAAATGCTATTGGTGCTTTGTTCACCCACGTGCTAGGAGCCAATGAGACTAAGTCTGTAGACACACCCACATCTGCGGGGGCGTCGCCCTCCCAGCTTGTTAATCTGTCTACCACAAATCTCATTGAGGCCCGGTGTGAATTAACAATTGCTAATGAAGGTACTGTCAATGTAATTGCCAATGCTTGGTGTGAAAGTGTACGGGGTAGCTCTTCTGAGTCAATGGAAGCGACTTCTACTATTTCGCCCAGTGCATCCGATAAGCACCCAACTGCTGACCATGTACCAGGTGGTCAGGTAGGCTATGGGGATCTTATGGCCGATCGAGGTGAGGGACGGACTGCTGGTAGTGCGGTGTTAGCCCGCAGCCAGAGTGCTACAAGGGTGGAGGGCGCTCCGACTCTTGAACCGTTGCCTACACCACCTGGAGTCGGTGCTGAGACCGCCATGACTAGCCTCACTCCCTTGAAGCCGGAGGAGTCTGGCTGGTATGAGACATACACGTCTCCTCTGCCCAGTTCTATTCCAGGAGTGCCCATGGCCCAAGTGCAGATGGTATGGGGTACTGGAGGTGTGATCCAAGAAGGGGGTATGTCCAATGTATTACCTGTCAATGTATTGTGGGGGGATGTTTTGGGGAAGCATGATCTCAGTCATTTGCCCAAGGTATCACCATCACCCACCCAAGTACAGGAGGAACAGGATGTAGGCTTGGAAGCAAAGGGGGAGGTGCAGAATCCCGTAGAACTCTCCCAACTAGCGGTTAGTGTGAGAGAGACCCTGAGAGACCACTGGGATGGGGTCTCTGAACTGGTATCCCAAAGACCTGGGGTCGTGAGTGTAAAGCTACGGGATGCCCACACTCAGAAAGCAGACCCAGAACAGGCAGGAGGTAGCCAAGTGTACGTGGATCAGGGCCTGGGCCTTAGAAGTGTCCCTAGTCAGACTAGAGAGCCAGAAGGGTCTGGCAGCTATGTAACATGCACCTCTCTTTTGTCTCACTCCAGCCAAGAGTTCAGAGATGCTGTCCAAGATGACCCTAGTCTGGACATATTGAAGGCGCGTGCCGCTCAACCACCCTCAGAGTCTGACAAGGCCCGAGTCTGCTGGGACCCCGGGGGGAGGTGAGGGAGCCTTTGGGTCCAGAGCCTGAGAAGCTGGAGGTGGAGGTGCTTTCAGAAGAGGGGCGTAGGCCCCTACTTCCTGCAAGCCCCATCTAAAGAGGGAGGCGTGATGATTCTGCTTAAATATGGCCATAACTCAGAGATGTATTTTGGTCTCTGCATTTGTTCATAATGTGCGCAGCTATAAGCCTAGGTGTATATTGGCAGTAGTAGCAGCACTGGAACAATAGGGCTTTGTATCCATCACAGCAGGGATCCATTGTACTCCTACACAGCCCTGAGTGATCAAACAAACACCTGCATTGTCCAGTCTGCACTGATAGATCAGATATGGCTGATAACATTGTATCATTTCACTTGGTCTCAGCTCTTTGCAAAGAATCTGGACTTGAGTGGATTAATCCATCAGACTTGCTGCCGCTGATGACCTCATTCTGTGAGGTGGCATAAAGGGTATAAAAGATGAGGTAAGAGGTCTGTGGGAGGAGATTATGCTATGGAGATTGGGCTGAGACCATCACAGACTACAGAGTTATGACAGAGTTGTTACAGACAGACCATGAGGAGAGGCTGCTGTGATGAGATTTGTGTTGGGACTACAAGAGAACACCATGAGGAGATTTTTATGATGAGACTACTGGACTAATGCTGAGAGACTGTGATGAGAGCATGCAGGCTGGAATATACTGTGATGCCACATGCTATGAGTTAATGCCACATGCCAAGAAGCCTCCACTGGTGATCTCACACATACCACAGCATGTGTGATTGTTGGACTACAGAACCACATCAAGGAGATGTGTGGTAAAGTAACTATTTCAACTTTATCCCTTTTATTTTATTTGTATTGTATCTTGTAACTAGTAACTGTTAATGCTTGCATATATCTGCATATCTGTTCTGAACTGTATATGTTAGATGTTAATACCGACCCATTTAGGGGTTAATAAATATATATAAAATTTAGAAAGCTTGTCTTGTATTTATCTGGTGAACCCGACATTCACTGGCGGTGAGTGTGGTTTTTATATGAAAGAAGACTCAGGTGGGAGCCAAAGCGGTTTGGCGCACTGAGGATCTTTCACAAGGTACATTAGTTGTATCCCTTCCAAATATCTCAAATACCGCTGCAGCACCCGTAACCGTCACTATCAAGAATATGCTGTAAGGAGGAGCTAGGAGGCACCTGACAAAGTTTGCACCAGGCCCCACAAGACTTACACCACTGCCAAATGACAACCACTTACGCCCTGTATTGTCCTGCTGCTTATCAGTCCATTGTTCTGATCCATCATACGATCAAAACATCAAACTGAAACTTTGTCAGACTGATGGATAGAAACGGAGTACCCTCCATTTGCCTCTGTCACTGTTAATTCTAATGTTAAAAACAAGATGGAAGCTTTCCATTTGATGGAAGCTTTCTATTTGAACTTATTCTCCCTCAAATAAATCTGGGACTTGAGTCACCTGAACGGATCAGAACAATAGACTGAAAAGTGGCAGTGTGAACCTAGCTTTTCACATGTCACATAATCAAGAAGCAAAAGCTTTTCAGTATGTGTTACTTGTTCTGTCCATAGTAGGGGGTGCCACTAGATCATTTGTTACTGTTGGCCACATTTTGTCCAGAAATGCCATGTAAGCTTATTAGACACCTTATAGTAGGTCCACACCTGTGTTCAACCCGCTTAAAAAGGCTATAACAGGGTCCGCCCAAAAAATGTGGAGAGAAAAGTCCTGTTTGCAGGACTTTTCTCTCCGCATTTTTCAAGCGGAATGGGGGACAGAAACCCCAAACAGCAATCGAATGCAGATGTGAACCTAGCCTTAATAACACCGTAGAAGCTAGAGAATGATTGTCCAACACCTTCCTCTTAGAGTTTGGGTTCTGTTTTTGGCTTCCCATTTAGGGAAATACAGTATTCTACACACTGTAGACAAATTCCTTGTATCTTTAGTTGTAAAGAGTTAAGATGAATGTTAACGCTCTACAACCTGATAGTTATTGTCAGTAAATACAACAGCATTTAATCTGATGAGTAAACTGCAGATTATAACCGATATTTATTTAGCTTGCCTTTTTTCTTCTTGTTTGGTTTTCTAAATTGATTATTTATGAAGGTTTGGCAGAAAACCTATGGAAATATCCCAGCAGAGAAATTCTTTCTCAAACATGTATCCAAACATCAAGATGGAGATTTTAAAGTATTTTCCAGCTGTTTATTTGTAAGGGTCGGTTGATTAAAAAAAAAGGACATTTTACATATTTTACACAGATCTACTTAATTGTATTAAGGTTATGATTCAGATTAAGTTACATGTGACATAAAGAATATACTAATAATATCCAGAAATCACAAAAAGCAATTGAATACTTATTTTGTACATTTTATCAAATGTTGATCCTGTAATGTATTATTATCTTTTATAGCATAATAAACAGGTAAAAAAAATTACAGAGAAAAAGAGAACACCTGCTCATCTTTCTGGCTAATGCACAGAATTTCTAAATAGGCGATACCCCACAATCCACCACAAGGATGTCCTGAAAAACAAATTTCTAAAGCTAAGGCCCCACATTGCGGAAAAGCTGCTTTTTTTGTTGTACCAAAAACACAGCAAAATTCACAACAAAAAAAGCAGCTTTTCCACAACTTGGGGCCTCAGTCTAAACTAGAAAACCCTTTTAAAAACTGCATCCAACAACTGAATAGGTCATATTTTCCAAGATAAAACTTTAAAAATGATGTAGGGACTGTAAATCCTAAGATGTCAATATGTAAATTGATTAAAGACCTATTCAGTTCAATAGCGGTGATGTCAACATAATTTGACAACCCAAAAATCTCCAAGTTAAAATGGGTACATTATTTAGAAGACTACATTTGCTCTTTATTCTAGGGATCTTGACCTTTCAATAGAAAACAGGCTATAAAGTTCCCATGTTTCACTGTTCTTAGTGCATATTCAGATGAACATGCCTTGTTCTCGGCTGTGAAAGAGTGTACACCTGAGGGTAACCAGTTTTCATGGATACCTCATAAATTTAAGTCTATTGAAGAGTCCATGAAATAGGTCTGGGGAATGGCATGTTCTATTGTTTTTCTCCCTCAGAAAGCGTTAATAAAAATGAATCAATAAGTAAGTAAAATAAATAAAATACGTAGGTTTAGGACACTAAACCGCCAGGTCATAAGGACATGCTGATGGATTAGTGTCTCAAAAGCTTTGCACAGGTTCCTACCAACTTGGAATTAAGGAATTAAAATGTTTAAATTCGTTGGATAAAGGAAACTCATCATGGAACTGTTACATTTTTCCTTTCTTCAATAGAGGAAAAAAAATCATACTTATGTATACAGTAATTGACATGTCTGAAAATATAAGGTGAAAGTAAAAAAAAAACAAAAAACCTTAAGTTTGAGACCCCATGTTGCAGAAGCGCAACACTTTTTGTTGCAGATTTTGCTGTGGTTATTAGAGCCAAAGCCAAGAATGGCTGCAAAAGGAATGGGATATATCTAGGAAGTTCTTATACTTCTCCCTTCTGCTCAATCCACTCTTGGCTTTGGCTCAAAAAAACGCAGCAAAATCTGCAAAAAAAAAAAGCTGTGTTTCCACAACATAGGGCCTCATCCTAAAACAATGAAGTAACACTTCTTCTACAAAACACAAATACTTAAATGAGTTCTCTGTAATTAGCATCTTATTCACTTTTGGTAAGTGATAACATTTAACAGGTGTTTTAATTGCTACATTGTTACTTTGTTAATTAACTCTTACAGTTTTTGCAAGTTATGTTAGCATTTCAGCATGTTCCGCTAGGATATATGCACTTTCATAGTGTCCTTCTCTACAGATAAAGAGCTCCATAACACTAGATAGTGAGTATTGAAATAAGGCCAGTCTCTTATCATGTTTCTTCTTAAGTTCCTCTGACTATAGCTGTAATCTTCCTGTCTTGTGTTATGAATACTACAATTACAGATATACATTGCTAGATCACCACTCCTACCAGACCATCTATCCTACATTAGATTATAGGAAACATAACCTTGCTACTAAAGGTTGCCATGAGCTTTAGTCTAATCCTACTCCTAAAATCCCAGATGGTTAAAAATATAATGACTATAACCACTGGTCTGATAGTGGTCAGACCCCCAGCAATGTGACACATCTTGTGGATAGGGGATAAGTGTCTGTAGGTGAACAAACCCTTTAAATGTTTTTTTTTCTTCTTCTATTATTATTATTATTATAATTATTATTATTATTATTACTTTCATAGCTTTTATCAAAGCTTTATGCTAGCTTGCTTTTTAAAACCAAAACCCATGCCCCTCACCTCTGTACCTTATACCACAATCCAATAATTTCCTGTTTTTAGTGGGTTGATTATTTTTTAAAGAAATAACTAAATTTTCTACTGTATTATTTCTCTTTCATTAACGGAGGATACCATTTCTCCATTTTTATCTAGATCGCATTACCACAGAATTAATTTACTATGAATTTGAAATAAATAAGAATAAGTCCGTTTTTTTCTATCCATTTCTTTAAATTGGTAGATAAAAGTATGACGTGTAAACTTGGATTATATGATCAGCCAGTACAAATTCATTATCTTCAAAATATTAAATAAACAATATGGATACAAATAATTTTTGCAACTGGTTATTGTAGACACTAACTTGTGTCTTTTATTCCAGAATTGTTTCCCTCTAGATTATTGCAAGATACAATGAAATAATAGCATAATAGTCCACCTCAAAATCTGTCTCTAAAAATGCCTCTTAAATCTCCCATTCACTTCAATGGGAGCCAGGCAAATTTTTTCGTCTAGCTGATTTTTTTTTTAGTTAGAGTGTCATGTCCTATCTTCAGGCGAATTCTGCCTTGCAAACCATATTAAAATGAATAGGAGGAAAAAATTTATCTAAAAATGGCAGCAACCATTCATTCCAACGGGGTTTGCAATCTGCCTGAAGATAAGTCATGACGTTTCCTCTAGCAAAAAAATCTGCTCCTGACTCTTAATGAAATGAATGGGAGAGTTGGGAGATGTTTTGAGGCAGAAAACTATGTGTGAACTTACCCTAAGAGATTTGCATTCTTCACTTTACAGTATATATCAGACCAGACATGATATATTGTAATATCTAATGTTGGGAAACTTTATTCCTCCCTTATTTTCAGATGTAAACAAGTAGGCTTCACATCACATTTTCTCGGAAGAGGTTTTGAAGATTTTATAATGATTTTTAAAAAGGATAATATTATACAATTTACCATCTTTAGATTGTAGTCTTTTGTGTCATGCCAGTCTTTTCTTTTTTTTTTCTTGTACGTTGTGTGCCTCTTGGGGGCACATCGGTTACCCTCCCATTCTATTAATTGTGACTGCCCACCTATCCATTTTTGTTTTAATAACCACATAAATGTAAGCTAAACTAGAAAAATCTGATACTTCTAATTGATGCCTAAATTGCTTATCGTATCTGCATGAGCTACTATTTTCAATAAGTGACATCTATATCCATCATTTTCTCTATAAACTCCAACAGTTACCATAGCTAAATAAACATTCTTGCTTGTTGATGGAAATGAGTTTAGGAAATTACCCTACCGAAGGTTTATTAGTAGCTACCATTACAAGGTTCAAATGAACAGGCAATATATAAATGAATCTAATCAACTTTCAATGGAATGTAGAGAATTAGAATGAAACACATTTTAGGAGTGGGATAAGCCACTTTTCTGTGCTTTCCTTATAATACATGTAGCAGGCTACTAAAACATAGGAAAAGTGTGTTTTTCTAAAAAATCTGTGGGGGGATTTATTATTGCATCTGCACCAGTAGATGCGTGATAATGTGGCACATCTTTGGCAAAAGACCGTTCTTGCATCAAAGATGCACTACATACCCCGTTCTGCGCTTCACTCACCACTTTTCACTAATGTGGGTGGAGAGTTTCATGGATCAGGGTGGGGATAGCCCAAAATATGTATTATAGCTCACACCAGTTTTTTTGTGTGCATTATACAGGAATTCTGCTCCAGTTCCTGACTGGCGTAGACTTCCATCTGGTGCACGGCTGTACACCTGATTTATGAAGAGGCTGAAGCTTCTTAATAATTCAGGAGTAACTTGCACCAGTCGGGTCCTTTTATTAAGAAGGGTGTATGAAAAGCCAGTCTTACACTAGGTTCACACCTGCGTTTGGGTTTCCGTTCGGGGGATCCACTTGAGGACCCCCCAAACGGAAACCTAATTAGCATTTTTCAAGCGGAATGGGGAACGGAATCCCCCAGCAGAGACCCAGCACAGCTGTGAAGCTAGCATTAATATATCAGCCTCTATGTATTTTTAAAGGGTATGTGTAAACTTCCACATGCTAACCTCACAGAGGGCAACATAATGTACTGATTGACTGTAATCTTAAAGGGGTTGTCCGGGATAAAATTGAATTCCTACACTAATCTAAACACCCTCCCCCCGCCTACTTTTTAAGTTACATAATTCAGCAAAAATGTATATTTATCCATACATATTTACGTTTTCTAATTATTCGGTGATGATCCGTTTCCCCTTTTTTCCGAAAATGGAACGTCACTACTACTCCCCCCATCCACCCCATCATACTTACCTATCTTCTTCCTGTCCAGATTTCCTTCTGCGGGGAACGGCTCCTCCTCCTTCTGTGACGTCTGCCCTCGTGTGCGCAAAAGAACCGGAGTCCCGGCTTTCCACTGAAGTCGACACTCCATCTCTATTGCGCAAGCGTGGGAGCCCAAAGTAGCCGCCCACACCTGCGCAGTGGAGATGGAGTGGAGGCTACAGCACAGTGCCGGGACTGCTGAGCAGGTTCTGGCAGAGTCACAAAAGAGGAGGAGCCGTTCACCGCAGAAGGAAGTCTGGACAGGAAAAAAACAGGTAAGTATAATGGGGTAGGGGGGTGGGCTGAATTAGTTGGGAAGTAGTGGACAGGATAGCTAGGGAGGCAGGGAGGGGGGTGTTAGGGGGGGGTGAGAGGGAGATAGTGTGAGAGCCTACAACTACCATAATGCATTGCATTAGCTAAGGCAGCAGGAAGCTACACCATGTATGCAGAAGATGCTAGGCGCTCAGAGAGAAACCCAGAAATCACTCAAAACACTGCTATAGGTATTTGGGTGCACTTATTAACCCATTAATAGCACTAACAGACCTTTTTTAAAAAATGATTTTTTTGCCTGGAAAACCCCTTTAATAGTCTGTCGCTTATGTACCAATGTTAGCCTTATCTATTCATGAGCTGTCTCTCCGCCAGCCACCTTCCATGATTACTAGTTGTGCTATGTTAAATGATATACAAGTCAGTACGTGTAGGCGATGATCCCCTGCTATATATGTTCCTCAATTGCACATTTGTAATTGTATGATAAATGCTATTACCATAATCTAAATTCAGGCTATTATTGCAGAAAGTGGAACTGTTGACAGGTGAGTTTTATATCTATGTCCCCCGCTGCAATATACTGTATTAATGGTCAGGACTTCTACTAGTGCAGATCATCTACAAGCATTGCCAGGAAGGGTCCAATGACATTTATTTATTGTAAAGATATTGTGATATTTATTAAAGCCCTGATCATATGTTTAGCAGAATAGGCTGGGTACATACACTATATTTCTGAAACTGATCTGTAATTACAAACAGCAGAGGACTGAAAGTGTTAACAAAACAACACATGGTATTTTTTTTAAAATGAGTCTTGTCTCCCGGTTATAAACACTGTCCACATAGCCATAGTTTGTGAATAGCAGCTATCTGGATGCTGTTCTAATTCTGTGATGAAAAATACCTTTCTGTAAAGTGTATAATTACCCTCTGCCACTCTTCCATCTCCTAGGGTTTCTCATCTTCTCCAATAATGGAGAACAGATGAACAGAAGTTAAAAATAAAGGGCTTTTAACAATGTAGCAGCCCGCACATAATGTACATATAATGATGATCCTGCGAAGGCCCATTATTTCCACCCTCTTGCTATTTGTAGCAGAAGCAGAGTTGTTGTATTTAAGACTGTGGAAATGGGGATGCTTGGTTCTGCCAAATGAATCACAGCAGAGTAATTCAGTCCTTGACAAGATAACACACTATATCTCTGACAATCAATAAGTCTAGCTATATTCTATATTTCACTTTTACAAATGTATTGTTTACTTTTTATAGAAGTAAAAAGCTTATCTTTTATTATATATAAAATCACCTGCAAAGCCGCCATTCTAGATTCATTACTTACTATCTTAAAGGGCATCTGTCAGGTCCAAAATGCCACTCAAACGAATAATAGTGGCATGTAGGGGCCTTTAATACAAAGGGTTTTCAGAAAGTTTATGCACTTTTTTACATCTAGTTTATTAAGAATTTCATAGACAAGTTACAATACTTTTCTACATTGTTTGCAATTCATCTTTCCCAGTGTTGTACCAACTTTTTAATGCCATCAGTTTTTGGATGCGCACAAAGCCCACTGACGCACCGCTGCTTTCACATCATCATCAGATGAAAAGCTTCTTACCCTTAAAGCTTCTTTGAGTTGTCCAAAAAGGTGTTGGGTGTTACATGACTTCCCACTTCAGTTGTCTTAAGGTTTCCAATATGTGGATGCAATGTGGTGGTGGTCAACAGCACAATTCAGATTTTCTGTTTTTCAGAGTGGATTGTGGATTTCAATTTTCTCTAAAGCATGTCACAATGTGTTGCACTTGTGACAGTTCTTCCTGATTTCAAGAATAGGCCCTTGACAGTCCCAGAAGACAGTCAAAATCAACTTTCCTGCCAATGTTTGCGCTATGAACTATTTTCCTACAGAATATGATGGATGCCTCCATAACATACTCTGTTACTTTCTTTAAGGCTGCAGGGGTGAACCAGCCTCTCTACTACCTTATAGAAAGGCGCCCCCCACCAAATACCTGATCCAGCAATCTCTGGTTCCATGATGTGGCCCCCCTAAAATTGAAGGCCACGTCCCCATTAATAGATCAAAAAAATCCCCTTATTTGGCCCGCACACAGTATAACTCCCCATTTACTGGCCCCCAACAGTATAACACCCCTTTAACTGGCCCCCAACAGTATAACACCCCTTTTTCTGGTCCCCAACAGTATAACACCCCTTTTACTGGTCCCCACACAGTATATTCCCCCACCCGAATACACTGTGCCCACACAGTTTATTTTCCCTTTTTAGACCCCCACACATAACATTGCCTTCTTCTTTTTGGCCCCCACACAGTATATTGTCCTCTTCTTTTTGGTTCCCAGGCAGCATTTTTTTTTGGCCCCCAGACAGTGATATGTTGGCCTTAGATTAAATCTGAATTTTCCAAAGGTTTTGGGCTTGTACTGCACCAAAAACTTTTGGAGTTTGTCTCCTCAAATACTAGAGTATAATAAGGGGAGGCAATGGAAAATAACAAACACTTATACTCACTTTGCCTCACCTCACCTAGGTATCTTTGTGGAGTATGCTCACCCCAACGTCTTCTTCAGGCCTCTGTCTGACGTAATGTGGCCCAATCACAGGCCTCAGTGGTGACCCCGGGATGTGTGACGCCAGACGGAGGCCAGAGGGCACCTGGGGACCACTGGATGTCCAGGAGAGGTGAGTATAACTGTTTTTTGTTTGTACTCACCTCCCGTGGTGCCACACAAGTTCAGCTGCTACTTACTGGATTACTCCAACAGGTAGCAGCCTGATGTTTTACTCAACTCATGACACTCGGCATGCCCATGTCACTGCTGACGCCCAATCACAGGCCTCAGAAGTGAGCTTGGGCCGATAACGTCACAAAAGACTGCCGGATGTCACCAGGAGGGCAGTGAATGCTGC
Source organism: Leptodactylus fallax (assembly GCA_947044405.1). Taxonomy (NCBI): domain Eukaryota; kingdom Metazoa; phylum Chordata; class Amphibia; order Anura; family Leptodactylidae; genus Leptodactylus; species Leptodactylus fallax. The sequence goes on along the minus strand of CAMRHE010000077.1, from coordinate 4,026,960 downwards.
GAGGAGGCCCAAAAGAGGTAAGCGAAGGTGAGCAGGAATGGTTTTTTATTTTTTTACACCTCCCCTGGGCCTATTATATTCTGGGGTCTGAAGAGATTTTAGTTCCCCCAAGACGAATCTCCATTTATTCAGTTTTGTAAAAAAAACATACAATTCCGAATACTCAGGTCGAACCTGGCTCAGTACGAGCTGATTTGCCCGTATCTAGTCACAACTCTTACAGTAAATTGCCAATCAAACTAGTCACATGACACTCTCAGACACGATCAATTACTACTCCTCCCACCCTTACCACTTCCAACAAAAATATAAAAGTCCTGAAACTTTTTATTGGTCTCCTGGAAGAAGTAGAAGCATACCTTTGTGGTCACAAAACAATGAGGCAATGCAGAGATAACCATATTTTCATAGATTTGCAAATTACCCTGCATTGGGGGTGTGACTGGTTTGCCAGACTTGTGTACAGACAGCTGCCATTTAGCCATGACATTTTCAATTCTGCCTGTGTCAAATTTGATTGGCCCCCAATGCACTTGCAGGATCATTCACATATCCATTAAAAATGATTTTCTCTGCATTAATTTATCAGTTTACGGCCATGAAGGTAATGTTTCTGCATTTTGTATGTGACAGACATCTTTTAATAATTTCCATCTTTACTGTTAAAATTGGCCTGTTACATGGTAAGAGTTCTTTCAATTACGTCTACAGTATAATGACAATTCTGCGAGGTCTGATGGTGACACAGACAGTTTGGGGACAAGAGGTGAGTGGTTGGATTGGACTGGAGCATGAATTGACAAATATTATAAATCTGGGGGATATGTAAAACTATTACTTTATAAATTACTTTTTTTTTTTTCAAATGATAGCCATTGCACTGTACAGTTATACAAAATATTACTGTACATATAGATTTGTCTGTCTAAATTTTAGTCAAATTTAGATAAAGGTGTGAAAAAAATCTGGTAGGATAAATTGTGTAAAATACCAAATGAACATATACAGTATTTACCTGTTTACCCTTGAACCCTTCCATCTTTTTTCCCCTCCTCTTGTTTTGTGTCTCATGTAAGTTTTGTGTTTCAGTATGGTTCTTATTGTTGGTTATGCTACTTATTGGCATTGTTCTTTTCTTGTAGCCATATTGGGGCTATGTATGGATATGTTATATTCTATGTTTCTGAAACTTTAATAAAAATTACAATGAAATGAAAAAAAAAAAAAAAGTTTACGGAAACGCAGCTTTTTTTTTGTTGCAGATTTTGCTGTGTTTTTTTGACTCAAAAAAAAACCCACAACAAAATCTGCAACAAAATTCATTTCTCACCTAATGTTATATTGGATTTAAGAAAAAAAATGAAATGTAAATTAAGCAGTATTTGCCATTTTGGCAGAAATCATTATGACTGGTAAGATGCAGGTATCATTTTGTCCTTGCTAGTGAGGGCCTTGCAGAAAACAAAGAATGAGAAGCCATGTTTTAGATTTTTTTTCTATTTTATGCAATTGATGTTCTTTATAGAGGTCATAAAATTTAATTGATATCTATATCTGGACATGTTCGTATACCGATACTATGAGTATACTGTGAGCGTATAGTGGTATATAGCGGCTCTACACAGGGTGAATACAGTGCAGTAACATTTAGTGACTTACCAGTGACGTCTCTGACTAATCATTCACATTCCCCGTCTCTTTTATCTGGACGGCCATGACCACTTCTTCCAGTCTCTGTAAAGTTTGCAACACAGACATCTTTGGCTCCTCACTTTTCCAGGCACCTGACCCACATTGTCCTCACCTACACAAAGCCCCCATCCTGCTGCTACCCCCAATTATAAAATATATAATATAACCCCCCATAATGAATAATACCCCTAAGTGCATCTTTAAATTAATAACTTCCCTGTGCACCCTCTTTAAATAGTGCCCCTTATTAATAATGTCCCAGGTATTTCCCAATTGAAAAGGGAAAAAAAAAAACAAGGGAAAAAAAAATTATTGGGGTTCCAATACCGGGACCCCCAGGATCAGCTGTTTGAATGAACTGTGGTACCTGTGTAAGCGCCGTGACCCCTTCTCTGTGTCATTCTTTTCATAGCGGTCATGTAATGTAACTACAGTCTCATCCTATACACATCTATGTGACAAGGCTGGAATTACATCACACGGTCACTATAAACAGACAGCGTGTGATATAAACAGGCGCCATAGCCCCTTCATACAGCTGATCAGAGGGGAATCACTTATCTCTTATTGATGTTTTATTCTGAGGATAGACCATCAATAAAAATGAGCTGGAAAACTCCTTAAGGCCAAGGCCCCACGTAGCATCTCGCAGCAAAAAACAGCTGTGGGAACAACCGCGGCGGCGACGCATCACGGTTTTTCCTGCAGCACTTTGCACAGAAAGTTCACAGAGGTTTTGGAAAGTTCATGCGGTTTTGGAAATCACAGCATGTCAATTATACCTAAGGAAACACCGGCGGTTTCCATATAGATGTATTGAAAACAGAAAGTCCACAGGGGAAACCTCTGCGGACCTTCTGTGAAAAGCGCTGAGGAAAAACCACAATGTTACCGCCATGGTTTTTCCTGCAGCCCGCTACGTGGGGCCTTAGTCTTAATAAAGCCCAAGTGCCGCTTTCATTAAATTAATTGCTCCCTCATATTATGCCCCTGATTCCTCCTGACATAAATACTGCACCTCTAATGACCCCTTATATCAATGACCACCCCCTTATGTTCAGAATGCCTCCTAATATAAATGATGCCCCCTAATGGCTCCTTATATAAATAACCTCCCCCTTGTATTAATAATACCCCCTAATAACCCTTATATAAAGGACCCACCAATAACCCTTATATAAAGGACCCCCCATCATCATAATGCCCCCTAATGAATCCTCCCTTTATAGTTATATTTCTCCCTTATATCTACCCCTTATACTATTAATATACCCACACAAAAAAAAAGTCATACTCACCTGCGATGATGAATGGAGCCCCCGGCGCTTCCTCCCTGTCCACGCGCAGGACGTCTGTGTCTGAGCGCGGGCGGCGCGATGTTATGACGTCATCGCGCCGCCCGTGCTGAGAAGCAGACATCAGTCTGTGGTGTCGGCGTCTTGTAAACCGCAGGCCTGTATTGGCTTGCGGTTTACAAGACAGTTAAGCACCAGGACGCATTGTAACTAGATCGGTGTCTGCAGACACCGATCTAGTTAGAAATAAAGGCTGTATTAATGGTGGGCCCCCAAAAATTCAGTGGGCCCGGGGCAGCCGCCCCCTCTGCCCCCCCCCCCGCTAGCTACGCCTCTGGTCTGACTCGCTGCACCCTCACCAGTCAGTTGTGTGAAGTTGTGTGACACTCGGGAATGTGCTGCCGGCTCTTCATTGATCAACTCGGTCCATCTGCCTGCACAATGTCTACTTAGTAGGCAAAGTAAATGGAACAAAACTGCAATTTCTCCTCCTTTCTAAGTCCTCTGAATCTTTGCATTGGTATATTCAGATGGTTGCACTCCTCCAGACACATCATTGCAAGGACACAAAATGTAATAGGCTATGTTTATAAATATCTAAGAATACAGTTTTAACTCACGCTACCATTATATTGTGTCCGTTGTTCTAATCCATCACAGTGTGACATGTGCAACAAATGGCAGTGTTGTATGCTACATGCTGTAGACAGGGCAAAAGTGAATGCAGGACATATGTGAGGTTTTAGTATCAGGTGAAGATCATACCTTCTCTGCATCTAAGCACTGAGGGGAAATTCATTATGCAGTCTGTGTGTATGAGGTCAGTCATCCCAGAAAAACAGGATGAGCACAGAAGTTATCTGGCAGCGCAACTTGCCTCTGCTACCCACAAGCATCCTGCTTCTTTTGCTCACTGTAGTCCCAGTCTGTCCCTTCCTGTCTCTTCCTCCACACTCCATGTCACTATAGCAGAGGGCTGGACAGCTAGTGCCCCCGGTCTAGAGTTGAACTGTGATCAGCCAGTAGTTATAGTAGTGCTAGTGCAATGTGCAAAAATATGGCACATGTATTGCCAAACTGCAACTCTAGGACGCACAGGCTAGTTGTGGCTGCAGACATACTATACCTCTCTTCGAATAGGGGGAAAGAAAGGGTTAGTACTAGAGGAGCAACAAGACTGGGGTTCTGTGAGGAAAGAAAAAAGAAGTATGAGCAAAAAATAACTATGAATACAAGAAGTGGAAGAGTGAAGAAATCAGGCGATACCTTTTAGAGGCTAACTGAGTATATTTGATGGTAAGCTTTTGGAAGTACTAGCTCCCTTCATCAGACATGGTGTTATACAAGAAACTGAAAATTCTCAGATTTTTTATACCCTAAAGACATGGACCTTCAAAGGATCTTAGAGTCCTTAAAAAAACAAAATGCAATCTAAGTAGAGAAGTTATTTACAACCGGTCAAAAAAATAAACAATCTGGAAAGTTGTGGTGCATGACGGAGGGATCTGTTATCTGTTTGCAATGAGCTGGGATTTGGACCTCACAGTCATACATAGTGTGACATGAAGCTGGCATGAATATTAAGTCCAAATTGCAGAGTTTGAAATTTTTGCATTAACTTGTATTCCCATCCTTTCCTCTCCTTCTGCGTCTTAAAATTTCCCATTAAAACCACAACCCGCAAATCTTCAATAGAGTGGTCTTCTCCGGAGAAATGTGCGGCCACTGGGAGATCTGTTTTTCTGTTATTAATGTTGGATCTGTGTGGCCCAGGGCATTCAGTTTGTTAAGAAAGTCAGTGGTGTCCTGGATATAGCTTGGAGTATCCCTGACAAGGGGTTTTAGGAGATTTTCCACCCAACCTGAGATGTCTTCTGTCAGTGTCCCAATGCGAATACAAGAAGTATCATGCAAGCAGCAGACCCATATATTTTTTCAGATTTGAGTGAACGTGTTTTTATTAGTTCCTGCTACTTTTAGAAGGTATAATTTAAGAGCCACCTACAAGTAGATTTCAATGTGTTATCTTCACTGCCTAGAGACCATAAGTAGAAACTTGTGTAGCAGCACAAAGTGATAATGATTCACAGAGAATACTACTACATACCTGAAGTGCTCCCATTATGAAAGGAAGCAATTTGGGTAATACAGCAGATTTGGGTAATACAGCAGATAAGACTGCTTTTCCTGATTTTGGTAATAGAATAGTGGAGCCGTTAAAGATGCCTGTGTTCTGTCAATGGAGACAGGCCGGGCCTGATGCGCTGATCTTGTGCTCTTTCCCTTTAACAAGTGCCGCAAATAGTCTGGGTTATTCTGTAGTCTTCATATATCTTTCCCCATTGTGGGACTATTAAAGGACTATTATTATTATTATTAAATCACTAGCACACTTAGTGTCTACTTTATTTTTGGACAGACCACCTTTGGTGCAAATTGTGCAAAAACACAAATTCTGGTTCTAACATCTATTGTGTGATTTAATTTGAGGGAAATGGGATAGTAGTGAATGGGTTTAGAAAGAGACAAATTGAAGGCAGGGATTTTTCTTTAATGCCATAACTGTATCTAAAGTCTATGGACACCATTGCAGGGATTATTTGCTTCCTAAATGCATAAGAAAAGTGATATCCACATTTCAAATATTCATGTTCTTACCACAGGAAAGATGATACATGTAAGGCTGCATGGTGTCCCCTCCAATAGGGCTTTGAACATTCATGAAAATGGAACTCTCTGAGTTGTCAGTGTAAACAGAGCTGTATTGTACATGCATGGCCAGCATGCCATTTACTTTTATAGGACTGATGGAGAGTTATACTAGATTATCTCCAACTGTCCTATGGAAGTGGATAAACAGGGAGCCCCCATTGTCATGATTTCTGGGGTCTTCAAGGCCAGCCAGCACACTATCCTATGTATAGGTGATAAATATTTGTTTTGGGAATACCTTTTTAAGCAACTTTCTGAATATTTTCCATTTACCAGATGCCGTTTTACCATTCAGCAATCTTTCTGAAATCACAGAAAGCCTACTCTGTTTGCCATTTCCTTTCTCCCTCTAACAGTCTGCACAATTAGAGATACCAACAGGGAAGGGGGAGGAGGAGCACCCAAATCACAGTCTGCAGGGGAAGGGATGACTACCAACAGGGAGGGGGAGAAGGAGCATCCACATAACAGTCTGCAGGTGAAGGGATAAATACCAGCAGGGAGGGGGAGGAGGGAGAACCCACATCCCAGTCTGCAGGTGAAGGGATAAATACCAGCAGGGAGGGGAGGAGGAGCACCCACATCACAGTCTGCACGGGAAGGGATGAATATAAGCAGGAAAGGGAGGAGGAGCACCCACATTACAGTCTGCAGGGGAAGGGATGAGTACCAGCAGGGAGGGGGAGGAGGAGCACCTGCATCAGTCTGCAGGGGAAGGGATGAGTACCAGCAGGGAGGGGGAGGAGGAGCACTCACATCACAGTCTGCAGGGGAAGGGATGAGTACCAACAGGGAGAGGCAGGAGGAGCACCCACATCACAGTCTGCAGGGAAAGGGATGAATATAAGCAGGAAGGGGAGGAGGAGCACCCACATTACAGTCTGCAGGGGAAGGGATGAGTACCAGCAGGGAGGGGGAGGAGGAGCACCCACATCACAGTCTGCAGGGGAAGGGATGAGTACCAACAGGGAGGGGGAGGAGGAGCACCCACATCACAGTCTGCAGGGGAAGGGATGAATACCAGCAGGGAGTGGAGGAGGAGCACCCACATCACAGTCTGCAGGGAAAGGGATGAATACCAGCAGGAAGGGGGAGGAGGAGCACCCACATTACAGTCTGCTGGGGAAGGGTTGAATGGGGCAGACTATATCACACTATAATGGGACAGGCTATATCACACTATAATGGGACAGGCTATATCACAGTAGAGATAGAGAAGAACACCCACAGCAGAATCTGTAGGAGGAAGGGAGAATTCTCAAATACACAGGCAGAATCAGTTACTGAGACAGCAATGAAGAGAAACTCCATTATGAGTTATGAAAGAAGAAATCAGTACAGGAATGAACTGAGCTCATGCACAAGAGCTAGTGAGGGCAGCAGCATTCTGGACACACATACTGTACCCTACATCCATATATTACTGACAGGACATGACCAAATGAGTCTTGAAAGCAGGAGCAGATGTACAAACTGCATATCTAGGGCCTTGAAAAGAGTTGAATTAAGGAAATTAATTAAGTCTGAATTAAGGCAATTTTTATAACTCAAAGTTGCCATGAGCATAAATAAAAATCAGATTTTATGAGAAAGGTATCTGTAGACTTCAATTAAATGTTTTATTTGTTGTAATGCCCAGACAGTAATATTTATATTCTATTTTATGACACATAGGAGCTAATATATGTCATTTCTTTCACATAATATTAAGACATTCATTGTTATACTTTGATTTCCTTTATTAATTGATTCTAGGTATTTTAAGATGACAGAAATGTTCCCAGCACACGGCATCCTTCAGTGAGTAGTCATTTTCCTGCCCCTTGGGTCGTGTCATGCAGTGTAACCAGCTGTGAATGGAAATGGGAAAGATGTGAACATTATTAACTAAACTTCACAAATGTCCATGTATTTATAGCACAATCATGTTACATTCTTATGGAGCAGCTGCAAATTCCTCTAAGAACTGTAAACAAGCGTGGGCAGAAAGTGACATGAATATGAAAAACGGACACCAGATCAACACTTTAATCTCTATTATAAAAAAGCTCATTTGACAAAAATAAATCGCAAAACGTCTTCATTAAGAAAGAAATACTGACGTCTCAAAGGCTGTTTGCTCAGGACGAGAAGAAATTGTTTAAAACAGCCTCTCTATCAGCTCTCTCCTAATTTTTACATTTCACAGTCAATTACTATAGGAAATTACAGTTTTGTTAGCTTTTTGTTCTTGATGTTCATGAAAGTACGTACTATATTAAACAAAGCTTAACCTACTGTATGACCAGATTCAGACAGCGCAGGTTAATGTCGTTTTCAGTGCATTAATTTAGGAATAAGACCTAAAGGCAAGAAAAGTAGAAAGGAAATATTTCTCCTTTTTGCATTCATTCTAGTGTTTTGGCTACATAACTGCACTTAGAGTCATTCACACAGTATTCTTACAAAAAATGACACAAAACACACTGTAGTAATGTTTGGTGTGGTTTTGGGTTCTATGAATAGAAAAACTTACACACTTGCTACAGCTTTATGGTACAGTATGTTGTATTTTTTGCCTTTTTAAGGTATATCCATACTTAGCAGAATTTTTTGCAGAAATTTCAGCAAGTAAAACATCCATTCCATACACTTGTATGAGGTTGTTTCTGCAGCACATGCATGGATTTTTACATACATCATTCAGATGAATGGGACAGTCACAGACATGTCTGTAGTCTCTAGGCTACATGTTGCAGAAGTACAGTGGAAAAAACACAATAAAAACACCTGCGTTTTCCACAGCTTTTTGCTGCATTTTTCATTTTTATCTTCCCCACCCCATACAAGTTTATGGGATATATGTAGCACTTCTGAAGGTAAAATTAACATACTGAGTTTTTTCAAAAACACATTGGGTCAAATTTATTAAAACTGGCGTATCGTACACCAGTCTTAATAAACGGTCTGACTGGCACAGGCATCAAGAGATTTATGAAGAGGCTTCTCCTTCATAAATCTGTCTGCACCAGAGTGGAAATCAATGTCAGTTAGCAACTGGCATGAGTTATAATAAATGTGACAAACTGAGATACGGAGACCTCGGCCCTCCTCGGTCCCCATCCCACACCACTCACATTCGCACACTGTGACAGGCGAGGGGTGGATCAAGGCTTAAGGAGTTTGCCGCAAGAAAGGACATTGTTCCAAATGTGCGCCTCAATATCATCCCTTAATGCCATTTTTCTGGCATAGAGGGAATGATGAATTTGCCCCGTGTTTCCATAGTGTTTATTTCCACAATGTGTGGATGAGATTACACAAAATCAGTTCCAATCATTTGAATCAGACTTGCAGAAATCTGCTTACTTGTTGCCAAAACAACCATATTAAGAGGAAAAGAACTGATTTGCATTCAGAATTTTCTGCAACAAAATTTGCTGTTTGTGAAAAAACCTTAAAGGGAAGAGCTATTTATATCTGTCACCTTAAAAAGAGTAGAACGTTTACAGAAAGTAAAGACCCCCATGAAAGGGAATGTGTCTCCATTGATAAAAATAAAAACTGATGAAATATATCTGTTACAGATATATACAGACTAACTATGCAGTGAAATATATCAATTTTTCTATCCTGTTTTTATTTTCTGATTGTAGATTTTTGAAAAATTTTATTTAATGTACATTATTATGGGGTCGGCCATCTTGCCTGAACTTCACCTGTGCTCTGTTAACAGCATTTAGTGATACGCTTTACAGCAGGGTCTTAGACATAGGCAGAAATAGTCTCATTAAAGTCTAAAGGAGAGTTTTCTAGACTTAATCTGTACATGGAAGGGGAGTAAATAAGCGGTAACATCATCTATTGCCTAATGTAATGATGGGTAAGTGATGTTATCTATAGAGGTGTTATCTTCTATCCTGTCTGTGATGTAAAACATATACAGAATTAGCCACTGTCTATTGTTAGGCTTTAGGGGGTAAAGTGAAAATTTCAGGATATAGCACTTTTTTAAAATATAGATAATGACATGGAAAGTTTTTTTAAAAATATCAAAAATTCTTAAAAATATGCTTAACATGCAAACTTGGTTTTAAAAATAGGTCATTTTCTGGTGACACATTCTCTTCAACTTAGTGAGATTTCCACCTAGAAACAGACTCCCATTAAGAACAAGACATATTTAGTACAGGGAGCGGAATTATGGGTAAAAACAGAAGCAGGAAAAGATGCAGATTATAATATATAATGGAATGCAACAGATAGTAATAGATAAAAATAATAAAAAAATAAGATAAAAATAATAGATAAAAAATATATGCAAAAAAATAAACAAAAAACAATACTTTTCAGGAGTATGGAAAGTAAACAGCAGTATAAACAATATAAACACAGCATCTTTTCCTTTGTGATGCATTGTGGACACTAACCTATAGCTACCACTAACCTACACTGATGACTACCATCATTTTATAGACAATCATCTTGGCTATCTCATACATAACGTGACTTGCAACTATTTACCATATGATTAGTTCTGCAGATTCTTGTGTTGTAACTGCATTGTTATTGTTTTGCTCCTAAAAATCTTAATTTTAATTTTTAGCATTTTGTAAATCCACCTTTAGCTTTCAACACTGCCTGAATCCTTCTGGGCATGCTCTTGATCAGATTCAAGCATGTCTCAACCGAAGTCTGATCCCAGGTCTCTTCTACACATTCCCAATGTTGGTGCACACTGGTCAACTAACTTGGGTACTACTCATTGAACCATTTCTTTGCTTATCTTGACATATGCCTCGGGACATTGTCCTGCTGGAACACTATGTCGTCCTTTTCATACCCGTAGTACTCAAGTGTATGAAGTAACTTGTCTTGTAGGATACTCACATTGAGACCACCATTGATCCTGGTCAAGTAGCCAACACCTTTGGCTATGAAACAACTCCATATCTTCAGGTTTCCTCCACCAATCTTGACAGTTCCTTTAATTTTTTCGATCCATTAGCTCCCTTTTCCCTGGTTTCTTCCAGACCCATTTGCACCCATCAAAGCCCAGTCTATTGACTTTTCTTTCAGCGCTCCAAATCATCTGTTTCCAATCTTCTACCATCCACTTTTCGTACTTTTTTGCAAACTTGAGGCAACGCTTCTTAGGACGATATTGAATTTGAGGCTTCTTCACCTTTTTTCGGGAAACCATTTCAGACTTGTGTAACACGCGTCGCTCAGTGCTTGCATGGACGTCTGTGATCTCACTATTATGAAGCATGTGAGCCACCTCCACTGCCGTGTTTGTCGCGTCAGAACTGATAGACCTTGTGATGACTCGACACAACATCTTCCAAATGTCATGGCACTCACATGATGCAGTTTGGCAATTTTCTTGGTCGAGAGACCGCTATCCATAAGCTGGATGATGCTGTTTTTATTTTCTTGGTTGATCCTCGTTTTGAATCAGTGACCTTTCTCTTGGGAATCAACCTAATAACACACTGAGCTATTAGGGAATGTGAGAACAGAATGTAATTTGTAGTATACAGGAAGATAAAGATTGTTCCACCACCAGGAGCAAAACAGTAACAATGCAGTTACATGGCAAGAATCTGAATAACTAATCATATGCTAAATAGTTGCACCTCAAATGTATGTACAATATGAGATAGCCAAGATGATTGTCTATAAAATGATGGTAGTCTCACATTCTAAGCTGTAGTGGATAGTGAGATATGGAGCCTGAAAGTCAAAAGCTCAAAACATTGTTACCCTTTTGCTCATCAGTGTATAGGCATTCTTCCTTGGAATATATTTTATTCCAAGACTTTCCTCAGCAAATATGTAATAAGTAAAGTATAGATTATATGAGTCTACCCATATTTTGAAATGTACCTATTATTATTGTTATTGTGAAACTCTACAGTAAATGTGAATGCATAAAACTTCATATAGTGGAAAAAAGCATCTTTATAACACTTCAGCAGTCAGTAGATTTGCTCAGTTAAATGCACAGTAAATATTCTGTCAGTTCTGTCAAGATATACTCTGCTTTTCAGTAGATCTGTAACATCCTTGCCCATCCGGGCTTTCGTGCCATCCTCCGGGCGCATGCTGCGGTGCAGGAGGCGTGTCTGGTTGTGATTCCTTCCTTTGGATTTTTCTTGTATTGTCTGAACACTGTCCTATTCCCTCACCTCCTTAATTGATTTTCCGCCACACCCATCTCCTTCACCTTGATTTCCCTCTGCTCCTCTAGTAATTAATTTTAGCCTTACCTGTGTCATTGACAGCCTATCCTCCTATCAAGTCTGGGGCGGGTTCTTCTTTTCTATTTATTGTTTGCTCACTTTCACATTGGTGCTTGCTATTGCCTTGTGTGTGCTGGTTATTTACTCTTGCTGTTTGGTTACCTGTATTCTTATTCCTGACCTCTGGCTTAACTTTGACTATTCTCTTGGATTTTGATTCTGTACTGCATTGCTCGACTGTTACCGACTCCTTGGCTAGCTGACCTCCTTTGTGTTGTTGTTTGTCCTATTTGCGTTCTGTGTTATCACTTATATAAAGAAGGAATCGCCGCCCAGTTGCCAACTGTCGACTAGGACAGTTCAGGCAAGTAGCCAGGGACTGTGGGGGGGGGGTTCAGCTTAGTGTTCACTGCCTTGTCATGCCGCTCCCCCCAGGGTTCACCAGGAGCTACTGGGGAATCGCTCCTCTAGCAATTCCCTTACAAGATCTCAATATAGTCTCTTTCCTCATATCCTGCTCTCAGATAGGTCAGAAAAAAACATCTGACAGGTGAGCTTTAAGTAAACTAGTTTTGGTTCCTTCAGATCTTTTTGATTTTTTTCAAATAGATAAATGAGACTGTTTCAATAAACTTTGCGCAAATGAATAATACAGATGATCATAAGTAACTTTGTAATATTTCTTATAAGAAAGAAATACTTGTTTGTGTTTTTTTCAGACTTGTTTCCTTTCTCTCCCCTCCTCTGCTCCATCATTCTGACTTTCACTGTGAAAATCCCTGTTATATTCATCTCGAGACTGCACATCACATGACTCAGATGACTCATGTCTGTATTAGTCTACGGAGAGGGGAGGGAGAGGAAGGAGCACACAATGCACTTTACTCACATCAGTACAGGTCAGTATATCTCTATATATATGTCTTGCATGTTCCTGGGGATATGTGACAATTATAAAGTAGATTCTCCTCTACGTACTGTGAGCAGTGCATGGTTAATCTCCACTAATCAGTTTAGAGAAGGCTACAATTTCCAGATACAGTCTGCAGAGGGAAATTCTGCTCAACATAAAATCATAAAATGACCAGAAATGGTATTACTCCTCATGTACACACCCGTAATGAAACGCATCCTGAAAAATTATACAACAGGCACGGGTTAAAGATGGTAGGTAATTCCTAAGCTCTGGGGAGTTCTTCTGATGTAGCCAGTTGTCTTACAGCAAGACAGATCTCATCAGAGGTTTTGAATGAAGAAAAATGCCTACTTTCTTATGGCACATATAGAAAAATTCTTTATACATTTCTCACAGTTTTCATTGCAATTTGAGACAGAATAGGATCACAGGAGCGAAAGATATTCCAGAACAATCGAGAGCTACAATTAGTAAGTGGGTTATGTGTGTCCATGGAAATTATGTGACTGCCTTTGATGGAGATTCATGGACATTTATTACATCTAGATCAGCTAGGTCTAAACCTACTAGATGTGCATTTTTTCCCAACTAAGTAAGTATATAATCAGCCTAAAATCTGCCTCTTCATTGTAATCCAAGTATATACTTTTATGTATAAGTATCTCTTCATTCTCTGCTCAAACCATTACTGCATGGACCCAGCACACATTGGAGAAGATGACGCAAAATGTTCCATGATAAGATATTTCTTTTGTTTACCATGCTGAACGGGTGCCGCTCCTGTTTATGCATCAGTAGGATGTTCACCAGCTTCTTTGTCTAGTTAATGTTTCCTTTCTTAATAACTGATGTGTGCATACAAAGAAGGACGATATTGTGTTATTCTGTAGTAGGACATGTTGTATTGTCTTTTTTCTAAGGCACACCTGTGCATTTGTCTTGTACTGTACTGTGCTGGTAATTTCAGGCACATCTTACATCTAACAGACCATCTTTGTATCCACTTACACCAAATTGAGCATTCTCCTGTAATCTCCCCATTCACAACAATTAAAAGCATCTCAGCATGCAAGTCAAACTGAATTGCGCATATCACACAATTCTGACAACTGTCTTTTAACAAAGTAAATTTATTTAATATACTTTTTTCCTAAAAAAAAAAAAGCCTTTTTGTAGATAAAAAGCATGCTAATGTAGTTTAAAATTAGTGCTGACAGTTTTCAACTTTGCTTTTTCCCAAGGTACTTGGCCGCTTTGATCTGTCTCTGATGGGACATGCTGGAGCTTCCCTGACTTAACCATCTATTCTTTTAGACAGGTTTTACTTATTAAATACTTAGCGCTCAAGCAAAGACATGTGCAGGATCATATACAGAGGTGCAAAGAGTCCAAATTATTTAGTTGTACTGCAACTGTATGCTAGATATGTATGGCATCATATTGTGGAAAAGCCGCATTTTTTGTTGCAGATATTGCTGTGTTTTTTTGATCCAAAGCCAGGAGTGCATTGAGCAGAAGAAAGAAGTATAAGAGCTTCCCTTAAATTTCTGACTCCTTTCAAGCCACTCTTGGCTTTGGCTCAAAAAACCAGAGCAAAATCAGCAACAAAAAACACAGCTTTTCTGCAACATGTCTACGTATACAATCAAAGCCTACAGACACTGTGTTATGGCAAGACTCAATGTGGTCGTCTACAGTTGGCCTCATTCACGGCCATCATCTAAAGTTTATCATAGTCACTCATTTATTAACAATAAGGAAATATGTGTATTAAAATGCATTCATGTAATTCTTGGACACATTGATGTCTTTGTGAACTTAAAGAGTTAATTCTGTTTCTGTCTCTCCTGCGCGTGGCACACGTGGCAGGAAAAGAGTTAATAAACTTGGACTAGCATTGATTAGGGTACATATACACGCTGTTAGTAAATGTTTAGGTTACCTGAATCCGAGGGTCATGAACTATTTGACACTGACCACTAATTTAAGCCAGGTTTCCTTAACCTACATTTCCTATTGTGTTGATTTATCAACAACCTTCAATTCCTGTCTGACCAAATAAAAGCTGACATTTCCCCCAAGGATTAGGTAAAAAAAGTTGAAATCAATCTAAATTTTTGTCAAATCTAACTCAGCAATGTCAAAAAAGCAGTTCTTTTCAGAATAGAAACTTTCATGTGTGCCTTCTGCCCCTGCCATAATACATTGCCCTTCCTGCTTCTGAGTATTAGTTTCCACTGTGTTAAGTTCAGATGTCCAAAATAATTGCCTGTCAGGGGTGAAATGCCTGGTATTCTCTCACACAGTGAAGACTGCTGACAAAATATTCATTCCTCAATTTATCGCTATTTTATAGAATATTGTAATATAAGATATGAACAAACCTACTAGAATTACCCAGTACTATGTCATTCTTTTAATTTTTTCACTTTATTTACAAAATGTATAAACACTTATATCCATCAAACAAAAAAAAAATCGAAAGAAAATGTGCAAATCATGACATAGAGAAGTGAATAGAATAATTGTATTTACTGTAAGAGTATTTTATAGTTACAACTTTAACAATCTGTAACATTTTTACATTCAAATTTCTGCAGATTATTTGAAAAACCTATATCATTATTATTATATTTATTAGAGTTACTATTATTACCATTGTTGTTGTTTTTATCATTTTTAGGTGGGGATATTATATGAAACAAAATATTAGTCTAAAGATGAAATGTACTAAATACATATTATGTAATATGTATTAACACAGTGGAATATTGTTTTCTATAGATATAGTTGTGTTATCATTATGGTTACTATTGCCCTTAACTTTCACATTCAAGTTACTTATTTATATAGTAGTGCAGGTTTATCAGGCTGTACAAGTAATATATTAAACACTGCTTTCAGAGTTTAGAAGGATTATACAGAAGGTAAAAGTGTTGTTATTTCTATCATTTTTTTAAGTAAGGATATTACATGTACATGTACTAAGTACATATTATAAACATAATTGATATTATTTTTGTTATTATCTTTACATTTTATTGTCATTTTTCTTTGCAGTCCAGGTTTATCAAGTTGTACAACTATTAACACTGGTTTTAGGTTTTATAAAAAAATGAATCCAAAGATGACACATACTAAATATATATTATAATATAATGTGGATTTACACAGTGGATTCCTGTTTTTTTATACATAATTGTGTTATTATTATCTTTAACTTTTATCTTCATTTTTCTTTTGTATATAGTGTCAACATATTTTTTAATGCAGATATATCAGGTAGTACACTAAAATTAATTAAATTTTGTTTTCCAAGTTTACAATGTAACGGGAACAAGTGTCATAATACAGTAGGTATAAGTGCTTGTCTGGACAGTTTATCAGGGAGAGGTACAGGAAATATCAAAAGAGACAGTGATTATTGCTGAGATATATGCAAGGTCAGGTGTATAATGCATACATGTGATCAGTCATAGAAAATAACATAAGTTTATTATCTGATTTATTAATCATTATATTATATATCATATTATATTAGTGACTGTTTTGCCAGTGACTATTTTTCTGTCTACGATATATTACTAAAATATCTTGACAAGTGAATGAGCGTACAGATGTGTCAGGGTTTAAGTACATTTATACTGCAATTTGCCATAATTTATCATAGTACTGCTGGTAAACCTGCTACAGTAACTAATCCAGGAGATTTGTCTTTTCACACAGATTACGCAGCCCTATTATTATTGCTATATCTGTAATAATTGCTTGCCCTGTGAGACTGCTATTGTAAGCTATTTCTCTCTCTATTTGTCTATCTGTTATGTCTATAATATTACATTATATTATATTATACTATATTATCTATCTATCTATCTATCTATCTCTTCTTCCATCTTTTTATCCATTTCTTGTTTAAACAATTCTCTAAATGGAAAAAAAATATAATATATCAATATAATAAAAATTATTCTTCATGTTTTATATTTGTGTCTGACCCACACAGTTGGCATCTTAAAATGGATTGATAAAAATAATTGAATACATTATATCAACATGTGTCAAATGGAGATCAAGATTTCAATAATTGTTCTTTCATATATTCCAGATTATGCTTTGTAGAAGCTAAGGCAGGGTTCACACTACTGTTGATGTCCGTTCTGATAGTGTCCGTTAAAAAAAAGAAAAACAAAAAAAAAAAAACCAGACACCTATCATAACTGACATTAACGGACACTAACTGATGTTAATGTTAGTGTCCGTTTTTTAACACTCTCCGTTTTTTAACACTGTCCGTTTTTTTTTTCTGCTTTCTGAGAATGCGCAGAAAAAAAACGGACATAAAATAACAGACAGTAACTGATGGCTATCAGTTACTATCCGTTATAAGTCCATTACCCATAGACTTCAATGTTAAAAAAATAATGGACACTTGCTATCCGTCAAGAATCCGTTTTTTTCAAATGGACAAAAAGTCCTGCATGTAGGATTTTTTGTCTGCGAAAAAATAATGGACTTCTGACGAATTTGGTGTAAACGGACACAAACGGACACTAACGGACACAATATAAAAACCCATTCAAATGAATGGAAATTTTTACGGATTTCTGACGGTTCAGCTAGTGTCCGATGCTAAAATCTTGTAATGGACAATAGCAACGGACACTACTGACGGTCACCAACGGTAGTATGAACGCCCCCAAGATTTCTATGCTTTCATATATTAGTATTTTGCTTAAACTAAAAGGAAAAAACACCAGATTATAGACATATTTAAAATATTGGTCTTTTAGAACAAATAATTCTGCAGAAGTAAATACAATAAAATGTCATAATCGAGGATCTATGGAGCCAGGTGGGTATCAGGTTATTGGGCTGATAAATTCTAATTTAGGGCTACAATCCTTTTTGGAAGTTTAGGAGTATGACAGTTTTTAGTGTTCTTGTGGTTCTCTACTCTTCATATTCACCTGATATCCCTATTATTTTGCATCACCTGCTGCAAAAATGTAACAGAATTTGGTGATTTTTCACTGCATTTGATTCACTGTAAATTTAAAATAATGAAGGAAATGCTCCATTAGAGTTCATCATGTGGGGAGGGGAGGTAGGGGGAAACAAAGCTCCAACTCCTAAACCCCTATATATACATTTTTGGACTATTTCTGACTTATTTATGTAAATACAAATAATTCTTACACTGTACTTACTGTAGAGCTTTTAAATCTGTTTGTATTTTTATGGTTTTTTTTGTTCTGGCATATAAGTATCTTTTTTTCTTTAGCTGGTTTCTCTTTTCCTCACCTTGCAGATTCCTGAAATAAAATGATTGTGGATGGAGTTACATTTTAATCTGTTAAAAACCATGCGTCATATATGTGCAGTGTGTGGTCCTGGGTTTTAAACCTACGTAGTCATGAGTTTAAAGGGAATGTGTCACCAGAAAATGTTTACTGTTTACATTTTTTTTTAAAAAAAATTTAGATAATGCCTTGAAAAAAAAAATTAAAAACATCACCAAAAAACTTCATTTGATTTACAGTGGTGGGGCAAATGACCCTGCCCGAAACTTACCCTAATCACATTCCTTATACAAAAAGTGGCAAGGGCAGCCTAAAAAACAGCACTTGACATCATTTTTTTGTTGTACGTGCCATTAAAAGTGGCAGAGATCAATAATAAATCTGTCCTTATGTGTTTTGGATAAAATTATATTCAAAAGAGTTTTAAAGATACAGTAATCTCTCATTTCTAATTTTAGATGGCTCCTTATTGACCTCCTGCTGTCTTTTGACTGTGGGCGGTGCATGTACAGTGGCATATTTTGGATATCACTATAGAAGAGGCCAATGAGCGGTTCCCTGAGCTGTTTCTAACACCCATTCTTACACCAAGCTCCTGACTGTGAATAAAATTCCCATCACTGCTGTCTATCTCTTTGCCGTGGTCCATGAACATGGCACAATGGCACAGTCTAAGGAGATTTACCCTCTTTAATTAGATCACCAGGTGACCCAATCAGAAACTGGGGAAACCCTCTGCAGTCAACTCTAGGGACTTAGAAAGGACCCCAACACTGTCAAGTCAGTACCTCTGCAGTTGGTGTTGCCAATTACAGTAGAATGTGTCATAGAGAATAATGTAAAACCTGAGAGGTGTATGCTAATACTGAACATTAAAAGTATAAAATGAAGTTGTGAAATAACAATTAATTAAACTGATTAAAAATTAATAATAATAAAAAGTAGGACTACAGTAATATAAAATACATTAATTTTGCATATATTACACATAAATGCAAAACAAACACCTATTTATATAGCCACATTCTCATAATAACCAGAAGAATTAACAATGTCATGCAGTGTGAAATGTGAACAATCTATAAAAAGAAAAACAAAAAAAAAAATACTGAAAATAAATTTCTTCTGTAGTCATGTCCAAAAATGTATTAAAGGTGCATCAAAGTTTAACTTGCTGCTTACAACACATTAAATACACTGGCAAAGAATTTAAAACCATTTTAATATAAATGAGCATAAATCCCACATGAGCAAGGCCTTATAAAATTACCCAATGAAAAGAAAAGTTGTGACTGCAGAAATGCAGATAGGTAAATTGAGAAAAATTAGCTGCTCATAAATTTCCTTCCAGGCGTAGACACTGAGTTAAAAAATATTGCATAATACTATAACAACATCTAATAATAAATTATAACATTAATGTGAGAAGCAAAGAAGGATGTAAAGGTATTCTGGCTGCCAAGTTGTCCATCCCTTCTCCAGCTTGATAATTTTTGCTAAAATATCTGAGTCATTTTAGGCCGGGGCCCCACAAAGTGTAAATGCTGCGATTTTGACGAAAATGTCATGGTAAAAACCAAGGAGTTTTACAGTAACTGCAAAGTGATAACAGAAACACTGTCAGTTTCCCTATAGGTTTAATTGAAGCAGGAAGTACTCTACGTACTTTCTGTAAAAAGCGCTGTGGGAAAAATCGCAATGTGTTTCTACCACGGTTTTTCCCGCAGCACTTTTTGGCTGCACTTTTGCTACAGATACAATGGCGGATTCATCAAGACCTGCATATTGTAAACTGATGTTGACAATCTGTATGTTGGCAGACGATGCATTCATTATAAAGCGTATGCCTCTTCATGAATTAAGCACATCGTCAGGCAGTCAAAAGTGGCATAAATGTTTATGAATCAGGTGCGGTCGATGGTCTTGCCCACACCCCTCCCACTTTGAGCAAAGTGGTGAAGATGGTGCTAAAACACAGGCGTGAATTAATTTTATTATTAATTTAATACATTAAATTGCTCTCCGTTTAAATGAGATCAAGAATTTTTAGCTTTTTAGATTAGGTTCACATCTGCAGCGTTCATGAAACTGGGAACAGATCCTCTGCATGATGGACACCAACAGAGCCCAGACAGATCCCACTGACATTTTCCCGGACAAAAAAACTGAGCATTCACAACTTTTTTGTCTGAGATTTTTGATGGAATTCGCAGGGACTTGCAAACCTCTACTATTTTGACTTTTAGATATGTTGGCTTCATTCACATTGATCAAATATTCAATAATTATTGGATTATTTGTCATTATGTCACTTCAGGATATCAGATGTGTCTGCCAATCATAACCAATTGAACCAGGACCTTAGATAATGCCTCAAAAAAGACTTACGCTTGTCTGCTTGCACAGCTGCTTGCCTTCTCTTCATTGTAGCAAAAAACAAACTATCTGCAAATGCAAAAAACATAGTTCCGGCCTAGATATAGAAACTTAACCTGTCAAATGTGTGTGTATGTGTATATATACCATATATATATATACACACACATATATATATATGTATATATGCATACAAACATGCTAATACTTAGTATGCATAGTTCTCATGAACAATGGATGGTGTGAACTGTATACAATATAAATAGATAAATGATGCCTAGGGCAACAGAGCCTGTATAACACCAGATTTTTGCATACAGGGCATGAAAAGTCGCAATTTTTGTCATAGTGGGTTTTTTGTGCCTTTTTCCATTTTTTGCCCTTTTCAAAAAAGTTGGCAGAGCAGGGCAGGATGAAGGCAGACGTGACTGGGAATGCATCGGTCCAACAAATTTATTAGAACTTACACCAGAAAACTGCCGCAAATTTCAGACTGGCATAGATTTCCATTCAGGGGCATGGCCAACCATGTTACACCTGAATTAGTAATGAGGTCAATGCTGGTACAACTTGCACCAACACATAAATTGGCACCTTTCTGTGCTGATGTATTTTTAGGGAGTGTTCACATGTAGGAATTTGACTCTTAATTTCAGGCAGAATCTGCCTCAAATTGTGCCTGAAATCTGCCTCCCATTCATTTCAATAGGAGGCAGTAGAAATCCTGTTGAAAACAATAGAAGGTGGAAAATACACCTTTGTATTCTTGAATTTACCCCTGCCCAATAAAGGCAAAATGCAAAGGCACTCTTCTCCAAATTCTGTTTCAAATTCCGCTTCAAATTCAGCATCAAAATCTGCTTCAAATTCAGCATCAAAATCTGTGTTGTTTTTTGTCAAGCGGAAATGTTCTGCCTGACAAATTCAGCAACAAATTCCTCTGTGTGAACTACCCCTTAGGATTGTGTCATATTGTGAATCTACCTCAGGATTTATCCTCATTATACCTGATGACCTTTTGTACAGAAATGTTTCATTTAGCAGATAAATTTATGGATCTACCTGGTACACATTGTGCAAAGCAATCCAAGATGCAACATTTCATGTTTTTTAAGCTTTATTGTGGAGCACAAAGGCATAAAACAGTGAAATGTCAGCACAAAGAGTTTTCTCAAGCTGTATTTTTTTGTTTTATGAATCACAATAAAACATTAAAAAAAAAAGAACTACTGGTGCCTGGGACTCCTTTGCATACCAGATCTCTCGTGAATCTTGGTCTAACCCACCTATAAGCATGGCAACATTTTATCTGGTAAAAACACTAAACTTTTAGATACATGATGTTAAACAATGGTCATATTTTATTAACAGTTGTTTCTTTGGTTACTTACCACCACTACCTATTTTTCGGTATGAATTGTTGGACCATCCTCTCTGTGGTCAACGTCACCACTGATCATTAACATTATCTTATTTACATCCCTGATTTATAACAGGACACATATCGGAAGGGTAACTGCACCCGGAAGCTTTCTTCAACAGTTGCTTAGTTTTCAAGGTCCCTTGACAAGATATCAATCTGAACAGATGATCTGTTGAGGAAGTGAGTAAAACCATTTACAGTATTCATCTTGGGTGGCAAGGAGAACGTGCTGCGCCTGTGAACAGAGGGACTTCTTTACGTCTCAAGTACATTGTTGTTTTGATAAGCATAAAACATTCTAAAGTTGAGAGCGCCACTGGATGCAGCCCTTGACTTTCGCAAGCACTCGGGAATCCTATTCTGGGGTGTTCTGTATTATTTAACCTGCTCTGATAAGAGATTTTAACAGGCTGGTGTTTTAAGTACAATACGTTATATGCAATGGCACATTCTCAGTTTTTCTAAAGACATTGTAAATGCTTTGCTCATGTTTGGCGCATTCTGCATAGTTCTGCTGCATGTCTGATACATGAACCGGTGGCACAATTGCATTTATTGCAATTCTCTACATATTGAATGCAATTTTAATGTAAAAAGTATAATTTCCTTATATATTTACTTTTTTTTTAAATTATTGTTTTCAGACATACCAAAATATACCAAATCTTAATCCCAAATTATAAAGCAAAAAAATGCTAAATTCTATGTTTGTCCTACCTTCAGGCTTTCTGTGAAGAAGAAGAAAAAAACTTAAGGCTAAGACCTTACATAGAGAAAGGCAGCTAAATAACATTGCGGGGAAAAAAAAAAGCAGCAAAACCACGTTGCCTTTTTTTCTACAGAGGGTTTCATTGCATTTTTTATGCATTTTTCTTCCCTTATTAAATATATAGAGAAACGCTTGTGATTCCACAGATGAAAATTAACCTGCTGCGTTTTTGAAAAACACACATTTTTATTCCACAGCTTTTTATTCCCCACAATGTGTGGCTAATGTTAAGCAAAATCTCATCCACTTTGCTGGTAATGTAAAACAGAGTTTTTTTTCCCACTGCCTCAGGCTAAGGCCACATGTAGCAAAATGCAGCTAGAAAACACTGCAGAAAAAAATGCAGTGGAAAAACAGGAAAAAATGCAAATGTTTCTGCTGTGCTTTCTGCTGCAGTTGCACTGTGTATTTTTTTCCACAGTGTTTTTCACTTTTGCCTTCCCCTCATATTAATCTATTGGGAAATTCAGCACTTCCAGGTAAAGTTAGCAAACTGTATTTTTCAAAAACACACTGCTTTTCCACATCGTGTTTTAGTGCAATGTGTGGAACAGCCAAAAACACTGCGTTTCCGCAACATGTGGCCTCAATGTAATCGTAGTTAAACAGGATGGAACAGATATAGTTGCTCATCCAAACCTTTTCTAGGTACTATCTCTATTGTCCCTGCAGATCTCAGACTTGAATGACCACATTCTCCCAAACCAAATTTAGTGTAAAAATGTACAATTTTCTATATATATGTAAGATTTTTTTTTTTTACCTGTGGTTATTCTACTTATGTTTTCAATAAAAGTGGCTGTCCTGTATTTTATATGTTTAGACCTCTTTAATGACCCTCTCAGGGCCTATATATATGTATACATATGGAGCTTCTACATCTGCGTCCAGTCATTGAACGAGATTGATTAAAGCTGGTGCGAAGGAAAATATCATGGAGCAGCTTTCATTTATCAGAGGGGCTCTGGAGAATGAGAGCTGGAATATGATTGGCTACCGTGGGTAACTACTTCACTTGTAGATTGCTAAATCTTCCCCAGTGTGTAGCATTGGCATCCATTGATGTCATGTGATGTGTTTTCTGTAATGCAAAGAGCTGATAAAAAGTGATGTCCCCATCACGAGGATCAGTTTGTTTGATGGGAAACAACAATATTATTTCAGGCTGTTAACCCTTCAGTGGCTTTGCCCATGTCCTAAAGTTATAGCAAGTTAGGACATATGGGACACACTGTCCTAATCCTGTATAGAAGTGCTCTGGCCAAGGCAAATTGGCTTGTTGGTGCCCACTTGGGACTAAACAATTGGTGCCCAATGAATGGTGTCCCATCTATGCCAGTGCCATGTTCTATAGTTTACTTGAGTGGATATGAATATTCTCTGTAAAATTATGGGCCACAAGGGTGAGGAGTTGCCATTCTGACAAATCAGTAAAGTTGTCAGCTTCTGTGGTCCTCTGTGGCTGCTCTTCCTCATATATTAGGACAGAAATCAGACAGATACTCAGTGAATTAGCATATGTATTTCTCAGTGAATTAGCATATGTATTTCTCAGTGAATTAGCATATGTATTTCTTAAAAGTTCCTTAACCCTTTGTAGCATGTTACAAAGTTTTCCTCACATTTAAAGAGTTATTCCCCAAACATTAAAGACTTCACTTATGTTTACAATGGCTGAAACATACCAGATTCAATCCTTTAGGCAAAAGAAAGTGTTTCATATACAAAACCATAGGAGTATTTACAGATAATTGGGATTGTCAAATGCTTCAGTATAATGACAAAGTGCAGAGATCTCCCCTAAATTTAACAGGCTTGCTGCTTCTTGGTTTTTTGGTTGTTTTGCCCCAAGGGCTTGTGTTCCAGGGACAGGACAAATTAGACTCTAACTTCTCTAACATGGGAGGGATCCTGTGATTTTAATATTTTCATTTTAGTCACACATATGGATTTTATTTCAAACCGCAGCCACACACACACACAGATAAACATTAGAGACAAAAAAAATCCAGTTCAGCAAATGCAGATTTTTTCTCTCTATTTTGTAAGGGTTACACAGAGAGTACAGTAGTTTTAGTATGTTCGCTTTAAAAGATTGGAGCAATTTGAAACCTGTTAATCCTTACAGCTTAAGTTCTGTAGATGTTCTGCAACTATAACATGTTTGGCAGAAACAAGATAGAACTATTTACTTACAAGTTTACAAAAAAATTTAAATATTATAAATGGTTAAATATTTTAAAAATACAGAAAATGGTTCACATTTTACTGCAAAATTCTGTTGATTTTGTGTGTGCACAAGGGAGACGGTATTGTTATACTTTTATACTTGTATATGAAATTCACAATGAATGATTATTAATTATTACAATAATATAACACATTATATATATATATATATATATATATATATATATATATAACTTTTGTACATATTTACTAATGCTGCTTTTTACTACACAGGCTTTGTGGTGAGAACTAAACACACCAGCTACTATAGACAAAATAATTAATACTTTTTATTAATTGATTAAAGGAGTTTTCATCCACAGGATAAGTCATCAGTATATAATCTGTCTTGGTCCAAAACCCGGACTCCCCACAGAGCAGCTGTTGCAGCAGCCACTGGGTGTCAGAAGAAGCTAGTGGACATGGAGCATGTGCAGCACAGCTCCTATTCAAGTAATAGGAGCGGCATTGCAATTTCCCAGAAACACCACCATGCAGTGGATGGGCTACTGTGCCGCTCCTATTACTTGCTCAATGACCACTAGCAGCTTCTGGCACCCAAAGACTAGAAAAGCCTTTAAGTCTAAGGCCCCAAGTACGAGCCGCAGTCAAAAAGCACTGCAGAAACCTCTGCAGACTTTCTGTCCCCCAAACATTTCCTTAGGTATAATTGACATTCTGCGATTTACAAAAACACAACACTTTATGAAATCGCAGCATTTTCTCTGTGAATATTTTTCTGCAATGTGTGGATGGGATAAGCCAGAATTCCATCCACATTGTAGGTAATGTAAATCCCGGCGTTTTCGTAACTTGGATCTAACTATATATTATTATATTAATGATATAATTACTATATTATTCATTGATAATGTTCCTATATATTCTTATACACTATAATGCAATATAGTTTATATATGCATTTTTATATTTATTTTCATATATCATATACCATGTCTATTTTATCACTTTTGAGTAATGTAGTGAATAATGAAGATAACTATAATACAATTAGTAATTTAAGAAAAATAACTGTAAATGGAAGTGAGATTAAAATGAAGTAGTCAATTCCTTGCAATATTTAATGGCTACTAAAAACATGAATTGAGTCCTAGCGGACCAAACATGTTTAAAAGGTATAAATATAAAATGACAAGATTGACCTTTTAGATTTAATTGGTGATGTTGTAACTTTATGTTCAGATTCCAAATAGTAGAACCAAATTTAATGTTATTTTATTATCAAAATAGCTTTTGGATCATCTTTGTGTTTCTTACATATACAGTCATATGAAAAAGTTTGGGCACCCCTATTAATCTTAATCATTTTTAGTTCTAAATATTTGGGTATTTGCAACAGCCATTTCAATTTGATATATCTAATAACTGATGGACACAGTAATATTTCAGGTTGAAATGAGGTTTATTGTACTAACAGAAAATGTGCAATATGCATTAAACCAAAATTTGACCGGTGCAAAATTTGGGTACCCTTATCATTTTATTGATTTGAATACTCCTAACTACTTTTTACTGACTTACTGAAGCACAAAATTGGTTTTGTAACCTCACTGAGCTTTGAACTTCATAGCCAGGTGTATCCAATCATGAGAAAGGTATTTAGGTGGCCAATTGCAAGTTGTTCTCCTATTTGAATCTCCTCTGAAGAGTGGCATCAAAACAACTCTCAAATGATCTGAAAACAAAGATTGTTCAACATAGTTGTTCAGGGGAAGGATACAAAAAGTTGTCTCAGAGATTTAACCTGTCAGTTTCCACTGTGAGGAACATAGTAAGGAAATGGAAGACCACAGGGACAGTTCTTGTTAAGCCCAGAAGTGGCAGGCCAAGAAAAATATCAGAAAGGCAGAGAAGAAGAATGGTGAGAACAGTCAAGGACAATCCACAGACCACCTCCAAAGAGGTGCAGCATCATCTTGCTGCAGATGGTGTCACTGTGCATCGGTCAACAATACAGCACACTTTGCACAAGAAGAAGCTGTATGGGAGAGTGATGCGAAAGAAGCCGTTTCTGAAAGCACGCCACAAACAGAGTCGCCTGAGGTATGCAAAAGCACATTTGGACAAGCCAGCTTCATTTTGGAAGAGGTCCTGTGGACTGATGAAACAAAGATTGAGTTGTTTGGTCATACAAAAGGCGTTATGCATGGCATCAAAAAACACAGCATTCCAAGAAAAACACTTGCTACCCACTGTAAAATTTGGTGGAGGTTCCATCATGCTTTGGGGCTGTGTGGCCAATGCTGGCACCGGGAATCTTGTTAAAGTTGAGGGTCGCATGGATTCAACTCAGTATCAGCAGATTCTTGAGAATAATGTACAAGAATCAGTGGCGAATTTGAAGTTCGCCGGGGATGGATATTTCAGCAAGACAATGATCCAAAACACAGCTCCAAATCTACTCAGGCATTCATGCAGAGGAACAATTACAATGTTCTGGAATGGCCATCCCAGTCCCCAGACCTGAATATCATTGAACATCTGTGGGATAATTTGAAGCGGGCTGTCCATGC
This sequence comes from Leptodactylus fallax, assembly GCA_947044405.1. Taxonomy (NCBI): domain Eukaryota; kingdom Metazoa; phylum Chordata; class Amphibia; order Anura; family Leptodactylidae; genus Leptodactylus; species Leptodactylus fallax. Next base: position 3,999,487 of record CAMRHE010000077.1, on the reverse strand, counting down.
TCGGCGACCATCAAACTCAACTGAACTGGAATTGTTTTGTAAAGAGGAATGGTCAAAAATACCTTCATCCAGGATCCAGGAACTGATTAAAAGCTACAGGAAGCGACTAGGGCTGTTATTTTTGCAAAAGGAGGATCTACTAAATATTAATGTCACTTTTCTGTTGAGGTGCCCATACTTTTGCACCGGTCAAATTTTGGTTTAATGCATATTGCACATTTTCTGTTAGTACAATAAACCTCATTTCAATCCTGAAATATTACTGTGTCCATCAGTTATTAGATATATCAAATTGAAATGGCTGTTGCAAACACCCAAATATTTAGAACTAAAAATGATTAAGATTAATAGGGGTGCCCAAACTTTTTCATATGACTGTATATATATATATATACATATACAATAGGACTACACATAGGGTGCTTGAGGTCCCATAAAATAGGCTCTGTTGTGTGTGGCCAAGAGTCCAGGACAGACTGATTGGAAACCTGTAGACATCATACCGTCTAACTGAGAACAATATAGGTAATTGGTGAAATATGTATAGTTTAAGTAGCTTAAAGTGGTTAAATACACATAGGGGAGGATAGAAAATGGGCCCGTCTATGAGTCTATAAAGAATAACATGCAAATATCTAGTATGTATAAATTGGTCTTTATCTGTGGTGAAATGTCTGTGTTTCTAAGTGAATTCAGGATTGGCTCAGCCTTTTCTAAATAAAGTGGATCTGAATGCCTGCAGTGGAATATATGACATCTAACGACTACTCACTGTTTTAATAATCAGGTCTGCGTTACTTTAAATCTCTCCAACTAATGACATTACCAACAATTTCCATCACAACTGCATGATATTTACCAGCTGATGCAATTGTGATTTCACATATTTCCATTAGAAATGTACTGTATATCCTATGAGACCCTTCATATCATATTTGTGTTACACTTTGTAGTGTATATATATATATATATATATATATATGCTTCATAGAACATGGACGTCAGATGAGTAACAACATATTCATCAGTGCTCTGCTATTCAAAAACTGACAATTGTGAAATGTGAGAATAATGATCGGACTGTCATTAGATAATGCCATGTGGGTAGGTGGCGTCCACCAAACTTTAGGGAGGTGGCATCATAACAGCTCACTTAGAGAGAAATGTCAGGACTATGAGCCAAATACTTGTAGCTATTCATATGCCATATTATATTTGGATGTAGTTTGAATTATACACATGTGTCCTCCCTTACCTTAACTTGAGTTTGGCTTAGAACGCCAATGTCTTATGAAACAAATTCAATGCTGTATTACAACATTGCAGTACAACCCTTGACAGACTGCAAGTCACAAAACAACCATGTAGAGACATATAGGGTAGACATCTTGTAGCAGAGTATTGTGAAATTATGTTTTTTCAAAAAGCTGGTCATCTTATGCTATGCATCTTGGGATATGGAATTCTGAATACCATTTTGTTATATTTCTGAGCTCTCTTTTTTGTTACTGAACTCAAAATTTTCTGTATACCCATAGACTTAATTGGGATAATTCTGGATACCTCTAGGGTTATATATACATTTAATGAGCTTATTATTAACTCAATAATAAATGTGTTTACTGTAAGTATACTGTACAGTGCTGGCCAAAAGTATTGGCACCCTTGCAATTCTGTCAGATAATACTCAATTTCTTCCAGAAAATGATTGCAATCACAAATTCTTTGGTAATAATATCTTCATTTAAATTGTCTTCAATGGAAAACCACAAAAAGAATTGTCAAAAAGCCAAATTGGATATAATTCCACACCAAACATAAAAAGGGGGTGGACAAAAGTATTGGCACCCTTTAAAAAATCATGTGATGCTTCTCTAATTTGTGTAATTAACAGCACCTGTTACTTACCTGTGGTACTTAACAGGTGGTGGCAATAACTAAATCACACTTGCAGCCAGTTGAAATGGATTAAAGTTGACTCAACCTCTGTCCTGTGTCCTTGTGTGTACCACATTGAGCATGGAGAAAAGAAAGAAGACCAAAGAACTGTCTGAGGACTTGAGAAGCAAAATTGTGAGGAAGCATGAGCAATTTCAAGGCTACAAGTCCATCTCCAAAGAACTGAATGTTCCTGTGTCTACCGTGCGCAGTGTCATCAAGAAGTTTAAAGCCCATGGCACTGTGGCTAACCTCCCTAGATGTGGACGGAAAAGAAAAATTAACGAGAGATTTCAACGAAAGATTGTGCGGATGGTGGCTAAAGAACCTCGACTAACATCCAAACAAGTTCTAGCTGCCCTGCAGTCCGAGGGTACAACAGTGTCAACCCGTACTATCCGTTGGCGTCTGAATGAAAAGGGACTCTATGGTAGGATACCCAGGAAGACCCCACTTCTGACCCAGAGACATAAAAAAGCCAGGCTGGAGTTTGCCAAAACTTACCTGAGAAAGCCAAAAACTTTTTGGAAGAATGTTCTCTGGTCAGATGAGACAAAAGTAGAGCTTTTTGGGAAAAGGCATCAACATAGAGTTTACAGGAAAAAAAAAGAGGCCTTCAAAGAAAAGAACACGGTCCCTACAGTCAAACATGGCAGAGGTTCCCTGATGTTTTGGGGTTGCTTTGCTGCCTCTGGCACTGGACTGCTTGACCGTGTGCATGGCATTATGAAGTCTGAAGACTACCAACAAATTTTGCAGCATAATGTAGGGCCCAGTGTGAGAAAGCTGCGTCTCCCTCAGAGGTCATGGGTCTTCCAGCAGGACAATGACCCAAAACACACTTCAAAAAGCACTAGAAAATGGTTTGAGAGAAAGCACTGGAGACTTCTAAAGTGGCCAGCAATGAGTCCAGACCTGAATCCCATAGAACACCTGTGGAGAGATCTCAAAATGGCAGTTTGGAGAAGGCACCCTTCAAATCTCAGGGACCTGGAGAAATTTGCCAAAGAAGAATGGTCTAAAATTCCAGCAGAGCATTGTAAGAAACTCATTGATGGTTACCGGAAGCGGTTGTTCGCAGTTATTTTGTCTAAAGGTTGTGCTACCAAGTATTATGCTGAGGGTGCCAATACTTTTGTCCGGCCCATTTTTGGAGTTTTGTGTAAAATGATCAATGATTTGACTTTTTTTTTCATTCTCTTTTGTGTTTTTTCATTGCAAGCAAAATAAATGAAGATATTATTACCAAAGCATTTGTGATTGCAATCATTTTCTGGAAGAAATTGAGTATTATCTGACAGAATTGCAGGGGTGCCAATACTTTTGGCCAGCACTGTATATACTTACAAGCTCCTCCTACAAGCAGAAATAATGTTATTATTTAACTGGCAGTACTTGGAGCATTGTAGCAGATACAATGGGGAAGATTTAAGACCAGTTTTTAATTTATTTGTGCAGTGGCGCAATATAAGCCAGAATTATCAAGAGGATCTGGCCTCATAATTTTGGGGAGGTCCTGTCTATCATAAATTAAATATATGCCAGTGAGGGACTGGAGTAGATTTCTGGTGTAACTCACACCCATTTTCTAGTGTGAGGCATAGTAGATCTGACAGACTGAGGCATCCCCAGTCTGCCTTGATTCCCCATTGCTACCACTTTTTGAAAAGTGGTGGGCAGAGAAAATGCAGAGAAAGTTGCAATTTTTTGCAAACTTTTGTTCCCTTCTGTTCAAGCCACTCCTTTTTTTGGCTCAAATAAACACAGCAAAATCTGCAATGAAAAGAGTAGCGTTTCCGCAATGTGGAGCCTTAGCCCTAAGGTTTTTTTTTTTATTAATATAGACAGTGAAATGGAGAATTTTTTTCTAAAATTATCACAAATCCTGAAAAAAATGTTTAACATTAAAACTTGGTTTAAAAATAGTGACACATTCCCTTAAAGAAAGTTACAGCGTAATTTTTTTTAATGCTAAAAATTTGTTTTTTATATGTTATATAACAGAATTATTTAAGGTTAGAAAAAAAGAGTAGCGTTGTTTTAGAAACAGTTCTACTCTTACTGTGTGGATTGTGTATGTGTTATTGTAGCTTTTCCCATCAGCTCTAAAGCAGAGAGAAAAAGAGGGTAGATGTTTCTGAAAAAAATTAGTCCTTTGTTTTTAAATCTAGAGTATTTGCCAGTCATAATTTTAAAAATCTTTTCTAAACGTTGGTAGATTTTAAATAAAGAGTGGCTAAGGGATTGGAAACCTTCTTTCATCTTCATATTTTATGTTTTATATTTTACACGTCAAAATAGCCAGGATACCAATGATATAAACATTTTTATGGCATAATAACATATGCTGTGATATTATTCAGTATGATGAAGCAGTCACCACTCCTGATATGTCTAAAAGCTTGTTTTCCCCATGAAACAACAATTCTGAATCATCTTTTTTTTTTTTTTTAATAAATATTAGTTTACGAATAAATTAACAACTGGATATTACCATTCCCCTTGACAAAAGGGTTTGCCCATAAAGAGTTTGTCATTGCAAGTACTGATTAGATAGTGTCAGACAGTACGGGACTGTACCGCCAACTGGTACTACTAAGTTATCAATGTACAATCTAGTAGGAATAACAGAGGAACCATACACAATACAGTAATGGTAGTGGAGTAAAATATTTTTTGGGGAATTCAATTATTTTACATAACAGACATAGGTGCAGGTGCACCTCAATAAATTAGAATATCTTTGAAACGTTCATTCATGTCAGTAATTCAGTAATACAATTCATAATCAGCGTCTTCCATGATTGTGTGTCCTACTGAACCAGACTGAGGGACCATTTAAAGGCTTAGGAAACTTTGGCAGGTGACACACTGAATTTACAATACTGAACTTTTTTACAATATTCAAATTTTCTTAGATTTCAGTTTTCATTACCTGTAACCCATAATCAACATTTACAGAAATAAAACACTGGAAATAGAACACTCTGTGTGTAAAGAATCTAGAAAATATAGGAGGTCTATATTTTATATAGGATATAGGAGGTCTATTCTAATTTATTGAGATGCACCTGTAGATGCTCTTAAAGTTTTTCTATAACCTGCAACTACATCATCCATGAACAATCCCCAATAGGAGTTTTCTCAGTGATATCGAAGGCACATACACTTTAGATGGTAGACATCAAAAGTTCTTCTATTCCCTACTACTAGACTAGAAGTTGCATAGATAAGTTCTTTGTTCATATATGGTCAATGGATAAAAAAAAAAAATCTGAGAACATTTCTATACACATTTTTTGTAAAGTGCTGTGAAATATGTTGGCGCTACATACAGTACATAAAATGCATTATTATTATTAATTGTGTCAAAGGATAGATATATAAATATTAATCCCACTTTCCTTCGTAAAGGAACACAGGGCTATTAAATGAAAACATACAATACATCTTACAAGGTCTTGGTGGTTTCAATGTTTGATCATTTCTTAAAATACCAAAGAGTTAATCAAGACCCCTGCTAAGAGTGAAGGCTGTAGCCTATCCTAAGTACAAGCACCTGACAATCACTTTCAGCTATGGCATTGATGGAACAGCTTGGATATTTTCACATATACATTTACATCAACAATTTAGCTATGCGCTTGTCAGGGTCACAACTGGGTCAGGAATCAAAGGCAATGTAAGTTGTGAAAGGTGGTTACTGTGTCACTCTTAACTGCAGACGGCAATCAAGGTTTGGGTTCTATCTGACAGTACCACCCTTCAGAGCCAACCATAACAAAAGGTAATGTATGCCAAGGCTTGTCAAGCATAACACTCATTGTACAGCAATCCAAAGCGCTGGTTGATACAGTCGTTCAACTTTCTCAATGCAAGCAAGAGCATGTTTTTGCTCGCTAGGAAGTCAAATGATTAAAAAGATTTTATTTTATTAAGAAACACTCTGTAGCCTATAGATGATGACCACAATAGAGCCAAATAAGGGAATGTTGGATGGCATTTCTTCATAGTATATCAAATTGCCAAAATAATATTACTTCTAGGTTATGTGGACTTCACTAAAGAATTGTATTCCTTCTTACGAACTTCTGTCTGACATTTCAACTGAGATGCGTTTTATCATACGTGTGAATGAAACATTTTCAACAGCTAACATGCCACTTTAAATTTTAGGCTCTGTTCACACTGCCATTAATTAATTTGAGTTTTACAGAATTGGATATAATGCATTATTTGCCACTGCGTTTGCACAAATTAGGACTATTGATTGGAACACATACAGGGCAGGTAACTTGCATGACCTACAATTGTAGCCTGTGGGCTACTCTTGTATCCTTTACTTTTTCTTTAAATGGACTGAAAGTTGCTAAGAGACTACTAAGATGTTTAATACTTATTCTATGTACATATGTGTGTATATGCTAGATAACAGGCGGTGGCATCATCATTTGTGATATAGCAACAGCTCCAAGTAATGAGAGTCTTCTGGGTTACAGTGACAAAGGAGGCACAGAAGACTAGCTAGGTCCTGGAAGAGTCTCGTGCTAGGATGGAGGTGGAGCATGGTAATGCTGATGTGCTGTGCCACCGTACCCATCACAAGGGAATCATACCTATAAGAAGGAGGTTTGGCGTAATTTCAGAGAGTAGTTGAACCATGTGAGGTGTTAGAAGTAATTGCCTGAGGATTGTGCAAGAGTTAGGGCAGGACCTTGTCACCATTTTGTGCAGGCTTATCCCTCTAAAAAGATGGAGGAGACTGGAGACTGGGACCAAGATGGTGGTGAACTATTGGGGCAGTAGTCATAACAGTCATTACAGATATGAGCTCTGTCTTGCCATTAGTCTGGTTTGAACTGTGCAGAACAATGAAAAACATATAGGTCTAGGTATCATATGAAGCTCACAATGGATCATCTCCTGAAGAAGCCCCAACTCCTCTGGCCACATGACTGATCTGTACAAACTGAGACATGCATGACATTTCCTATATATATATATATATATATATTGGGACCCATTTGTCAATACTGTCAATCTTTGCACTTGTCTTAAATATGAATCCCTGTCATAGTTTTAGACATATTTATGAATCAGTTGTACGGATCTTCATAAATATGGAATGTTTTCAGATGAACCAAAATTCTGACTCAAATACCATCTGACTAAAAGTGTTGAGTTTCACCGTGAGACAGATATTTGGTGCAAAATATGCAGACAAAATACTTAACTTGCATGCTGTAAAGAACAATTATTTGTCCCACACATAAAAAACACTACAATTTTTGGCGCAAAATAAGCAGACACAAATCATCTCTCATTTATTGAGGAGACAAATATATGGTGAATGATGGGAATTTATGGCACACGGAGTAAATTGATGTAAATTCATACCTTTACACGATTTTAAACTTGATCTACTTTGCAAAATAAAATCTGTGCCATATTTGTTGTTTTCTGTTTTATAAATGTGTCATATATAGCTGAATAGTTGAACAGATTTGGATAAGCAAAATACCAAAATACTCAGGGTGACAATCAGATGGTGTATGTCATTCGGCTTTTCAGACCTAGTGATAGATCTCTCGTGTGTAAAAGTGGAAGTCACAATGTCAGTGTGAACATATTGCCATACTGTAGCAATCATCTGAAATAGCCGAAAGCAGTGTGTTATATATAACCACTTGTAGATTATTTTTCTCTTGTGTACAACAATCCATGTCCTCAACACACTCCATATTTAACTAGTAAAGAAAAAAATTATGTGAGTTGTCATTAGCATATATTTGTGTGTTTAGTGTCATTAGCATATATAACAGTACCTTTAAAAAAATTGGCAGGAAAAACATAACTGGTAACATATGTTATATATAATATCTGTCCTTAAAGAGGTTGTCCAGGGTAAAGAATATTTTCTAATTAGGCTGGTGGAGGTCCGGTTGGATGCCTTCTTGCTGATGAATTTCTCTACGGCTGTGACATCCCAGTTCCCTTCCGTGACTGCTGAGGCCAATCGGCTCCCTTCTTGAGGTCGCTGATTGACCTCAGCTGTCACATGCGGCAGGTACTTCTACCGAAAGACAATAACGGAGCTGCAGGACCGGACCGGGGACAGGTGAGTATGGACAACCCATTTAAGGCAGTGAAAACGCATTGTGTTTTTTCCTGCAGTGCTTTTCACAGAAAGTATGCAGAGATTTCCCCAGCGGCCTTTCTGCTTGTTTTACCTACAGGGAAACCATCAGGGTTTCCACAGGTATAACTGACATGCTGTGATTTCTAAAGCTGCGACGGTTTTGGAAATCACAGCATTTCTGCTGCGCATATTTTTCTGCAATGTGTGGATGGGATTCACTAGAATTCCATCCACTTTGCAGGGAATGTATAACGCCATGGTCAAACCGCTGTGTTTACGTCATGTGGGGCCCCGGCCTAATGGGGTTTTTAGGGGAATAACAAATACTTACCCACCTTTCACCAATCCCCTGCAGTTCCAGCTCCAATGCTGCCTCATTTAATACTGCTTTCCACTTCTCTTAGCACACAGGAAATGTCTGGAAGCCCACACTAAGCTAGTTACTGGGCACAGCTATTACACATCTCAGAGAGTGGTTGGGCATCTCAAGACATTTCCTGTGTGTGTCAGACACCAGGAGGTAAAGGCCAATGGGAACCAGAGAGGTGGGGTTGGGTCAGAGGTGAGCATCTTTTTTTATTTTAGTAACCGATATTTCAAGGGGTTATTCAGTTTCAGCAAATACATGCTATTGTTTGTTTAATATAAAAAAAATTACATAACAGTTATCTATATCTCTGCTTGCTATCATTCTTTTTTAACTTCCAGTGTGATGGACAGTCAGTGGCTGCATGTGCAAGTACAGTATATTGTAGTGTATTGTAAGTTATAGTGATCAGAGCTGTCTTTTAATAAGCTTTGCACCTGTTCGTCCATCACATGACCATAGACTGTCCATCACATGACTATGGACTTATTTTTATCCATTGGAAGTAAACAATGAATGACAGCGAGCAGAGATCTGGAAAACCAAGATGAATTGATACAGAACATATATAGGAAAATTATATAACTTTTCACTAAAAACAATAACATTTATTTGTTCAAACTGACAACCCCTTTCAGTATATTTTCATTTTCCTGGAACATACTGTACATATGATATCATAATATGGTAGTTGTAGATTTGTATTACATGTAGCTCAGCCACTTATTTTTTGTCTAACCTGCATAATTTAGATCTTTTTTTCAATTCCTTTTTTTAATTTCAATAATGTATTACTTTTCTGTTTTTATTATTTTTAGCAGGATCTTTTCCTATGAATATATTAAATTGACAAATAAGACACAGTGTGAAAGTAGCCATAAAGAATGGGAGCTCCCAACATTAGCCTATGTTTTTGTATTAGAGATTTTATCTACAGAAAGCTTGTAAATCATGGGGTAGCTCTTATGGAAATTGCAGTAAAGTGTAATGTAGTGATGTGAAATGTTGTTGACAATTCTGGACAATTATGTCATCAAAAGAAAATAGTGAAAGCAAAATCAACCAGGGCAGCATTGCTAATATGGAAGGGTGATGTATCAGTAGCAATATACCGTTATTTACTAACCTTCCAATGCTCTTGTGCCTAGACTTACAATTGTAGGCTGTAGTGCTATACATACAATTCCTCTAGGGAAGAGAAGCTTTCTATGGTACATACATACTTGCAGACTGTCACAAATTTGCCCCAAGCAAACTTCATCCGAAAAATTGTTAAAGTTTATCCAAACTATGGCGGGACCTGATACAAAAACTCTTCCTCCCTATGAAATTAAAGGTACACGATAAGTACTGTACAGATTTATGCACTTCTATGGGTATTGTATTATGGCTGAATACAAAATGGATCCAAATACTGTAAGGTCTAAGGTTAGTAGCCAACTAATATGCCATCCTCTGTATTAAATACACTGCACAATTTGCAGTATAACATAAATCAATTGAACAGTAGCATTTCTGATAACAGAGTGAAGACTGAGAAATCTAATGTCCATTGCCACCTGTTAAACACAGAAAAATATGTTGTACGTTAACTTAAATGAGTTTTTTTAAGTTATCTAAAAATAGGATTTTCCTTTACAGCCTATATGTTTTTGGAATGTGCATGCAAGACTCTGACCTTGTACTAAATATGTTAATCCAAGAGGAAAGGTAAGGAAGACAAATCTGTACATTACTTTGATACAATATACTTTAGAATGATCTTGTAAATATCCTCCAATGTTATTGAAATAAAGTGTTTCAGACATTTATGTTTATACCAGTTACAGCTCTCGTTCACCTTCCTTGGTCTTTGACACTGTTTGGCTAGTGGCAGGGTGTCTTAAGTTTTATTTGACTTCTTTGTATTGTTCAGTACTTTGCACAAATCCCTTTTCCAATTTGTCTGATGTCTGTGTTTTCTAAGGTCTCTGAATGTAGCAATTTAAGATTCTTGTCCCTAACCCACTCATTGCCTCCCACTAAGCCAGCCAATTCACTTTGCTCTGTACTGATGAAGGACAACAATCCGGAAACAGCGCTGTATGCAGATAAGTGAAATTGGCTTGGCTAAGATCCCTTTTGCTGTCTCAAGGCTCGGTGAGTCAAAAGCAAATTGAGGATCTGTTACATCCAATAGAGGGCGCATGAGCTCCCCAGCTCCTTTCCCATAATGCCTTGTGATATGTAGATGCTAAGTAGAGGGCAAAAGGCAATTAAAATCTCTACACACCTTCACTGGTGCTCTCCTCAATGTGAGAGATTCTTGTCCCTAACCCACTCATTGCCTCCCACTAAGCCAGCCAATTCACTTTGCTCTGTACTGATGAAGGACAACAATCCGGAAACAGCGCTGTATGCAGATAAGTGAAATTGGCTTGGCTAAGATCCCTTTTGCTGTCTCAAGGCTCGGTGAGTCAAAAGCAAATTGAGGATCTGTTACATCCAATAGAGGGCACATGAGCTCCCCAGCTCCTTTCCCATAATGCCTTGTGATATGTAGCAATTTAAGAAAGAGTAGACAAATTATCAATGACTTAACGGAGTCAACATCAGAAAAGAGGTGAATGAGACAAGGGCTTTACAATGTTTGAAATGGCTCCAATCCTCTTATTTGTAGAAAGAGTTGTTAAATAATGGCCATTATTAACCCTGCAAGACCTACTTTCTGATATTTATTTTAGAGAATAGTCACTTTTTACTTTGTGCTTTGGTCAAATGGAAACTGGAGTTTCTAACTGCAGCTATTCACGTCTTTCACATTCATGAACATTTTTATCCCTCATCACTTTTGCCTTAGAGATTAGGACTGTCCTCATTTCTCAGCAATGAATCATCTTCTGAGATATCTAAGGCCTCATACACACGACCGCAGTTTTTATCTGCAATTGTGGATAAAAGTAAAAAAGTAAAAGTACGGTCCCATGAATTTTTATGGCCGTCTGTCCCTGCTGTATTCAAGCGTGTCCTATTTTTGGTTGCATTTGCTGCACTGACCAGTGTAGAGAATCCTACAGGATCCGTGATTGCGGGTGACATACTGATGCAATGTGGACATTTTTTTTTTCAAATTCACTTTATTAATTTTCAACAATCAAAACGACCAAAAAAGGAAAGACGCAGCTTACGACATGAATACATTAAACAAGTCATTACAAAAGAAGGATGGGAAGGGAAAAGAGTGGATTATGGGGGGGAAGTGCAGAAAAAAAGGGTGGGAGGGGATAAGAACACAAGCAGCACCAGTTGATATTCTGAGGTAGAAAGTGCATATGTCCACAAGATGGCGACGACGCGGTGCAGACCAATATCCAGGACCCAATAGGGGAAGAGACCCAAACATTTAGGCAGTCCAATCAGCGTGGAAGTACTGGAAGGCAATCCAAGGCCTCCAGGTACAAGAGAAGCGTTCTAGTTGGGCTGGAGTATGAGCAATGAGGTCTTCCATTCAATAAAGACAACCTCTGCAAACCCCTCACCTATCGTCAGCCCTGATTAGCTCGTCCAAAGTTTTGGAAGTACATATTTTGCTGCCTGCAGGAGAGGGCTTGTAAGGGAGTACTTGTATTTGGAAAAACCTATGGGGAGCAGGGCTTCTGGGGTATTGGGGAACAGTGACCCCGCAATAGTGGACGTGTATTATACTACCTGGGACCAACAACCCAGTAAGAGTGGGCAGCCCTACCAAATATGAGACATTGTCCCCTCCTGACAACAATGCCAACAAGAGTCTGAACTCAATGGGTAGCATTTGTATATTGGACATGTTTTAGTGCGGATTGCGGATCGGTATTTGCGGTCCGTACATCCACTACAGTCATGTGCAAGAGACCTAAGGAGAACTAGCAAGAAATAATACCGCACATGTGAAAACATTCAGGTCTAAAAAAGTAACAAATATATATACAGTATATATATTTATGTGTGTGTTAAAAAAGTGCAGAGTGTGAAAAACAATCAGGTGAGGGGTTCAGGGATGGAAAAAGTGTTTTCAGTAGACTGCTTTAAGGTGAAAGATGAGCACCTATAAAATAATATATATATATATATATATATATATATATATATATATATATAACTGTATATATAAAACATTGTTTTTTTTAATTAACTAATATTAAATATTCATATAAATTAAAGTCACAGTATATGTACTTGTCCAACAAAATAAAATGTTTTAAACAACTAGCTATAAAGGGAAAGTGCCAGCAGGAAATGACCTATTGTTCAAATTACATTTTTATGTTAAACAATTTTTTAAAGAATTTTTGATGATTATGTTTTTAAATTCTCCATGTTATTGTCTATATTAAAACCTTGCAGTTCCAACTCTTGCCACTAAGCCTAAAATAGCTTGTGACTTCCTGTCTCCTGGAGATGAACCATGGGTTACTGACGCAATAGTCTGGAGCAGACTGTATTGACTTATATGGGAGAGTTTTCTAGGCTTGCTCTGTGACCTCTGTAGTGAAATCACCTATTGTCACTGGTGTATTCTGTGTCTTATCTATAAATACATGATAGCTGTGATCACCAGTGTGCTACAAAGAAATTTCCTACAGAGAGCAGGAAGTTTCAGATATTATTTGGTTTAGTGTCTAGAGATTTGAACTGCAGGATTTTTTGGATTTTTTGAATATAATAATATAGATAAAAACATATAAAACCCTACCCAAAATTATTTCAAAACATAAGATTAATATAAAACTTGTATTTAAAGTTTTGGACAGCCCTTTTAAGAAGATAAGACAGAAGCTTAATTTTTAGAAGCAAATGCACTTAAATGCACTAAAAAATGAGGTTAGGCTGAAATTATTACATGTAATTTAAGGGAATTGTTCTTATGATTAATATTAATAATTATTACTGTCATCATTTATTTAATTTGTTAATATCTATTATGTGTCTCATTGCTTTAAGGTTTGTGAATACATTCCCAGAAAGCCTTAGGTCATTGATTTAATCTAGTTCGGAGCATATGAAGTGATTTACGAATGCATGATTTATTTTATTTCCAAGTGTCTGTTTTCTAGCTACTATCTAGAAATCTCTATTAAATTTAGCTTTAAGATTTTATTTATTAGGCAAGTCTGCTATAATTTCTGTTTCTAAGGCAATTTTAAAATGATGACCTCATCGGATTTCATGAAGGACATTTTTTTCTGCTGAAATTTAGCTGAAAGATTTGGTAAATATTTTTATCGGTGATTGTTTCAAAGATATTCCATGAAATAAATTGTACCATAAATATAGTTTTCTATACAAAATATTCTATTTCATTAAAGAAAAATAGCTAACAAGAGAAAGAGAAGAGAGTGTACTTATGTAGGGGTGTATCCAAACATGGCATACTGTATATGTTGCAAAAAGTCCTTTGACTGTCCCATTCATCTGAATCTGGGTTTGCAAAATTCCATGCACATGTTTTTTATCACAGAAATTTATGCTATGTTTCTTCTGCCTGTGATTATACCCTAATACAGCATGTAACAAAGCAAGACAAGACTATATTTTGACAATGGTATGTCATAGAGAAGTGTCTGATTTTACTATGTGCCAAATTTAGTGCAGACTGGTCCAGTCATTCTGCCATGCATAAAGAACAGACATCAGAAATTCATTATTATAGATATATACAAAAAAGACTGGAGTGCCAGTTATCATCCTTTCTTTGCGACAGGATGGGGCTGAATTGTTGGATACATGCACCCACGAGATGAGCTGGCATTTGCTGCTACATATCTATATAGCTGTACTAGTGATGGCAGCCAAGTCAGCGATATTACTGATTCTTGATGACATCACCTGAACATCCCAATCACTGGCCAGTGAATTATACACAAATATATGATTGACTAGTCCCAGCAAGCATGGGGCACTTGTGCACAGGTCACTGCTAGGGTCAGGCCCTCTTTTTTTTAAACTAGACTACACACGTGGACAAAATTGTTGGTACCCCTCGCTTAATGAAAGAAAAACCCACAATGTAGTTTGGCAAATTCCAGTCTGGCTTTTTTATGATTTGTTGACAACTGCATGTTGACAAGCCACAAAGCTTCTGAGAGAATGTCCTATGGACAGATGAGACAAAAATCGAAATTTGTGGCAAGGCACATCAGCTCTATGTTCACAGATGGAAAAATGAAGCATATCTTGAAAAGAACACTGTCCCTACTGTGAAACATGGAGGAGGTGTAAGAGACAGCCAATGTTGTCCTAAGCTTTATTTGTCTGTATAAATTGTTAATGTTGAATGTATTTCTGTGATTCTGTTCCTTTAAGACAGCAGCCATTGTAATTGTGACATGATGCTGGAGTGAGACCCCCCCTTTTATGTCAGCCTGCCTGTTCTGAAGACAGAGTGTGAGCAGAGAAGCAGGAAGTGACGAGACAGAGAGCAGCAGCCATCTTGGCAAGAGAGAAGACAGGTGTCTGTGGTTGTATTGAACTGGTGTGGAGATTTTTCTGTACAGCTAAGCTGTATCTTGGTCCAGAGACAACCAGAGTGTAAAGAGACAACAGGACTAGTGAGTCCATGTGAAAGGAACTGTGCTCAGTGGCTGATCAGTGAGACTGACATTGTGACTGTGTATATGGACACCACAGATAGAGACTCGCAGTGCTGTTGACGTACTGGACAGTAACTGCTAAACCCCGGCTTACATCCTAGCTCAGTGTATGGATTCGGCAGGACTGTCAGTGTGCTGAGTGGAATCTGCTGTTGGATTACATTGCATTCATTTGCTTTCCCTGTCTGTTAAAGAGGACTTCATTTCTCCCAAGATCCTGATAACCGTGAGGGGAGGACGCTTCACTATAAAAGAAAGGACCGACTTTGGGCCCCACCGCGCGCTTCTACGGACTGTAAGCGGTCCACCTGGACCACTGGGGAAAAGGGGGTGCACCCAAATGTGAAGTCAGGGTCAGTTAGGGATAGTTTTGAGTATATTGTTCATTCAGTGTCCATACTGCAGAAGTGGACAGAGTAAAAGTAGAAACCATTGCAGAATTTGCCTTGAAATTGTTCATGCTATATTGTATATTTTGCTTGTCTTTATCCATGTCATTTTACCTTTAACTAGCCTTTATTAACTTATAGTAAATATACATTCTTTTCTTGAACTACCGCGTGTGCGTTCATTTCTGGTTGCGGAGTCCAAACCACCTGCCTTGCTCTCGGTTCACAGAGGCTCTGTTATGTTCTGAGACTGCTTTGCTGCATCTGGCAGAGGGTGTCTTGAATCTGTGCAGGGTACAATGAACTCTCCAGACTATCAAGGGATTCTAGAGAGAAATGTGCTGCCCAGTGTCAGAAAGCTTGGTCTCAGTCGCAGGTCACGGGTCTTACAACAGGATAATGACCCAAAACACACAGCTAAAACATCCAAGAATGGCTAAAAGGAAAACATTGGACTATTCTGAAGTGGCCTTCTATGAGCCCTGACCTAAATCCTATTGAGCATCTTTGGAAGGAGCTGAAACATGGCGTCTGGAAAAGGCATCCTTCAAACCCGAGACAACTGGAGCAGTTTGCTCATGAGGAGTGGCCAAAATACCTGTTGAAAGGTGCAGAAGTCTCATTGACAGTTACAGGAATTGTTTGATTGCAGTGATTGCCTCAAAAGGTTGTCCAGGCCTGTTTCATGGGTATTCTTTTTAAAAAAAATTCTGTTGAAGCATGGTTGAAAAGCAATGTCTGACTTTCATTTGTTCATTTTCATAGAATTTTTATATATTATCACTTATGTCAGATTCAAGTTATTTCTGTGACCATTGTGGGGTTTTCTTTCATTAAACGAGGGGTACCAACAATTTTGTCCACGTGTGTATATACAGTAGGCAGAGATCGAAGCAGGACACTGAAAAAATAAGCTTCCTACTTGATTTTACTGTGGATTCCGTAATCGATTCAGCCGCAGATTTCCGGCTCCCCATGATTCAATGCTGATAATTCATCTGAGTTCAATCAGAGAGAGAAAGACAGACGGCCGGGAAAATGAAATAGAATCTGAGGCATATGTCTACCTCAACTTTATCTTTATTTTCTAGCATATGAACCCAGCCTGAAGAGGTTATCCACTGTTCTAATATTGTTGGCCTATCCTTAGGATAGGCCATCAATATTACATCTGTGGGGGTCCAACAACCAGGACTTTTGCAGATCAGCTGTTCAATATTAATGGCATATCCTAAGGAAAAGCTTCAATATTAGAAAAGGCGAATGGCTTTTTGCCAAAGGGATGTGACCAAAAGGATTTGTACAGAAGGCTTCATGCACCATCTTCACCCCTCCCTATCCCTCCTACAGAAACTGTTGTTAAAAATTTGAATCCCATCCCTGCTGTAATGTGCTCAGTAGCATGGTGGTAACAGTTGTGATATGCTTGGGGGAGGTGGTAGACTCCCTTTAAGACAAGGCTATATACATTTTTTAAAGGGGTTATTCCATTTTAAAGTGGTATACCCATTTCTGTGCACATGGCTGTTTTTGTAACTCCTAAAGAAATGAACGGTGAGAAACGCATATATACCATAAATGCATAAGATCATAGAATCCCTTAAAGGCTAAGGCCCCACGCAGCGAATCGCTGCAAAAAAAAAAAAACTACGGAAAAGCGTGGAGGAAACACATTGCATTTTTTTTTCCGCAACGTTTTTCTCAGAAAGTCTGCAGAGCTTTCCTCTGGGGACTTTCTTCCTCTAGTATACCTATATGGAAAATGCCAGCGTTTCCATAGGTATTATTGGAATTCACCATTCCCAATGCATTTTTTACACTGCGTTTCTGCCAAGGCCATAACGCTGCGTTTTCACAATGTGGGGCCCCGGCCTTAGTAACAGAAAATACATAAATAAATACATATACTTTATATAGTTCAGGGGCAGGTACAGTGGGTACGGAAAGTATTCAGACCCCTTTACATTTTTCACTCTTTGTTTCATTGCAGCCATTTGCTAAAAGCAAAAAAGTTCATTTTATTTCTCATTAATGTACACTCAGCACCCCATCTTGACAGAAAAAAAACAAATGTACAGTAGATATTTTTGCAAATTTATTAAAAAAGAAAAACTGAAATATCACATAGTCATAAGTATTCAGACCCTTTGCTGTGACACTCATATTTAACTCACAAGCTGTCCATTTCCTTCTGATCCTCCTTGAGATGGTTCTACTCTTTCATTGGAGTCCAGCTGTTTAATTAAACTGATAGGACTTGATTAGGAAAGGAACACACCTGTCTATATAAGACCTCACAGCTCACAGTGCATGTCAGAGCAAATGAGAATCATGAGGTCAAAGGAACTGCCCAAGGAGCTCAGAGACAGAATTGTGGCAAGGCACAGATCTGGCCAAGGTTACAAAAGAATTTCTGCAGCACTCAAGGTTCCTAAGAGCACAGTGGCCTCCATAATCCTTAAGTGGAAGAAGTTTGGGACGACCAGAACTCTTCCTAGACCTGGCCGTCCAGCCAAACTGAGCAATTGTGGGAGAGAGAGCCTTGGTGAGAGAGGTAAAGAAGAACACAAAGATCACTGTGGCTGAGCTCCAGAGATGCAGTAGGGAGATGGGAGAAAATTCCACAAAGTCAACTATCACTGCAGCCCTCCACAAGTCGGGGTTTTATGGCAGAGTGACCTGAAGGAAGACTCTCCTCAGTGCAAGACATATGAAAGCCCACATAGAGTTTGCCAAAAAACACACGAAGGACTCCCAGACTATGAGAAATAAGATTCTCTGGTCTGATGAGACAAAGATTGAACTTTTTGGTGTTAATTCTAAGCGGTATGTGTGGAGAAAACCAGGCACTGCTCATCACCTGCCCAATACAGTCCCAACAGTGAAACATGGTGGTGGCAGCATCATGCTATGGGTGTGTTTTTCAGCTGCAGAGACAGGACGACTGGTTGCAATTGAAGGAAAGATGAATGCGGACAAGTACAGAGATATCCTGGAAGAAAACCTCTTCCAGAGTGCTCTGGACCTCAGACTGGGCCGAAGGTTCACCTTCCAACAAGACAATGACCCTAAGCACACAGCTAAAATAACAAAGGAGTGGCTTCGGAACAACTCTGTGACCATTCTTGACTGGCCCAGCCAGAGCCCTGACCTCAACCCAATTGAGCATCTCTGGAGAGACCTGAAAATGGCTGTCCACCAACGTTCACCATCCAACCTGACGGAACTGGAGAGAATCTGCAAGGAAGAATGGCAGAGGCTCCCCAAATCCAGATGTGAAAAACTTGTATCAATCCCAAGAAGACTCATGGCTGTACTAGCTCAAAAGGGGCTTCTACTCAATACTGAGCAAAGGGTCTGAATACTTATGGCCATGTGATATTTCAGTTTTTCTTTTTTAATAAATTTTCAAAAATATCTACACTTCTGTTTTCTCCTGTCAAGATGGGGTGCTGAGTGTACATAAATGAGAAATAAAATGAACTTTTTTGCTTTTAGCAAATGGCTGCAATGAAACAAAGAGTGAAAAATGTAAAGGGGTCTGAATACTTTCCGTACCCACTGTATAGTCTAAGGTGTTTGCAGCCCGGATATAATACTTTTTATCGATGTTCTTTGCTCACAGATTGTCTTTAATTTTCAGAATTTTCATTTAACCCTCAGAAAACCATGATGATCCTCTGATGATGTTGCCTAAAGTGCTCAAACCACACGGATTGCAAATATTCTCTGTCATTCCTTATCTTCACTAATCAACTTAGCCATTAACAAACAGCTGTTTACAATTGTCCAATATTATATTTATCTTCATTACTTTTTTCAAGAGAAAACTTCCCATTCTGAGATAAGTATCAGGAGTAATGCTACTATCATGTTACATTAAGCCTCTGTAGTGAGGCTAGTTCAGAGTTATGTTTAGATCTTAATAAATGGCATTTTCCAATCTGTATATCTTGGGTATGTCTTAGTATACAGTATCTGAAGATTCATTTTAAAGGAAAGCTTCTCCTTAAACTTGCCAGTTTATACATTATATTATTTATTATGCTTACTTGTATAGTGCCATCATACTGTATTCCGCAGCGCTTTACAGGTATAGACAGTAACTGTCCCATATAGGGTTCACAATCTACATTATATTAGTGAGTTACATAAATTGACCCTTTCATATAGTAATTCTCTTTGAGCTGACAACCAAATTTGCACAAAAAATGTCCTTTTATAGGAGTGGTCCTCTCAAAGAAAGAAGTATACTGAATGCAGGTTAAAGTGTCTAATGGAGACAGAAAGTATGTGCAGCTTCCCCTCTAAGCCCCCAAATAATGGTGAAAGAGGCAGAAATCATGTACTTTATGCTTTATCATATTATACAGAATCAGTTATCACATCAACATATCACACAAAACCAGGCTTAGATTGGGACTAATAAAATAGCCCTGGTAGTGTACACAAGTCACTACATATATAACCTTTCTTACTCTCCTGGTGAAGTGCACATTTTCTATTTCAAGATAAGCCCTATCATTCTTGATCCCCAGCATGGCTTTCCTCTTGTTCCTAGCTGCCAGCATAGCTTCCTCTCTCATTCCTGGTCCCCAGCATGGTATCTCTTTAAATAGTGGTCATCAGCATAGTTCCCCTCTCATTTATAGTCCCCAGCATGATATCCCTTTAAAAATTGGTCCTCAGCATGGTCCCCTCCTCATTCCTAGTCCCTGGTATGATATCCCTTTAAATATTGGTGCTCAGCATGGTTCCCCTTCTGATCTCCAGAATGGCTACCCCTCTTATTCCTGGTTCCTAGCATGACTCTTCTCTCATTCCTAGACCCTGACATGGCTCCCCTTTCCATTTCCCCCCACACTTTGACCATACTTGCTCATTTGACTTGCTAAGCTTGACCATACTTGCTGACATTTCATAGGTCAAAATCTAAACGTTAAAGCCCATCTGGATGCCCATTTTGGTGCGGGTATTGTTCTAACATTGTATGTAAGTCCAATGTCTTGTCTTTTCAAAGGGGTTCCTACTGAAAAATTTGCTCAGAAAAGTGGTTGAATAAAGGGGTGGAGTGGTCTGCTGAGGAGGTATCACTGTATGATGTTTGCAGTAGGGGCTGTTGAAGACTTGTCTTTTTATCCTTTATATCACAAAACCTTTGCAAAAGACCCCCTGGATGGTAAGTGGAGAATATATATATATATATATATATATATATATATATATATACAGTACAGACCAAAAGTTTGGACACACCTTCTCATTCCAAGAGTTTTCTGTATTTTCATGACTATAAAAATTGTAGATTCACACTGAAGGCATCAAAACTATGAATTAACACATGTGGAATTATATACTTAATAAAAAAGTGTGAAACAGCTGAAAATATGTCTTATATTCTAGGTTCTTCCGAGTAGCCACCTTTTGCTTTGATTACTGCTTTGCACACTCTTGGCATTCTCTTAATGAGCTTCAAGAGGTAGTCACCTGAAATGGTCTTCCAACAGTCTTGAAGGAGTTCCCAGAGATGCTTAGCACTTATTGGCCCTTTTGCCTTCACTCTGCGGTCCAGCTCACCCCAAACCATCTCGATTGGGTTCAGGTCTGGTGACTATGGAGGCCAAGTCATCTGGCGTAGCACCCCATCACTCTCCTTCTTGGTCAAATAGCCCTTACACAGTCTGGAGGTGTGTTTGGGGTCATTGTCCTGTTGAAAAATAAATGATGGTCCAACTAAACGCAAACCAGATGGAATAGCATGCCGCTGCAAGATGCTGTGGTAACCATGCTGGTTCAGTATTCCTTCAATTTTGAATAAATCCCCAACAGTGTCACCAGCAAAGCACCCCCACACCATCACACCTCCTCCTCCATGCTTCATGGTGGGAACCAGGCATGTAGAGTCCATTCGTTCACCTTTTCTGCGTCGCACAAAGACACGGTGGTTGGAACCAAAGATCTCAAATTTGGACTCATCAGACCAAAGCACAGATTTCCACAGGTCTAATGTCCATTCCTTGTGTTCTTTAGCCCAAACAAGTCTCTTCTGCTTGTTGCCTGTCCTTAGCAGTGGTTTCCTAGCAGCTATATTACCATGAAGGCCTGCTGCACACAGTCTCCTCTTAACAGTTGTTGTAGAGATGTGTCTGCTGCTAGAACTCTGTGTGGCATTGACCTGGTGTCTAATCTGAGCTGCTGTTAACCTGCGATTTCTGAGGCTGGTGACTCGGATGAATTTATCCTCCGCAGCAGAGGTGACTCTTGGTCTTCCTTTCCTGGGGCAGTCCTCATGTGAGCCAGTTTCTTTGTAGTGCTTGATGGTTTTGGCCACTGCATTTGGGGACACTTTCAAAGCTTTCCTAATTTTTCGGACTGACTGACCTTCATTTCTTAAAGTAATGATGGCCACTCGTTTTTCTTTACTTAGGTGCTTTTCTCTTGCCATAATACAAATTCTAACACTCCATTCAGTAGGACTATCAGCTGTGTATCCACCTGACCTCCCCCCCCCCATTTATAAGGCAAGAAATCCCACTTATTAAACCTGACAGGTCACACCTGTGAAGTGAAAACCATTTCAGGTGACTACCTCTTGAAGCTCATCAAGAGAATGCAAAGAATGTGCAAAGCAGTAATCAAAGCAAAAGGTGGCTACTTTGAAGAACCTAGAATATAAGACATATTTTCAGTTGTTCCACACTTTTTTGTTAAGTATATAATTCCACATGTGTTAATTCATAGTTTTGATGCCTTCAGTGTAAATCTACAATTTTTATAGTCATGAAAATACAGAAAACTCTTGGAATGAGAAGGTGTGTCCAAACTTTTGGTCTGTACTGTATATATATATTTTTTTTTTTTTAAACAGTACAATATAATGAATAAGTAAAAATCAGGACAGAGTAAATGCAATGCTTGTGTCAGCTGGGGAGAAACCACAAAACACCTGCAATATCACTGCTTTAGCAATTGTTTATGGTTATAGAAATAGGGAGTACAGAGCTTGTAATCCCACCTGGAAATTACACATGGTAGGTAAGGGCTTCTGTTACAGATTTTGTGGTGGGGCCTACAAGATGTAAGCAATACCTCTAAAACACTGCTTTGCAAACTGTGAGACCTCATTGAGACGCTATTCACTGAATAGTAAGGCGCAGGACTTCAAAGCAGAAACTGCACTGAATATCAGCCTTGCATTATCAGAGCAGTCTCTGTGGCTAGAAAAGAGGAATGAGCTTTGATGATATATTCATCAAGAGTCCTTCTCTATAGGTCCTTCACCCAGAAACAGTTTGTGGAGGTATTCTGTCCTTAGCAGTGGTATTTTTTGGCACTGCAAGGGTGAGATTTTATGCTTCACTGTGTTTCTTGGCATGTTCAGAGAAGTAATATGTGCTACATTGTTATGTTTAGCTCTTCTGGGAGGTATTTCCTGCTGTACAGTGATATTTGGCACTGCTGAGGACGCTGGGGGTATTATATGTGCAGTACTGTGGTATTTGGTTGCCACCGGTGAGGGTATTATGTGTACAGCATAGTGGTATATGTTTGCCACTCTGTAGTAGTATCTCTTTGCTGGTGAAATCAGATTGACTGGATTCCTGAGTCAAAAAGGTTTGAGATGCCCTGCTGTAAAGTCATTGTATAGTGCTGGAAATATAATACAGCATATAGAGCTGTAAAGCTGGAGATTGGCGTTACTTAAATGGGTTGTGCCATAAATGACACTTACTCTCTATACACAGGATGGGGGATACATTTCAGATTGTTGGGGACCAGGAAAACTGCGATCAGAACAGAGACCTGAAAGTTCCCGGCAGCCCCATAGTAGTGTATGGAGTGATTACTGAGCTTGTATATCAGTGCTCCATTCTGGCCTCGTTCTCCTGATCACTGGGGGTCCTTGTGACTAGGGTATAAGTGTCATTAGAGACACAATCCCTTTAAGTTGCAAAACCTTTATTGTCAGAGCTGAAAGGATACTGTAAGTTTTCCTTGGAGATGGTGTTAAAAGGGTTGTGCAGTTATGGACACTTATTCCTTATCCACAGGACAGGGGATAAGTGTCCGATTGCCTGGAGCCCGAATGCCTCCTCCTAATGCCTCCATGTGGGCTGTAATCTCTGGCTGTGTCTGCAACCCCATACAAGTGAATACAGCACCAGTCGTGCAAGCGCATGTACTCTCCATTCACATGGAGGCTTTAGGGGGACTTTTGGTCCCCTGTCCTCTTGGGTCCCCCAGTGATTGGACACTTACCCCCTGTCCTGTGGATAGGGGATAAAAGGGGATAAGTGTCCATAATGGCACTATCCCTTTAAGACTCCACATCAGTCAGTGACCAGCCTCATAAAGAAGCATTGAACACAAAATATTGCCTTGAGGCTGCCCCTAAGAACCTGACACTTAGGGTACCCTTTGGTGTGTGACACCAGTGCAGTCCCAATGGTGCACCTTCCCAGCAGGAAGGGGGCTGCCACTTGGCTGACTTCAGTTTTTTATATCAGATAACCAGGTCCTCAGTTACTTTTCTCCAAGGCATGAAGGGACTTCTATAAAGGTTTGAGTGGATTTCTCTTCTCCTGTCCACACATGGAAGCAGCAGAAGCAGTTGAAGCAGAAGTAAGGAGAAAGATGGAAGCTCCGCCCACTGCCTGCCCTGCAAGCTACATCAGCTTCTGTGGTAAAGGAGGTAAGTGCTTACTGTGCACGTGTGCATCTATGTATGTGTATATATGTGCCTGTGTGTATACAGAATGAGACTGTATGTACTTGTGTGTAGGTATGTGCCACTAGCCATTTTTACCTTGAATCTGATAACACACGCAGTCTGATAACTTACCACAAAAGCTTCCAAAAGCAATTTTAAAAAGTCAAGTTAAAGAGGGCTGCAACTGTATTGCCTGTTTCTATATGTACCTGTGTGCATATATATGCTTGTACTGTATGTATGTGTGTATTTGAACCTGCCTGTGTGAATAGATTCCATATGTCTGTATATATGTGCCTGTGTGTTCACTGTATATGTATATATATAGTATGCAGTATGTTGTTGTTCCTGTATAGGTAGATATGTGTCTGTGTATGTATATACTTGTAAATATGTGTGCCTGTAAGTGTGTGTACTG
The DNA here is from genome assembly GCA_947044405.1 of Leptodactylus fallax. Classification (NCBI taxonomy): domain Eukaryota; kingdom Metazoa; phylum Chordata; class Amphibia; order Anura; family Leptodactylidae; genus Leptodactylus; species Leptodactylus fallax. The sequence goes on along the minus strand of CAMRHE010000077.1, from coordinate 3,974,918 downwards.
TATATATATATATATATATATATATATATATATGCATGTATCCATAAACTGGTTGATATTTTGAATACACAAAAACACACAATTCTTAAATTTCTAAATTATTTAGCTGTAAAACTTATTTTACTATTTACTGTAAAATATACACAACACCAGCTTGTTATATGGTACATTTTGTTGTCTATCTGCTGGGAGGTAAAAGAAAAAACCTGCAAACAAAATGTATTATTTATTTTTAGGAAAATGTCCTCGTTTTTCGATACTGTTAACACATGGTGTTTTCATGCCAATTTTCCGAAGAGGTGCATGCAGTGCTGGAGTGTGGTTTTTTGCTTATGTGACACATTGGCACAGTAAAACACACTGGGGTAGACTAACTAAGGCTACATTCACACTACCGAGTTGCAAGGGGGGAGGCCATATTCACAGATCCTCCATACATTTTAGCTTATGGAGGCGTCCATGAAAACAGACAAAAAGAGGACATGGCCTATATTTTGATGGTCTGTTACAACAGACCGCCAAAATAACAGTCATGTGAATAGCCCTGCAGTTGTGGTGGGTGCAGGCAGATTTTGCAGTTTTGCATTAGAATACTTATACAGTTTGCAGCATCCCAGGGGACACTCCTCCAAGGAGATGCTGCACATCTAAGAAGGTTGCACATTCTTCAGGGAACACACTCTCTTAACCTGTCAGCAGCAGTCTTTCTACCTTCAGGCGATCATTCTTCGTGTGTTTCTCCTCCGCCTATCAGAAATAGTTGCAAATTAAACATATAACATGCAACTTTTTGGTTAGGTTAGATAAAGACTTCATTGTCTGAAAATGCATGTACCAAAAGTTGATCATTGCATGTTAATTTTGGCACAGTTTCAGAAATTCAGGGGTTCAGAAGCCAGGGTGCATATTCATCGGAAGAAGCAAGATATCTTTAGTTGCTATGGGACCTGTGATGGGCTGTTAACTACTGGTTTACTCCAGGAGGTAAGGGCTGATTTTCACTTACCTATCCCCACTTCTATCTATGGCAGCCTCTGCTTAGGCCTCCAGAGGGCGCTGCATATTACAGTATCCTCTGCAGGCCTAAGTGAATGTGGCTGTGGACAGGAGTAGGGATGGGTAAGTAAAAATTGTCCATTACCTGCTGGAGTAATCCAGTTTGTGGCGGACTACCTCTGTAGGACCTGTATGGTGGGGAACTATATTGTTTGGGGGGCTGTAATGGGGGTACACTCTTACTGCATGGGGGCTGGTACTGTCATGTGAATATGCCCTTATTTGCACTTTTATCCCTTATTAACTGGAACAGTTTACTAAACTTGTAAGAGTTCTCTATTGCTCCGCATAACTTCACCTGAGCCTGGTTTTGTCATATTTATAGGTTTTGCTAAAATGGATAAACCTCAAATTCACACTTTAAGGAGTAAAGTGGTATCTTCATCATTTACCATTTATATAATTATGTTTTAGTAGTGAATTAACATAGCAAAATACAGGACTCAACCAAGTACTTAACGTAAGTATAACCAAAAGTGTATGCAGGGAGTAGAAAAATAATTTCTTTATGGCCATGGTCTCTCAGAGCTTTCCATTCTATTATCCTCTGCATCTTATTTCCTGTTCCTCCTACATCATCCAGATTTCTCTTCCATAGAGAATAACACAGTGTTTACTAACCGTTCCTTCCCTCTGATGCTTAAAAGGACCTGTCAGTGTGTTCTCATTGCCTTCACGGCAGGCAGCGAGATTTACTGAGAGATGTCTGATTTCATTTATCCATGCTACACTATACTCATTTTAGTGAAATTGTAGTGTGAACACTGGCTTGGACTAGGTGGCTATTCTTTGGTTTCGCTCTACCCAGCTCATTTTGGTTAACAGGTGTCTTCCTATTTGTTTTATCCAGGGGAAGTAAGAATGGACTATATTGTCAGCTGCCAGAGGGGGAAGGAGACTGATTCCTTTCATCAAAGATTAGCAGCAGCACTAAAGAGGTATAGTGGAGACAAATGAGAAAAATGGGTATTTTGTATGCTAGAAAAACAGTATATTACTGTAAAACAGTTAAATAACAGCCTTTAAGGAAATTTGGTATGAAAATAATCTATGAAATAACTTAATCCATTCCTAAAGAGTATGTTTCATCCTGACATGGGTGTTAAAGAAGTTTTTCAGGACTTATACATTGATGAACTGTCCTTAGAATAGGTAATTAATATGTGATAGGCAGAGGCATAGCTGGGGGGGGGGGGGCAGAGGGGGGCAGCTGCCACGGGCCCACTGACTTTTTGGGGCCCATCCCGGAGCCGCCATTAATACATCCTTTATTTCTAACTAGATCAGTGTCTGCAGACACCAATCTAGTTAAAACATATCCTGCAACTTAACAGTATTGTAAACCGCAAGCTACATGAGGCTTGCGGTTTACAAGACCCCGAGAGTACAGACCGATGTGCGGATTTTCCCGCAGCTGTTTTTTACTGCGGGACGCCACATGGGGCGTTTTCCAACTCATTTTTATTGCTGATCTATCCTCAGAATAAAACATCAATAAGAGATAAGTGAATCCCCACTGATCAGCTCTATGAGGGGGCTATGGTGCCTGTTTATATCACACGCTGTCTGTTTATAGTGTCCGTGTGATGTAATTCCAGCCTTGTCACATAGACGTGTATAGGACGAGGCTGTAGTTACATTACATGGCCGCTATGAAAATAATTACACTGTGTAAACAGAGAAGGGGTCACGGCACTTTCACAGGTACCACGGTTCATTCAAACAGCTGATCCTCGGGGTCCCAGTTATTGGAACCCCAATAATTTTTTTCCCTTGTTTTTTTTTTTTTTCTTTTTAATTAGGAAACACCTGGGGCATTATTAATAAGGAGAACTATTTAAAGGGGTGCACAGGGAAGTTATTAAAGATACACTTGGGGGTATTATTCATTATGGGGGGTTATATTATATATTTTATAATTGGGGGTAGCAGCAGGATGGGGGATTTGTGTAGGTGAGGACAATGTGGGTCAGGTGCCTGGAAAAGTAAGGAGCCAAAGATGTCTGTGTTGCAAACTTTACAGAGACTGGAAGAAGTGGTCATGGCCGTCCAGATGAAAGAGATGGGGAATGTGAACGATTGGTCAGAGACGTCACCGGTAAGTCACTAAATGCTACTGCCCTGTATTCACCTAAATCGTCTGCAGAGCCCTGTGTAGAGCTGCTATATACCTCCATACACTCACCATATACTGATAGTATCGGTATACGAACATGTCCAAGTTGGGGGCCGACTTGGACATGTTGGCACCCCGCCCCCCCCCCCCGTGCTGAACCCCTAGCTACGCCTCTGGTGATAGGTATGTAGGTATCTTATACCCGGAACCCCCCACAGATCATCTGGTTGAAGAGGCTAAATGCTGCACCCTTTTCACAGAATACCAAGCATAGCACTGTACTGTACATAACGTAGGGGCTATTTTTGGTATTGCAGGTCAGCCCCATTCACTTGAAAGGGACTGAGCTGCAGCTGTATCATGTTACCAATGAACGTGACATCTTCAGAACAGGGAACAGCCGATTGGTGTGCACGGGTACTGGGTGTTGGACACCTACCGATCGGATATTGATGACGTACTATACTTATCCTGTTATTACTGAAAACCCTCTGAGGCCCCACATTGCAGAAACGCAGCTTTTTTTGTTGCAGATTTTGCTGCGGTTTTTTGAGCCAAAGCCAAGAATGGCTACAAAGGGAATGGGAAATATATAGGAAGATCTTATACTTCTACCTTCTGCTCGATCCACTCCTGGCTTTGGCTCAAAAAACCGCAACAAAAAAAAATGGGTTTCCGCAATGTGGGGCCTCAGCCTTAGAAATAGTTTTCAAACAATGAGTATTGTATTAAAACTTTGGCTGGGTAGACTAACAATCTAATATTCTTAGGGGACGTGCACACAGAGTTTCCTTTTTGGTTGGTTTTGGTATACTTTACAGATTTTCTGTCTTTGCTTTATTTTTAAATTATAATCTTATTAATGCCTACTCATATAGAACCATATGACGATTAAGGGTTAATGTTTCATGAACGTACATAATATATATATTCTGTATGATAGACATATGAATATTAAGGGTTAGTAATCAGGCACATTGAAAACTTCAACATCAGAGGCCACCAATGTTAGTACAAAGGCTTCATGTAATGCATAGCAGTCGTGTGCACACCTCCACTGTAGAGTACTTGGAGGGTGACGCTTGACTTCCTTCCCTACCATGAAATCTAATCAAACCCACATCCTACTTACCTCCCATGTAACTTCTAAACATGTCATTTCTGTTTCACATTGGTTCAGCTTATTGGCTTTGCAGCAGGGCTATATCAATATATGCACTCAAAGGAAAATGCCATATCTTTTTATTTTTGCATACAAGAAACAGAGATTGCTATACTTACATTATTACATTTTCAATGTATAAACAATCACTTTGCTATTACATCACCACGAACATATGTATACATCAGAAAAAGCCATTTAATGTCTATATTGAGGTAAATTGTAATATCTTAGATAGGCTGAAGAAAATACTAGGATCAAACAATGTTTGTAATTTGCCTAACTTGCTTAAGGCTGAACCAACCGCATACCAACAAATCACTCATTCGCATTTATTAAAGGTCTTCTACTAACCACCAAAAAGCTAAGAGTGTAACAACTTGTTATAGAAATATATCAAGGTGTCTGTCTGACGTAAAATAAAGATAAAATCAGGTACATCTAAGCAGTTAGTTTAGGATGGATGCGACCAAGACACACTGAGGAAGATAAAGTAATAAAAATGCACCAGAATTCTGGCATAATGTGCACCAAAATACTGTCGTACATGCTTTATACTTCATTTTTTTTAGACACTTTTTCTAACAGTTTCATGTGTGCCAAAATTCTGGCCAGTGTGCCAAAATTTTGCACCAACATTTTATCCTAAACTAAGCCAACTAATAAGTGGTGTAAAGTTAGACTTGACAGTGTAAAAGTGCACCAGATTTACAAACTGCATTAGACACTTTACACTAGGTTCACACTTGCGTCTGGTATCCGTCCGCTTGCAAACCGTTTAAAAAAAAAAAAAAATGGTTTGGTACAAAAAGGATTTCAAACGGTTACACAGAAGATACCCGAATGTGTCTTTTTAGACGGATAGTCAATGGGTGTCCATCAAAAACACGGACCGTTTGTGTCAGTTTACTGTCAGTTTTTTTCAGCTTGTGTCTGTTTTTGGCCAATCCGTTTTTTTTTTTCCTTCTTCCTTCTTGCAAAATGGACACAAACAGATGACTATCCGTTGTAATCCATTTGTAATCCGCCTTCCATAGACCTCTATGTTAAAAAAACAGTTTTGAGGAGGTCCGTCATGTATCCTTATTTTTTGGATGGAGACAAAGTATTGAAAGTCCGACTTTGGTCTCCATCCAAAAGAGCTGATACATGGCGGAAAGGTGCAAAACGTACACCTGCGGATTGTTTTAAAAGTCTATTGGAATCAATGTTTTTTTTTAACAAACCGTTTCCAATCAGTTTTTGTGATCTTAAGACGGATCACAGAATCTGATTACATGCAGAAAGCACAACGCAAGTGTGAACGCCCCTTTAGAGAATCTGGTGCAGTTTGAGACTGTCTGGTGTAACTTTGCACTGTGAAAAAAATTGGACAGTTTTAGTTTATCTGCCCCACTGTCTAAGGACACCCTTACACAGGAATTCAATTGTCCATTATGAGAGTCATTTCATGATATAGGAAGTTGATCATTTATTTTCATGTGTACTGGTCAATTATTAGGAGAGATCCGGACAAACATTACTTCTTAAGGCTAAGGCTACATGTTGCGGTACGCAACTAAATCTTCAGCATTTTTCAATACGTTTTTGTTGCGTTTTTCTCTGTGGTTTTTCTTCCCTTATTAAGACTGGGGCCCCACATTGTGAAAACGCTGTGTTTTACATTACCTGCAAAGTGGATGGGATGCTGGCTAATCCCATCCACACATTGCAGAAAAAAAATTTGCAGCCGAAATGCTGTGATTTAAAAAACACAAGCGTTTTTGTAAATCTCAGTATTTCAATTATACCTACAGAATTGGCATTTTCCTTATAGGTATAATAGGATCAGAAAGTTCGCAGCGGAAAACACTGCGGACTTTCTGTGAAAAACACTGCAACAAAAAGTGATGTGTTTCCGCTGCGGTCTTTTCTGCATTTGTTTCTGGATTCGCTCCATGGGGCCTTAGTCTAAATCTGTAGGGAAAACGCAAGAGTTTCCACAGGTAAAACTGACATGCTGCGTTTTACAAAAACACATGCGTTTTTGAAAACACAGCTTTTCCGCAGCATTAGCCAGAATCTCATTCACTTTGCTGGTACTGTAAAACTTGAAACTTGGCATTTTTTTTTCTGCTGCGTTTCCACAACCGGAAAAACACTGCTCTTCCACAACGTGGGGCCTTAGTCTAAGGGGGTTTTCTGGGCATTGGCCAAAAAAATAAAAACTGTCAGGTTACCTACCCTGAGACTTAGGGTAGCAGCACACGACCGTGTTTCACCCATGAAATACGGTCCGTGTGTTAGCCAGATTTACCGACTTGAACTTCATGCTGGGAGCGGGTCTCAATATAGTTTTTTATGATGCTAGGAGTCCCTGCCTCCCAGCGACATACTTTCCCATACTGTAATTCATACAGGACAGTATGTCACTGGGAGGTAGGGAGTCCTAGCATTATAGGTAACTATACCGCTCTCCTAGGACAAAGTTCAAGCCGGTAAATCTGGCTAACACACAGACCGTGTTTCTCGGGTGAAACACGGTTGTGTGCTGCTACCCTTAGTGAAAGGTCCTTACTGCACAACCTGTTGCTGGGCCCTACCAGAATTACATAGCATAAGATATGAGTGCACTGTTATACAAGCTTGTAACTCTACGGTGTGGCAGGGCATTAGCTCTCGGTGCTGACTGGTAGAGATTGTGCCATCAAGCCATGTAGCTTTGGCAGGTTTATGGCATTGTCTGTCATGTCAAATGCAACAAAACATGACACAATTTGGTTCTTACAAATAGGTGCCATATTATGTACTCTTAAAACGTCAATCCCAAATAAGGCTAAGTCCCCACGTTGCGGAAATGCAGCGTTTTCTGTTGCAGATTTTCCTGCGTTTGTTTGAGCCAAAGTCAGGAATGGATTTAACAGAAGGGTAACGTGTAAGAGATGCCTTTTATATTTTTCATTCCTTTTCAAGTCACTCTTGATTTTTGCTCAAAAAAAAAAAACCACAGCAAAATCTGCGAAAAAAACCACTGCATTTCTGCAACATGGGGTCTTACTCTAAAGGATCCTTCTATAGCAGGGGTCAGCAACCATCGGCACTCCAGCTGCTGTGAAACTACAACACCCAAGAATGGCTACAAAAGGAACGGGAAATATATAGAAAGCTTTCATACTTCTACCTTCTGCTCAATCCACTCCTGACTTTGGCTCAAAAAACTGAAGCAAAATCTGCAACAAAAAGAGCTGTGTTTCTGCAACGTGGGGCCTTAGAGTTACAGGGGTGTTTCATTTCTTTTTTTTTTAACCCCAAGTTAGGCTTAAAATAATAAACTTTGCATTCTCACCTGTCTCTTTGGTGGGGGATCCAGCAGACTTGGGTGCATCAGCCAAGTGTTGATGTTCCATTTAATCATACCATCACTGATCAGCCACAAATTGGCTGAAGTGCCACCATAGGAGTTAAAAAAACAGAATAGCCTTTAAAGATGCATACCTGCATATATCCTCACACAGTCCCTTAAAGGGCTATTCCCATCCTGGGCATTAATGGCTATATCCAGAGCATATGCCATAAATGTCTGATTCCGGCTAAGGCCCCACGTAGTGTCCTGCAGCAAATACATCACGTTTTTTCCCGCAGCGCTTTTCACAGAAAGTTCGCAGAGGTTTCCTCTGCGGACTTTCTTCTTCAATTATACCTATAGGGAAACCACCAGCGTTTCCGTTCGTATTATTGACATGCTGTGATTTCCAAAACCACTATGGTTTTGGAAATCGCAGCGTGTCCATTGCACATATTTTTCCACATAGTGGAGATAGGATTCGCTAGAATCCCATACACTTTGCTGTGCCTGGAAAATGCCATTTCTTTTTCTGCTGCATTTCAGCTGTGGGCAAACCACTGCGTTTACGCCACGTGGGGCCCCGGCCGCCCTGGCATTGTTTGTGGTTGCAGCGAAAGAAAAGAGGGCCATGCACGCGGGTCTCTCTCTTCACTTGTGCAAGACTTACAAAAATAGCCAAGGCTACTTATTTTTGGAAGTTCCATACAAGGGAATGGAGAGGCCTACACAGTGGCTAGCCTGTGATAAGATTATCATCAGGGGACTCTTCTAGCAAAAATAGATTTTTTTACTAGTTTTAGTTATCTACTTCAGCCAGTTATTACATATGTTATCTATTCATTTACTTGGTGTTTCTGCTTGGTGAAAATTATATGAAATCAGTACAGTAGTCATAGATTAGGCTAAAAACAAGAATTGTGCAACTTGTTGCACTCGTGTCCTGCAATAGCTTCCAACAAGGACAGCTGTCTCCCTTGTACCTACTCCTCTACCCAGTACAATATAAGCTTCAGGTGTATGCGTCATGGTGTCATCTCCTATAACTGAGAAATGCACTGTACATAATCCTGTTTATCTAATTGAGCATTTTGCAGGACACGAGTAGGTGAAATGTATATAATACATATCCTTAGAGCCGTGAAGATGAGTAACCCGTATGGATTTTACTGCCCGCTTTTAAAGCATCTTCAGCACAATCTCTATTTCAGCTGGTCATATTTGTCTTTAGGTAACTGTAAAGCAAAGTTCATCAATAATTACCTGTTCCAGCTTTAATGGCTCAGTTGTCAAGGTTTGGAGGCAGCCACTTTCAGGTCTCATTACATTTGTTAGGTATGTAAATGATTGTGTGTGATTGTAATAAAAATCATGGAGTATCTGATTCTGTTTGACTTTGTGCAGTGAGGTCCATTGATTAGGGCCTGAGAGTTCATGGCGAATAAATGGTTTAATTCCTACAGCTGTAAACAAGCCGCCCCAACCTCAGCCGCTCCGTGAAGACATTCTTATCTGGACACAATCAAGTGAAACCACACAGGAGGTCAAAACCAATTTATAAAAATACATTATTCTTTCAAGAGGACTGTCAAAGTCACCCACTGAAACCTATCTAGAAATCACTCACATCTGGGCCCAGTCATTTGCTTCAAAATGGTATTTACATGTAATGCAAACATTACTGATTGAGTCCTTTCCATAGGGAGAAAGGACCAATGCTATTAATATATGTGCATATACCTGTGCACACACGCACGACGGGACAGATTTATCATGGGGAGGACTTTAAAAAGTCAATTAGCATTGCTGTAATTTGTGCCAAATTTATAAAATTTCGTACAACTGGGACCATTTATCATTGCCTTTGCACCAGAATTTAGGGGTTTTATTTTATTTTTTGCAATGTTTTTAATGTTTTTATTGATTGTGCCTAATTTTTTTTTTTTTTTTTTTTTTAGATTAGCACTGAAGCCACCTTTTTCAGAAGTGACTTGTAATGTGGGTATAGTTTTGGTGGCACGTAGGTGCACACATATTTCACCATTGGCGACTTTAGCGCAAGCACACTCCACTTCTAACTTGATTCTGAAAAATGCACTAAAAATCCTTTGTAAACTCTGGAACGTGAAGCATGACAAACGATGTGACATTTTAATTCATTTGTCACAAAACGCCACACTAGAAAAAAAAAAAGTGGCTACAAAAGGGGCTATAAATCAGCCCCAATATTTGATGAATTTGTTGCATCTTTTTTTACTACACTTTCTGTGCCACCCATCTACTGGAGTGACTTCTTAATAATTCTGGCACATCTCAGGAGGTGCTGGTCACAAGGAATTCAGCTATAACATGTGCCAGTTTTCTGGTGCAAGTTATAGTAAATCTTTTGGCTAAGGTGTCCCTGGCCCCACCTTCTCCACCCACTTTTTAAAAAATACCAAAAGTCTTAATTTTCTTGCTTAAAAATGTTGTGCTCCAAGAATTGAGCTATGTATTGTGCACCAGAAAACTGACATACATGGCCCCTTGTATTGCCTCATATCTAGGGCTTACCTTTACCCAGGTTGAAGAGTCAATTCACTGCTTTGTAACTAAATACCATGGGCAATGCTGAGTGGTTTGTTGCTATCCCCCTGTCACCCAATGGCCTTAATAGATATGTATGTTATTAAAAATTGCTGTCTGATCTGAATCTGGTGGCAGTATATTATTAGAATCATTACAAAACATAAGAAATTTATACAAAATCTATTAAAATCTCCATATAATAAACTTTGCTCATCAGTACTTTGAAATAATCTCTTCATATAGTATGGAGATTTCAATGCATAGATTACATTGCATAAAAGGGTATTCCTGTAATAATAAGATATCCACTATCTACTAGATATGGTCGGACCTTTACTGATGATACACTTTAAATTCACAGTAATGTGCATATTTGACCACTAGTCCATTGAAAAGGGGGCTTGGGACTTCTGTTCTTGTGATCGTTGAGGGTCGCAGCCATCAGACCACCACCAAGCTAGCATTAACCCTCCCTATCCCCTGTTATTACATGAGTAATACCTTTATAAGATGATAAACTGATTAAGGATCTCATACTCAATGGATAGAAAATTTAATCATAAGACAAATTTCTTATATATTACCGTATGTATGGGCAAGAGCCCTGCCATCACTGTACCAATTGTCTGCAACCTGTGGCTCCAGCTGTGACTGTCAAGGCATACAGGTTAGAAACTTGTCAGGACATGGTGGGATTTGTAGTTTTACACTAACTCTAAAGCTACACGCTTGAGATTGTTGCACTTTTCTACATGTAAATGCCATCCCACAAGAAAGATTTAGTGCTGTGCGTTTATTTCATTCATGGTACCTACCATTAGATACTTTAGAACACACATTTCATTGTATTTGTGAATGATAGAAATCCATTACAGGGTAAAACACATCCTGTTTAGATGTTTAGAGTAGCAGCAATTATAGACTATATTTCAATGAATTGGACCATTTGGCTGCCTTTTCCTAAGGGGTTGTGAATAGAGACAGGAGTATTACCTCTGACTGGACAACATCAGTTGAAACGATTTGTGATGTAGAGGAAACCATGAGTAATTATTCTTCATGAGAGCTGTAGTGGAAGGAGAAACGTGTGTTAGTAAATAGCTGCATGTCTCCATCGCTGCATTGTCACATTATACATTTTAGGATTATGTTGTACAGTGAAACGTCCATTTGTAAAGTTGTGATAATTATGTGACCTTGCCTTCTGTTCAAGGTTATGAAACCATGATCCTGCGAGTAAGTGGAGAGTGTCAATCATTTTCTTGCCTGTTCGACATCTAATATGTTTCATTCCACTTCAACTCTGGCTCTTACGTCTCCAGATTTATAAATGAAAAAAAAGGTAATAAAACTGTATACAGTGGATATGCTTAGTATATAGTGCATATATCTAGGTACATATTATCTGTCTATCTATCTATCTATCTATCTATCTATCTATCTATCTATCTATTATCTATCCATCCATTTAGCATGGTAACTTAAATATCACATTGTATAGCTATTTTAAAGTCCCATTTTTTAAAATTTTTTACAACTATATATTTCTATGAATATATGAAACATTAATAGCATTCAGGAATGTATTGAAATCATTGTATAAGTAATAACATGTCTCTTCAAAAAATAAAACTTACATATAAAGAGTTATCCCACATGACTACAGTAGCTAGATCAATATGATATAGATTATATATAGATATATAGACAATAACATTCATAGATAGATAAATAGATAGATAAATAGAAGATAGATATATGGTAGATGATAGATGTGCAAGATGTTATCTTGTTGCTATTCTTCTCACTGTGCTTCTTAGTCATTCAATTATTCTGAAATCGGATTAAGTACAGACAGGTAGACTAGTACAAAAGCCACAGTATGTATCTGCAGATCCCTTTGCAATAACATAAAGTATACAATGTTATATCTACATCCAATACTATAGATATTATGTATGACTTACAATTGATTTCATCTGTCATTTTAGCACAGTGCTTTAATGAATGATGTGCGCTGGCAGCAGCTATAGAAATTGGTGCAACCAGGACGTTCTGTGTATATTCTTTTCAGTCTACAGGAAGACCACTGCTAAAGATCTGTAAAATATCCAAGTCATCAATGTCGCACCTTATCAGTAGGTAAGATCTGGCATTTGCCTTTATATTTTCTCAGATCTGAATTATATTCAGAGAAGCTGTTAATGGAAGTAGCAGAATAAAAGTTCATAACTATCTTATGAATAGCTGATGTGTATATATATATATATATATATATATATATATATATGTGGGGGGGGTGTATATATGTATGGTGGCACACATGTCTACACTATTATTTATATTATATTATACATAATGTAATGTAAACATATAATAATATATTAATGATAATATTATTAATAATATAAAATAATTATTCTATATTATTAATACTATTATTATTATACTGGTAGATTCTGCAATAGGAAATTACATTCTGCAATAGGTTGGATGGATAGATAGATAGATAGATAGATAGATAGATAGATAGATAGTATTAATTACATAAAACTTATTAATTATTTTATATTATTAATAATATCATTATTATATTGGTAGATTTATTGTAAGAGTAGATAGATAGATACATAGATAGATAGTGAAAATGTTACCTTCCTTGAGTCTGAAAGCAGCACTGAAGGGAATATGTGCTGCAAAGAAATATGAAAGTAAAAACTGAGGTTTCCTTCAATTTTTCTTTCCTTGAGTACCACACAAATCCCTTCTGTGCTGCTGAGGATGATATAGGAAATATCTATATACAATAGACTACAGATATCTTATCTTCTCCAAATATTTTTACACCAGAATACATTAGTACCTATCATGAAGAGTTCTACAACATATCATCATTCTGAATATCTAGAAGATATTGTAATGTTCATTTTTACTTTTGTGACTTCTAGAATGTATTATTTTAAAGTAAGTCTGAAATTAATTGGAAAAATGTAATTAAACACAAAAAGTCATAACAGTAAAATATTAATAAAAAGTGTAAAACTACTTTTAACATTATACTTGTAAAAACTGGCACCCATAAATAGAGTGTGAAAAAATTATAATTATAAGCATTGTTCAAAAATAGTATTTTACTACTACAGAAAGAATATTAATCTTAATCCGAAATCCTTAATGACAGCAATATGTTATAGAAGAAACTCAAGGTAACAGTTTTAATGCTTTTTCTTCACTACACATACTATGGATGTCATAGCAAGTACATAAAAAACCTGCTACCTGATAGTAGTCTGCAGGGAGACTATATCTAATGCAGGTAGATCTACAATAAGAGCTGAAGACTCTCATATTGCTTGCTGCTAGCAAGTAGGGAGGCGATAAAGGGGTTAAAACTAATTACTTTTATGTGCATTGGTATAAGAGTGATAAAGAAAAGTCCAGCAGACAGGGAGGGAGGGGGTCTACCAGCCTGACGGGTGGGCTTGCTTATTCACTTTGATTCTCTCTCTGACTTTAGCAGCACACTTCACTGTTGATCTTTGTGCAAGCTGAGGGCAATGACAGAGAAGGACAGTGTTTCTTAGGGAAGGGTAAGTATTATCAGTAAATGTATTGTAAACTGACTCACCGGTGAGATTAGCATATTAATGGTAAATATTCATTAATGGGCTGTAGAGAGGGAGGAATCTGACTGGTAAATGGCAGGAGGGAGGAGCAGAAACACCAGGCACTTTCACAGTGTTAACTGAGCTGCAAGGAAAGCTGATGGATTACTATATGGAGGCATGACTTTAGGAACGCCTCTTTGGCGCTCGATCTAAAATTTATCAACAGTGAAGGGTGAAATAACAGAGTGCAATAACAGACCTACATATATTAGTAAGTAATTGATGTCTACATGAATATATGTGAATCATATTAAATACTCTTACCCCATAGTCATATCTGAAACTTAAGTTTATATATATCTCCTGCTATCTTATAACATCATTATCTAAAATACCATATAAATATCACTTTAACACACTGTACATAACACAGGAATTTCTAGTACAGTGTGTATAGCTTCAGCTCGGTGTAGTCTAATCAATATAATTATCTCTTGTTTGGTTTTGCTATGACATGTTGCATATATTTCAGAATGTTATTTCATATTTTAATAGAGGCACCTTATAAACATATAATATATTGTTAGAATCATCAAAGATGATTGCAACAAAATGATATATAATAAGATAATATGATATATAAAGTGAGATAAAAAAAGACATTATTACCCTCCTTAATTTCATTATCACATCATCTAAACTTCACTGACATGACATGTCATAGTAAATTTTGATTTATTTTTTGATTATTGATAAATTTTAAATATTACAACTGTGATCATTATATACAAAGTCTATCCAGAAATCACTCACCAAACATGCCTTTTTTTTCTGTTGTGATTTCATGTTAAAAAAAAATAATTATACACTTCGATACAATATATATATATATATATATATATATATATATATATGTTTGTTTTAAAATCAATACTTTAATCAAATTATTTGGGCAATCAAAATAGCAATAGAAGAGTTAATATTTATATAAACATGCTTTCATTATTGATATATTATTATTAGTTTTAGCATATTATTATTAGCATTATTTGTTATTAATATTGTTACTTAAATTCGTATGGTTGTAAAAAATGAAAAAAATTGAAATATACAGTATTGTACTATAATAAAATTTGTAGTAATAAAGTAGCATTAATAATAGCGATAATAACAATCAGTATCATCATATATAAAGTTACATAGATACAAAATACACAAGCTTCTGCTTCAGGTAATGGTGAAACAAATGATACCAATATTTGCAGCTACTTCCATAATACACATAATATAATATTACTTTGTGATGAAATGTAGTTATCTAAAAATAACCAATTAACTAAGTGTATATTTAATATTTCTAGCATGGTGTATTTAATTATATTAAAATACTTCTAAATTTAATATAATTAATAAATCTAATATTTTCAGTTTAATTGTTTTGCATTAAGTTATTATATTCATTTTTATGCTATTAGTAATATTAAAATAAAGACTAATATATTATATAATGTACAATAAATTGCATGCTACAGATTCCTGGATTATTTGATTTTTTTTGTATATTTATCTTGTATTTTATTTTATCATTAGTTGAGTTAATATAATATGTTTATAATTATTGTGTTATGCTCTTTTGGGATTTCTTTGTATGTGCTGAGTGTCACTATAATATACTAACGTGTACTTCTCATGAAATGATAAAGAATAAAAGAAAAAAAAATACTTGTAGCCATATATCAACCTACCTGTGTATAACACATAATATAAAAATATTTTAGAATTCTTATTATGCAGACATAATCTAATATGCTGCTATTTTAGTTTTTTTTTAAATTAAATATATTTAAAAACATTATGAATTTATAAGAACATGTTTTAATTGTATTATTTTTATTATACTATACTATATTTATCCTACAACACATGCAAAATCTATTAATGTACATTGATGTGATATATTTAGGGACAATTTATTTTACCTTGTATAAGAGGAGTCTTTACTTTTCCATGTAGGTGAAGACCTTTTTGTAAATAAATTAAGTTTATAACAATGTGCTATTGTTAAAAGTAGAATAATAATTAATACAATTAATAATATTTCTTAGTATATTATTTATTTTCGTCTAAACATTAGTTTTATACCCAGAAAATATCCCATTCATTTCTAGGTATGTCTCATTATCTTCAAAAAGGTTTTCTGGAAGAATAATTTTATTTTGACCATCAGTTTTTATAGCCTAGTAAATAGAAGCTTTTTAAGATCAGACGGCTCTCTTCGGAAATCTACAGCAATCTCTACAACAATGACCAAAGGAAACTATAAGACAAAAGAGAGATTAGTTTAAACTTGTGAGGTATTTATTGAGGTTGTCTTAAGGCGATGAGACATACTTAAACTTCCCATAAAATACCTATGAGTTGCGAAATCCCAAAATGCAGAAATTTATATTACTTATATTCGAGAAAATAAGTGATATCAATATTAACCTTTCACTCTAGAAGATCTCCTGAAGTGTTTAATAAATTGGAAGCATCAAAATATGGCCAGAGGTGTGGAGATCCTTTTTAATGTGGATGGATCTTCACTGTGGTGTCAGTGGAGACTATTGAACACGTTCACTGTTCTATGTTATACCTTTGTCCAGTGTCTGTGTGGCCAAAAACTAAGAATTATTAATTTATAGTAATAATTGATTTATTCTAACCTAACAATATTAAGCGTACATTATACATTACTTTTTACACTAAGCTAAACCAACTCTCATCTGCCTTGTCCCTGCCTTGGCATTTCAGCATTAATTCAAAAATATGTCAAATAGCAAAAATTTGATTACATTTTACTATCAATAAAATAATTTAATAATATATTTATTTATTCTATTTAATTTTATTCTGTGCTGCATATATAGCACCTTCATATTTTGCCGTGCTACACAGAGAGGGTTATGTTGAATGTTGTATACTCCTAGGACAAATCTGGGCATCATCAATCACATATAACCAACTGCATCCTATCAATCATCATAATCATCATGCCATTATAGAAACTGTAGTATAAAAACCAGAAGATATATATATTGATATAATGTATGATACACTGTGTGTGTAACAATTCATTTAAAATGATCAAATGCATTATTAAAGTATATTCGTTATTTACATATATTTTTAATAGAGAAAATTAATTTTTAATAAAATGATTAGTCATTTCC
Source organism: Leptodactylus fallax (assembly GCA_947044405.1). Lineage (NCBI taxonomy): Eukaryota > Metazoa > Chordata > Amphibia > Anura > Leptodactylidae > Leptodactylus > Leptodactylus fallax. The sequence goes on along the minus strand of CAMRHE010000077.1, from coordinate 3,957,874 downwards.
TTATAAAAATATATCTCATATTCATATCTATTACTTTTAATTTAATACAGTTTCAAAATAATTGTGACCTAACCATGTTTTATTCATTGCTTTATATATATACTTAATACATTTACTATGCTGCGGTAATAGTCATTTTGTATGGTAAATATCGCAAATAAAATAGACAATTTGCTGGACTTCAGAAAACAATAAAACAGCATTTAAGCATTGTATATGAAGGCTTATATAGTAAGGAAAATTTGATTTAAAGAGGAAGTATACTTTGCAGTGTCATTAGAATCCCAGTAGGTGGCAGCATTTAAGGGGAAACATGTTGACAACTGTAGTTTCTATATGGAATGTATACCTGGAAATAAATGTGGATTGTTGGTAGTTTTGTTTAGTCCTTTGCATCCATATTAATACCTGCTTGTATTCGCGAAAATACGCAGTTAACAATATTCTGTTGTCAACAGTAATAGCAAAGTAACAGTACATTCCTAAAAAGTAACATTCCTAAAAAGTTCTATTCACCATTCTCAAGTTCCTATAAATACATTTAGGGCATATAGAGAAAAAACACTGAATTTTTTTTATATCAGCACATGTTGATAGTCTATTAATCTTTCTTTCATAAATAAAAAATGATGTATGCCAGAAGCAATCCAAGTATTTTTATGTTGTCAAACCATAATCTCCTGGGATTGTAAGTGGGAGGGCAGAAAAAAAGTCCAAACTTTTCAGTAAGGAAAATCTCATTTATCAAAAAAATTTAAACAAAGGTCTGAACAGCCCCAGAATGAGCAATTAAATATGACAGGTATGTACAATGTATTTCAATGCCACAATCATTAGAAAGCAGCACTAAATTAACTTTTGAAATTTTATATATATAAAAAAAAAATATATATATATATATATATATATATATATATATATATATATATATATAGTTTTAATGCAATATGGTGTGGATTATTGCAATGGAAAATGCAAGGATAGGTTAAAGGATAATTTGAATCCACATGAAGGAAACAGCTCTTTTGGATTATTCTTTAACCAGCAATAATCTGCAGACAGGTATTTGTTTTGTAACAAACATTTTATTGCTGTCTACAAACATTGAAGTAGTACTTACAACCAGAAGAATCCTGCTATATACTCTTGTGGGCTCAATATATCCTCCATTCATATGTATTATTCAGAATTTACTAGGATAACAACTCCTAAATAAATATATAATTTAAAACATTGACAAGGAATAGTAAAAAAAAAAAAATTAAAAAGTTGTCGAATGAAAAAAAAAAAAAAAAGTTGTTGATGAAGTCTGTTATTTCTTACAAAAAATTTTCACTGGTGACAAAAGTCAATATAAATAAGCAAAATTATGATTTAAAACTACACAATTAGAAAACAAGAAAACAAAAATCGGACACAAGTTTTAGTTCAAGTAAAACTTTTATTAATTTCACAAATGAACAGATTGAAAATATAAGCAGCAAAAATGGAAAAAATAAAAACGAAGAAACATTTATATGATACAGATAAATAATAACATTCATCTAATTGTACAGTATGCAGGACAAGTCACAACTTGAGGTCTCCCTGTAAATCCCACAATTTATAACAACAAGTGCTTAATTGTATGCATAATTCAGACATCCCTACGACTACCTTAATAATTTAGTATCAGTAGTTTCCCTAAAAACGTTATAAAATATTTATACTTGATAAAATATTAACAAATTAACAATCTAAGTCTATTCTTTATGATGTATTTACAAAAACTGCCAGCATCTGGTTAGTGAGAGATCACTTCAAAAGTTTTATGAGACCCTGTAGAAAAAAGGTAGGTGGGAACCTGTAACATAATAAGCAAAAAAAAACTGCTAGATTTTGTGATTTTAACATCAGCAGAGAAGAGAAAGTTACATGAGTTACCCTACTGTTTTCCATATTCTACAGGTATGTTATTTGGATCTGATGTATACTTTTATATAAAAAAAGAAAATTTATGTTATTTGAAATTTCACACCAATTTAAAAAATGAATGTACCACTTCATCAAAATAGCTTCATCTACCTATCTATGTATCTATATAATATCTGTCTATCTAATATCTATCTGTTAAAATATCTATGTATCTGTCTATAAAATTATCTATTTACTTGTCTAATATCTATTTAGTATCTATATAAAATTATTTATCTATGCAACTATCTATGTATTAGTGTGTCTGTTTATCTATCTACAAAATTCTCTATCTATCTATCTATCTATCTATCTATCTATCTTTATGTAATCTATTAAATTATCTAATATCTATATTTTAAATGATCTCTGTAATATCTATCTATCTATCTATCTATCTATCTATCTATCTATCTATCTATCTATCATTACCGGTCTACCCAATCACAACATACAATAATTGTGACCAATCAGATACCATCAATTCATTGTGAGACTCTGACAATTATTTATATTTGTTGGGAGCCAGGAAGTCCATTATTATTACCAATCCCTCTTAGTCGGGGTGTGTATATCTAGAGGAACTTTCCTTTCATGTACTTTATGAAAGTGGGACACGGCTAGAGCAATAAGGTAAGCATTTTGCATATTGTATGTACATATTGTACGTTTTGGTTCATTTCCAGTGCGTTAATAGATTAATAATTCACTGATGGCTCATACGTGCCTCTTCAATGATCACAATAAGCATATATATATATAATACCAAAAGGAATGTACTGTTTTGCGTATATTACATTTATACTATTACTTGTTCATTTTTTTGTTTACATGTCTTCGCTTATCTATATAGCAGTAAATGCATAATTGTATGCACATGCATATTTATATAGCTTCATATAAATTTATATATTTATATAA